>CM060073.1:15837161-16534661 GCA_030533445.1 Cyprinodon diabolis
AATAGAACAAACTCGTAGGTTGTTGGTCATTTCATATTTGTTTGTTTCACACTGACCATCCATCATGTTGTACAAACCCTGCAGACATTTTATACCCACCTTTGACAACAGATAACCTAAAACAACTTGATTTATAATTAACTAAAATCAGAAGGAGCCCAAATTATTTTGCTTTGAGTAGAAGAATAACTTCTAACATCTAACTGGATTTTACTGAACGAAGCAGAGGCCTAACAATAACAAACAGGAAATAAGCCATTCAGATCTTCAGAGAATAATACACCTTAAGTTACTAAAATATTCATGAATAGATTTAGTTTGCAGTCTTCAATATTACAACTTCTTGTTTAAAGTTCTAAGAGAAAGCCCTTTTTGCTGCCTGGCCCTTTAAAGGCAGAAACCATGGTCTGTTTGTTTTGCTGAATCAATGATCCCCTGTGAGGCTGCAGGCACTTTTTACTGTTGACTGCTCTGGAGGACTCCCCTCACTGCAGTGTGGAGGGGGGGACTCTCATTTTTCAGTCTCAGAGGAGCGAAGTGCAGCTAACATGGTACCAAGAGAGACCTCGAACTGCTGAGCGATGACCTCATCACCAGGGGACAACTGGCGATCATCGTGCAGAGATTGAGGAGACCTCTGGACTCTGCTGCAGTCATAAACAGCTGTTCTGTTGTCCGCTTGCCAGGGATGGACTGCAGCAGGACAATTTTCTCACCATTTCCATGTTCTCATTTAGAGAACTGCACTTTGAAAGTGAAAACTAACATTATCGGATACAAATAAAGCAAAAATATTTTTACCATTTCCAGAACTTCGAATGGCTCAGTCTAAAACTAGACTGTTTGCTCAAGGCATCAGGCTTCCTGAAACTGCTCGCAATAAACTATTCCCAAACCGAGCTCCACCAGTGTGACTAAACACTGGAAGTATTTAAGGAACTCCAAAACAACACCCCCACCTAAATCTAGCATAAACTCTGCAGAACTTTACAGCATACATACCAAGAGGGTTAAGATTTCCTATATTACTGATTTTCTTCTGAATGTCTGTGAACTTTAACTGAAAATAAAATAATTGAACTGTAGAACCCCCATCCCACCACCAGCAAATAAAGAACACCCTTCAGTCTATTTAGCTCTGGGTTATTCTGGGTTTGAAGTTGTGGGATTAAAACATGCCTTTGACAGATGATTGGCAGCCAAGAACCAATCAGAAACCACATGCTGGTCACAGTTATTTTATTGCCCGGTTTTTCCCCCTTTGTCACCAAACAGCCCCACACATGCCTGTATTTGAGCTATTTCAACACTTCCCTACATGTGATGAACATTAAACTCCTGTAAAACGTCCAAGCTTTTCCAGGATGTGGCAACCAGAATCATTTCTTAGCAGTAGTTGTTTAAAAAACTGTTTTAAGTCAGATGTTTCTCCTTTCTCCTGTTTGGTCACTTGTAGCTGAAACTCAACCCTTCTGAGTGGGTTTCAGGTTGATCTTAAGATAAAAATATACAAGCAGACCTCTGTTTACTTTGCGGTACTTAATGTTTAAGTTTAGAACTAACAAAAGCTTTTTAACATCCAAGCCACCCAGGGACAGGGAAAAAATATGCTACTGCTCCAAACCTTTCCTTTCTTGTTTCACTGGAGAAGAATTGTATCTGTCTGTAGTCTAAAGCCCTGTTGATTCTTTTAAACTATGTCTCCGTATCATTGTAACAGGAATCTGTATGAGACTTTTACTGTATGATACCTTTGGGGAAAATGACCACAGATTCAACATATTTCAAAACGTTGAGCTTCTCCATTGATGGCAAATATTCAAAGCACTTTACCCCAGAACAGTAGCTCCCAATGAGAGACTGATATTGGTTGGACTCCTACCACTATTAAATTATGGTACAGATATGGTACTGTTTTAGTTTAATAAATGCTCCATTGTTGTAGTTCTTTAAGCAAATAACATGTTTTAAAGTCTACATACTCTGTTAAAGATTATATGCATTCTAAAATAGTTGACAATTATCAATAATCATGAGTAATCAACAAAACAAAGAGTTGTTCTGATCTTGCACAGCATTATGTAACTTTGGGGCGCTAGACCTGCACATTCAGGATTTATCACCCCTGAAAGCCACTGCTATCATTGCACTGACACAAAATTAAACAGTCTCCATTCATGTTTTGAAATCAGGTAGACAAGTTTGGAACAACAGAGTGAGAACTCAACATGTAATTTGTAAACATAGGGCCACATTTAACCCACTAGATTTAAACCTTACATCAGAGAATCAAAAATATCTCTAAACAGGTAAGGTTCATAAGGGTCATCCATTTTTTGAAAGCTGAGTGCTATAGGGAAACCATAAATACACTTCCAGACATAAGTCATTTCTGCTATCCTGTTATAAGTTTATTTATGTAGCACCTTTTTAATAAATTTGACATGTTCGTTAGTTATATGCAAATTAAATGAATGAAGTGCGCCATCTTTGTTATTGGTCGCCGCTGTCCGGTAGTAATAGCGCTGACCTGTCAGCGGCAATCTGTTGCTTTGACAGCACATCCTATAATGCTTTGCGAGGACAGCTCTCTTCGCAAGGCATTCCAGGATATATGGGCTCATCTAGTGACAATGGATGATCACTATTTTTCAAGGTGCATTGCGGGAAATTTCAAGTTCACTAATTTTTCATCCACTAGATGTTCGGACTCTAATGTAAAATGGCATAGCTACTATATAGTGCCCTATATAGTGATTAGGGCGTACACTCGGACCCAGCCTTTGTTTGATCAAACACAAAGTGTTAAAGTTCAGATTGCTGATCATGTAGCATAACTGGGGGTTCATCCAGGATATTGTAAGTGGTTCAAGGCTTAAGCTGCTATTTATAGTAATCTTTTCTTTTTGCATGGTGCAGTTTGACCTTAAACGGTTCCATAAATGTCTCTGTATGAATCAACAATAAAAGTACAGAGAAGATGGCCAAAGTAAGATTAATGGTGATCTCTCCAATTCTTATCCAGAGCAGTCTATTAGAAATAAACTAAAGGATCTGGATTGTGTTGATGCTGGATGTTATTGTGTTCTCCTTAAATTCTAGGATTTCCATTGCAGTTGTCTGCTTTGTCTCCCTGTGATTTGCTGCCAAGTCTTGGCCTTTTCGTCTCTAAAGGAGAAAAGGTAAATGTTTTCCTTCAGAACCAGTTTATTTATTCACTCCTTGTGTTGCCTTCTTTAGCCCTAGCTGAGTCCATTTGTAACATAAACACAGCACAAAGGGAGTAAGGTTAAGACTGCCAATCATTTAGATTCTAGTTTAGACTGAACATACTTGATTGACATCTGGTTAGACTTCAGGACTGTGATGTGATTTTCACTGTCCTGAAAAATTTAGCTTTTATTACAAAGCATAGAAGTGATCTTTCATATTTGCAACATTAATATCCCCAAGAACCAACCCCTTAAATCTCCTACCTTGAACCATGACTTCTTTACTTTAGTAGGATCTTAAGACACAGTCAGGCTGGTATTTCCTGCCTATGCCTCCAAGCCTAATTACTCACAAAATAAAGAGTGAGTGTTTGATCAACGACTCTTGCTGCAGAATGTCAAACAGGACACATCAGTCCTCATTTGAAATCAGGAAACAACTGGATAGTTTTAAATGCAGCACAAAGAATTGCTTTAAAGCTGGAACAAACAGCTGCGATCTTGTAGGAAGTCACTGGTCTGAGCCAAAAGCCACAGCCAAATTCAACAACCTAATGCTGTACGTGATGAAGCAGACTGGGAGGAAATTTCTGGGCTTCCTCTTAACACAGCCATGCAACTATTGAACAGCTCTTTTTTTCTCATAGATGGTCAAGAAAAAGAGACTCTGAGCTCCTTGTGGAGTAGTCTGTGATCTAATAAAGCAGCTTGTATTTATACAGTTTGTTGTAAGTCATTAAAAGAAAGCCAAGAGTAAATTAAGTGAAAACAACATTTGTTTTAAACATATTTTGCTCCTTTATATGTACAGTGTTGCCATAAACAATTAGGTGAATCAGTCAGACTTTATGTCAGCTTTCAAATGTTACCAAGAGTTCTTTCTTGATTCTGGAAATCCAGCTGTTGTTTCAGGTTTGTGGCATCCATCACTCCCACATAGACTGCTGCTGCTACCCTGTGTTCTTCTTAAGTTGGCACCAATGACAACAGAAGTAAAAAAAGGCATACCTGCATTTCTATTTCCATTTAAACCTTATTAAGTGAAAAGGAATGGTTTTCATCCATCCCTCAATGAGTTTCTGCCTAGAACTCCCCACTGCTCAAGGGGGAATCCAAAAAATTCTCAGCTGCAGTAGGAAGTATGGTTCTACCAGAGGGTTTCAGGTCTTTTCCCAGCTATAATACACACCTGGAAGAAAGCTCAAATGTGAGGCCGCAAAAGGATCCTTATAAAATTTAAATTAGATGCATCCTGTCATCTATTGAGTAACAGCAGCTTTACTCAGAGCCTAGTTCAGGACGAAGCCCTTTTAGTCTTGGACCAAATGTCAAGCTGCGTTCACAGCTAAAGTGTTTTGGACGTCAAAAAAACGCTTAAATGACAAAATTTGGATTCTGGGTTAAACGCTGGTCAAGTTGCTTTGATGCTTTGGCACTCTGGCTGTTCACTGCTCTGGTTGTTTATCTGCTCTGTTCTGTAGCTTCAAGCTATAGAGCAGCTTGGCTTTATTTACTTTAATGATTTGGAAAAATAGTTTTAACCTACATAATTAATTCTACCAGCTTTTTTTTAAAGCCTTTGGAGTTTAACTGCTTGATATTTAGTAATTTCATTTTTCATATAACAGCTTGCAGTTAGTGTCTGTCTCTGAACTCCAGTGTGGAACGCCAAGACACTCTGACACCAGAAAACTTGGATACCCCGCTCCCGGTATTTAGATGTGCTGCTGGACCTCTCAACGCGATCCCCCATAGACTTTGAATGTAAATCAGATGTGTTGACGCCAAAAAGACGTCTGAAAGTACCTTTACTTTCAGAGGAAAGGGTTGGAAGGCTATTGACCATTAAATGGTGAACTTTTATTTTTCAATTCAGGTCCCTTGGAGCCATATGCATGCCTAAGAGGTTTAAAAGGGAGGTAAATGAACTGTAACTCATCTTCCTGAAGAATTGAAACCTTTCATTAACAACCTGGGTAAAGATAAGCCTTCAAATTTAGTAAATGTAACTGGAGCAGTGAGCCACGAAGCCTTTGAAATGAGCCAATCAGAGGAGGGCATTTCTTTTATAAAGGGGAGCTACTTCATTAGCTTTGGAGATACAGTGGCACTTAGCCTGATGTCTAATGGCAATTTCCAACTATGGAAACCGGATCTTCATCTTTGCAAATTTCTTTGCTTAGCGTTATCTGGTTCTCAGTTTTATTGTAGATGTCTGCTTTAGACCCAAACAATGAAGTGATTAAAACACAGAAAGACACAGCCACACTTGAAACAACCTCCAGCTTTGTCCATTCATCAGCTCTGCGGGATAAAGAGATCTGTCAACAGCAGTAAATAAAACAATTACCCTGTTTAGTTAAAGCACACAGAGCACGGCACCCTTTGGCACACATTATTATAACCTCACAGCAGTAACATAAATGCACAAGAGGAAAAAGGCTGAATGGTGCGGTGGGGGAGTTGGTAAGTGGCAGCTGGGTCTTTTATAGCTACAGAAATAAAACTGCTTCACTGAGTTTAAATGAGCTGCAGGACGTCACCCTGCCGGCCCAACAGAAATGACATCCTCAGGATCCAGCTCTTCACGGTCTCTCATTAAACCACCATACAAAAAAAATTCCAAGAAAACCTATAGTGTCTCTTATTGATCATCAAAAGTACAATATATTAATTTCTTTCAGATTAAGAGAGAAATGGAACATTACCGTTAAGTTAGGAGCTATTTTCACCCGGATCACCTTATTTTGTAGCAGAGAAAAAAGTTATATGAGAGCTTCTGAAAGGTCAAGCACTACACTATATAATATTGTACAAAAATGCTTCAGACTCTGTTTAATTGCAATTCAATTCTTAAAAGTCTCTGAGGCATTGTTGGGGAAAACTGATCTTTTTCCCCCCTACAATGCCAAACAAATGAAGAAAATAATTATGGCACAAACCTATAGAACCTACATATTAAACTTAGCTGACTTATGACCTATTGCAAATGTCCTTTGAGTTAAGCTGCAAACAGACAGAAGTTGCTTTATTTCTGCATTGCTTCTCTACTTCAGATTCCCTATGATGGATCTCGTTTTATTGCTTTTCTGCATGTGCAGTCAACGGGGAATCGGGGTGCCCTGCTTGGTGCTGAGAATAGGAAGAATGCCAAGAATGGCATCCAAGTAGTCCTTAACAATAGCTATGTTGCAATGATGACTGGGAATAAATATATTGAGCTCAGTTCAAAACCTGGGTAATTAGGCCAGAATGACTTTGACTACATCTCAAGCTAATTTTTTCATACTAAGCTGTTCCACAGATGAAAAAGAAATAATGTAAACTTAAACAAATAACTGTACAGAAGACATTTTTCAGATTACTGGATTATTGCTGCAACTGCTATTGTTTACTAACGGATGTGTTATCTGTTGGCTTTAGTTTAATTGAGTAATAATAAGGAATAAGGTTTCAATAGGAAACTTTTTTATTTCATACATCATTTGAACCAGGTGAGAGTTCTGGATAGAGGATATTTACAGAAAAAGAAGAAGGTTTTTTTGTAGCTAATTCTCAGATTGGAATTTTCTCGCAGCGTCTTTTGCAGTCGCACTTTAAAGTCATTAAAATGCTAAATAAGTAACTCAACAACTGATTAAATTAAATCAGATTGAACATTTATCTGGACTTTTACCTCTTCTACTAAAGCATCTTCACAAAGACGCCATTTTCACCCGCAGCAGGTGACCACCGAGGCCTCAGAAAGCCTTTCTCTACTGATATAAGGTTGGTAGTGTAAAAGCATAGCTTAGCTTTTCCCTCTTGCTTTGTAGAAAGGCTACTAATAAAACTAGATTTTTTTGTTTTTTCTTTTGATAAAATCAGCATGATTTCGACTCCAGAGGGTACAACTGTGCACACACCGACACGGAGGATGGAGTTAAAAGTTTCCTGAAAGGATCGGTCCAGGTGTTGCACATTCCTGCAGAGATTTAGAAGCAAGGCTCGCCTCTTTATCTCCCTGGCTTGGGTCAGCAGGAATGCGAGCCATCTGCAGGTGTGTGTTCAGAGCAGAACCTCGGCTGACAGCAGTTATTTCACAGTAAGGTGGAAGAATCTGCTCTTCATCCCGCAAACAGTCAAGAACGACTTTGGTTTGCTGATATTTAACATTCCTGTCAATATGTGAGACATTCTTCATAAAGCTAGAATATACAAACCACTCTGGTTAAATAATTTGACTGGTATATATTAAACAAGTATTAAACAAGTAATAATTGCCTAGTGTTACTGTAACACTTCCTTTTAATTATCTGATAAATCTTTCTGTAAAAATTCTAGTTGCTCTTCACATATTCAAAGGCTAAAAACATTATCAGCTGATTCTTCTGCCTTTAAGAAGAAGTAATCCCTAATTTGAAAACATCTATTGTATATTTAAAAAAATTAAGTTGGATGATGTTAATGTCCGTAGTTAATGGCAAGTAAAAAAACTCAACTTCCTCTCTAAGCTAAATCAACAAGCATTTTTTAACTTCATGGTATGAATTTAGAATGAAAGACAGAAAAAAATAAAGTTTGCTGGAAAATCTGTTATTTTCTGATGGAGATTAGGGCATGAAACATGTTTGACTAAAGCAAAAAAATTAAGTAGAGGGCTGAGTAGGTAGAAATGTAGAGAAAAGATGCACCAATTACAATCTAGTGAATCAATGTGTATCCTTCTGCTTATTAATGCCTGCAAAGCCTTTTGTTTTACATCTTCTTGTAAAGAGGTGCTCTGCATTTTAAAATTCAATCTCTACAACTGCAAGTTGATTGACTTAATTCACGAGCTGCTCACACATTGAATGGCTTCCAATACCAATGGAACCAAATCCTCTCGTTCCATCTCCATCACACAGAATATTTAGCCTGACGTAGTCCTACTCAATTCTAGTCAGAATATGAGTCTGATACTGCTCCATAGAGCTGTGATTATGGAGCGTGTTTTGAACGAACCAGGAAAAAATATGCCTCTGCACTCAATTGGATAGACCTACAACCAATAAGAGCAACGGAGTGCGTGACGTATGTTAAGCGACGCATAGTTGTTGTCAACAAAAATCAAAGCGTGCAGTTGCACGCCTAGAATAAGAAGATGAGCCTTGATCGCGTTTCTCTGTTCCTCTTTTAAAATTAATTTGCTGTCGATATCTTCTAGATCAGACCTAATAGCAGAATCTACACACCTCAGCTCTCCAGCGGCAGCCATTGTTGTTGTCACCCAAGCGCGCTTTGGTCACATGGTTGATTATGTTACTGTTGATCATCTGTCCATCATCGTATAAAGCCCGCCCTGACAATTTGATTGGATCGCCAGATATTGTGCGAGCATACTCTCGCTACTATGGAGCAATGCCAGACCGAACTTCCCGACCTCAAATGTTGTGGGCAGGACTAAGTTCGGAATGGCACCCAGGCTACAGAATACTAGGAGAGGCCAAAAAATCAGAGTCAATACATTTGAATATTACACAAAACCCAAGACCGTAATGGTGTAATGGAGGGTAAAACACACACACACACACACAAAAAAAATACTGCTATAAAAGCTGGATATTCATGACTTGTGGAATACAGCTGGAGTCAGAAGTTCTAAAACGTCACACAGGACAAGAGCCTCTGCATTCCCTTTGAGAAATGGAGTCTTGGTCCTGGACTGATTGAACAGGGGCCTAATTGCAAGTTATCTTTTCAAATGAGAGTGTTTTCTGCATTTATTCTTTATCAAGGTCTCAGAGCCTGAAGAGGAGAGACCAATAGAATCTAAGCTTTTTGACGCCTGGTGTAAAATTTCCCACCCGCAGTGGATTTGCAGAGCCATGCATCTTCTGTTGTCCAAAGTCACTGCAACCATCTGCTGATGTATTTCAGAGCCCTTCCATGTTTTCGTCTGCTGACAACAAGCTTCATGGGGAGGACTGCGTACCTGCCCACACTGCCAGTGTAACTTCTTGCTTCAGCAATCATGGAAGCATTGATTGGCCAGGAACAGGTGTGACCCTAAACGCCACAGAGTAGTGCAAACCATGCCCAATCGCACTAAGGCAGTAATTCATGCAGAAAGCCACAGCCAAGTAGAAACTCCACATACTTTCTGTAAAAAGTGAAATAAATGTAGGGTTTTAATTTGCTCCGAAACCTTTTCAGCATCACTATCAGAAAGAAATACTTAAAAATTGTACTCTTTATGTGGTTATTCGACATAAGCTTCACCTTATTAAACTGAATTTCTGACATAAGTGAATTCACACAACTTTCTGAAGCACCTGTACCACCAAGAGACCGAAGTTGGAGTCTCTAACAGTGATGATTTTTTTTTTCACTAAAGCATCTTTGTTAGATCAGGCATGGCTGGCGCAATATATTGACGTCCGTACTTGGTGGGCACAAATAAATGGGTCAACCCACACCTTGCTTATCAGAGCCAAGGCAATGTTAGTGCGGATCGTTCGCCAAGTCGTTTGATCCGGGTAGACACGCGTCAGTGAGCTGTTGCCACTGCCACTAAAAGCTGATTGTTTCTTGGTTTAAACAGTTTTTTTCGGCCAGTGGGAAAGGGTATAAGAGGGAGCATATCTCATACCTGTGATTCATCTAACAGCGCCTGCCCCCACACGGCTCACTGGGAGCTACAGCTCTGTTGGGGGCTTGTTGTTGGCACTAAAGCATAACTAATGCTGATGTATTATTTTTATTTGTGACTGCTTCAGCCGGGATTAGGGGTGAAAGCTCATACTTGTATTGATGTGGAAACACAGAAGTCTAATTACTAGCTATGAACTACAACCTTCCTGCAGCTGCACGCCTTCAGTTCTTTTAAGAGGTTCTTTTAAAGTACTTTTTTTTTTCTGTTAACAAATGTGGCCACAGTTGTGTCCTAATATAGGTCCCCCTCCTCGGTTTGCTTTGTGTTATCATATTAACCCTGTCATAAAAGGATATGAGCACACGTTATGCATGCATCAGTTTAAAATAGGGAACTTCTTCCACGCCATGGAAACCGTTTGTAATATGGAAAAAAAAAGACAAACCGATGTAAGAAATAAAAGCTGGTTTACCTGGACCATTGCCGTTTAAGTGCACAGTTTGCGCCATGGCTGCAGCTGTGTGCTCTCAGTCCCACAACAAAGACCCTCTGCAGTCATGCAATGGGCATGCATCAAGTCCAGACAACCATGCAACCTGCAAACTGAGACAAAAACACACATCAAGTTACTTGTAGAGATAAGGAAGCAGAGAAGCTGGCAGCATAGTTCTAGGGTTTGATAAAGTTTTATTTTATTTTGGGATCACCTCTAGGTTATATTCAGTTTGGTTCAATAGCTGTGATGACTGTATCAAAGGTCTTTTGCAAAGTTTCTCTGGTCGCATTTTGGGTTTAAGATTTTCAGAAAAAACACAATATTTAGAAACTTGTCATGCTAGCAGGCATGTTTATAACACAAACAAAACTTATATAAGATAGTGTTAACACGTTGTCTGTAACCAGCGTTTAGCAGGTTTTGTCAACCTTTGGTTTCATGTGGAACAGCATGTTGGACATCAACACTGATGGACATGAGAATTCCTGAATCCTGAATGCTTTAGGTGTAAAATATGATGGAATATTAGTGGGTGTCAGTAGATATGATGATCTATCAGATTCAAGCTGTGTGAAAATAAAGTGGCTCTTTCAGTCACTTTGAATGTAAACCTGCCAACCGCTGCAGGTCAAGTTTCCTTGTTTACAGTAGGCATCCAAATAAAGCCGTTCCACTCCGTGGACGGGCCAAGTCTGTAGGTCACTCAATAATAGATCCGATGCAGACACATAAACCCACCATTACAGAGCGCACCAACCGGGTCCAACACCCAAATAGACTGAAGTCGTATTCCTGACCTGCTGCTTTGTCGCTCACATTACAAATAGAGAACTCTAAATTATAATAAGAAAACTAGTTCAATCCTCTTAATGGTACTTTGTTCTGAAAGAACAGGCAAAGAGCAAAGCTTATTGCATCAAATAAAAAGAAAATCTGAAGAACCTTAATCACAGTCGTATTTGACCACGTTTTGACTTCGTAAACATAAACAGGACGCCTTGTGTCTTTGTAGAGCTGATTATGACTCCAAACCAAGCTGTTAAAAGCTGGAACACACCAGAATGGAAAGCAGGGCTTCAGATCTCGTAGATAGGAGTAAATATTGGCAAAAATATGAATATAAAAAGTGCTGAAAGCGAGATTTACACCAGGATTGTTTATCATTTGTGAAATTTGCTCAGAACTAAAATGAGAGGTCCTTCAGAAAGACAATCCTACAGATTCCATGCTGGTGTAAAGCACACACAAACAGGTTGACACTGACCAAACATCTCCCCCGTGTCCTGTTCCATGAGCTGCCAGAATGCAAACCTGAAAAAAGGACGAAGGAAATCCTCAGATCCAGGGTGGATAAAATTGTTTTGTTTTTTTTTTTACAAAAAACATCAATACACGGAGACACACTGTTAAGAGTTTGTAGATAGAATTAACCAAACTATTATATTGTCATTAATAAGCTGCAAACAAATCCCACTTTTAGTTAGAGATAGTCAGGAGAACCTCAAAAAACTGAATAAAAGCAATGAAATTTACCACAAACATTAATAAGATGCCTTTAGGATTAGGGTTCTAATTCCTGTGGGTTAACCCCAACACTGCAGTTTTAAAGGATGCAAAGCACAAAGTAGGAAATGTGGAACAGGCCCTTAACTTTGATACAATCCAATTAATACCAACCAACACTGAGATCTGCTGTTCTAACAACCAGCTGAAGCCCCTTACCTTTAAGTCTCATCCTAACTTCCTGCCAGGGCACGCAGGTAGCAAACACCGCTGAGGCTGCAGCCGTCTGCTTGTGGCCAGCAGCCCTCTGAGACGGACGGATAGATTTCACAGCTAAGATTAGAAAACTTCCTCAGATGACAGCCAAACGATCTGCCTCCTATAAGAGGAAGCAGCGCTTTAAGGCTGTTTGGGGAGAACAGACCCCTTTCTTAGGGCCTCCAGGCAAAAACAAATGTAGTTAATATGTAGCAAACACTCAGCTGAGCTACAGCTAATAAGCAGAAAGAAGGGAAAAGTTTCTCATTGCATTTAACATATCAATAAGTCAGCAGAGGAATAAAACAGCAAAAAATCTCAAGGAGCAACACCTGGTGAGCTTAAATAAGAGCAACCACGGACATGCATCAAAACTAAGAGACGTTTGGTGCACACATTGGGATTTTCAACAAATTGAGAGTAAGTGGCAGAAGCAATGCTGCAGTGACGTATTCAGGTGTGTTAAAAGGATAAAGTAAAAAGACATCAGCAGAAGACAACATAGCAAACGCTGCCTATTAACTTGGGATGGGTGACATGACTAATTACAAAGGATTTAAAGTCATTAACTATATATTGAATATTCCTTTTAAGTTAAACATAAAGCGAACAAGCTGACGAGCAGCTCAACGTCTGGAGAAAAGCATAACGGTGGCAGAAAGCTGATGATTTTAGTGCTAGTGAACCCCCCCCCACAAAAAAAAAATAATTGTCAAACACTATATTTACTTATAAGTACACAATATACTTATATATAACTACAACAATTTCGAGTAGGGTTGCATGATTTTGCCAAAAAATTTTCTTTGACTGTGGAAAAGCAAGCTTTGAAGGTAACGAGAAACTGAAACCCTCAAGTGAAAGATCTACATTCTTGCGCTTATTGCAATTGTTGCAGGATTTCACTGTATCCTTTGTGTAAAAAAAAGGTCCAAATTTTACTATCATGTATGGATCTGCATGCTAGTTGCAACTGGCTCCTCCATTCTGTCGTGGCAAACCCACTTTAAGCTCATCACCACCAACCAACTCAAATGTAGTGCGACTAAAATTGAGCTTGTCTGCGATTAGAAAATTGCGATTTTATTGCAAATGCATTTAATTTCCCAGCCCTCAGTCAGCAAATCTACAGCACAATAATTAATTATTCTCTTTTTAAGACATGAAATGCTGTATTGTTACATGAAAGAGATCTTACTGAACAACAGCAACAATATCACAACCAGAGGCCTTAATATTACAGCCATAGGAGAGACACCTGAAGCAGTGCTGAATGATTGCAGACATCACTGTTTTTAGGAAAAAAATAACATAAAAAATAACTGTGCTATCTGGCTTTATACTTTGAGATTGGAATAATTTAATTTAAGGTCTTAAACTGATAAAAGCATGAAACAAATAGTTGCACTTCCCTTTAAAAATAAATAGCAACCCAAAAAAAGGGGAAAGTAAAGAGTAGTACTGGTCCTATGCTTTGAAAGCAAAGTAAAATCAGTCCTTAGGATTAAACGTCTGCAGTTTTAAAGTTAAAGGCATAAAATGAGGAGCTAAAGCCTTAAAATTAAAATAACTGCATCCAAAACTCAAAAAGTTTGAAGTGAAAGAAAAAAAGATTTGGCCGATTATCCAAATGGACCATTGTGTAGATATTTGCTCTTTAACTGGTCCAAGCTCGTGTGGCTCCCTGTTGCTCCATATTTTCTGTAACTGTTACTAAAAAGCAAAGCCTTTATGCTGATCTAAAGCATTAAGAGGGTATGAGACCTTTGAGACAAGGAAAAACAAGGAAGAACAACAGATCTAGGGCGTGCAGGTGGGGCAGTGTTTAGTGCGCACGACCCATGGACGAAGGCCTTAGTCTTCGATGCGGCCGACCTGGGTTCGAATCCTTTGCTGCATGTTTCTCCCCCTCTCTCATACCCCCTTTCCTGTCAGCCTACTGTCAGAAAAACAAGCCACTAGTGCCATAGAAACTCAAAAAGCACAACAGATCTAAATTATTCCAAGAATGTAAGACCAACCTGAGCAGTGACACCAGCTGAAACAAACCAGAACAACTGGTTTCACTGGCCGTCAGCTGTTAAACAAAAATGAAACAAGAACATTAAATCCAGCTTGCAAAGATATGACGGGCGTGTTCTTCTGAGGCTACGGTTCCTCTTCCCTCAGAGGCGGCTCCTCACTTCAAAAACACCTGGTTTGATGATTTAATGAGCTATGAGATGACAGGCACGAAAAACAGGCAGAGCTAGTATGATATTTGGTGGTTTCTGCTGCACAACTAAAAAACTTTGGCTTTACTAAACCTTTTTGTGCGATTTAAATTCAATCCGGACAGTCAAAATTTAGATAAAACTCATAAACTGAGCAAACACAACATGCAGACCATTGAATTGTTTTCCACTGAGGAAAATAGTGCAGGTTTTGTGTGCAGTAAAAAAAACTAATGAAGCCAAGACCCAGTGATGAATATTCAGCAGGACTGTTTTTCCCTAATAAAATCTGAAGCTGTAGCTATAATGAAGGGAAAAAGCTAAAATTAAAACCGGTTCAGTTTAGGCTGTTTTACAATGCTCAACTAAATAAAGGGAACACTCACATAACACATCCTATATCTGAATCAATGAAATATTCTCACTGAATACTTTGTTCTCTACAAAGTTGAATGTGCTGACAATAAGAATCACACAAAAACATCAATAGAAATCCCATTTATTAACCAATGAAAGCCTGGAATTTGAGTTGCACACAAAAATAAGTGGAAAAACAAAATATAGGCTGATGCAACTTTGAAGTCATGTCCCTTTATAGGCAAGTTACTGTTTTTGATCACTTGCACACCCTTACTAATGGAGTCCCTCCAGTCCCTCAGTGAGGTCTAGAAGCACAAGATCTATATTCAGCAATTCAGCAAAGATACTGCTTGAATGATATATTACCTACTGTAAATTAAGTTGGGGAGAAAAAGTTAACAAGTCAAGAAAAAAAAGTTAAAAAGCTAATTAAAACGTAAAGTAAAAAAATTTATAATCCTAGTTAATTATATTTAGGTTTTTAACCTAAAAAATGTAAGTACCAGTATCAGCATTAATGCCTCTAAGGTTATGTTGTACCAAAAAAAAAAAAAAAAAAAAAATGTGTTTGTTTCTCTCCGAGTGTTTTTCATGAATTTCTTATAGAAGCACTTTTGTTCTTTTCCTTACTATATTCGGGCAGGTTGCTGTTTTTTGTTATTAAATTTACATTAATTTTTGCCATCAAAATATCCATATTTTTTGAATGTTACAAAGGTAATAAGGTCTTCTCCTGGATTCCAATAACACTATTGGCTTGAAATTTTATGCCAAAATGAGGACTGAAACATCCTCCAACTCCTGGACAGTCTGTAGTACAACCTGAAGTTGGTGGATGGATCGAGACATGATGTCCCAGAGGTGCTCCATCAGATTCAGGTCTGGGGTCTGGAGAACGGGCGGGCCAGTCCATAACCTAATGCCTTCATCTTGCAGGCCCTTCTATGGCTTCCTCCATGTTTTCTGGTGTACTGGCCCTGTCTCCTGGTAGTGCCTACAGCCTCTGGGGGATACGCTAACAGACACAGCATTTATAGTGTGGAAAGAACCGAGAACTGGTCAGGAGGTCAGACACCTCTGCTATGTTTTCCACCAACCCCAGCTTGTCCTGCATCAGTGACCATATTCCCTCCTTCTAGCTGGTGTCAGTCAGGGTCAAAGAATCCACCTGGGCGCTCTTATCTTCAAAGCAGTCATCTTCTTTCTATCAGCAGCTGGTGTTGATACTCTAGCTTCAGGGCTAGTACTACAGCCTTACATCCAAATCTAAACAGATGCAAAAGCAGAGATAATTCCCATTCAATTATCTAGATGCGTAACAAATTAAAATGTCATAAAATGTCTCAGATTTCCATCTTATCCTTAACATTTGTGCAGCATTCTTGATTCTTGTAAACTCTGCTAAATTCTTGAGAATATTTGAAAGAATCAAGCAAAATCTGAGCATTTCTCTTCATCTTTCCTATCCATGTCATTAAATCGATAGTGGATAAAAAAAAAAAAAAAAATGAGGACCTAAAAAAGAGGAAAATTTGGAGAACTCTCCTGAATCAAAAAACTGCTCAATTCTTGGCATTTCATATAATTTATTTTCTGTGTGGAAACCAGAATAAAAGGTATGAAATTTGCTCTTAGAAAGGATATTTTTAGTCATACTAACTACCAGGTTGCTGATATGGCGCATTTTGATTTAAAACCTTTCCTCTGAACAGAGGAACAGAACCAGAGGTGCTTTCCTCTTTTCTGCAGTCCATACTAGGCTGTTAAATTCATTTCCTACCTGTAGGCTAACAACAAGTGAATCCTTGCAAAGACACTCGTACAACCTTTCATCTGGATTCTATGTTAGATCTTATGATAGAAACGTGCATAGTAGTTAGATGGACGGATACATTTTAGGGTCTCTACAAGTTTACAGGCACACTCTGTCCAATAGAAAATGACTCGGGACCGACTGGACTTGAATCTGGACTTTGATTGGTCCACTCCAGGATCAATATGCTCTGAACTTTGACAAACTTT
The DNA here is from genome assembly GCA_030533445.1 of Cyprinodon diabolis. NCBI lineage: Eukaryota > Metazoa > Chordata > Actinopteri > Cyprinodontiformes > Cyprinodontidae > Cyprinodon > Cyprinodon diabolis. Next base: position 15,853,839 of record CM060073.1, read on the forward strand.
AAATTCAGGACCTGTGCCCTTCATTTCTGCTATACCAGAGTGCCCACAGCATAATACTGCCACCATCATGTTTCTACAGTAGGTAATCTGCTCAAAGTAACACATGCCATATAGTGTTTTTTAAATTTAAACATAGAAATTCCAGTTTTCGATTTGGCCAAGTCTGTGGTAGACCAACAGTTAAAGGCTCTTCACCTTAGACTCAGGTGCCGTAGAAACAACCAAACAGATGATATGCATTTCGTGAGGTTTTTTTTTAATCCAGTCTAGCTCTTCTTCTTGTGCCATTTTCAACACTAAGGCTCAAAAAATAGATCTGATATTAGATTTTAAAATAAGCAGTTTTCCAACTGTACTCACTCATCAAGCTAGCATAAAGGCAGTTGCTTCTTTGTTTCAAATCAACTCTTTTACACAGCATATTCCAGTGCAGCAATTACTGAAAGATGCCAGAAATGTATACAGTTTGAGAAACTGCTTCACCTTGCATACGCAAAACAAATGAAAACCCTACCTTCACTGCAATGAGCCTCATACCAAAACACTTCAGAGCTCTTGAAAGTGCTTTGAAAAACAGTTTGGCAGTGCATACAGTCAGAAGATGAGTCAGCCTTCAGCCGTGCTTCAGCTGTGTAATCACAGATAAAGTTATTCTGGTGCTTTCACTTTAAGCTTCCTGCTATTCTCTCTCTGCTGCAGCCACAGGCCTCGTGCAACATCATATTAAAGTCCAAGAAAACTAGAGGACAACTTTAAATATGGAAATCTACCACAGCATCTCTGTCATCATGTCTTCATCTCATATTCTTCATCCGTGCTCCAATGAGTTACAGAAACTCTAAACAAAGGCAGAATGTTTCTATCAGCATGAAAATATTGGGAGATTTTAGATGACTCCCTATATAATCCAATATTCCTTTTTTACTTCATATCTAAAACGGATATTAGATATTAATATCGGATCAGGACATCCCTAATTAAGTGATAATGACTTAACTGAAAGAGGGGACAATGGCTAGATATCAGCTCTTAAATGTGACTCTTAGAGTTATCTTCATCCAAACCAACTTTATGTTTAGCTGTGCTCGACATAAATAAACAATCATCCGGACAAATAGGCCCGACCCTCCATCAAGCAGTTTTCTCCAGGAGTCTACTACAAGAAGGGCTAAACCGCAACGACTTCAGCCAACCATCTAAAGCTACTTTGACCCCCCCCCAGCTGACAAAAAAACACGTTTAACTGTGGAGTGTAGAGACCGTCGAACAGTAATTACAACCTGCTGACATTTAAACCGGCTTTCCATAAGTAAGCCCAGGGTGGGAGAACAGATTTCAGATAGGTGTCTTTGATTTGTGTCCCACTATTTAAAGAATGTTCTTTATCTGGTTCTGTGTTTTATCCTGACAGCTGCTCCCCACAGGCTTGTTGTCACCGAAAAGAATTTGGAGCAAGATTTATGAACGGGAACAAAACGGCATCAACAACTTGCTCTCTCCACACAGAGAAAACTTAAAAATCTGTTTTATTTACATTTTATGAAACAAAAACACTAGAAAAGCAACTAAATTTTTATTAGAACTGCTTCATTAAAAGAGGAACACAATCAGTTGTTCTCTTTAGCTACTTACAAATATTCAGACTGTAACAAAGGTAAAAATAGGTGAATCACTTGCACACTTTTTGAGGGAGATTTGAATCAATCCAAGATGTAAATAACATTGAACATTTACTGCCATTTGCTTCTTCTTTAGGCGATGATCAGTTCTTTGGAATGTTTTAAAATCCCCACCATTATTCAATGGGTAGTTAACTACAGCACAAATCTACTGAACAGGACCGTCCTGAGGCCAGATTTAAGAGGTTGTTCTCTCAGAGAAAGACATGACTCTTTCCAACCTTTCCCTGTCTGATGTTTCCTCCTATTGAAGAACAGTGCCCCCTGGAGGATGTAGAATGTTTTATTCAATTAAAAATTACAAATATGGATGCAATTAATATTTTATAAACCCTGAGAATGTGTTTTGAACCTCTAGAGCATAGCCTGCTTCTGATCAACATGGCTTCTGAAAGTGTAGGAACAAGGTGTGTGTCTGAAATGTGGACTGATTTAATCAGTAATATGCTGGGAAAACATAATATGCATTTAATTAAAAACTGATTTCTTTCTGAACTAACTAATTTAATACAACAGCTACCCTCTGTTTTCTTTTTCCCTCTCTCATAGAGGGACTCTCATGACCACCCCCCCACCCCCCGCAACCTCTTCTGCATGCTCCCGTCTGTGCGACCCCGCACTTGACCAAAGACAGGCTGGAGCCAATTATTTGTTTAGCTCTTGAGTGGAGTCACAAGGGCGTACAGGATCTATGGGCTGGTGAACACCAACCACTCCACCTGACGGGGGTGTGTGGATGGGGGGGGTTCTTCTCAGTGGGAACTCAGATTAAAAGGACCTCAGAAGGTTGTTATAATGAATAGTCTGCAACCAAAAGAGGATTGTGTTGGTTATATTAAAAGTTGCATGGCCTTTGACAGATTGACTAAAATGTGTTTGTTGCATGTAGTATTCCTGCTTAATGTCCAGCAGCATTGCAGGAAAACAATTATGAAGTGAAAAGACTGTCAAAAACCGGGTTTCTGAGTTGATCAGAACCACTTTACCATCCTGCTGTCAGAAAGCAAAGTAGCTATAATGTAGTTCTATGTTATCAGAGTGCCAGGACTAAAAGTTTATCATTTCTATACGTTCATTAAAAGCGTGCACAGATGTAAGGTGGAACCATCTCTCAATCATCTCACCGGGATGGGTAAATATCAAATACAATCATCTCATCATTAATGCATTTTTTTAAGACTTCATGCAGCATGGAAGAGCACCTGTTGACCTAACAATTACAGTTACTATATGTCGAATGTGTTTGGGACTGAATTGTTATGAAAACATTAAACCTATGCATTGTAATAACAGGAAGACAGCACAAAGTAAGACCAGTTGTTTAAGTGAATGACATCATAGCCCAACTTATCCATCACTCACATTAGGGAATCCATAGTACAGTTAATTTATCAATATACACTGATTTTAAATAGTTTCTCTGCTCCACTTCAGATTAATTAACTGAATTGATCTAGGGTCAGTCAATTTCCAGAGAAACAATCCAAACATCCAGCAGATTAAACTTTAAAAACCTTTTAAAAACACTGGTAATCTTGGACAGGAAACACTGAGCTTCCATTGATCGGTCTGTATCAACAGTATGACCCGGACCCTCCTAAAGTTTCCTGTTGTCTACCCAAAAGAAGTATTGTAGGACAGCCCCCTCCCTTTCTGAGGTGGTCCCATGTTTGCTTTTGTGCCAAGTGAGCTGACCTAAAACACAGGGGCCGATAATTAAACTGACAGCTGCATGAAAACCTGAAGAAAAACATTTACTGAGAACAAATTTTATCTGTGTCCCACACAAACATCCCGTTACCGGATGGATAAGTATTCAAGGAATGTTATGGGGAACCCGCAAACCTTGTCTGAATTGATGAGACTTTTGTTGTTGTTGTTGTTGTTCAGCCCACCCCCAAACATTTGCACTGCTGGTTCATTTATGTTGGTAATGAGTCACAGAGTGTTGGATTACAGCCAGGGAGAGCCGGACGTGCTGTGGGAATGGTGGAGGGTTTCACCAACATGTATAGACTCTGCTCACGGCGCCCTCTGAGAACCATAATGACCAAAACACACAGAAGACATTGTTCTGCAGCAGCTCATCACGCAAGCCTGTAACCTAATAATTCAATCATGACGTTAACACCTGAGGTTAACCCAAAAAAAAAAAACAACAACCTGAAAAAGTAAAAGGTTTAATGATATAATGTTAGCATATATTTATACATAACATGCTAAAAAATATACTGTATATACCATCAGAGAAAGCAACCTCAGAGTAAATGTTATAATTAAGGTGAATTAAAGGGACCCTGCAATCTACCATTTCACTCATTTCTATGTCAGTAGCTCACTTTCGTTGCGAACAAAGACTTTCACTTGCAAACAAGACCTTAATAAGACCATGTGACCGGAGATACAATATTGTGCATGTGCGCCATGAGTAAACAAGGAAGAAAGGGAAAAAGCAAGTTAGCATTTCTCAAGCCGAGGTTAGGAAAGAGGAAAATCCCAAGAACAAGTGTTAAAAAAAAGAGCAAATATAACCAACAACTTTGATCCCGAAAGTCATAAAAAGTACTTCTCAGTTGATGAATGGAAATGTAAAGAGTTACCAGCAGATGGCAACAGCCAACAACAATGTTCATGCCATTCTCATGTCGCTGGGTGCAAAAAGTATTAGGTAAACATCATTAGAAGGGAAGGTTTGATATGGATTTATTTGAAGGGAATATATATTTTATACCCCTTTTTTTTTTTTTTTTGTAAATGGGCATATTTTTGACTAGGCCCCTTTAAGAGCTGTTATGCTCCACATTTGGAAGAGGGATGGGGCTGGAGGGGTAGGCCTTGTGTCCCAGGTTTGTCATGGTCCATGTCCAGGAAACAAAACGACACCTGCTAGACCCAGAGGTTCCAAACCAAAAGGAGTGTATGAAACACGCTTTAAATGATTACATGTTTACCGCTGACAATGCTATCTGAGTCCCATCACCGTTCGGCTTCTCTGTGCAGGTGTGAGTGTTTTTTTTTCTTTGTCGTTTTAAAATGATCTCAAAGCTAAGGTGACAAATGACTGAAAATTACAATGTGTAGTAACAGAAATCAGCTTCATTAACCTTTTGGTTTATGAACCTTTATCTTTGTCTGTTGAAATAAAACAGAACCTTGACCATCCCTGTATCACAGAAACATGGTTACATCCCACAGGTCAATTGATACACAAAAAAAAGACAATCTCAGAATTTATAGTAGTTAAAATTACACTTTTCCATGAAATAAGATATAATTAGCATTTATCGTCTCCCCAAACACCTCAAATAGATTATATTCAGTGTTATTTAAAATGCTTGTTGTGTTTAAAGGGAAAAAGGTCCCACTAATAAAAGATATAACAATGTATGGGCCAGCAGATACAATATTTTGGGCTGATGTTATCTAATTATTCAAAGAATTCATCTGCCTTGCCTAGAGAAAAAGACTGATAAATTGTAAAAGATAAAAACAAAAACACGCCTGCTATAAGTCAGACAGCTCAACATTAATAATATTCAAAATGATAGAGAAACATTAGTGATATTTTTATTAATATTATAATGATTGAGAGGTTGGCCCAGTCATTTCAAACACATTGCCCCTCACCACTCATTGGGATTCGGTTTTATTCAAGAGTGGAGAAGATTATTGGGCAACATAACAGCAAAGCCATAGCTCTGGATGTGAAGGAAAGTTCATTACTAAAGGAAAGGAAGGAAAGTTTGAACCAATTCCTGATAAAATAAACAACAACTATATATTAGGGCCTCTTTTTTCAGTTTATACATCCAAGATCCGGTAAGTCAGACGATAATGTCCTATTTCCTCATAGAAAAACCTTAAGTCAAGTGGCTGAATGGTTAACAGGGGTATTGAAATGTACTTGACAACTGGACATAAATCTTTAGATTATTCAGATATCTATACAAATGATGAAAAAAATATGAATTTTGAAACGCTTCAGTAACTCCGGTTTTAACATGGACTTAACCTTGGACAATAAAGAGATTTACATTTACATTACATTTTTTGCAGCAAATGCGGCATCTTTGCAACATCTCAAGGTTTGTCACACTCAGTTCAGAAAAAAAAAACAAAAACAAAAAAACTAAGGTATAGTGGAGAAGTCTGACATAGTGGAAAAATTGCACATCTTCTTTTGGAAAGTAGGCTTGTATAAGTGATGCAAACAGCAACTTTTAAACAGAGCGTGCACAAGAAGAAATGGGCTTGCGCATGCTTTCGCACACCAATACAGCTTTAAGTCAAACGTGCGACCTCTACAGTAGAGTTCAGTGATTATAAAGTGTAAGTTCGTCAATGTTTAAACTCTCGATGTAGAAGTTACTTTTAATCAAAGTAAGTCTGCAGTCATTAGTGGTGAAAGCATGTGATTGAAAGTAAAGTTGGCTTATTTGGACAGTATTTGTGTGTAGGTGGATGCATGTGTGTGGGAACAACTTAGTACGTTAGCACAAAGGTGAAAGTGTGTGAGAAAAATGGTGCCTCCTTGGAAGTCTTTTAGAACCAACGTATCTTAAGTGTGAGGTGTGTGTAGTGTAAACACTCTTTGTATGGTTTATTAATATATGTGTAAACTGGTTCATTTTCCTCATATATTTACATGATAAACAGGTCTGATTAACAACCTGTCAAGAGAGCACAGATGGAAATTTGTATGTTTATCTTATAACCTGGTGCCATGCATATTTCCAGTTTTTTAGGTCCATATAATGTTGCATACTGCTCATGTACAAATACAATCATCATCATCATTATACTGCATGTCCTGGGAAAAATCAAATACAATTTTTAGACTTCCTTTTCCATTTTGATTTTCACAGCATAAATATAAGAGGGAAGGATTAAACCGAATTAAAGGGAAATTTAGAGATAGACATAGCGAGGTAATTAGATATTAATAATATTATATAATTACATTGTACCTAGTTCGGCAATACGCCGTAGAGACCTCGAATATAAACTGAACTGAGACATAATAAGATATAATATTTATAAAACTTTTATCTTTGAGCCAAAAGAATGACATTTTTTCCACCCCTTGATTTGGATCAACTCTTATTAAGCCAGGCTATAAAACCTTCTTTCTACTTTGTAGAAAATGTTGAACCAAACCTAAAAGTCAAATTTTTAAAATCTCCTCTCATTCTAACCAAAAACAGAACAAAGGTTTTCCAGTTTTATTGTTTAAATATATAAAAGATTTCCACATCAGACCCACCACAGATGGAACAATGTCACATTCCCCTTTCTTTCAACCACAAGCCTGACCAATTTTTTTGCCAATAAAACAATGAACTTCTCTTTATTGCCACTTTATTTGCTACTGCTCCGCATTAAAAAAAACGTACATTTGAATGTTATTTAAAATATATTCATGTCCATCTGCCGAACACTACATCCCCAGCTGGCCTAGAGATGGCCCTCTTTTGTGATGCCCTCAGCTGGCCTCATTGTTTATCAGCCCAGGTCAGGACCGTCCTGCTTACAAGTGGTGACATCATTGATTCAGCCTGATTAACAGGCTTCAGCGTCACTTATCATCAGGGGTATCAAGCTCTGTAATCTAGGAGAACTGTGTCATCCCTTCAGTTCCTGGGTTCTCTGCGATAACAATTTACAGAGATTGAGTTTGTTTAGCCATGACTGCTCCTGAAAAAGGAACGATTTTAAAAAGAACTCCCATGAAAGGCCAGGAGAGCTGAATGAAACTCTCAAATCCTCAATTTAGTCCTCGTTAATTCAGTTTCCCTCTAACTCTTTCCATTGAATTAAACCACTTGGTTTTTATCTAAGAGGGAAAAAAAAAAGAGTAACTCAAGAATGATCTTCAGAAAAGAAAGAAGACAAGCGAGGAAGGAAGGGAGGGAGGGAGGCAGAGTGGGGACTAATCCCATTTACCAAATGATTTGTTCCACCCCGAGAAGGGGAGATAAAAAGTGTGCAGGGGGAGGAAAGGGAGGCTTTTTTTTGACAGTATGAGGCCCAAACCTCCCAAAAATCATCCTTTTTTTTTCCTCTCCATTTTTCATCCCACTTTTTGCTCCCAAGGATCTTCAACTTTCTACTTGATAACATTTCTGAACCTATAATTCTCGTTTAATTAAATAAAAACAATTAGCACTAAACCACAAAGCTAAAAAGGGCTATATTAACACTCCAATGGGAGGGGTATCTCAATGTCACTTCGCTTTTTTTTTTCTTTTATTAATAGCTAATCAGTGTCATCTTATGATTTTATCAATTGGTTTTAAACTGCTAACGAAAGCAAGCATGATATAGATGTCATATAGTTACAAATTAAAATCAGCTCCAGTGCATTTTGGCTCCATGTTTAGGAGAAAGTAGAAGTAAAATTATTACTAGGGAGGAAGCAATGATAACGGTGGGGCCGAGTAACGACTTCCGTGTCATCCTCCCCATTGTCTTGGCCTGGGATCTCAGCCTCAGGGTCATAGGCTATGGAAACAGTAGCATGCCTTCTAAGGTAGAATTCAACACATTGTACTGTTCTGTCAGTGCGGGGGTGAAGGGAGGAGCAGTCTTGCTGGTGGGAGTCATCTAGTTCTACAATAGCCGCAGCATTCCACTGGAAACACTGTGGCATTATGGCTGGCCTCGGTTCGCCGGGAGAATCTCCACTTCCACCAAAACAAGGGATTAGCTCCCGCGGTATTCTGGGTATTTTCTGCATCATCTTTTGAAAATGACTCGATGCGGGAAGGAAAAAGAAAAACTATTTTTACAGTCTTGTCAGGATGAATCATCATTGTTATTCCTACGTGTGGAGAGTCATGTTTAGTCAGATAAAAGTGCTTATTGGCATTGCTGAGCCAAATTCTCTTTAGAAATCATATTTTGCTTCATAGGAAAGGCAGTTGTAAGAGACAAATAAATTATAGAGTTGATGCATAAGTTGAAGATCAGCTCTCAGTGTTCTTGTTTTAAATTAATGAAGAATTTAATTTGACAGTGATAAAAGTAAAAGAATGTACCATGATGAAAAATGTATTCCCGTTTTACAGATTTATTTTGTTTTTGCTTTTATTTTAATTTAAATGCTTCACTAATTTGGACAGACAAAAATCATCAAGGTAAATACAGAAGCCTTAATCATTTGTTAATCCATCCAGAGAGATACTTTTTTTCCCTCCCCTGACTAGGCCACTCTTAATTTTTAAAGCTATTTAGAGAATACTTTGGTTTTGTTGTTTGGATCATCATCATGCTTCATAACCCCCGTGTGCTGAAGCTTTATCTAATGAACTCATGGCTGGATGGGCTTTGCATTTGCTGTGGAAAAACGGAGCAGTTCTCCCCTCTGCTCTGACTGCATGCAGGGCTGGGCTGAATATGTCCAAAGCTTAAATCACAATATATTTCTTACATTTTTTTTTCGATGTGATAGAATTCTGATACTGATATAAACAATAGGAAAAAACTGCAAAGAAAGCCCAAAACAGAATCCTGTTCAAACATTTGAACCTTATTATGCAAAGCTCCTCCAATATAAAATTTTAGAAATTAGTGTTGGAGCCAAATGCTTGATTTATGATTGAATATTTATTTCTAGTTTACTATTTTTGTCTGGTTTTGGTATGATATATATGAACATGAAATATTTTGGTTTGAAGTATAAGTTAACTGACTTAATTATGAAATTATGAATTTGTTTAGTTGCGTTTTGCTGCCATTCATAATTTACGCTGTTTCTCGCCTCCGCCCCTTCATTATGGACAGGTGACTGCAGCACCTGGATTATATTGGAGTTGGCTATTGGGGCCGGGTGAGCTCTTGGATTCAGTCAGCGCAGCCATACAGTTTTTGAACGCTTTTGATTATTGTTGTTTTTTTTGAGTGGCAAAAAAGGAACGAAATGAGCCGATATGATCTGCCTGTCACGTCATGTTGCGGTAAGAAATTCTAAGTTTGTTTTGATTTTGGAAAATAAAGCGTCTTGATCAAGAGGAAAGAAAGTTTGCTGATTGCATGATCACATTAAACAACATCTGACAGATCTGAAGTGAGTCTAACTTGGATGCTTCTGAACCAAGAGCCAAACGCATCTTTATTGGAAAGATTGCGCTATTAATTAGTGTTTGGAAAAAATGGCTTCTTGCCTCTTTCTCCATAATCTCCTTTATTTTTTCATTACTGACTTTCATATGTTCAAGAAGACAAACTCACCCAAGCATGAAAAACTGTGTTCACAATAAGTTATAATAAATTAGCAAAATAACTCGCTCTAAAAATACAAACTAATGGTCCACAATTAATTCAAAAAAGTTAACGATTTCTCCCCCATTCTCCCAGTCATACTTCTTTGCTCTAATCTTGACTTACATTTGTGTTTTCTTTTCCATCTTTTTTTGTTTTTTCTAAAAAGTCTTCCTCTTTTTAATTTTTTAAAACCTGGCCAAAGCTAGCATTTGCCCCATTTACATGATCCCTCTGATCCAAGCTCGGTCTGGAATGCACGGATTGGTTTCAGTTAACCGTGCCAAGCTTGGTTCATTACGATCATTTATACATCACATCAGCGCGGATCCTCGCCTCCTAGTGATGATCTACAGTACTACTGCTAGGATTGAAGGAGGGAATCACGCAAATCCAAATGGCAGCTCCCGTAACATTCAGGAAGTCATGTTTGGTTATACTTCTGATATTATATTGTTTGTGGAGAGCCAGTTGAAGAAGGCAGCCTTTGGTGAATTTACTTGACAGAGTCGGCTTTTGGGAAGTATGTAGAGTTGAGAAGATTTCGATTGTTGTTTACACTTGTTCTTTTTTATGGCGTTTGGCAAGCAACATACTGAGGTTTCAAAAGGGTAGTGTAAATGGGGCTTTTGACAGCACTAACGTTTGAACCGCACCTTTAGTTCAGCAGGGACTCAAAGCATCAATTCCCATAATTTCACAGGATGTCTCCCTGTCGGTGGGGAAACACTCGCAGTCTCGACTTCTTTAAAAGCTGCGCTGAGCTGTTCTCCCGACTGCAACTTTAAGCTGTACGCCCTGCTGTTGCTTTGTGAACCACATGATTTCTACACCATCTAGCACCTACAATAATTTTTTCATGCATCAAATGCTAAAATGGGAGATATGTGTGGGGGTGGTGTCCGCCAAGTACAATTAGTTCAAAACAAAACAACCTGCATTGAAGCATCAGCTGACCGCCTATAGCTGCAGAGCCAAAGCTCTGTCCGTGGTGTCACTCATCAATTTGCTGTGGTTCCTGCTGAGTGGCTCGAACTGCCTGAGCACAGAACGTCAGTCAGTGACAAACCTTGTAACCGCAAACTGAAGAGTACATTGAAATAGTGAAATTGTTTTCAAATGTATCATGATATATATTGATATTTAATTTAATTATTGTCCCACCCTAATGCAGGACTACCAGTTAGCTTTATTCACTATCAAGCTGTGCAACAAGACAAACGGGAGCCATAGGTGTTGCTTTTTCAAAACACATTTTAAAAGAAGTTTAACACTTTATGATATGTAAATATATTTTGAACTCATATGATTGGAATAAGTCTGTACAGTAAATATACATTATAGAAAATACACGATATGCTATATCATTGTTTTAAAAAATTTTATTCAGTCTAAAGGTGTGCAGCTTTTATTTTGCTGGGGTGGTGTACAACAATCTAAATGTAATCACTGAGGTATAAGGAAGTTCAGATCTGACATTTCTTCATACCTTACTCTGAAATTAACATAGTCTTAATGCTAAAGAAGCAACAAAAAAAACTGGAGAAAAGGCAACAGTAGATGTTTTAACAGTTTAAGAGATTTGAAAACAGTTAAACAACAAATTACTATTTAAAATTAAATCCCCATTAAAACATACTTCTTTAGAACAACAGCCATTTTATGAGTGTCCAAATGTTAATTGGATGAAAAAGTAGTGGACTCAAAATTTCCCACAATGCACCTTGAAAAGTATTGTGCCTCCAAGATCACTAGATAGGCAGATATATTCCAGAATGCTCTGCAGCAGCTCTCCTCCCACAGCATCATGGGATCTGTTTTGGGGACCAGAAACAACAAAGAAGGTGCAGGCACCATGTGGGGAGATGGAGTCACATGACCAACGGGGAGGAAAAAGTAATAGTCATCTGTCCGAACGGCCAGTTAACCGAGTTCACTATACATATTATATAGTCCTTGCTCTATATAGTGATTTAGGGGACAGACATTCGGATACAGCCTATGTCTGGCCCCTAAAGGTAAAACCAGCCTATACCAGTCATGGTCCATGTCTAAAATGTGTTCTGCCTTGTAAACCGTTTTCAGACTAAATTAATTACAAAATCACAAAGCTTCAATAAAACAGTCGGCTCCCTCACTGCAGGCGCTGTCCTTAAACAAATATTGACTTGAGTGGTGGCCTGAGCTCTGCTATTATTTCAGCTTCACTGGAGGGATGGGAACAATCAGAGTCTGCCAGTGGAGAGCTCTGGTGGCAGATGTCACTGAATATGCAAGGTATCTGAACAGACCAGGAGGAGAGGAAGGTTGTACCAACAATGAGGCGATAAACTGCTACCAGTGATTCACCAGGAAATCAGCTGGTGACCAATTTCACGCCTGGCTGAGATGGAAAACAATAATTCAAACTCTTCCGCAAGCTGAATTTGCTGTTCAGAAATAAGAGCAGTGCATTAATGCATCATAGTTAGTAGAGCTATCAATATCACTACAAGTCAGTGTGGAGTTTGGAAACGAGAGAAAGACTCAAAGTCAGCCATGTTTAGTAAGGGTAGGAAGTTATAAGGGCAGAAACATCAAAGGATTTTCATAAACGGAAGACATTTCCATGGAGACTTGTCCCCCTTTTGATTCAGAGATATATGACAGGAATTTAGACTTCAGTAAGTGAATATAATACATTGTGTGTTTTCTAATCTCAGTAAGATCAATGAAACACTTTTTTAAAAAGGCAGAGAAAATATAAAATTCAAACTTTGCAACCACTTTATTTCATAAATATCAACGTTCTGTTTTACTACAGAGGTTTGTAACGCCTACCATCCGATTTTTCACCCACATGGCTGCTTAAAAATGAATGGTTTATTAAACAAATCACTCAATTATACAATCAAATAAGTAAAAACTTATTTTGAAGCGATCATGTAGTTAACCTTATGAAGCACTGGAAACCGATCGAGCATGAATCCCAACTCTCTAAAGGAAGGAAGGAGGGAAGGTATAAAGGAATTAAGAAGGAAGCAATAGTTTGACTTTTAACTCCATCCATCGTTCATATAGAGCCAGCCTTCTCCATTAGTTTAAGATTCTTTAAGTCATTTTTTCTGATGCTGCGACCCCAGAAGATGATAGAGGAAGAGATCAGACTCTGAACAACAGACTGATAGAAGATATAAAGCATCTTGCTGCAAACGCAAAAGGCCTATGCTATATAAAGTATAATCTGGTCTGTCTGTTCTCGCAGAGGACCTCACAGTTGCATCTATGGTCAATTTAAGGGTTTATACTCCTCCATCACCTTCACTTATTCTCTCATCATCTCAACAGTTTAACTTGTTTCTGTGTCTTCTAAAATCTACAATTGTATTTATGTTTAACCATATTGAAAAGATTGTGTTTTTATGGTTGGAAAAGACCGCTAGACGCACGCCGGCACTACCATCCATGTTACTTCCGGGGAAAAAAAAAAAAAAGAGCACGCTGGCCTGTGACGTCATTGCATCCTCTACTGCACCTTCTGGACACTTGCATTGTAAGACTGCAGTTCACACAGGAGATCGCATACAAGTCGCATATATTTGGAAATGTGAACGGCAACACAAAAAAATCGGATTTCGCAAAAAAAATCGGAATTGAGCATCAAGGCTTGCAGTGTAAACGTAGCCTTATTCACAGGGCTAGGGCCCCAAGATACTTGAACTTCTCCACTTGATTCAGGAACTCCCCCCAACCAGAAAGGGACAAGCCACCTTTTTCCGGTTGAGAACCATGGCCTCAGACTTGGAGGGGCTAATCATCATCCTGGCCACTTCACTCTTTGCTGCAAAGCACCACAGTGCATGCTGTAGGTCTCGACAGGAGAGAATAAGAAGAAACACATCATCGGCCAGTCCCAAATCAGGCCCCCTCCTTTGGTCATGAAATCTGGATCATGATTAAAACAACCGCTGAAATAAGCTTTCTTGCCAGGTGGCTGGGCACTCCCTTAGAGGTGGGCGAGGATCTCGTAATCCGGGAGAGGCTCAGAGTAGAGCCTCTTGTCCTCCACATTGAGAGGAGCTGAGGAGTCTTGTACATCTTTGTATGATGCTCCCGTAGGTCTCCCTCCGCAGGTGTTCCAGGCATGTCCTACCAGGTAGAGGCAGAGGGGACGACCAACAACACGCTGGAGGGACTATGTCTCTCAGCTGGTGCTGGGGACGTCTTGGGCTTCCCCCAGACAGAGCTGAAGCAGATGTCTGTAGAGAGGGAAGTCTGGAAGTCTCTGCTGATGCTGCCCAGATGAAGCAGAAGATGATTGTTTCCATTGTTATAAAATGGTCCACCAGCTCCTAAAACTATGCATAAAGAGATGACTCAGTAACTCAGATTTTCTAAAATTGTTTTATTTAATGTAAATATCTTACTCTTAAATCTATTAAGTTTTTAGTTAAAGTCAAAGAAAAGTGAAAGGTATGGTTCACAATTTAAATATTGTTACAAGTGTACAAAAATACACCAATAGAAAAAAAATTGGCTAATATATTTTATTATATCTGCTGCATTAAAAACCTCATATAATGTGCAATTTACACAACTGAACATAATTGAATTCAGGGTTAAATCTCAAGCGCTGTGTTTAATAACTGCAGTAAAAACTTTTATCAAGATCACATACCTTTGCCTGCTCATTAAAGGCGGGCATACACTGTATGATATTTTCAATCGTACTCAGTTGCAGCTCAAACTGTATGATGAAACCGCAGGGCTTAAAAGTTCACATCTTACGATATACGTTCTTATACTGTACAACCCGATGCTCTGATGCGATCTAACTAGGGTTGTCATAAGTATCGATTGTCAAAAAAGTATCGATACTGAAACGTATCCGGATACGATACTCATTTTCAAAAGTATCGATACAGCCATCCAAAGTGCAAAATAGAGGAAAATGCACTTTCTGAACACTGTGTGATTGAATGATTCTGTGCACTTATCAGTTTCAGACTTTTTTTTGTAACAGGTGCAGCTGCTGAGAATTATTTTGGTTTAACTGGTTTGGCCAGTGTCATTGCCATGTCTGCAAAGCATAGCCAAGGAAGGAACGCTTAATTTTAGTTTTGTAAATTTTTTATCAAGCTTGCTTAATATTGTGCACAGGATTCAACCTCAAAATATTGTCCTTATTGTTTTTTATTTATTTATTGTATTTTTTTATTTAATGAAAATTTTTCTGTTGAACTTTAGAGTCTTTGTTTTATTCATGTGGTATCGAAAAGGATATTGTGTATCGAATATTTTACTTAGTATCGGTATCAAGTTGAAAAGTTTAGTATTGTGACAACCCTAGATCTAACTACTCATACTGCATGTCCAAAAACCACACGTCGGACGACTCCGACTAGCGGCGAGAGATTGCACTGGTCGGTGTCGTCGGACGTGGGAGAAGAAGAAAAAGAATTCCCTGTTTGCACATGGGCAGTGCGTGAGGTTCTGGTAAATCGCCTCAAACGCAAATCAACAGGAGGGTTTGCTTACGAACACATCACAAGGGCCGACTGAATTTCAAACCATTAGATTTTCTCTCCACTTTATGATTCCTTATCGGGAGGTTGTCGTGAAAGACCAATTGCTCCTCGTTACCCCGTGTATACTACACAACGCAGGACATACGATAAGGCTAAAACTCGGCCCAGTCCAAAAACATCCTCGCGCCACTGGAGATTCAGCCCAAAAAGGGCAAAAACTTGTACATGACATTCCTTTAGCTTTCTTTGTTGGTAGGGCTAAGATTCAATAAGTTAAATTCTATAGAAAATTGGCAAGTAGAATCAGATTGTTGATCACCAAGTCTGCATGCGCAATATTACAGACCAATGTTTTCCCTGGACCCTGAACTTTTGCTCAGAGTTATGGTTTTCTAATCCTTTAGGAGCTCTGGGAATTGCAACCTGGTCACAGACATGTATTCAAAAAGTTAAGTTAAAAAAATATTCCATATTAAGCCAAATTTGAAGTTTACTTACTTACTATTTTTATACTTTACTGAAATGCTTATACAAGCCATACATTAACCGTGCAATATCATCCAAATGAATCATTTATAAATCAAACCTTCACCCAGTATTGCAGCCCAGCAGTTCTAAACAATGAGCTGAGATTTAGGTGCCTTTTCTGATGGACAGGGGAGGGAAGACCACCCAGACAGCTCATGATTGACTTTGCAAAGCTATATTGACCATTTTGCATCACAGAAAATGTAATACAATAATTCTTGACAAAGATTTCTACCATAACCCTACTCCAGCTCGACCGATGCTCTTCTACCTACAAAGAAACAGACCGGACCGATCCTGTCGTATAAATCAGGGCTTTAAAAAATAAGATGCACTTTTTAGCCACATATGAAGAAGCTAAAGTTTATGACGTAGTCATAGGGCTGGAGGATACGGCCCAAACTTAAATCATGATTTATTCCTAGACAGGATATCATTTTGATAGATAAAAACAAGTAAAAAGGGTAGGCTGCCATGATAACCATTTTTTTTTTTAAATATTGACTTTAAAAAAGCCCCAAACAAATAAAATCTAAATAAATCCGGAAACAGGAGTCAGTGAAAAATTCTATAATTATAGACTGTATTTAATATAGAAATAACAAATTTGTGTTTAAAAGTCATATCAAGGCTATTAATTAAATTGTGATATATATTTTTATTAATTGTTCACTTGTACGTAACTGGCCTACAAATGCTGCCTTTAAAGAATACAGCCCCTACATTTAACTGCAGATTGATGGAAAAAAGTAGAAAGAAAAGAAAATATCAAAGAATTCCTTAAGGTTGTTTACTCCTGATTTTTATGCATTAATAGAATAATTTAACACACACTTTTTAAAAGCACACGGTGACCCTGATATCAAGAAGCTTTCGCTGTACCAAAAAAGAAAAAACCCCATCAACATGAAAATATCAAAAATCGTCTGTACAAAACAACACCTGACCCTCACTACCTCCTGGATCAATCCTTCGTAACAGAACACAGGCTGGTTTAGGGGACCTGTGGACAGAGTTACCATGACGATCCGTCTTTCACTTTGTGGAAACTGAAACCGAAGAGGACGCCGGGCCATTACCAGTCCACAACAGCTCTCTGATGATGGCCGCTGTCATAGAGCCAGACACTACAGATAGTGAACATCAAGCCAAAAGGTCTTCACACCTCACAAACAAAACCAAGAAGAAGTTTCCACCCATTAAGACTTTGATCACTCCATATACAATCCGTCATCTGTGGGCTGATGACATTTCCCAAGAGTATTTTTTTTCCACCATAATTAGTGTGTGATGATGAACTGCAGCCTCTCCATGTGGTGTGCAGACAGCAGGGCTTCATGCAAACAGAAGCTTTTACCAGAGCAGACAAGATCAATGGTGTCACGAGGGAGTCAATCTCTGTGGTAAACAAATCTCCCCTAACCACAGGAGGAAATAATTTACTACTGCAGTTCAATGAGGAACGCCTGGACCTCTTTGGGACAATGCTTGCTGGGAGAGTCAAAAACATGCAACACCTTAGTGCTGAAATCATTTTCTCTCTAAATGCTTGATTACACTAAATTCATCAGGAGCAGCCTTTGACTGTTTAGTTAAAAACCAACAAACTAAGGCAAAAGTGTGAATTCTCAAATTTAACCAGAAGTCCAGTGTTGTACCATAAGGTTTGGCTGTGGATCAGACTTCCATTTCTTTTCTTGTCAGCTCTGTAGTGGCATGTGGCTTTTGGAAAGGATTGCTGCCATCTGTTGAAGACAACAAAGTCTGTGGTTCCAGAGTTTCAGCTAATTACTTCCAAGAGAATGTTAAATGTGTGCAGAATGACTTCCTCACTCAGCAGCTTCCAGATTAAAGTAACAGACCGGGCCCAAAAGAGGCAGGACAGCCTCTATTAGACAGTGTGTGGATGGTCTAGGTTTGTCAATATTTTTTTTATATAGAAAACACAAATTATTCATTGCCACAAAAAACAAAATAAATAAAACACTTGATTTGGAATGATTTTGGGTGTTAGAGCCAAGTTCATGTTCTTGATTACATTAAATCAATCAAAGAACCTTAAGGAACCTTTACAGATTTCTGAAAGTGATTTGATTTGCAAAACATGGTCTAAAACATAATAAAGTAAAAAGTTATAAATTGATTGGAGATGTAGTTTGAGTCCATTGACCCATAATAATCATAAACTTTAGTTAAGTATAGATAGGACTATAAAATAATATAACCTTTTGAAGAATACATTTTTGAAGTCTTAATTTCTTAAAAATAAAACATTTAAGAATAAAACCCTGTTTAATAATAAAAAAAAAACAACTGAATCATCTTTATTAATCCTGAGACATCTGCATACATCTGTCAATCTAGATGTTATGAAATTACAGTATCCAACTACATAAGAAAAGAGCTGCATTTTCTTTGACATCAGTTATCTTCTATTGATAAGGTTTGTTGGAGAAATATCTTATCTGCAGCCAAAACAGGTTAGACAAACTCATCAGGAGAGCTAGCTCTGACCTTGGATTCCCTGTAGAAATAATACAGGTGTACAGATTGAGGCCTCTAGCAAATATAGCATCACTATCAGTCTTTGTCTTTCATTTCATGCATTAAGATGTTGCCAAGCTGAATAGCTTCTTTAGTGACAGACCAGTGCACCCTATATGTGCGAATGAGTGTTACTGTAGATCCTTCCTCCCCACAGCTTTCATACTTTATAACCATCACTTCTTCGAACAAGCGTAATGTTTTTACATCCATGCTTTTATTTGCACAATTTCTAGTTCGGTTTGTCCTCAACAATCAGGGTTTTTTTCCCCCTCAAACACAGTTAAAGAGGCGTATTTTGTGGATTCACATCATTGGATTTATTTCACACTTAAAATAATTTGACAAGTCTTTCTTTACAACGTGACGTTTTTCCTTTATTTTACATTCTAATTTTTGATTAAGATTTTCCATTAATTTCCTCAATACAGTGGAGTTATGCAGAGCATTAATGCATAAAAAAAGGCTTCATATCAGACCAAAAATTACATCCATATAGTCCTTAGCGACAGTGTGATGTCACACACAGATATTGTGATGACACTACTGCAGCAGTTAAGTTAGTCTGCAATGGACTTCTCAGTAGGATGATTAAAATGTATTCATGATTAAAATACTGAGCCAAAACTAGATTACTAGTATAGATCTAACTGCTATCACTGATAAACTATCTAGAACATCAAGTTCAATCTACATTGAGTGTTTGTATATCTTCCTGTTATTTCAAGTGATAACAGTTCAATGCAAGGTTGTGATTAAACCTAAACACTTAGACCAAGAAGTTGTCTTTGGTAAACACCGCCCCTCCCTAAAACCAAGCACAGTTCAAACTCACCTCCCTCGGATCTAAAAAGTCCCAAAGCTTTCCGAAAGCATCCAACTCTGCAGCAACCTTTGAAAGCCGACCAATATCCTGGGAGGAATGAGGGATTAACGAGGGGGACGTCACCGAGCGTTTCCTGACACGCCGGGGCTGCAGCCAAAACTCACGAAAACGCACACAGTAACCTGACAATACTAGCGTGTGAGAGAGGGAGGCGGTAACATGAGGAGACTGGTAACTATGGGCCGCATGGCTCAGAGGTTTTCTGTGCTGTAAACAGTCGCTTCCATGTCCAGAGGATAGATAAAACAGCCCTGATATAACAAGGAGGAGGGTTCTGATTAAGCTGAACTGTGCAGAAAAGTAAGCCATGGGGACTACATATAGAAGCTTAACCTACAGTTAACCGACCGAGATAAAAAAATAAATAAAACACACACAGATTAAAACAAACTATCTTAATGGAAACTGTGAGTTAAAGAAAAAAAAAGAAATGAATAAACACACACACACACACACACACACACACACACACACGCAAAGCAAAGTTTTTCATTTTTGTAACCTGGCATAAGTCAGATGGACATTGCATAGAATTGAAATTGAACTACACGTATCAATCTGGAAAGCGTCATGTAGAACGTGTTCGCAAATGGGGGGAAAATTCAGTACAATTCTTCCAGATGATTTGGCATCTGCTTCCAATGTCAAGCTTTCAATCAATCACAGCAGCAGTAGCAGCTGTAAAATGTCACGTTCTTTATTTGTTTGCCTAGTAACAGAGTTAACTGATAAAATCAAACTCTGCCAAATCCGGTCAGGAGGAACACACGCACAATAATTTCTCAAAACAAAAAAAATTGAGGGTGTTCCAGCTAAAACCGATGGAGCCATGTTAGTTTTGCTTCAGTCTTTCACCTTTGGTTGACGTGTCATCCACGTCACTTCATTTCATTGATCGAAAACATTTCTGTATCAAGGCTAATGCATCTGTTGGTTTCTGGTAGGATGCATTTTTGGAGTTTGTTCATTCACAAATCTCACGTCGATTCATCTTGCTTACAAGGTAAGTAGTTTTGCATAAAAAAATAACCAAAATTTTTCTCTGATTGTTTTTTTAAAACTTCATTCATTTGCAGATCAAGGAAAACCGACTACATTTTTATTTATTTAATCCAATCCTTGAAAAGTCAGTTAAGGGATAAACCATCATCATGAACTGTGCCTGGATATTTTCATCACAACAAAACACAATCAACGTAAAGAGTGAATTTAATATTCTTCGTTTTGCTTATCGAATTACAGCTGGATTCCCCCCAGAACTGCAATTTTCTATTTTTTCTATAGCTGTTAACATCCAAACATCACTAATGAAAAGGAAACAGTTAGCAAATGAGAAAAAAGATAAAGAGCAGCTAAATTTACAGCTCTCATTTGTCACATTTTCTCACCAAGTTGGAAACTGCTGGTTGAATCGTCTGGCAGGGGTCTCATTTGTTGGGAGGTGTGGCCATACTGTGTTGGTCCACGGAAGCCCTTTACTCCATCTAAACTGGCTTTAAAATCTCCTCTTTAAAGAAAAGAGAAATAAATAGAAGTACCATCAGTCTTTACTTCAAAACCACTCCTAGCACGATGAATATGATGGTAGCCTAGATGTGCAATATCTCTTGAATATAGCACATCAGTTTTACAAGAAAAAGTATCAGATCCGATATAGATATACCGTTTTAGGCTGTGCTCACTTACTGCATTATTGGTGCTGTCAAGGACCCACATCAGAAAAAATATATTATGATAATATTCTGAAAATACCTTCGATTTTACGAGTTTCCAACATCATCCCTGCATCAGAAATAAACTGGACCAAAACATTAAAAATGATCAGCACTGGCATTTAGACTAGAGACAGACCGACACATTAGCCGGCGCACATTTTGGGATATAAGCATTTTCCTTCTATCTGTATTGGCTGATGCGATCATGTATTCACTGATTCCTGCATTTTGCAGTCATGCCCTGAGATCATGTGAAGGGCAATAATTACTTCTCCCACCATTGTCTATCCATTATGGTTTAAATTAAGACTTCTGTAATTTTTGGTGTCTTCATGTCCTTCTATCATGTAAATAGAGAAAGAAAAAGCAATATCTGCTTTATAAATTGACCGTAAATTCAAAAAAGTAAAAACTCAGCAGCACGTATCGGCGCTAGGATAGACTGAATATCCAGCCTTTAAATAACATGTATTTTTCTATCTCCATCATTGGGATGAAAGGGACCAAAAACATTATTCTGTTCATTCCCTTAAGGATGATTTATAGAAATAACTGATTTTTAAATCATACTATGAGTAAAGTATGTTAAACAGCCAGTGAGTATGTGTGTGTGTGGTCTGTAACCACATGCACACACTCATCAGCGTCTTAGAGACATCACTGCATCTACTACTACTGATAGACATTTATATTTTGTTGTGAAAAATTCCCCATTTTAAGATTTTTTTTATTTATTTAACAATAAATTTGAATAAATTATGTCTGAAAGCATTTAAACTGACACGATTGTTGGGGTTGTTAATTCTATTATTCACTCCACTGTTGATTCCATGAGAAAAAAAAAAAAGATTATTAATATCAATACATTGAAGAACGTGATTAAATACAGTCACTCTGTGCGGTTTAGCAAAGATCTTTTTTAATAGCACTGGTGTGCTGAAGAAGACTGCTACTGAACATGAAAATCTAAACATGCATGGAGAGTTATGCAAAATTCAAGTAAGGAGGAGAGAATTTAAATCCAGAAACATATCAGGGAAATGTTATAGTTCAGAGCAATATTGGCTTAAACTAACAAAAAACCCAGGGTAGAGTTCAAGGTCCACAGGTGTGAAAGCAACCTGTCAGAAAGAAACTGTTAAAGATATCTGTTGTTGAGCAGTCAGCAAAAACTATTTGGTTTGAAAGTCAAACAGACCCTGTGTTTACAGAGCTCCATACGATACAGAAATACAAGTAGATTGCAAATAAATCAGTCAGAAATGATCACACATAGTGCAAGATATGGTTGAAGGTTTTGAAATGGGCAACCTTAGAGTCAGAAGTCAGACACTTCTAGAAATCCCCTCCATAATCCATCACAAACATGCCAGCTGTCTGGAGCTGCTTAGCTATCCCAAAGCAGAAAAGGTTGGGCCTACAATGAAAGCTGGGAAAAAAGTGCCTTTCTAAGGAATGCTCAAACATGACAAGCAGCAAAGTCTGAGCATGCCTGCATACCTGGAGGATTATCACTGTAGCGCTTCAGCTCTGGATTGTCTCCACATCAACCCTGTTCTGTTTAACATATAAGAAACAAGCTGGATTTTTCTGAAAGCAGTGACATTTCAGGCGCCACGTCTGTCACTCACATCATGATGGGTGAGATATTTCCAATAACTGACATCCTCTGACCAGACAAGCTAACGCTGCACATAAACAGGGGGACTGTTTTGCTGGGTCTTATTGGTTTGTTTCAGCCATATTTTGGTGTATTTTCTGGCTGAAGGCTGTCGAACACCTCTTTAAACCCACAAAAAACAACAACAACAACAAAAGTAACTTTAAGGCACAGCTTAACCACAGGCTTCAGATTAGTTCATTCATACCAGTTAGTGATGCATGATGTATCGGCATTAAAGTCAGCATCAGCTCATCTTGAAAGGGTAGGAAAAATACATAAAAGATCAACAACAACAAAAATCCAAACAGCCTAATATTTTAGTAGGGATGCACGTATTTAAAAAGCCTGACATACCGATTCAGATTTTGACCAATGCCATGTTTTTTTGTTTTCATAATAGACACCATTAATTGCTAAGATCACAATCTGATCTTTCGCAAAAATGTATTACTAAATTATTTGATGAACATTTCAATAATCTATTAAGCATGATTAGTCCGATTAATTGTTTCATTCCTGAAACATATTACAGTTTGGACAGCAACTGACTTTTTAAACCTTTACAGAGATATACAGGTGCTGGTCATAAAATTAGAATATCATGAAAAAGTAGATTGATTTCAGTAATTCCATTTAAAAAGTGAAACTTGTATATTATATTCATACATTACATACAAACTCATATATTTCAGATGTTTATTTTGTTTAATTTTGATGATTACAAATGACAACAAATGAAAATCTCAAATTCATCATATCAGAAAATTAGAATATTGTGAAAAGGTTCAAAATTGATGGCCCCTGGTGCCACACTCTAATCAGCTAATTAACTCAAACCACCTGCAAAAGCCTTTAAATGGTCTTTCAGTCTAGTTCTATAGGCTACACAATCATGGGGAAGACTGCTGACTTGACAGTTGTCCAAAAGACGACCATCGACACCTTGCACAAGGAGGATAAGACACAAAAGGTCATCGCTAAAGAGGCTGGCTGTTCACAGAGCTCAGTGTCCAAGCACATTAATAGAGAGGCGAAGGGAAGGAAAAGATGTGGTCGAAAAAAGTGTACAAGCAAGAGAGATAACCGCACCCTGGAGAGGATTGTGAAACAAAACCCATTCAAAAATGTGGGGGAGATTCACAAAGAGTGGACTGCAGCTGGAGTGAGTGCTTCAAGAACCACCACACACAGACGTATGAAAGACATGGGTTTCTGCTGTCGCATTCCTTGTGTCAAGCCACTCTTGAACCACAGACAGCGTCAGAAGCGTCTTGCCTGGGCTGCTGGTGAGTGGTCCAAAGTCATGTTCTCTGATGAAAGTAAATTTTGCATTTCCTTTGGAAATCAAGGTCCCAGAGTCTGGAGGAAAAGAAGAGAGGCACTTCATCCACGTTGCTTGAAGTCCAGTGTAAAGTTTCCACAGTCAGTGATGGTTTGGGGTGCCATGTCATCTGCTGGTGTTGGTCCATTGTGTTTTCTGAGGTCCAGGGTCAACGCAGCCACATACCAGGAAGTTTTAGAGCACTTCATGCTTCCTGCAGCTGACCAACTTTTTGGAGATGCAGATTTCATTTTCCAACAGGACTTGGCACCTGCACACAGTGCCAAAGCTACCAGTACCTGGTTGAAGGACCATGGTATCCCTGTTCTTAATTGGCCAGCAAACTCTCCTGACCTTAACCCCATAGAAAATCTATGGGGTATTGTGAAGAAGAAGATGCAATACACCAGACCCAACAATTCAGAAGAGCTAAAAGCCACTATTAGAGCAACCTGGGCTATCATAACACCTGAGCAGTGCCACAGACTGATCGACTCCATGCCACGCCGCATTGCTGCAGTAATACAGGCCAAAGGAGGCCCAACTAAATACTGAGTGCTGTACATGCTCATACTTTTCATGTTCATACTTTTCAGTTGGCCAACATTTCTATAAATCCTTTGTTTTTATTGGTCTTCAGTAATATTCTAATTTTCTGATATGATGAATTTGAGATTTTCATTTGTTGTCATTTGTAATCATCAAAATTAAACAAAATAAACATCTGAAATATATGAGTTTGTATGTAATGTATGAATATAATATACAAGTTTCACTTTTTAAATGGAATTACTGAAATCAATCTACTTTTTCATGATATTCTAATTTTATGACCAGCACCTGTACAAGCAGGGTTGGGTGTGTTTTCATTCCTTCAACCTCAATCTCTGTATAAATGTTACCATAAATTATTGCATTATTTTCAACCAGTAAATAAATATCAAACCTATGAACTCTAATATGATCTTATGATTTTTTACTATGGAGTTGCTTGTAGATTTATTGTTTAAAACTTCATTAATACACATATACGCTCATCTGTTTGAGGCTGCAGCTACTTATGCTGTATAAAAGAATTTGATTATATTTTGTACCTGACTCTGGCTGCGGTGCGGTTCTAGGCTAACTGAGCTGGAGGGAAAAGCAGTGTGGCAGGAAAACAGAGTTTATATCCTCAGCATCATTTACTGCACCCTAGTTCCGCTCGACTAGACATGGAAGTAATGAGGTTTTACTTTGGTGAACAGAGAAACGGACAGATTTCATACTCCACTGCTCAGTTAATGGGTTTTATTATATTAAACAGATCCAAATTAACTAAAATAAGCAATCAATGAACCTACACCAAAAATAATGTATAACTTTGGCAGCTCTACATTAAAGGGGTTCTCCTTCTATCCTGAATGTGTAGGAAATGAGGCGGGTATCTGAGGAAGAAGAAGAGGAAGAAAATATTTTTTAAAAAGGCTCTGCTCTCCCTGCAGAAGGTGCGCTATGAATTAAGGGAAAAAATTAAATTCCCTTAGGGAGCTTACTTCTCAACACCGGTGCAGCAGGTCGAGGATGAGGCTCTCCTCCTGAGTCCTGCAGTTTTTAAATCATGTGGACCATGCACCTTACTTTGCATAATAAGATCCCATTGCCTGTGTTGTACGTAGCCAATTGGTCATTTATTTAAAGCTAAGCCTCACTTTCAAAAGCTGCAGCACAAACAGAAGGCTGTGCACAGACTGCGGCGATTCCTCTTCTCTGATATCAGCCCGCTTCTACCTCTGGTTGGTGGACTGGGCATCGAAACTACAAATTAAAAAGAAAATTTTTTAATTATTCTGGGAGAACTGAAAGGTTAGAACCACTTCCGATTTATTATTGATGCTCTGTCCTATATATAAGATATTTGGATAAGATCAGTTTCACATCCAAGTATTGGCCAATCACTAATAGATAACGGACAGACGGTCAAGATTTGTAGAAAAAGTTTGGCCTTTATGGCAGAGCAGAGAGAAGGTGAGAAGAAACTAGCTTTTTACCTCATTTTATACACCAACATCATATTGAAACAATGTGGTGGGAGAGTTATCCTGGGGACGGAGCAATCGGTCAAAGTTGATGCGAAGATTTTACTAAAAACAAGGTGAATCTGATGGAAAACCTTTGAGAGACAGAAGTTAACCTTCCTTCAAGACAACAACTCTAAATGTACACCCAGATCTGGAATGGGCTGGATAGAACCAGATATTCTCATGTTTTATAACAGCTCAAAGTTACAGCCTAAATTTTAAAAAACAACCTTTACTCCATCCAGTCTGACTAAAGTTAAAATAAAACTGATCACCTGCAGTTTTATGCAGACTTTATGTGCAAATGTGGTGGAGATGGATGCATAAAACACAGCAGTTGCACTTAAAGAATGAAAAGGTGAAAAATGTGGAGCATCCTTGGTATTTTTGCACTGCAGGGAAATTCCAAAAATTACCAAGTTTCCTTAGAAAGGTTCCAAAAAGTCTAATTAGGGATTCACCTTATTCAGTAATCACTCTGTTGGATAACTGAGTACCTTGAAATTTACTGTTTGACCAAACAGTCCTTTCTGACACTCCCCCTACTCTGCTGAAGTGTCAAAACAATCCCTCCCAGCCAGCCTCATCAAGCAGTGTCTCTTTATGTTCTCATCCTAGTGTGTAATTACCTTCATTCACAGATATCATCCCATTATATCCAACTCAAGTCATGAAAGCACAGCCTGTGCTACGCATGGTCTCTTTGACACTTAAAATCATAAATAAATAAATAGTAGGAGCTGCTAAAATGACTCATGACTCTACAGGAATATCACTCAACCATTATAATCGTCCTCATTATATAGAAATAAAGAAAACACAATCAGCTAGAGAACGCATTAATGAGAGAAAGAGATTAACATACCAGCAAACAAAACATCTTTGTGAAACCTACTTGAAGGTTTAAGCAGGGTTAATCCGAGCACCTCCCCTCGACTCGTTCATGTTCACCGCAACAGTTTTCCTCCTCGCACAAGCTGCAGCAAGCAGGAATGAATCAGACAGCAGCTCGAATCACACAGAGGTAAGCATGACCTTCCTGGTCACAAATAACACAAATTTACTCTTCCTTATTTTAGAAGGCCATGGATGATATGTTTAACATTAACAACCTGCCAGCTTCTGTAGAGTAAATAACCAGCATTAAAGTTAAAGAAAAAAATTAAATAAAAATGAGAAAATGGTTGTGCACCCAGCTGCTGGTTGGCCAGTCACGTCTGTTCATCGCACAAGATTAAATAGTCCACATTATATTTGTAATAAAAGACAAATCCACTTAACAGATTGCTCTAATTTGTACCTCGGCCCGCTGTGACTCCTGTAAGCTTGTAAGTCCAGAAGAAAAACTGACTCAACAGATTTTCTACACAGTTTCTGCCAGAGCTTTGATCACTCCAGTAATGACTTCCTCTCACATTTTGCAAACTGTGTGGTGCCTTACTGGCAGCTATCCCAGGTTACAGGAAATCTCTTAGGAGGATTCCCAGAGGCTTGACTTCTCCTTTTTTTTGTTGCTTTTGTTTCATACAGAAAGTTCTCCATTTTAAATCTACTTTCCCCAGGATTTAATATTTCAGCTTTTTAAAGTTCAAGCTAAGAGGCTACTTCTGGCCATTTCCCAGTCAGCATTATATACTCTGCAGAGGATCCCTACATCACAAAATAACAGGACAGTCCCTGAGACTAATGTAGGCTTTTCGTCCCACACTTTCAAACCCCAAACAGCTGTAACAACTCCCTTCACCTCCATTCTAACCAGTACGAGTGCTTCCGTAGGTTACACGGCTGTGAAACTCTAAAAGAAAAAGACACAAGGACATTTGGTTGAAAGAAATACATGCTTAAGTTGCAAGAAATAGCAAAAGCAGGATTATTTATGGCACAGAAATGCACAAAAAAAAGGAAAAAAATCAATCAGAGGAATGTGCAGATGTTTGACAAAAACCGGAATCAGAGACTTGTGTAAAATAAGAAATTAGTCCACTGTGCGGATTCTTTAAAAACCAAACACCCACGCAATGAAAAGCAGAGTAACAAAGAGCTGTGTGGAATGGAAGTCTTTTCGTCTAAACCACAAACTGGAGGAATGAGAGACTAATAACAGGGAGATGATGGGGGGTGGTGGCAGGGTCACATCTGAGTGGGAAGATCCCGCTTTGATGTCGTGGACCAGAGGGTCGTCTCACTGAAGTGTTAAATGAAAGACCCCATGAGACACGTGTCCAAATAGGCTTAGAGCGACCCGAAGATTTGGACTGGAGACGGCGCCAAGCCTGATGTACTAACCGACACCTGGCTGTGGACCAGTAAAGAGCCAAAGAGAAATGCTATGTGTTCTCACATTTGGCTGCTTATCAACTAAATGTGTCAGAAATCTCAGAGCGTTTTAGCTCTTTGAGCATGAAACCCTAAAAATTCTCAAATATTTAAGAGTAGATCCATCACTATGAGTAGATTTAACCTCAGACAGCAGATCAATTTAACACAAAAATAAGTGGGTGATAATGAATAAAATGTGACCTCCCCAACTAAAGCTTCTTTTATGTTGAGGGAATGCTTTGTTTGGCCTCCGAGATAAAGGCATTGTTGTAGATCTGGGCTTCTTGTTCCCTGGTGTAGAGAAATGTGTTTGGGAAGATATCAAAAGTGCCACATGGGAAGCTGGGGAATCCCTTTATCCTGCTTTCAAAACATTTATACTCTTCACCGTAACAATTCAGAGATCATCCCTGAAGAAAAAGTGGAAAAGCCTCAGAGCTGGACAGAAAGCGAATAGCCCTTTGGTTGACCCCGGTCGTTCACCGAAACAATAGGGACCACCATCAAGGTCTGCAGTGCATCACAACCACTCAGTCAGAGAGAGAGAGACCCAGCAGTAAGTGGGATAACCAGATATGAACAGCAGCAGCTTCATTTACACCCATAAGAAACATTTTAAAGTCGATGACAGTCCCTTTCAGCGTCCCATAAAGGGGCTTTTGTAAGAGGGTCAATCCCTGCACTGTATAAAAGAATGTGAGGAGGAGGCAGAGAAAATGAGCATGTCGAAAGAAAAATTACATCTTGGCATTCTCAGGCTTCAGGTGAGAAGTGATTTCTGCCCAAAAACGTACACAATAAAAAAAAAAAGTGAGAAGCATAAGAAAAATTAGGATTAAAGATTATACAATTACATTAATGAGTGCCATTTGTATTCTAGGAGCAGAAATACAATTTTTTTTCAATTCAATTCAGTTTATTTATATAGCGCCAAATTCACAACACGTCATCTCAAGGCACTTAATGGTTCAACCAGATCATTCAGTCAAATACAGAGAACTAATTTCTATTTAAAAATCTAATAAATATATAAGCTGGTTTGTTGTAGAAGCACATAAATTGCATATATATTGAAAATGATTTACCCATTGTTTCTTTTGAAAATATGCAAACAACACAATGCAGATTTTTCTTTTTTTATTTCTGCTACCTTTTTGAAAATTGTAATAATATAAATTGGCAACTTCCAGCTTTCATTTCATAGTAGCCTAATTGGAAAATAATCAAAAAGCGGGTGGGGGGGTGGGGGGGTTGGAATCGGTCATGATCTGTATTGGCAGGACAGGAAATCAGAAGAAAAAAATAAAAACGCCTTTCTCGAGTTCAAAGCCCAGCCCGTCCTGTAGTGGAAAAAACTAAGAAAAATATTTGCATGACACCTGCAGAGAAGACTGTCTAATCGGACCAATACCATGAGCAAGTGCGACAAACGCCATCTGACTTGTCTTTAACCATAATCCTGCTGAACCAGCAGCGCTTCATTAGATCGGCTCATCCTGTATGCTCATTGCACCACTTTGACCATAAAACAACTTAAAAGTTATTAAACCAAACAACCCACAGACTAAAGCAGGGAAATTTTGCTGCTTAGTTAATGTGCGGTCTAAAATTACAATCGCCTGAAACTCACCAGATGCCAAGCGCCTCCCAGTCTGCTCCTCTTCTTCTTAGGACTTGACTAAACTCCTCTTCCCTGCTGTCCTCGAGGCGCAGCTCTACAAATGATGAACCTTCAGGGTAACACGGTAACTTCCCACCAACCCGAGCAGGGTTAAAGTTTACCTCTGTCGCATAGAGCACGTCGCGTCTGCAGTAGCGCCAGCAGCTTCTTTGTGCTGTGCGCTCTGCGCTCATGCGCACTGGCTGCGCGCGCGGAGTGAAGGTCAGTCAGTCAGTAACGCAGGTGTAGCTTACCTTCCGAAAGCTTGGCCTACTTTACTGACTGGGCTTTAAATACACTATATTGCCAAAAGTATTTGCTCACCCATCCAAATTATTGGAATCAGGTGTTCCAATCACTTCCATGGCCACAGGTGTATAAATTCAAGCACCTAGGCATGCAGACTGTTTTTACAAACATTTGTGAAAGAATGGGTCGCTCTCAGGAGCTCAGTGAATTCCAGCGTGGAACTGTGATAGGATGCCACCTGTGCAACAAATCCAGTCGTGAAATTTCCTCGCTCCTAAATATTCCACAGTCAACTGTCAGCTGTATTATAAGAAAATGGAAGTGTTTGGGAACGACAGCAACTCAGCCACGAAGTGGTAGGCCACGTAAACTGACGGAGCGGGGTCAGCGGATGCTGAAGCGCATAGTGCGAAGAGGTCGCCAACTTTCTGCAGAGTCAATCACTACAGACCTCCAAACTTCATGTGGCCTTCAGATTAGCTCAAGAACAGTGCGCAGAGAGCTTCATGGAATGGGTTTCCATGGTCGAGCAGCTGCATCCAAGCCATACATAACCAAGTGCAATGCAAAGCGTCGGATGCGGTGGTGTAAAGCACGCCGCCACTGGACTCTAGAGCAGTGGAGACGCGTTCTCTGGAGTGACGAATCGCGCTTCTCCATCTGGCAATCTGATGGACGGGTCTGGGTTTGGCGGTTGCCAGGAGAACGGTACTTGTCTGACTGCATTGTGCCAAGTGTAAAGTTTGGTGGAGGGGGGATTATGGTGTGGGGTTGTTTTTCAGGAGCTGGGCTTGGCCCCTTAGTTCCAGTGAAAGGAACTCTGAATGCTTCAGCATACCAAGACATTTTGGACAATTCCATGCTCCCAACTTTGTGGGAACAGTTTGGAGCTGGCCCCTTCCTCTTCCAACATGACTGTGCACCAGTGCACAAAGCAAGGTCCATAAAGACATGGATGACAGAGTCTGGTGTGGATGAACTTGACTGGCCTGCACAGAGTCCTGACCTCAACCCGATAGAACACCTTTGGGATGAATTAGAGCGGAGACTGAGAGCCAGGCCTTCTCGTCCAACATCAGTGTGCGACCTCACAAATGCGCTTCTGGAAGAATGGTCAAAAATTCCCATAAACACACTCCTAAACCTTGTGGACAGCCTTCCCAGAAGAGTTGAAGCTGTTCTAGCTGCAAAGGGTGGACCGACGTCATATTGAACCCTATGGATTAGGAACGGGATGTCACTTAAGCTCATATGTGAGTCAAGGCAGGTGAGCAAATACTTTTGGCAATATAGTGTATCTTGGAGCATTGGAGTTGGCTTAAACATTACCTGTTACCTAAATGCATCACTTAATATAGGCCTGTGCTGTATTAACAATTATAGGTAAAACATTTTAAAATGAAACAATTAAACGTACAATAATGATGACGTATTAACTTTGTTTAAAGTATCTGAATAAAAATAAAAACTAAATAGAGAGAAACTGTTTGCCTACTTTGGTTAAGAGCATAGCCTATACATTGGCGTCACTGTCAATGTTTCTCCTCCGCTTCTTAATATACAGGTGCTGGTCATAAAATTAGAATATCATGAAAAAGTAGATTGATTTCAGTAATTCCATTTAAAAAGTGAAACTTGTATATTATATTCATACATTACATACAAACTCATATATTTCAGATGTTTATTTTGTTTAATTTTGATGATTACAAATGACAACAAATGAAAATCTCAAATTCATCATATCAGAAAATTAGAATATTGTGAAAAGGTTCAAAATTGATGGCCCCTGGTGCCACACTCTAATCAGCTAATTAACTCAAACCACCTGCAAAAGCCTTTAAATGGTCTTTCAGTCTAGTTCTATAGGCTACACAATCATGGGGAAGACTGCTGACTTGACAGTTGTCCAAAAGACGACCATCGACACCTTGCACAGGGAGGGCAAGACACAAAAGGTCATCGCTAAAGAGGCTGGCTGTTCACAGAGCTCAGTGTCCAAGCACATTAATAGAGAGGCGAAGGGAAGGAAAAGATGTGGTCGAAAAAAGTGTACAAGCAAGAGAGATAACCGCACCCTGGAGAGGATTGTGAAACAAAACCCATTCAAAAATGTGGGGGAGATTCACAAAGAGTGGACTGCAGCTGGAGTGAGTGCTTCAAGAACCACCACACACAGACGTATGAAAGACATGGGTTTCTGCTGTCGCATTCCTTGTGTCAAGCCACTCTTGAACCACAGACAGCGTCAGAAGCGTCTTGCCTGGGCTAAAGAGAAACAGGACTGGACTGCTGGTGAGTGGTCCAAAGTCATGTTCTCTGATGAAAGTAAATTTTGCATTTCCTTTGGAAATCAAGGTCCCAGAGTCTGGAGGAAAAGAAGAGAGGCACTTCATCCACGTTGCTTGAAGTCCAGTGTAAAGTTTCCACAGTCAGTGATGGTTTGGGGTGCCATGTCATCTGCTGGTGTTGGTCCATTGTGTTTTCTGAGGTCCAGGGTCAACGCAGCCACATACCAGGAAGTTTTAGAGCACTTCATGCTTCCTGCAGCTGACCAACTTTTTGGAGATGCAGATTTCATTTTCCAACAGGACTTGGCACCTGCACACAGTGCCAAAGCTACCAGTACCTGGTTGAAGGACCATGGTATCCCTGTTCTTAATTGGCCAGCAAACTCTCCTGACCTTAACCCCATAGAAAATCTATGGGGTATTGTGAAGAAGAAGATGCAATACACCAGACCCAACAATTCAGAAGAGCTAAAAGCCACTATTAGAGCAACCTGGGCTATCATAACACCTGAGCAGTGCCACAGACTGATCGACTCCATGCCACGCCGCATTGCTGCAGTAATACAGGCCAAAGGAGGCCCAACTAAATACTGAGTGCTGTACATGCTCATACTTTTCATGTTCATACTTTTCAGTTGGCCAACATTTCTATAAATCCTTTGTTTTTATTGGTCTTCAGTAATATTCTAATTTTCTGATATGATGAATTTGAGATTTTCATTTGTTGTCATTTGTAATCATCAAAATTAAACAAAATAAACATCTGAAATATATGAGTTTGTATGTAATGTATGAATATAATATACAAGTTTCACTTTTTAAATGGAATTACTGAAATCAATCTACTTTTTCATGATATTCTAATTTTATGACCAGCACCTGTAGTTCTTATGATATTAAACTTGTTGCGATTTTTGGCGGATTGATATCAGTGTTTGTTTTTATTTCCCAGACAGAAACGTCACTTTGCACTACTTTACATAGCTTTCTTCCATGACTCGTAAAAAAAGTGAAAAAGACTACGCACATATAAACATACTTGAAGAGGATTTGAAAATATACATCTTTAATCCAAATTTTTGAAGCAACAGATGGGTCAGATGGAGCAATCAGCGTCCTGTGGTAAACTGGATCTAGAGCGCCATCTAGTGTTGATTTTACATATACTTTCTGTTGATAAAGTTAAACCGTTTAAAAACCAAATTAACTAAATACTATTTATTAACTTACTTTCAGAACAGATACTTTCTTCAGTTAATTGAATATGGAGTTTTTAGGATTAAACTGAAATGGAAACAGTTGATATAATTGTGTTTTAACAGAGATGATTTTGGATTGTAGCCTTAGAAGTACCCTAAGAGAGCTCAGGCATGCAGAGATATCCAAGGCCGCAACACAAACCAAGGACCTTCATGCTGCAAGGATACATTGCCACTGCCACTGCTCATTTGCCAAAATGATGTTTTCTAAAACTTCAAAAAATTATCAACAGTTCTCAATGGTTTGTAAATGTTTGCTAGATGACTCCATCCATCCTTATCACAAGCTTTATTCCGAGTGGGGTCGTGAGGGGTCTCCAGCTGTCTATGGGTGAGAGGTGGGGTCCACCTTGGACAGGTCGCAAGTCCATCGCACGGCAACACAGAGACAAACAGGACAAACAACCATTCACACACACACACTCACACCTAAGGAGAATTTAGAGAAGCCAATTAACCTAACAGTCATGTTTTTGGACTGTGAGAGGAAGCCGGAGTACCCGGAGAGATCCCACGCGTGCTCAGGGAGAACATGCAAACTCCATGCAGAAAGAGTGCTAGATGACTCAATTTGCTGAATAATATTTTCCGCTTAAAGAAGTTATACATCTAATTCATCTTAAAAAATCAGGTAGAAATCAACCTGTCTCAGGGGGCCACAAACAACAATGAGTTTGTTTCTCAGTCACAATTGCAATTGGAGTTTCTAAAATATATTTAAGTATGTTTGGCACAAAGCAGATACCATTCTTTATGTATTTTGTAATTAATGTCTGAAAAATAAAAGAACATTTAAAATACAACTTCTATATGTCAGTGTCTGAATGTGTTTATAAATGGTTGAATGACAGATCATTGGATGAAGCTCTTTTGAGTCATTGGACTTGACAAAGCCCTTAACCATTTTACCATATATATCTTAATTTAATTCACTTCATTTATAATGTGGAAATTCACAACAAATGTAAACTTAAGTCACTTTACAGAGACAATTCAACCAGATCATACAGTCAGATTGATGCAATGTTTCCTATCTAAGGAAAACCAGCTCATTGCATCGACTCATTGACTCAAAGGAAATCCCTCACTTTATAAGCATGCTTGCAACGACATTGGAGAGGAAAACCCCCTCTTTTAACAGGAACCTCCAGCAGAACCAGGTTCAGTGTGAGCAGCCATCTGCCGAGACCGACTGGGGTTCAAGGAGACAGAAGCAGAGATACAAAAAGCAACTGTCAATCAGCTCTTCAGGTTGCCCCGACAAGGAAACACACTGCCAAGCTCCCATGTCAGAGCATGAAAGAGAGCACATACAGTAGAGATAGTTTAGGATAACCTGCGGCATTAACTAAAACCTTCATCAAAAAAAAAGCCTTACGGACTAAAACTGGTAGTCTGTGGAGAGGAGCCTGATAACTAAAAGATCTGCCTCCCATTCTACTTTTAGAAAATCTAGGAACCATTAGTAAGCCTGCAAATTGAGAGTGAAGTGCTCTGTTAGGAACATAAGGAACAATCAGATATCTGATATAAGATGGAGCTTGGCCATTTAAGAATTTATATGTGAGAAGGAGGATTTTAAATTCTATTCTTTAATTAAAAGGAAGCCAGTGAAGAGAAGCCAGGATAAGAGAGATATGATCTCTATTTTTAACTTTCATCAGAACTCTGGCTGCGCCATTTTAGATCAGATGAAGGCTT
The DNA here is from genome assembly GCA_030533445.1 of Cyprinodon diabolis. NCBI lineage: Eukaryota > Metazoa > Chordata > Actinopteri > Cyprinodontiformes > Cyprinodontidae > Cyprinodon > Cyprinodon diabolis. The sequence continues at coordinate 15,889,480 of CM060073.1, forward strand.
TTAACTACAGTTTGTGGACTTCCTGATAGTAAAGAATTACAATAGTCCAGCCTTCAAGTAAAAAATGCATGGACTAGTTTCTCAGCATCACCCCTGGACAAGATGTTTCAGTTTTATGCAACATTCTGGAGGTGAAAGAAAGAAATGCTAGAAACTTCTCTATGGCATTACAAAGGCTTTTTAGTTTGTTATCTAATATTTAATTTCATACAATCCAGATTAAGTGACTGACTATTCAGCTTCTTTTTCAGAGACAAAACATAAGTTATTGTCTGCATTCAGAAGCAGAAAGTCTAGAGTCATCCAGGTATTTATGTCTTTAAGACATGCCTGTAGTCTATGTAATGGGTTAGCATCATCTGGATTTACAGACAGATATAACTGAGTATCATCAGCATAACACTGGAAATTAATCCCATGCTGTCTAATAATTCTACCGATTGGGAGCATATATATAGTAAAGAGAACTGATCCTAGCACTGATCCCTGTGGTACTCCACAGGTAACCCTGGAGCATGAGGAAGACTTACAGTAGTAGCCATTCAAAATTTCTCCACTTTCCTTGATGGGCCATTGGCTAGTCCCCCACAATTCCTTTTTAAACATCTAAAATATTATTTCTACCATTATTTTTGGACATTAGGATCTAAAGAGAAGCATTACTTCCTGGTTGGACCCTGTAATTTAGTGAAAGGGTGGGGTCAGAGTAAAAAATATGCACACCAATGAGAAGGGTAGTGGCTGGAAGTCGGAGGGGATTTGGCTGCCATTTGGCTGGCCTTTGACTGGGAAGGCACTAAATAAAATAAAATAAACAAACTGAAATCCGACAGATAAATAAGATTTAAACAAGCCGTGTTCTGGTTCCTTGATAAAATAAAATGTTCAAATCTTTCTAAAAGGATATTATAGTCAACTGTATCAAATGCAGCACTGAGATCTAACCGGACAACTACAGATAAAAGTCCATTATCTGAGGCCATGAAAATATCATTAGTGACTTTCACCAGCGCTGTTTCAGTGCTATGGTGAGCTCTAAAGCCAGACTGATCCTCCTCAAACAGTTCACTATGGTGTAAGTGATCGTACACTTGTTTGGCAACTACTTTCTCAAGAATTTTTCGATAAGAAAGGAAGATTGGATATAGGTCTATAATTGACCCAGTCACGGGGGTCAAGAGACAGTGTCTTAAGTAAAGGTTTCATAACAGCTACTAAAAGCCTAAGGTACATATTCCTCTAACAGATGGAGGTGGAAATCAGAGGGAATAATTCCTTAAATAACTTGGTTGGAACTGGGTCTAACATTCAAGTTAAAGACTTAGATGAAGATAATAGTTTTGCTAACTCTAAAAATTCAACTGGATCATAGCAGTCTAAACCCAGTTGAGATTTAATAGTTAGCTCGGATATTGCTTCACCTTCTGAAAATGAACCAATCATATTTAGATGGTGCCAATGGCCTTATTTTTAATGGAATATATCTTATTTAAGAATCCCACACATCGAAAAGAAATCTGGGATTATTCCTATTCTCCTCTATCAATAAAGTAAAATATGCCCTTAGCAGTATTGTTTAGAATAGATAAAAGTGGAAAAGATTCTTTTAAATTTCTTACTGTATTATCTGATAATGATCTGCTAAAATGAAACCTTCTTTTTGGGGAGGAGAACTCTGTTCTATTAATCTTTCCTCCTTTTTGTTCATTCATAGTTATAATTTTTCCTGCTGTCTTTTTGATGTAAAATTTTTTCTTGATCTTCTTCCATCTCACATTTTGTTGGGATCTGGAGATGTACCACTTTTCTCCAGCAGAGTGCGCTGTAGGTCTCCTGGGCTGGAGCCCTCCAGCACACCTGAGACGCATCTACTTATCAGGAGACCTTCCCTTCTTAAGCAGCTGCCAGACCTTTCTTCGACGCCGCAGTGTTGACCTTAGTTTGGTTAGCAACCTGAGCCTCTGTTACCTGAAAGAATCTAAGTTGTCTCTAAGTGAGAAAACTGGTTCTAACCTTCCTCTGTCTTTGCTCACAGGAAACCTGTCTCAAGCCTGAAGCTCTGGGTGAGCTTAACCTGCCTTCCAGCCCTGGTTAGCCAAACCTGAAGATTCCTATTTTGGATTTCCCCTGCTGCTCTCTGTGAAGAGCTGGAAACTCTGATCAAGGTCTGCCATTCAAAGTCAGAAGTTAGACGCTGCACCCATGCAGATTGGACACACAAGGCTATCCCCTGAGGAAAGACAACGAAGATTTAGAGGCAATCTGTGTCTGTACTGTGGTGAGACTGGCCATTTCATTGCTTCATGTCCAACTAAGTCAATAGCCAGGGCCCGTCAGAGGAATTGAGGAGTCTGACAGGCCATCTGAAAACTGAAAAAACTCTTCATCTGATGTTGCCTGCTACTCTTTTTTTCTCCAACCAGAATCTCACTTTGTCGGCTTTCATTGACTCTGGGTGTGAAAGAAATCTCATTAATTCAGATCTGGTCCAGCAATTAAATATTGAGACTGTCCCTTTATCTAAGCCTCTCAGAGTATCTGCTATTGATGGAAAGAAGCTTCATCAAGTCACTCATCAGACACAACCTCTAGAACTTTTAATCTCTGGAAACAATCGTGAAACATTAACGTTTTTTGTTTTTCCTTCTGCATGCTCCCCTCTGGTGCTGGGTTTCTAGTGGCTGGAACGTCATAACCCCCATATCAACTTCCACTTCCTGTCACGAGTCATGCCTTCGTTCTGCGGCTCCTGCTATTCAGTCCCCTAGAGGTAGGGGGGAGATGGACTCTCCTGACCTTACTTCTGTTCCTCCCGAGTATCATGATCTGGCACCAGTCTTCAGTAAGGTCAGTGCAACGTCTCTTCCACCTCACAGACCATATGACTGCGCCATAGATTTACTACCAGGAGCCCCCCTTCCCAGCAGTAGACTATACAACATCTCCAAACCTGAACGCGAGACCATGGAAAAATATATCAATGAGTCTCTAGCTGCTGGAATTTTTTGTCCATCTTCATCTCCTCTTGGTGCTGGTTTCTTTTTTGTGGGTAAAAAAGATGGTTCCCTACAACCCTGTATAGATTTCAGAGGCTTAAATCAGATAACCGTCAAAAATAAGTACCCCCTACCATTACTGGCATCAGCGTTTGAACCTGTTCAGGGTGCAACAGTGTTCACTAAACTCGATTTGAGAAACGCATATCACCTCCTTAGAATAAGAGGAGACGAATGGAAGACAGCCTTTAAGACCCCCTTAGGCCAATTTGAGTATTTGGTCATGCCTTTTGGTCTCGCAAACGCTCCTGCTTGCTTCCAAACTCTAGTCAACGACGTTCTCAGAGATTTTTGAACGTATTAGTTTTTGTGTACATTGATGATATTTTGATCTACTCCAAGAATCTCTCTGACCACAAGAAACATGTTCGTCTAGTTCTTCAGAGACTTTTGGAAAACAAACTTTTTGTGAAAGCAGAAAAAAGTGAATTTCACCAACCATCTGTCACTTTTTTAGGGTTTGTGCTTGAGGGCGGGCAGGTGAAGCCATCCGAAGACAAGATAAAGGCAGTTCTGGACTGGCCAACACCTGAAAACCGCAAACAGCTTCAGGGATTTCTTGTGTTTGCAAACTTTTACAGACGCTTCATAAGGAACTATAGTCAAACAGCTCTACCTCTCACAACTCTGACTTCTGTGAAGAAAACCTTTCAATGGACACCTGAAGCCCAGAACGCTTTTGAGAAATTAAAGAACCTTTTTTCCAGAGCACCCATCCTTATCCAGCCAGATCCCTCTAAGCAGTTTATCTTAGAGGTGGATGCATCTGACTCCGGTGTTGGAGCTGTTTTATCTCAGCAATCTGACTCAGACGAAAAAACTCACCCCTGTGTTTTTTTCACGTAGACTCTCACCAGCGGAGCAAAATTATGATGTTGGAGACCGAGAACTTCTAGCCATTAAACTCGCCCTGGAGGAATGGAGACACTGGCTCGAGGGGGCCGAGCATCCAGTATTGGTTTGGACAGACCACAAAAACCTGGCTTATCTCCAATTGGCAAAACGATCCAACCCACGTCACTCTAGATGGTCATTATTCTTTTCCCGTTTCAACCTGATTATTTCTTACAGACCTCGTTCCAAGAACGTCAAGCCCGATTCTCTCTCTCGTCTGTGCTCCACTGATCAACCTGAGACACCCGAGCCTGTTCTTCCTGCCTTCTGTACTGTTGGAGTCGTCTCCTGGGAGATCACTGATCTCATCAACTCTGCCCTAGCCTCTGAACCTGACCCAGGTAACGGCCCTCCAAATAAAACTTATGTTCCATTTTCTGTCAGATCCCGACTGATCCAGTGGATGCATGCAGCTAAATTTTCCGCCCATCCTGGAGTGAGCAGAACCATTGCCCTCATTACAAGACGTTTCTGGTGGCCATCACTACACAAGGACGTTAAGGAGTACGTTTAGGCATGTCCCATCTGCGCCAGAAACAAGACCTCTCATCAACCACCTTCTGGTCTGCTGCATCCTCTACCTGTTCCAACCCGTCCTTGGTCACATATCGCCGTAGATTTTGTCACAGGTCTCCCGATTTCCAGAGGTATGTCCACCATTTTAACCATCGTCGACCGTTTTTCCAAGGCCTGTCACTTAATTCCCCTCAGGAAACTTCCCACGGCTTTCCAGACGGCCCAGCTTCTCGTGAAGCATGTTTTCCGACTCCATGGTATTCCACAAGAAATCCTCTCTGACCGCGGTCCTCAGTTCATCTCACAGGTCTGGAAAGCTTTCTGTTCCGCGTTAAACTGTAAATCCTCCCTCACCTCTGGTTATCACCCACAGTCTAACGGGCAGACGGAGAGGATAAATCAACAACTAGAAATGAATCTACAAAACGCTTCGCAGATTCCAAGAGACGTCCTGCCCCTGATTACACCATAGGCCAAGAGGTTTGGTTGTCAACACGTGACATTCCCCTCAAAGCCATGTCTAAGAAGCTGTCACCCCGGTTCATCGGCCCATATAAAATTGCCCAAATAATCAACCCCTCTGCTGTCCGCCTGCACCTGCCACCGAATCTCCGCATCCATCCTACGTTCCATGTCTCCCAAGTCAAACCTGTCATTACTAGCTCCCTGTGCCCACCATCTGACTCCCCTCCACCCGCCCTGGATATCGACGGCCATCCGGCCTACACAGTTCGCCGGATCGTGGACTCCCGTCGGCGAGGTCGCGGATGGCAGTACCTCGTCGACTGGGAGGGTTACGGTCCGGAGGACCGCACCTGGGTTCCTGGCTCATACATCCTCGATCAGGGACGGATCGAGGATGTATGAGCCAGGAACCCTCCCGTCCACTTCCTCGGGACCGCCAAGAGGCGGTCGTTGAGAGGGGGATACTGTTGGGATCTGGAGATGTACCACCTTTCTCCAGCAGAGTGCGCTGTAGGTCTCCTGGGCTGGAGCCCTCCAGCACACCTGAGACGCATCTACTCATCAGGAGACCTTCCCTTCTTAAGCAGCTGCCAGACCTTTCTTCGACGCCGCAGTGTTGACCTTAGTTTGGTTAGCAACCTGAGCCTCTGTTACCTGAAATAATCTAAGTTGTCTCTAAGTGAGAAAACTGGTTCTAACCTTCCTCTGTCTTTGCTCACAGGAAACCTGTCTCAAGCCTGAAGCTCTGGGTGAGCTTAACCTGCCTTCCAGCCCTGGTTAGCCAAACCTGAAGATTCCTATTTTGGATTTCCCCTGCTGCTCTCTGTGAAGAGCTGGAAACTCTGATCAAGGTCTGCCATTCAAAGTCAGAAGTTAGACGCTGCAGCTGCTTGAGCATTCTGCTGAACCAACAGTTTCTGGGCCCAACGGTTCCCTCTCTCACAAGCGAAGCCTGGACCCCATCAAGGTAGAATCAGAATTATCTAAAAGGACTCTTTAATCATCTGCCTGCCCAGCTAATCAAACTATCATCTCTGCAGACTTCAGTGAACCCAACCCGGACCTGTTCCAGATCCAGTTCATGTCTTTTGTGTCAAACATCTTTAATAAACTCTGTAAAACTTTTACCCAGCCTCCGTTGTGTTCTGCATGTGGGTTTGATATTAAACCAATCATGACACATTTTCTGCCATTCTTTCTCCACTTTTGGATTGATACCCCTTATCCGTAATTTTCTCTGGTCCTCTCCCTGATCTGACCAGTGATGACATGTTTAGCCGCATGTCGTCATTCAACCGCTGGTTGTCTAGGTGGTGTCCTGAAAACAACGTGGGCTCTTGTGCTGACATACGGCATAGAATGTTAAGAAATAACAGTATTTCCTCACAACCCTGTCCTCTCTGACCACTTTCTAATAACCTTCAGGATTACTTTAACAGAGTTCTCCTCCCCCAAAAGAAGGTTCAATTTTAGTAGATCATTATCAGATAGTGCAGTTATAAATTTTAAAGAATCTGCTTCACTTTCTCTCTCCTCTGTGTCGCTGAGCAGTGCTGCAGAGTGCAAAAGCATAGCTTATTCCCCTTCACAGGTTGATGATTTTGTTGATGGGGTTCCTAGTTCTCTGCGTACTGCCTTAGACAACGCAGCTCCCTTGAAAATGAAAACCGTTGAAAATAGAAAGCTTGCTCCTTGGTTTAATGCAGAGCTGCATACTTTGAAGCAAAATGCTAGGAAACTGGAGATAAAATATCGCTCCACAGGCCTGCGGGAGTCCTTCCTAGTCTGGAAAAATGGTTTACTGCTGTATAAGAGGACCCTTTGTAAAGCAAGAGCAGTATACTTCTACTCATTAATAGAGGAGAATAAGAATAATCCTAGATTTCTTTTTAATACAGTTGCCAAACTCACCCAGAGCCATAGCTCTGTTGAACCGTCCATTCCACCTGCTCTTAGCAGCAATGATTTTATGGGATTCTTTATAAATAAGATTGATCTTATTAAAAATAAGATCATAAGCACTCCTCTATCCGCGATTGTACCTGAGGTAGTCATGGAATCTGAACCGGGTTTAGACTGCTTTGATCCAGTTGAACTTTCTGAATTAGCAAAATTATTGTCTTCATCTAAGCCTTCAACTTGTATGTTAGATCCAGTTCCAACCAGGTTATTTAAGGAGGTATTCCCTTTGATCTCCTCCTCAATTTTAGATGTGATTAATCTATCTCTGTTACAGGGATATGTACCTAAAGCTTTTAAGGTTGCTGTAATTAAACCTCTGCTTAAGAAACCGTCTCTTGACCCAGATGACTTGGTTAATTATAGACCTATATCCAATCTTCCTTTCTTATCCAAAATTCTTGAGAAAGTAGTTACCAAACAAGTTTGCGACCACTTACACCATAATGAACTTTTTGAAGAGTTTCAGTCTGGCTTTAGAGCTCATCATAGCACTGAAACAGCTCTGGTGAAAGTCACTAATGATATTCTCATGGCCTCAGATAATGGACTTGTATCTGTGCTCGTCCTGTTGGATCTTAGTGCTGCATTTGATACAGTTGACCATAATATTCTTTTAGAAAGACTTGAATATTTTGTTGGAATTAAAGGAACAGCACTAGACTGGTTTAAATCTTATCTATCTGATCGAATTCAGTTTGTTTATGTTAATGATAGATCTTCAACACGCTCAAAGGTTACCTGTGGAGTACCACAGGGATCAGTGCTAGGACCAATTCTCTTTACTTTATACATGCTCCCAATTGGTAGAGTTATTAGACAGCATGGGATTAATTTCCACTGTTATGCTGATGATACCCAGCTATATCTGTCTATAAATCCAGATGAAGCTAACCCATTACATAAATTACAGGCATGTCTTGAAGACATAAAAACCTGGATGACTCTTAACTTTCTGCTTCTGAATGCAGACAAAACAGAAGTTATAGTCTTTGGACCAGAGTCTCTGACAAAGAAGCTGATTAGCCAGTCACTTCATTTGGATGGGATTAAACTGATTTCAGATAATAAAGTAAAAAATCTTGGTGTTATTTTTGATCAGGACCTGTCATTTAAATCCCAGATCAAAGAGGTTTCTAGAATTTCCTTCTTTCATCTGAGGAACATTGCAAAAAATTAGAAATCTCCTGTCCAGGGGTGATGCTGAGAAACTAGTCCATGCATTTGATACTTCAAGGCTGGACTATTGTAATTCTTTACTATCAGGAAGTCCACAAACTGTAGTTAAAAGCCTTCAGCTGATCCAAAATGCTGCAGCCAGAGTTCTGATGAAAATTAAAAAGAGAGATCATATCTCTCCTATCCTGGCTTCTCTTCATTGGCTTCCTGTTAAATCAAGAATAGAATTTAAAATCCTCCTTCTCACATATAAAGCCTTAAATGGCCAAGCTCCATCTTATATCAGAGATCTGATTGTTCCTTATGTTCCTAACAGAGCACTTCGCTCTCAATCTGCAGGTTTACTAGTGGTTCCTAGAATTTCTAAAAGTAGAATGGGAGGCAGATCATTTAGTTATCAGGCTCCTCTCCTGTGGAACCAACTACCAGTTTTAGTCCGTGAGGCAGACACCCTGTCTACTTTTAAGGCTAGGCTTAAAACTTTCCTTTTTGATAAAGCTTATAGTTAGGGTGGCTCAGGTTATCCTGAGCTGTCTTTAAAGTTATGCTGCTATAGGCTTAGACTTTTGCAGGACATAGGGACCCCCATTTCATCATTCTGCTTCATTCTCTCTCTGTTCTGCTATTCTGCAGAATCTGTTTGTTCAATCTCTAACCTTCTGCTCTCTCTGCTTTTCCTCAGAGTAGCTTTGCCTCGTCTGTTCCTGTTTGGCTGTGACGTCATCCAGGAAAGAAACATCAGCTGTGCTGCTTCCATCAACACCCTTGTTTGTAGATGTTGGAGATCGGCCTGTCTTCAGGTGTGGTCCTGTTTCTCTGGCCGTGGCTGGGTGGATGTGCTCTCTTCATCCTCTGGCATGGGAGCTGCCTTGGAGCTCGTCTGCTTGGCTGTGTGTTTCCTGGACGGGGACGCCTTTTCCAGCTGCTTTTTGTGTCTCTGCTTCTGTCTCCTTGAACCCCAGTCGGCCTCGGCAGATGGCCGCTCGCACTGAGCCTGGTTCTGCTGGAGGTTTCTTCCTGTTAAAACGGAGTTTTTCCTCTCCACTGTCGCTACAAGCATGCTTAGTGTGAGGGATTGTATTTGAGTCAATGAGTCAATGCAATCAACTGGTTTTTCTTAGATAGAAAACTTTGTATCAATTTGACTGTATGATCTGGTTGAACTGTAAAGTGCCTTGAGATGACATGTGTTGTGAATTTGGCGCTATATAAATAAACTGAATTGAATTATGGTTTAAATATATGTACTCTAAAATTAAAAGTAATTAGTTATATTTACTCATGTAACTATAACTGAATACAATTTGTCTGTACTTAGAACTTTATCTAGCAGTTTGCCAAAGCTGAATTTCACTTTAGTAGGTTTTAAGCATTTTACTCAGATTTGCAATATGTCTATTACTAAGTGTAAATTAAAAACTAAGTGAAATATTAAAAAAGAAACACCAAAAGCAGAAGCAGTGATCCATCTGCTGGGTTAGTAATCACAACATCTGGTTGTGCTGCCAACCTTTCTTGTAGTTCAAGCTAAACCTGTTCCTTTTTTTTATGTGGTGTAAACCCAGTTTGAATAAAGAGATTAAACTATCTGCATTTAAAAACTCAATATCAATCAAGAAAGTGGAGGCAGCTCCTCTTAGGGCACTTTACAGATTCAATTCAATCAAGTCATACAGACAGATTGGTTAAATGTTTTCTTTCTAAGGAAAAGCAGCTGATTGCATCAAGTCATCGACTTTGTGGAATTTGTTCCTCCTCGATGAGCATGTAGTGATGGTGGACAGTCAACCGCATTGTGTTGTTGACTTTGCAATACTCCCTTACACTAAGCATGCATGGATGCAGCATTAGAGGAGAGGGAAAAACTCCCTTTTAACAGACAGAAATCTCCAGTAGAACCAGACTCCGTGTGAGCGGCCTTAAACTGAGGCCGACTTGGGTTGAAGGAGACAGAAACAGACATACAAGAGGAACATGGAAACTCTGATTAAATAAATAATTTCAGTTCTAGAGAAGATTGTGATAAACCAGCTCCAGGTCTAAGGCAGTTTTCATGTCAAAAAGGATGATAGAGAGCAGCTACAGTCAGTCACAATAATAGCTGAACCTATACTGTAGCTATGGCTCAGTCTGAATACCTCAAATCGGTAAGTGCACTTAAGCAAAAGCGGAAGTGCCTCCACAGTTCCCATAATAGGGGTGTCCCAATAGTGCTGGCAGTTAGGAAAGAGGTAGGGTCAGGAAGCAGGATGGTCTCTAGGCAAGGCAACGTAAGGCAAGTCAAGGCAAGGTAAGGCAAAGAATATTTATTCATATAGCACAATTCAGTACAAAGACATTTCAAAGGACTTTACATAAATTATGCTTTACATTTTAGTACCAATGCAGATCGCAAAGTGACCACATAATGTCCATAGCTTCTAGGAGCTATATGTTTCCCCACAATTCTTTGCATAACAGATCATATAGGCACAGCCACCCTCTGCCAAATACGTCATTTATTCACATGTACTTGGTGTAAAACAGGCTAACGTACACACCTTCATATGTTTTGGGTTTATAGAGTTTAATCTTTTAGCCACATCTGTGTAACCTTGCTTTTCCGTAGTTATTTTCCTGAAGGCTATAGCTCAATTTTGACCAGCATCATCCACATGCTTGTCTGCTTGAACTCTACAGGGTTTAATGCTATCTGGATTCAACACAGCACTTTGGAGCGCTTTTTCTACTCTGGATAGGGCTCTTAATGTTTACCTGATGAAAGGAGAAAGGATAGCAGCTAGTAACAGGTGGTATTTGAGGTATTGAGATGGAGCCTTTCTCTGGGACAGAAATAGTAAATTAAAAACAAACAAACAAACAAAAAGGCCCAACTTTATCATCTATGGTTAAAGTTGTTGATCGCATTAGCCCAGCTGATGCCTTCTTCCAGGATGGCATCACAGCTAAACAGAAAAACCCAATGATGACCCATTACTTAATGGTTTTATTTCTTCATTTTGCAGATGTTAAAACCTTTTGGATTCAACACTTTTGGGTACTGCATAGAGTTTAGAATGTGTCGGTCTTGCCTTGGTTGAACAATCTACTGATTTAACAGTAGAGTAGAGGCCCTTTGTAGTTGTGCTGACCAAAAAAAAACAACCTAATCCTATGTTACATTAGTACAAACTGTAAACTTTTCCAATAGTGACCTTCTAAAATGTGGGGTAAAACACACAACATAATGGAAACAGAACGTCACACTAACAATAAAACACAGTGGTGTGGGTGTGATGGTGGGGGGCCACGTTCCTGCTCCAATACCTGAACAATGGTCCAAAGCCTATCAACAAGGGGTTTGCAAAACAAATGACTGAACAAAGGTTATGTTGTTGCATATTCATGGTCTAGGCTTAAGATCAAGTGGGCAATCACAGTCAAAGATCCCTTTGTGTGGATGAACTAAAACAGTTTTGCAAATAGGAATGGGTTGAAAGTCTTTTAACCCAAGACTTATTGACATTTAAGGCAAAAGTTTTGCAGCATGTAGTAGTTTCTGGTTAAATGAAAGGTTGTTTGGATATCCTATTGTATATTCTATATGAAATCATCATTTAAAACCTACATTTCATATTTACTTCGATTTTTCATGGCTGATTTTGCATTTTGTTGGATATGTCTCATGCAGGAGTGACAGAAAAGCAGACATTTGAGGGGAAAACCATTTCCATGCATGTGTTTTAGATAAACCTGCTGCCCAACTTGTCTTGCGAAAAGTTTCTTGCCAAAGAACTTGATCAGTTTCTATTATTGTAGTCACAGCCTTGCATAGATAGTATTATCGGTTCTTTCTTTACTTCCAAAAGATTTGCACAATGCATGCTTGTGTTTCCACCGGGGCCACACCTCTCATGCAGCCCTGGATTGGCCCCTCATCTGCAGAGTTCCGCCTCGCTGCGCCTTTATTAATCCTGCCGCGTTTCCTCCAACTTCTACTCCCAGACAACAGAAGGATATTGTGGCATCATGTCTGACCAGGGAACCTTCGACACCAACGTGGTCACCATGACCCGCTTCGTGATGCAGGAGGGCAGGAAGGCGAAGGGCACGGGAGAGATGACCACGCTGCTGAACTCGCTGTGCACAGCGGTTAAGGCCATCTCCAGCGCTGTGCGCAAAGCTGGGATCGCCCATCTGTGAGTTATCAACCCATCATCGAGGGGAAAATAAAATTTTTAAGCTGTTGTATCCTCTTGTTTGATACATAAATATCAACATTTTATCTCCATGCACATGCTGAGCAGGACGTTCAGTTTTTTTGCGCACCAATCAGGAAGCGCATACCCGACAACCCCCCAAAACACTCTAAAGTTCGTTTGTTTTTTAGAAAGTTTCCTTTCATTTGTATGATTTCACAGCCGTATGACCCTTTGCAAAATCTCAAACCATTGCAGTTGTTGCTGCATTTTTTTTTACTCAATCACGAGCTTGAAATGCAGCGTCATGCATCAGTTGCATTTTTTTTTTCCTGCAGCCAAAGCCTTATCTGTTTACTACATCAGGGCCAACTCAAGCCTCCATTGGGCCCCTGAGCACAATTCAATTCTGGAGCCCCTTATTTTTACCAATGCATCAACAGGAAAATTATCAGATCAGTTACAAAACTATTAGAAACTCATTGCAGCTCTGTCAGTGCTCTTTACAGTATTATTTGTATTCTAAAAGTAAAAACACAAAAACTAGTATGCAATTTATTTACAGTTTGGTTACAACTGCAAACAATAATGAACAAAAATAACATATAATACAATAAAAAACAAATAAAAAAGCTTTGATAATAAAAACAATCAATTCAGTTGTACAAAAACAGACAAGATACAAAATGGAATATCAAGCATGTTCTAAGATAATGGAAACCAATATATTTTCATGTGTGAGTAATGATCTCTACATGATTCAAGATATAATAATGTCATCAAGTTGTGCTTTTATTACTATAATGATATATACATCATTATACAAGCATGAGAAAAGAAAACAAGCAATTGTGTTTTGAGATACTGAGAGCCCCCCCCTAAGCAGTGTCTTATTTGGCCAATGCCCTGGTTATACCAGCACTACATGTTATATGGAATAAAAAACCACTTGCTAAGTTGCAGTAGAATATTTGAAATGACTATATATTTAAGTAACATTTTTGTTTCTTTGTTGTTATTCTCAGTTATGGCATTGCAGGCAGCACCAACGTGACGGGTGATCAGGTGAAGAAGCTGGACATCTTATCCAATGACCTGGTTATTAACATGTTGAAGTCATCTTTTACTTCCTGCGTTTTGGTGTCTGAAGAGAACGAAAAGGTTATCGTTGTGGATTCGGAGCAACAGGTGAGAGGAGCAGAGCGAGCTTATCGGAAAAATATTCAAAACAGAAATTTAAACAGCATCAGTGATTTATTTGATTTATTTAAATCACTGATGCAGTATTGAGTATTATTTCAAATGTTTATATATGCTGTGGTAGTTGTCAGCACTGTGGGAGGTCTTGGGTTCAGATAGCAACCAGGGCTTTTTCTTTCTACATGGGTTAGCATTTGTTTCCAGGGGTTCTCATCCAGAATCCCATTCCAGTCTTTAAACTCGACTTTTTGGATCGGTTTTGCCTTTAAATTTCATCAGTGTGCACAGGGGTTCGTCTTTGTGTTGCCCTTTGAAGGAAAAAACCATACGAATGGCATGATGGAATATATTATGAGTTTGAAGCCTTTTCTTATCATGCCTATATGACAGAGCCTACTTGTATAAAGATGTAATAAATCCTGGGATTGGCCTGGTGACGCTAATTATTAAGGTTAAAGAAAAACATTTGAAATCTGCACAATATTTCTGCCACTAATTTTATTATTTTGTTTTTTAGGGAAAATACATCGTCTGTTTTGATCCTCTGGACGGCTCCTCCAACATCGACTGTCTTGTCTCAATTGGAACCATATTTGCCATTTATAAAAAGGTAATAACATCCTTCATTGATAAACTTTTCATCTTACTTATAAACTGAAATTAAAGTACATTAGCTTATTATAAAAAAGCTATTATTTAATAACCTTAATCTTAGGTCTTATAGAGATAAAATATGTCCAGATTTACCTTGTTGGGGGTTGAATTTCTTTTAGTTTTATGATGTATTTTTTCTTCCTACAATTATTTTCATACACCGTTTTCCTAAAGGGGACTTATGGTTGATTCTTCTAGATATCACTTAAAAAAAAAAAAAATATATATATATATATATTTCCTTCTATTCCCAATAAATGGTTAAGTTAAATTGTATATTTTGTATTGTACTGTTGAAGGCTTAGATTGTACAAAATATGCAGTAGTATTGATAAATATCATTTATACGTAAAATCATTATTGCATAGTAGATAATCTGGTAAATTTATCAGAAGTCCCTCAAATTGTTACTATTTGCAAAAATATAAAGTGTTAAAAATTGGAAATTCTTTTTCAAGTCTAATGAATAAGAAACTAAATTACAGATGTCAAATTCCAGCAGTATTTTTAATTCTATTTAAACTGAGGAGATCAATATTACTATTTTAGTTTGATGAAAAGCTCATGAATATAGTAAAAAATAAAGACAAAAACGTGTCATATTATAAATTACTTGGATACACAGCCTGGCAAAACCTTTTGCAACGAAAAACCAAACCAAAGTTGAACAAAAATAAACTTCAAACTATCATATTAAATGTTCAGAGATCCCAGACGCTTGAAAGATGTTTGGTTTTTAGTGTTAAATCACATCACTGTTTAATGCTCAATGCCAGCTCTGTTATACTGTATATATATATATATATATATATATATATATATATATTATATATATATTTCTGTGGAAATGTACCACATGCTGTAGTGGAGGAAAATAACACATTTCTATTTAAATTTTTTTGAATTATTTACTAAGTAAAACTTAAGTTATTTTCTAGTTAATCATAGATACACTTAATAACCTGAACCAGTCGAACCAGTAACATTTATAAAAAATCTGATTCGTCCATCAGACCACAGAAGACGAGCCGTCAGAGAAGGACGCTCTACAGCCTGGCAGGAACCTGGTGGCGGCGGGCTACGCCCTCTACGGAAGCGCCACCATGATCGTCCTCTCCACCGGCCAAGGAGTCAACTGCTTCATGCTGGACCCAGTCAGTACTCCCCAATGACCTTTTATTTCATATAGAAGTTGTTATTTTATTAATTTAAATAATTGTCCATTCACATGTATTGTTCTTTTCGTTAAATAGGCCATAGGTGAATTCATCCTTGTTGAGCGAGACGTAAAGATCAAGAAACGAGGCAAAATTTACAGCCTGAATGAAGGTTATGCAAAGTATTTCGAACCAGCTGTCACAGAATACCTGCAGAAGAAGAAGTTCCCTGAGGTAACACTGATGATGTTTTAGAATATTTACATATTTTATTCTTGCTCCTGTAAACACTGTCTGCCCTTCTAGGATGGCAGTGAGCCTTATGGAGCGCGTTACATTGGATCTATGGTGGCGGACGTCCACAGAACGCTGATGTACGGAGGAATCTTTTTATATCCTGGAAATGTGAAAAGCCCCAAGGGAAAGGTAAGGTCCAGCTGCTCCTGTCGCCTATTGATAAACATAAAATAATAAACTGGGCCTTACCTATTGTAAAGAATTTTCTGCAATTCCAACCTTCTGGAATAATAAAAGTATCACTGCAGTTTTGCAGGAGGGCTGAAGGGTTTTATTTTTCTTGAGTTCTCACCAAGCTGTATTTTACTGAGTTTCAATTTATTTAAAAAATATATAATTTTAACTCTCTTGCTTGAGCATGAACACATACCAGACCTACCTAAATAACGTGGTTTCTTTCTCTTTTTTAGCAGGTGGCTAATATAAATTATTCTGCTTTCTTAAATCTTAAAAAAGCAGAATGTTTCTAAGTATTCAGATCAGATAGCGTTTAATTTTTTTGTTATATATAAACTTATTTATTTATTCAGATATTTATATAGAAACATTTGTTGTTTTAAAGCAACACCTTTCTTGGTGTATTTTTTTCCCCTTAGAATAAATGTGCTAACACTAACAGTTGAAAGGGGTGGAAACGCGTACATAAAAAATCTGTATATCATTTATTGAAATCCAGCTTTATTAAGAGATTAAGACAGTGATGTTTTTAGATATGGTTTCTTTATTCTGTAAAACGCTTTAACAAGGAATTTAATCCTCAAAAAAAAAATCACTTCTTTTCAAACTTGTTACACATAGTCTTTTTTTCTTTTTTCAAACTAAAACTTTTGCTTTTTCCTTGTCATTTTGTGAAGCTTTATAAAAACAAACACACCATTTCAGTGTTTTCTCACCTTCCTTGAACTGCATTTAAACTAAAGTGACATCCCATTCTTAATCTGTGTGATCAGATTGACATTAACCCACCATTTTTAGCAAAGGAAAGCTTTATAAAATCTCTAAGGAACTCATTTATAGTGATTTTTTTTTTACCAATTCTCCCAGAAGGGTATTTTTGAGCTCATACACTGATGTTGGATTAAAGGGCCTGAATCTGTGCAGTCCAATCAATTTTCTAAATATCTACATCTTTATGGACCTTGCATTTTGCACTGAAACATATTAGGGGTTAGATGAGGAAGTAACCATCTTCAAGCATTTCCCAATGGGTTGTGAACATTGTGATTTCCAAAATGTCTTTTTAATTCAGAAGATTTCAGGGGGAAAAAAAAGAGAAGACGCCTACAGCTGTCTTTATCAGCACAGCACATTCATTTAATGGTCAATATGGTTCCTTTACTGATATCAGAGCAAAATAAAAGGCTACACCAGAGATCAGCTCAAAGTGCAACTGCTTAATAGGAATTTGTCTTGACTCTGACTTAAACAACATGCCAGTAAGCCGACCGCTCTGTTACAACCTCGTTTCTTCACTTCTCACATCCTTCTTCATTTTGATTGAAGTAAACCTCCAGTAGAGGATGTTAAACATCTCAGAAATTATACATATCTGAAGCTGATACTTCCTGCATTTAAATCCTTATGGGGAATAATTTTACACAGTTGTGTCAAAAATACTTAACATGAAATACTGCTACTTTTTTTAAAATAACTAAATTATTATAGTATTTGTAGGTTAAACTCGATGCAAAACATCTGTGCATTTTATTACATTTGGGATGAATACCAAAGAGGCTTTGAAAAAAATGCAGATAGAAAGGATAAATCTCCATGGTAACCTGAAATTGAAGTAAAATAAAAAGGCACTGGGAAAAAAAAAATCTATGTAAAACAATTCCACTGTCTTTTTGTTTTATAAATGATTGTAATACAAATTAGTGTATAAAAACACCACAGGGACTTAAAAAGAGATACCTGCCCTCAGCATCATGAATCCTCCACTGTGCTTAACAATGGGCATGTGGTGCTTTGTCACATTTATCTTTTTTTCTTTCCCAGACACATCCTGAAAATCAGCTTTTGAAAAACTCATACAACACACAGGAGCTAAAAGCCAGTCACTTTTAGCTCAGCAAATAAATATTTTTAATGTTTCTAATGGTTGGCCAGGAAAGACCTTTTCCTGGCATGCTTTACAGTTTGAAAGGATCCATTTTAGATACTCTCTTATCATCTTTGCTGTAGTTTTCTTACAGTTAGACTCAGAGCCTTAACTCTTTCCAGCCTGTTGACCGTGGCAACAGAAAACATGCCATGTAAAGAAAGTATAGAAAAAACATCAGTTGCATTTACTTTGTTTGAAATTTTTAAGGTATAAAATGATTGTTCCACTTATAGTTTATCAATACATTTTAAAAGTTATGCACATGTTGTAGAAATATTTAGTGTTTTTTTCAAATGTTTTACTAGCCAACATCAAAGAGGAACCATTGATAGTTTAACACCAGCTCAGGAAACTAAACTTCCCCCTCTTGCTTAAAGCTCCGGCTGCTGTACGAGTGCAACCCCATGGCTTTCATCATGGAGCAGGCGGGCGGCATGGCCTCCACAGGCTTTGAGAACATCTTGGACATCCAGCCTGAAAGCATCCATCAGCGCGCTCCTGTGGCCATGGGCTCCCCCGAAGACGTCCTGGAGTACATCGCCCTCTGCAAGAAGCATGCGTCAAAGTGAGGCGGCGACTGACTCGACTCGCTCTCCAAGTTCTCCCACTTCCAGCAGATACAACTTCTGGTGCTCTCAGGGGCTTAGAAGGATTTAAAAGGGTTTGGATGATGATGTGTTTTTGAAGGATTGTTGTGACCAAAAGAACAAGAGAGATTTTCTCTGTGAAAACCGGTTTTACTCATAGCAGTGAAGTAGATGATATTTGAATTGTTCATAAGCTGACATGTTCATGAGCTTCAGTAGAAACCATTTTAAAAATCAACATTGTGCCAAAAAACACATTTAAATACATTTGAGTGATTCTATCACAAATAATTTGTTCTCCAGTTCATAAAACTGTGCCTTAAGGAGACCAAATATGCCTTTTATTTATATATGCAAAAGACCAAATATAATTTATGCACAAAATGTGATGCTTTTATCATGTAACATAACTAATGTTTGGAAAAAAATATATTAAATACACCAAAAAGATTTTTTCTGTTTTTTTTTTTTGCTTAACAAAATTAGTGATGTTTTTTAAGACTTCAAGACTGTCATAAAATGTAACATAACGTTTACAAAAGGCAGGGAGCAGAGCAAGTGATCCGGAAATCTAAAGTTTACACAAGCATGGGGCCTGATGCTGTGCAAACGAAGTCGGCCTTAAGACAAACACAAACACGGATAGACTGTTCTGTTTCTCTAAGGTCTGTGGTTGTATGTCTGATGACATACCGAGACTGATATTTTATCAGATTTCAAAATGACTCAAATCAATCCTAAGTGTACGGAAATACTGAACGGATTCCACTCGGTCATTAAGCGAGATGAAGCTGTAATAGAAAATCTATGTTTGAGAAACAAAGTGATACTGTGAGTGACTGAGCAAAAAAAAAAAAAAAATTATAATAATCAGAGAAGCACATGGAAATATGAAGAGAAAATGGAAACAGATTTATCTACTAGAAAATTATGAACCCTAAACATAAATCTGCGCCCAAAAATGAAATTGAGCTAAAGAAAAAACAAACTTAACACAAGCAACTGAAGTATTAATTGACCTAACAAATTGGAACACAAGGGGAACATATATACTGGCTGATGAGGCCATTTTGACACAAGAGGGAATATTTACCTAAACAAAACGACAACAAAAAGAGCAAATTAATCTATACAATAAAAAATCAGCAAACAGAGAAAATATTTTAAGTAATTGCAGCTGGGAATCCTGCTTGACTGGTCCAGCCAAGCCCACATAGCAGCCTCACGGGAACTGGCAACTCAAAAGAAAAGAATAAGTTAAAAATAAATTATACAAGAAAAATGTGGCAAAACGAGTCAACTAAATGTAGTAAATGATAAGTAAAAAGAATCAAAAACAATATGGTAAACAAATATAAATTGATGCATTTAAATCAATTTTGTGGGGCTGCACATCCTGCCATCACATCACCTGAAGTCCCACCACAGAATTACCAACAACTTCTGTTGCTGATGAAGATTCTCAGTCATCCAGGTCATAGTCATTCCGTAAAAGTTCAAAAAATATCCACTGGACTTGGTTTCCAAGATTTGAAGACGTTTCGCTACCTCCCCAGGAAGCTTTCTCAATTCAAATGCCTGGATCCGCAGTGAGTTTGAGTCTTATATAGACAAAGCCTTGTATCGCGGAATCCTCTGATCTTTATATAGGAGAAACCAAACAACCTCTCCACAGACCCATGGCCCAACACAGAAGAGTGGCCTCCTCTGCACAAGACTCTGCAGTACATCTACACCTTGTGGACAAAGGACATTCTTTTGAGGATCAGAATGTTCACATTCTGGAAAAATAGGTGGTTTGAGAGTGGCGTAAAGGAAGCCATCTATGTTAAGAGAGAAAAACCAACTTTAAACAGAGGTGGTGGACTTAGATTCCAGCTTCCAAAAATTTACAATTCAGTCATAGACATGATCCTTTCCAGATATCACCAAACCCCCCACCCCATCACAGAGGAACGAGGGACCTACCCGCTCCAGCCGGTGAACAATACCTCCTTAACGACTGACCCTTAACAATCATAGACAGGTTTCAGGCATTACAGGAGACAACCCCCCCCTTAACGGCAACCCCCCCCCCCCCCCCTTAATCATAGACAGCTTTCAGGTATTACAGGCTAACAATGGAACCAAACGACCCATTCATCGGTTACCATTTGCATGTTCCCATGCATGTTTCAAACTCACTGCAGATCCAGACATTTGAATTGAGAAAGCTTCCTGGAGAGGTGGCGAAACATCTTCAAATCTTTTACGGAACAACCTCAGTTCTAGACTTTAACTAGGCTGAAGTAACTCCTGGATTTCTTCAGTTTGCTGCTTTGTTTGGGCTCTTTATACGGTTCAGTCAGTTCTGGGTTCTGTTTGGTTTTCTCCAAACATGGTTAGTTGCATTATTGCCAAACATCTGCTTATGAATAATCTTTCTTAGTGCAAAACAGATTTTAATTGTTCGGTAATAAAACCCTTCTGTGATTGATAGGTAGCAACTGTTGCTTCTTTTATGTCGTTGCCGATGTTGTTCTGTCTTCATGTTGTGTTAATTTATAACACAAAATAAAGGCTGAAGACTGGAAACTACTACAACCTTAACAGAGGTGGGCTCTGATCTGATGATCAGCTTTTTAATAAGGGACAGCTCTGCAAAAATAATTTGCAACGGAACGGCAACTTAAAAAATGCATTTTTAAAATATCAAAGGGACTTCATTTTTGGTCTCTGCAGATCTACATATGCAAAGGTAGAGGTAAGAACATTTCCAACCTGCAACAAGGGTAAATAAGAGAGCATGGAAACAATGAAATCCTGGATCTAAGTCCGGTGCTTGTAGTTGCACCAGAAAATTAAATAAACTCACAATTTTAGTCAACTAAAACACAACCTACATCATACATTGCTCTCAGTTTTTCACATAGATTTATCATCTGGGCTTCCTTTGATAAATAATGATGGTTTGGGATCTGTTCTCTAATGTTTGATAAATTAGGTTAGACTGAAGTATCTTAAAATCCTGTAGGAGAACAAATTGTTATGTCCTGATGAGTTAAAACCCTGAAAATAAGCAAGGTGTACTTTTTTAGCCAATACTGACATAATGTAACTGTGCAATGTTACAGAGTAAAGCAGGAAGCCAAAACGCAGCAAAAACTGGACAAAACTGAATGTTATAAGTTGGAAACACAACAAAACTCACCCATCATGATAAAGATGTTTATTTAAAAACAAATGGTTGCATAAAACTTTTTATAAATGTTAAATGATACTTTATCCTGCAGAGTTGCCCTTTAACCTAAAAGGCTCATCTGACCTTTAGTTAAAAGGTCAGATGGAGTTCTTCATGCAGTGTGACATTTAAAACTCAAAGGAGCTGCTGTTCCTGGGTGTTTGTGGAATCTTGACCAAGCAGACCACAGAAAAGTTCAAGTTAAAAATCATTTAGATGGTGTATAAACTGATGGCTCAAAATGAATATTCAAACTGTATGTTTAAGGTGACATTTAAGGAGCAAAATCCTAATAAAAAAATATTCTGGAAACATTACTGGTCCATTACTGCCCAATAAACATATCTTTCAGATAATTTGCATAATACCAAACCAAATAAATCCAGCTCATGTGCTGCATAAAGCCCTGCATGTCTCTGCAGCCGACACCTGACACCAATATCTCCAAATACTCACTCAGTCTACGCTCGGCTGCTCTCACAAATAGATCCACTGACTCGCCCTTGTGGCCCTCAGAATGAAAAGGACGTGGTGGGTGACGAGGGGGTTCAGTCGCAGCCCGTCCTCTGAAGGCTAAATATCTAAACTCGCTGCCTGCAAGGAAGGGTTGGAGAACCAGAACCCAGCATGTCGGACCAGTCAGCGTTTGACACAGACGTTTGGACCCTGACCCGGTTCATCATCGAGACGGGTCGGCAGGCCCAAGGAGCCACTGGGGAGATGACCCAGCTCCTCACTGCCATGCTGACCGCAATCAAAGCCATTTCCTCTGCTGTGCGTAAGGCGGGCCTGGCCCACCTGTAAGTACTCACCGACCCAAGACTTAGATCCCTCAGTTTGGGGTGATCTTTGCATGTCTTGTCTTGGTTGCATTAAACAAGTGGTGCTCAACAATGAGATTGAGACACTAATCAGCAAAGGTAAATTTTTCTACATTTTTAGATTCTGCACCACTTTGGTTCATGTCCAGTTTTAATAAGTTGCTGCTTAAATCTGGACCTAAACAATATGCTGTGTGTGAAAAAAGTGTTTTTTAAATGTACATTTGGATTTATGAACCTTCAACTACATCTTTCAATGGCCTTTAAAAAAAAACCCAAATAACAAAATTCTAGAGGACATAAAAATCAATACTAACATGCTGATAAAAAACAACATGGTGCTGTCATTTGTGTTATATCCATCTTCTGTTTGTTGGTTTAGTTGAAATATTTTAAAACTCTGCTTATTTGCTGGGTCATTAGTCTCCGTTAGTAGATTTTGTGGGTCGACCTGAAAGGCTTTGGACCAAGGTTATGTATATATATATATATATATATATATATATATATATATATATATATATATATATATATGAAAGTAATTCCCCTCTGGGATTATTAAAGTATTTCTGATTCTGAATCTAAAAGCTGGACCAAACAGACTGGTCCACACTTAAAAAAACTGTGCTTAAATGTAACATAAAAAGAGCAATTTTTTAACCTAGTACATCTAGATTCAGGCCTTCCCTCAAATGCTAACTCTGTTTTCAAGAGTTTCTGCTTATTCATTAAAAGTCAAATACAGTACAGTTTGAACACATTGGGTTTTGGAATTGATGTTCTGGATTGTTTTTTTGTTCACATTCTGAGTCTGGTCCACATTAATCTCCCAAGTTTAGTTTTCAAAAGGCATTCATTCAAAGTTAAAACGGAGCCTCTAGTTTCTGTTTGGAATATTTTCTCTCAACTTTAGATTTGGTTAGGTTAAGAAAATCCGAACAATTGACTATATACCTAACTCCACTGCTTCCTGAACTTCCGGCAGAACCCTTGTTTTCTGTCTTTCATTACTGGACAAACTGATTAACACAGGTGTGGCTGGCCTAAGTCATCATGGTTACACAGGGCCACACACCTGGATTAATCAGCTTACTGGCAGTGGAGTTATGCATAAATTATATAAGATAGTCTGAACATTGACTGGGCAATGCTACAATTAGATTCATTAAAACCAGGCTTTTGTTAAAAAGAAAAAATATGGATAATCCTGCAAAAAATACCACAACAGTTTGGCACTTATTATATGTAAAAAAAAATAATAATACTGTAATAAAATAAAGTGTAATCTTTCATATTCACTTTCAGATCTCTGAAGCTTTTCTGGAGAATACTGTGATGTGATCAGTTAATTCTTATTTGCAAATCAAACCATTTTTGAAGACATTCAGTTGAAGAAAGCAGTCGAGTCTTTAATATCCCTTTGACCCCTTTATTTGTCAGAAAACTTTTTTTTTTGTGAGCTGTTGAGCTCCTTACAACAGCAGGCTCAAAAACCACAATTATTGAAATGTTGTGATTT
The DNA here is from genome assembly GCA_030533445.1 of Cyprinodon diabolis. Taxonomy (NCBI): domain Eukaryota; kingdom Metazoa; phylum Chordata; class Actinopteri; order Cyprinodontiformes; family Cyprinodontidae; genus Cyprinodon; species Cyprinodon diabolis. Next base: position 15,913,286 of record CM060073.1, read on the forward strand.
TAACTACGGATTACCCTATTCTGTAGATAGATTAATTAAAACACAGTTTGTGTTTTCTACCACCACCATACTCGCTTGTCCCTCCATAAAAAGTCAAGTTTGACGTTGGCTGGGCATATAGACCACCTCAGATTAGCTTCAGTGGCTGAAAAAAGCTGCAAAATGAGCATTTCCTCAGCTGCTGAATCAGAATCTGTGACCTGGACACTGACCTCAGTGTCATAGGGTGAGGGCGGGCTGTACAGCAGCCTCACAGAGATGATAGGGTTTCATTTTAGGGGCCAAATGTTTGACATTTCATTCCTGAGTAGGTTTAGGAGACGTGTCAGATTGTTCTCCTAGTCATATGTTTAAGCAGTTCTGTTGTAATGCTGTGGAGATGTGAAGTTGGATTAAATTTCCCCTCTAAGCAGAGTAAAGATAGTGCTGCTTTGCTGTGAGCAGAACAGGAACCTCTGTTTGGTTTTGATTCATTTGGATTTTCTTATCTCAGAGAAATGAAATATTAAATCTAACAAAGGACAGAATGGAAAGATTTGAGCAACATTGTAGTTGCTCAAAGTTGACGCAATAACCAGTTCTTTGTTTGGGGACTTAAGGAGACTTGCCAGGTTTGCAGGATGGTGGTGGAAGTCCTTTGGGAGTTTTTAGAGGGTGTTTTGCATGAATTAAAGATTAAATTACCCCAGAAGTATGATGCTAATGAAAAGTAGTTTTATTTTTTTTATTTTTATTTTTTTACAGTGTCCTGTCTGGCAATGTGGCAATAAGAATAATTGTCTTGATGCCAAAAAGAGCCCAACAGATTTTACTTTCACAAGTGTAGCAGTATTGCAATTGCCATATTGCTCCACTTGTTTCATGCATATAAATTGCTTTATTATAGTTATGAAGGGAGTTTTAAAGATTATATGGATAAGTAGTTTTATTGAATCCCCATCATGTTTTTTTTTTAAACTTGAAAAATATCTTACCATAATAAAAAATGTGGAGCTTTGGGATGTATTTGCTCCAGCTGGTAGATTTTTTTCCCCATAGTGCTCTAAAGCTTTATTTTAGATGATACTTCCTTTTCATTGTCAGTTGTTTCCTTCTTATTCAGAGATTTTAAGAAGACAACTAGGTAGAAAAGGCAATTTTATCTATTGATAAGTGTGGCAATAAGAATATTGTCTTGATCCCAAAAATAGCACAACAGATTTTACTTTTACAAATGGAGCAGTACGGCTATCGCCACAGTGTTCCGCTTGTTTTATGCATATAAATCGCTTTATTATAGTTATGAAGGGAGTTTTACAGATTATATGGAAACTGCAATGTAAATAGAACAGAAGAGGAAAAACTGAAGAAAAAGGAGAAAAGATGAAACAAAAAGAGGAGATAGAAGGGAGATAATGATAAAACAGACCCTAAAGAGGGTAAAAAATAAGTGAAGGATAACAGTTATCAGCCTCTGTCAGGCCTTCTCTGTATTCATTTCCTTCTTAGTGTACACCCAGCTATTCATTTCCTTTTACTAGTTTTTTAAGTCTATTCCGTTGACCTCAAACAGTTGATTGATACTTTTAGACTGACCTGATAGAAAATGAATCACAAACCAGTCAAAGTCCGAAGAAAAACAATGAAAGATGCTCACAAGCTGAGCAGTTCATTTACACTAACAGTAATGGGAATGTGTGTTTGTTGTACAACAAAGAAGTCACATTTACTACTCCACAGTCGCTATAAGCATGCTTGGAGTGAGGGATTGATATCGAGTCAATGAATCAAAACAATATGCTGGTTTTCCTCAGATAGAAAACTTTTAATCAATCTGACAGTATGACCTGGTTGAATTATCTCTGTAAAGTGCCTTGAGATGACTCATGTTCTGAACTGGAGCTATAGAAATAAACTGAATTAAATTGAATAAACATGGTTGGCGTCTAGATGTGTAAACTTAATTATCTGCTGGTTTGATATGTTAAGGCAAGGCATGGCCGGCTCTGTGAATGTGACTGGAGATGATGTGAAGAAGCTGGACGTGCTTTCCAACGACATGGTCATCAACATGCTCCGGGCGTCCTACGGCACCTGCTGCATGGTGTCTGAGGAGAACAAGGAGCTCATCATCACTCCCAAGGACAAAAGGGTAACACAAGTTCATTTTTAACTGTTTGGGTTTCCGTGAACCTTCTTTTTACAGCCATGTGTGTATTTTTCCTACTTGTCTCACAATGTATACATTTTAACTGCAATCCATCTGTAAATAATAAATAATAAGTGAGGACAGAATCCTTTAAACTTTTTCTATAAATCAAATTTAAGAATTCAGTTTCTGCATATTCCGTGAGTTATGGCCTGGTTACTTTTGAGTAAACTGTTTAATTTAAACTGTCCACAGAAAGCTGTTGCCCTCTAAGAAACATGAAGGCCAATCTTGAAGATGGTCAGAGAGAAAGACTTCTGGAATAATGATTGTGGGACTAAATCTGTATTTCTTAGGATTTATTTTATGTTTCCCTGCTACCTATATTATTTGCTACCTTTTTTTGTGCTTTAGGTTCTCAGTTCATTTCAAAAACAAATCTAGAAATGAGGAAAATCTTCTCAAATAAGTGTAATTCACCTTAATCTGAGAAGGTGAATAAGATCTACCAATGGAATTAATATTTTCTAACTTGAATAATGCACTTGTCATAAAATAATGGAGATGTTTTTTTTCTTATTTGAAAGGTAAATAATCTTATTCCATTGGCGCTTTGTTTTAATTATTCACTCTAATCAAGGGGAATATACACTTATCTCTAGAAAAGTTCATTTACTTTTTTGTATTTGCAGTGTTCATTCCAGTTTTCCATGTACGTTTAACTTTTTTTAGTTAGAGTTCTTTTCTGTTTCTTTCCTGTTTATTAGTCTTCTCCCCTCAGCTTCATCTGCCTTAATCAGACTCAGTTGTTCCTCATTCACTTGAATACTTTCAGTTGTTAACCATGCCTTTCTCCATACTTCCTTCCTTTACTTAAGCTGTCATGTTGTCATTGTTCTTTGCTGGTTTCTTACTTTACTCTGTTTTATAATGAGTGAAATTTAACACTTCTGAGTTAAAATTTTAGTTAAATCCCTCCCAGGAAAAACGTAAAGCACTACTGTCCACACTTGCCTCAGTAGATCAGTACAACTTACTCTGAATTATGGAAACCAGGAAATCCTAAAAGAAATGTCTTTACTATCAGATTGTGAGGTTAAGCTCAAGCACACTTTGGTCATGTGGCAGAACCTGATGCTTACTAGCAAATCCAAGGGATGCGTAAGCCTTTGTAGAGTGGTTAAAGTTTAAAATACAACCTGATCAAGATTAAGTAAAATTTTAAAGATATGAACAGGTTTTCACAAAATTATCATTTGAAAACCAGATGTATAATTGTGATGATCTGAAACATTTAAGAGAAACCAAAATATTTGAGAAGAGAAATCCTTCCACTGCTTTAATGCTTTTAAATGTGTTTAGGTTTATTTCTGTTTCTCAATCACACCAAAGTAAGAAATAGATTTTAACCCTTTGACTAGTGCTGCATGTGTCCATGTGTCCTTGTTTGTTTGCTCTGGGGGTAAAATGTTTCCACATTGGATCTAGAGTCTCATCATTTAAGACATCTAATGGGGTATATTTAAGAATGTATATATTTGTTTTATTTTGAATGGTCTATCATATAATGTTAAATTGTAATTCACCAATCTTTTTTAATGTCATAATAATGTCATAATAATGATAAATGTTAGATAAAGGACACTGAGGAACATTTTCAGGGATGGACAGAGGCTTTTTAAAATCTCTTTAGTCAAACCAAATGCCTCAAGCAGAGGAGTTTGAGTATCCTGCTGGATGAAGTGGGGGATGGAGATATGCTGATGTGGTCTGTCGTGGTGAAAGAGCTAAGCTGAATGGTGAAGCTCTGGATATGCTGGTCCATCCACATTCCATTCCTAACCTTTTGACAGGACATGTGTATTATGACTACAAGTACTAGATTGTGGACACAAGCAGAAATTAGTTTTTCTATGTTGGCTGTCGGGGAGACGTCCGGGACGATCCCTTTGGTGTTTTTCAGCACATTTCCCCTCAGAAGAAGACTCCATCATATAATTTATATTGGTTGGATTTGAATGCAGGCATGTTTGTAGGATTTATTTCAATATGATATAAAACACGGATGTTTTCTTTATTTGAACTCAGGGAAAGTACGTGGTTTGCTTTGACCCTCTGGACGGCTCCAGTAACATCGACTGCTTGGCCTCTATTGGCACCATATTCGCCATCTACAAACGGGTGAGACTGACATCTGTGAATCCTTTCAAAGTTGATTGATTCCACAAAAATGAACTTCCAAAGATCTTCTTAGCTGCAGTAACAAGCTGTGGTCACCAGAGGGTGGTACAGCTGCATTTTCCTACATTAGGAGCCTAATCAGTCTATTCTTCAGCAGTTATAATAATACAGGGTGTCTGTTTTAGGTTTAAAATTACTTATTGAATAAATAATTAGAAATACAAGACCTTTTTGGGTTTATCATTACTTACTCACACGTTTTTATGTCGGATCAAATCAATGACACATAAATAAATATATAGCTTTTAGATTCAACATTTTGATAATAAACGAATCCTTTAACCTTTAACACCTTTATAAAAACGAATGTAATAACAAGTTGATGTTTTTCAATGGACAGAAATGAACTAATAATATTTTTCAAAACAAAAATGCAAACCAGTAGAAAATGTAAAAGCAAGAATTTATTTTTAAATGTTTAAAATAGGAAACCTTTATTATTCGACTGTAGTAGACTAATAAACATTATGAACTGTTGTGAATCATTAAAAAAAATGGCCAACTCTCAGTAAGCAGTTTTCCTCTATATTGTTGTTGTTTTAATATGCAGACATCAGAGGGTGAGCCCACAGAGCAGGACGCCCTGCAAAAAGGGACCAACATTGTGTGTGCCGGCTACGCCCTGTATGGCAGTGCCACCCTGGTGGCCCTCAGTACCGGCGCTGGCCTCAACTTCTTCATGCTGGACCCTGTAAGTATTCCCCAAAATTCTACTTTGAAAGAACGATGTTTAACTTTATATATAAACTTTATTTTAGATTACAGTCCTTCTAGTGGTGCAGGAAACAGGATGCATTGAGATCATCATGCTCTGGCATCACCTTACCTCATGATTCAAATTGTGCCATACATCATTTTTCACCAGAAAAACAAGGCTGCCATAGCATTACTAGGGTATGATAAAATAGATCAACAACACTAGATTATACACCAATGGTTACAAATTACTGCTGACACAAAACTGCTTCTCATTAATTGTATCATTTAATATAAAAATCTGCAGACTCTCTGTCTACGCTGATGAATGTTTAGGTGTGTCACATGCTGAAATGAAAATTTTAACTGACGGCATGACTTACTATCTATTAAATGTGTTTATTCATTTATTTGACCAATCGGTGGCAGTATCAGAACACCCATAGTTATTACAGAGGGCTTAGTTCATACTTAAATAGTAAAAAAGTTATGAAAGGAGAAGGCAATACTGAACTTAACATACCTTATCACATGCTGCAGAAACAGATATTCCAGATCCTTGATCATCATTTTTCTGCACTATTCAGAACAGGATTGTGTGATTAGTCATACTTTGTGACAGTATTTAATGTACCACAAAATTACACTAATTTCCCAATGTGTAGATCCCAGTCACACCAGCTTTTATCCCACAGTAACCAACATAATAAATGCAGCTTAAGTATTTAAGCGAAATTAGACATTTTTACACTCCTGGTTACTGTTTTTTTTTTCTCTCAATCATTGTTCTGTTTTCTAAACAATCTATTTGGTTAAGTTAGATGATCTTTTGACCCACTTTTTTTTTAATCAGGATTTTTTTTTTCACTTTATCTTGTTTTCTCCCTCCACTTCGAGGGTTTCCTATCTTGTGTTACTTTCCATCTTTAACAGTCTCAGCTTGCAGTGGTCACTGTATCAATTTTGATTCATTTGAATTGTATTAACTACAGTTTTATATTAATAAAGATGACTTCTAAAATCAGTTTGTTTGGCTTTGCTGTAAACAAAAATGAAATGTATATTTTTGTTAATTGATGGAAACCCATGTACGTCTTGGAAGGTGCTATATTCAGGACATTTTCTTTTCGATTTTCTTCTCACTCTCAGAGGTGCTTTCTAATTTTCTTCATTTATTATATTTAACAAGAAATATAAATAACATTACACAGCCAGAGCTCCCATTGTTTGCTATGACTAATTTTTGCTTGTGCTAAATTTAAATAGCGTTCTTTTTAGCCAATATACAGATTTACAGCTGCTCAATTTGCATTTTTATGCTTTAAACTTCAAACTGAACCCTATCTACCATTTTCTATTAACATATCATTAAAGTTACCTATTTTTTTCTGAGGATCTTATAGTTTAATATTTTTTTTATGTCTAAAAGGCCATCGGTGAATTCATCCTGATTGAGAGGAATGTGAGGATCAAGCAGAAGGGAAAGATCTACAGTTTAAACGAAGGCTACGCCAAATACTTTCATCCCTCCATCAACGAGTACCTCAAACACAAGAAGTATCCTGAGGTGGGAGCTTTTTACTCAAATCTACAACTCGCAGAAGCTTGTGTGAGTCTCTCTGAGCCAGAAACATGAGATGCATCTGTACAACGTTTTCTTTTTTGCACAAAGCTAAAAAAAATAGAAGGAAGACTCGCTGACAAACAGAAGCATCTTTTTTGCTGGTTCAGAAATAATATTCAGCCCTGAGACATGAGTTTAAAAAAGACGCTCATCATGTGAGTCCTGACGAAGCACTTGATCTGCATGAATAGGTTTACAGAAAGCTGATTGCAGAAGCATGACAAAAAGGTTTAAAAAAGTTAAATAAAATGTGTATTTTCTTAGCAACGATTACACAGTTTCATACTTTTTAATATAACAATATGTATTCAAATTCCTAATATAACTATATATGTTAGGGGCTAAAATCAGTCACTTATTGATAAATAAACATTTTGCACATGTGTAAAGATGTGAAAGTTGCTCTATGCAGCCAGGTGGCAAAAACCCAAACCAAGCAAACAGAGATTAGATCCCGACTGTAGCGTGTGAAGATCAGCTGATGAAGCAGTGTGATGTTTGGTAAGACGGGAAGAAGGAAAGGCAGCGGCGTCAGCTCAAAGCAGGAAACCTGCTGTACGTCAGGAAACTGCAGGCGGTCATCCGGAAACTCTGATGTCCAGTGCTGCACACTCAGCACTCCTTCAGCACCGTTACACACATGATGACTGACTCTGTCATTGGCATTCCTCTCATCACTGATGAATTACTGTGGTAAACCTCAAATCCTCATTTTTTTATTGCTTATTTCCTCAGCCGTGACATTTCATCCTGTACAGTCACAGCTAAAGACAGTAGCCGACGTTCTTTTAGTGGACTCCCACATCACTTTGCTGGACTGCTAATTCAACGATTCACTCTTAATCAACAGTTTTGTTTTTTATCTCTTTATACTAATTAAAATATTTCCTCAGCCTTTGTTTATTGCCCCATTTTGAAAGTCATTTAGTTAGTAGGAGAGCAAAAGTTCTGAAAAAGTTTTTAATGGTGCCTCTGACAAACACAGTGGAGCAATGTTAAAATAAAAAAAATTGTCAGAAAATTACCAAGTTATTTCAGATGATCAAAAAATCAAATGTATTGATGATATTTTTGATGGTAAACGCTAAAAAGTTTCCATCACCTTTAGGGGTATATCTTTGTGTAAAGCAACACAAATGGACCATACAAGTTCATTTGTGTACATTTCAGTGAGAAGACGGCGTAAAGGAAAACAGGAGTAAAGCAAACAAAAAGACTGATCTCAGCGGCATAATAATAGAAACTAATGATTGTTCTGATATTTTAAATATAACAGTCAAAGGTGCCTCTAAATATCTGGATTCTGGGAATGCAAACAGGACTGCGAGCAGATGATATCAATAACCTGGGAGATTAGTTAGGAATAAAATATTTAATGTACAAGTATTTTGGTTCTGAGCCATTCACTGATTTATAAACTCTGAGATACAGAGAAGCACTGTGAGGATTAGCTCTTGGCCAAAATCTCATATTAAATTTCAAACTTTGTAGCATTACTGCTTTATGGACACTAAATGGTTCACTGTCTGAAAAAGGAAAATTTTGACACATCAAACATGCCGTCTTGTAGCATATTGGTATTTTGTAACATAAACCTACATGGTGTGGCGTTGTTTACAGTATCGTAAAGATGATTATTAGCTTTTTGGGTTGAATCGGACCTGATGTTTAAGGTCACCATAGCAACATGCTTTAATATCACTGACCCCTTCCAGAGCCCACTGGAGGTGTCCCTGTGTGGAGCCACCTTTATCAGCAATATGTTCCAGTTTGACTTTGACACCATGGATGATTCTAAGCTCACTGTTTTTTATTCATGTAACTTCAGTTCCTTGATGCTTTTCAAATATTCTAATTGTTTGTAAAACTCTCTTAAGGTCCCACTAAAACATTTCTGTTCCGCTGATGTTTAGGTTTGGCATCTCTTCTTCTGTGTTTCTGTTGACACTTCTCTGCTGTTTTTGGGATCCTTGAGCTGCTGAAGACCCAGTTTGAGCCAAACTTCATTTTTCAGACTAACATCCTGACATTGACTTTAGTTTAGTTTGGTACATAAAGAAATGTATGTCCCACTCAACAACTAATGTGCTGTAGTTGTTTTTTTAACCAAAGATAGCAAATCTCTACTGATCTCTCTAAAAGACTGTGTTCCAGAAGTTGTGTCGTTCGTTTAGATGAAATACTACAAATCTAAGGCATTAGGCTGAAATTTCATTCCTCTTATTTTAGACATATTAAAGGTTTCACTGCTTTTGCTATTTCAGTTTGCAGAAGTACGTTTTTGTAAAGCTTTTGCGGCTAAAAAAGGAAAACATTGTGTCACCGTTTTATCCTGGAACACTTGTGATCATAACAATGACACAGCAGAAGGAAACAGTAACTGCAGGCTTTTCTCACTGCAGCACGCAACGACTCAAATCACGAGGTTAAAGAGTAACGTAAACATGGCTCAACGCTTCAGAGGATTAAACTGAAGGCAGTTTAACAGCATTTTTTCCTTTCTGTTCTTAAACGGCCATCCTTTTATTTATTGTGTTTGAAAACCAGTTGGGAAATAATTGCTCGGTTTAGAAGAAGCTACATAGAATAACACATAGAGATTCATTTATTTTGTCTGGAAAAATTCATCATTATTCGAGGAAAACAGAAAAAGTCAGATCATGAACACTCTGGTTGTTAGAGATAAAAGAACATTTTATCTGAACTTCATCCTCCTTTTAATAGCTTCAACATAAGAAATGATTTGTGTTTTTTAAATAAGTTTAACCCTAAAAAAGTCTCCCACATTCCATTCATCTACAATATTTTTTTTTTTGACGATTTATGTGTCGTTTTCTTTGAATGTGTTTTTAAGTTTTGTGTGCATTAATGTGTGCATTGAGTAAACCTGTCCAAACACACCCTCCCCTAAGATGAGTGGGAGGTGAGTCAACAAGCTCGTGACTCTGAGCATGATAAAACAACTGCCAGTAACATAGCTGCAGGATTGTTTTTTTTGTTGTTTTTTTGTAGCTACAAAGCTTTCGGTTTGTGGAATCTGTGGGGTAAACAACCCTATAGCCACAATTTCCAAAAAGGTCCTAAAGATGTCTGTTTGCTTCATGTATTTCTCATATTTACTGCTTGTGGACTCTGACCCAGCTGAGTGTTTCCTAAGCAGCAGATTTGCTGGTTATCGATTATCCTTTATGATTAACGCAGATCCATTGAAGTAGGTTACAGTAAAATAGGTCAAAACTCTGAGGGGAAAAAAAGAAAGTTAGTGGAGTATTTAGTACATGTGGTGCTTATAGGTATAGCAAAATGGTCTGTAAATCCCAAGCATTGATATTTACAAAATAAATACAAATATTTTAACCAGTTTTCATCTGATTTTGTAGTTTATTTTATAAAGAAATGTGTTGAGCAGCAGAACTGCAAGATTTTAGCCCATAGTAATTAACAACATCTTCCTACATGCAAGTTTGGCTGCATAAAAACAAAAAATATGTCATTAAGTTTGAGATGCAAATGCAAATAACATTTCAAATAAATAACACTGATTTACACTTTAGGCAATATAAAAGGGATAAATGAAATAAAATGCCCTCTAACTGATACATAAAGCTGATCCTTTAGTCTGAATTTTAAAAGGTGTTTTTTTTTTGGTTGGCTTTAAAAAGTCCTGTCATTGTTTTTTTTGTTTTTTAAAGAGAGAATATTACTTCAGATTAATATTTTTTAAGTGTATTTCAGTGTCAAAGATTTGGATCAAATGCCGAAGTGTTTTAATAAATAATTTCCCTAAATGAAAAAGTGAATTACCAGAGAAACTATAGTCTGCCAGAGAAAATTTGATCTTTGAAATTGTTAGTTATAATATTTAAAAGGGTTATAACAAAATCAACATTTCCTTAAAAGGTCTACTATAGAAATAAAAAATAATAATTAAAATGTGGAATTTTAACCTTGAGAAAGCATGATAAACTGTAAACCAGTTTTGGATCCTGATTTAGGATAATCAGAATTGTTTAACCTTACAATCCTGACTGTGCAATTTTTTAAATTTTATTTACACAAACAATGAGATAATTTAACTGACTGCTTCTATGTCGCACAGGATGGCAGCTCACCTTATGGGGCCCGTTATGTGGGCTCTATGGTCTCAGACGTTCACCGCACCATCGCCTATGGAGGGATCTTTATGTATCCTGCAAATGAGAAGAGCCCAAAAGGAAAGGTAATCTCACATTTATTACCCAAAAAAGGTTTATTCTCTGAAGATTTATCTTAAAATATTATAATGCAATCTCTGTCATTCGTATCATATTTTCAAACTTAAAACAAATGATACTTAATATCAAAAATTTTAATAGAGTCTGGAGGTTAATTAGTCAAAATAGGATTTATTCCACATTCATTTTCATAAGAAGCTCAGAAATAACAGAGGTTTAAGCTAGCATTAAACTTTGAAATGAAGCCCCAGGTTTGGATGGGTTCTAGCTTTTTAGACCTGATGCATATGTTATCTATAAAAGATTTGCATACAGCTGAAAAACAGGTCAAACAAGAACGGTATCAAACTATAGAGATATATACGCCGGATCTTTCTGGTGCCCATAGATAGTTTTTTTTTTTAAAGTGCAACTACTGTTTTTCAATCTAAAAATGTAACAGATCTCTTGTTGTATACATTCAAACTCTTTGTTTCAAAGAGCCATGTTTCTTCTGCAGATCTAAACGACTTTTGTCTAACTCGACCAAAGGTGGAAACTGCTCTTCAATGTTATACATTAAACCTCAAATCATTTCAAACTGAACTTTTCTCTTTTTGAGGGTCTAAAACTCTTTTGAATCTACTATGATTTCCTCATTCTCTAAAGAGAAACAAAATCAAACTGCCTTAATGACAATATAGCACAGTTAGTTTATATTTAGAGGTTTAAAAAAATCACAAAACAATTTCTGTGATTTCAGTTTCTAGTCTTATATTCTTGGAGCAGCTGTGCACATATTGTACGGCTCATGTGATGAAATATTTGAAAGTTCTAGAATATGTGAAATCATGTCTAAATGCGACAAACCAACTGTTTGTGAGTTGAAAAGACCAAAAGTTAGAATACATACTCGTGTCACCATAGAACTGGTTAAAAAAGTTCTTTCACTTTAAACAATAGCATATAAGCTGTAACTGTAAAGCAGTTTCTTCTTCACTTCAAAAAGGCATTCGAGTGGTTGTGTAACCCGAGGTTGGAGTTGTTTTTCCTCCACAGATATATGAGGTTTATTTATGTTAGAGAGCTGCAGTAAAGATAATTGACAACCTTTTACCTTCTTCATTCCTGCCAGCTTATCTGCCCGGACTTGTTTGTCCTTTAGATATATTAACCGACTCTAACATCTACATATGCAGTTACATTTTCAAATGGCTCTGAAATTTTCTTTGTTAAGCACTAATATAAGTATTATTAATTTATCTGGTGGGTTTGAAATGGATATGAAAAAAGGTCAAACTTTAAAATGTAAATATCAAGTTTAAGGGAATCAGAATTGTTAGGGCCGGATTTATCAAAGGTTTGCGTGTATTAAAACGTGAGCTATTTCATTGCGCACGCTAAAAAATGTACAAACTGATCTATCAACAGCGTGCTAAAATGATTTGGTCTTTAAAACGTGCTAAATAGCGCCTCTTATCCATTTAGTAATTTTTCTGCAATGAATATTCAATATGGGGCGTTTACACGCAAAAGTGCGTCTTGTGGGAGGAGAACATGTAAATATATTAATTTAGCACTCGCAAAGTGATTTATCAAACCTGCAAGCAATTTTGCTAACGGTATCTGACTCTATATTTAACACGTTTCAAAAGAAGGTGCAAATGGTCTGTATGCGTAATTGCGCACACATGGCAGCGGTTATTGTCGCAAGAAGGAGACATCGAAATGAAGCAAGGAGACGCAGAGAACGCATTTTTTCACTCCGTGTGAATATTTTTGCAATGAACGAGGAAACGATCATCAAAACATATCGTTTATCCAGCATTGCCATTTTGGAGCTGCAATTCCAGTGATTTGCTCCTCACAGAGCGTCAGCTACTTGTTCCTCAATGCTGGTCAGAGGCATCTCATCTACTGTGCCCCCTCCTCTTTTGTTCGCAGATGTTTTGTTATATGCCAGTTTTCTTTGGTTCGCCTTCTAATATCCTGTGATCTTCTTTTTACTTCATCCACTATTCGCAAGGTTTCACCAACAGAGTTTACTTTATTACAGATTTGTTCACATATAGCGTTCCTCTGTGTGACAGGCACACTTCTTTGCTGTAGCTCATTTAAATGTTTGTTGGCTTCATCCACCAATACCGAATTTCCTTTTGCGCCTTCTGCTGTCCAAACTCGCCATGCCGCAAACCACAAAACGCGCAAAACCATCATTTAAATAGGGTGTCTCCAACAGTTTTGCACCTGCCACCAGTTACGCAATCGCTCTTGTTAAATCACCCGCAAACCATGGTTCAGCCCCTCGCGCAAAATTCCAGTTTGCGAGCGCAAATTACTGCACGCAAAATTGGATCTTGATAAATCCGGCCCTTAGTTCATTAAAATGTAAAACTGCAAAGTTTGTCATTTATATCAATCTTTACTAATTGACGTTTGTGTTACCATACTTATAATCAGATGCTACAAATTATTTGTGTTTGAGTTCATTTTGTTTGCAAATACAGCTCAGTAAGTAATAGAAAATTATCAATGATTCTTTTAAAGCTACAGCTACAGCTCGCAGAAAATGTTTGTTTTTTACAGGAGGGGGCCCAAAAATATGTAGGTTTAATAGAGCCTTGTTCCAACATTATTTAATTATAATGTTTTTTGATCACTAAAAGCTTCTGTGAATTCAGGAAACGACACATTTGCAATCAGATCTGAAAATACATATGATGTATGGAAAGAAATAAACAATAAAACTTCAATCAAGCCAGATTTAGCTTCTGTCTGAGCTGAGTAGCTGCTTTTGTTACTATATAATCCAAGCTAAATGCAAAGTGAAAAATGTTCCAGTAACAACATCAACACTGAAGAGTTAATGTTTTAAGTGCATCACTTGAAAACATCTATGTAATAATTGGGCAAAACTGATGCATGCAAGAATTTTTGCTGATTGACACACCAATTATTTCTGCTGGATAGATAACTAAAACCATCTATAAAACTTAAATAATTGGTGGGATTCGATTTGGAAACTTTTCAGTATGATGGTTTACCACATCTAAATTAATATCTACATTTTCTTGTCCTTCATCGAACATTTCTGCTTTAAACATACAGGATTTTCATAATGATTAACGAGAAACAAAATTGGAAAATAATATACCATGTCTGTTTACTAAACTGCTCAAACTCATGACATTTTAATTTTAAGAGTCACATGATGAAAAGCCATTTGAACACATTCCTTGCATATCTAAATATGTTAGACTTTTATAGCAGTTTTTTAAATTCACTTCTGCCAAAGTACAACATAGAAATGATCAGACAGAATCGTTTGTTTTCTTATATCTAAAGCTGACCTCTTATATCTAAAGCCCCTGTTGCGCTGGAGGCCTGAAGCAGCTGCCTAGCTCTCGTTGTTAATATATAAATTAGTAAAACTATGCTCAGGTGTCACTGTCAGTCCCCAAAGCACGAGCAAACCATATGAATTAGTAATATGCTCAGGAAAAAGTTGAATCTCCTTCAGTCTGTAGAAGTTTAAAGATCAGTCCAATAACTGAACATAAGACATTTGCATACGTGTGGTTTTGCTATTTTGATTTTTCTAATTAATTTTCAATGATAATTCATAGATGTAGTTTTTTTCTTTTTATCCCACTAGCTGCTTTCATAACTTTTTCAGTCTTTTAAATTTAGCAAATAGATATCCCATAATTTTTTGTCATTAGCATACAGGCATATGTTGTTGAAGCAAAATAACTATAGAAATAGAACTTTATTGATCTCACAATGGATAAATTCACTCTCTGCAATAAATCCATCCCCTTGGGGCGCAGTGGGCTGCCATTGTGTGGTGCCTGGGGAGCAGTGTGGGGTTAAGGGTCTTGCTCAGGGACCCAGAGTGCAGGCTGTGTGGATTGGACCGTGTACTTGCAATCTTCTCAGAGCTCAAGCGCACTGCTCTAACCTATAGGCTAACACTCCCCACAAAAGTAGCTACGTCATTGTTTTGTGAAAAGTTTGATCAGTTGTTAAGATGTCTTCCTCTCCATGCCTTTAAAAAACTGTCCTCCCATAGCTGCGGCTGCTGTATGAATGCAACCCCATCGCCTTCCTCATCGAGCAGGCGGGTGGCCTCGCCACCACTGGCACTCAGAGGATTCTGGAAATTCAGCCAGAATCTCTCCACCAGCGGGTGCCCTTCGTTGTCGGCTCGCCAGATGACGTCAACGAGTACCTGTCATTTGTCAAGAAGTTCTCATAAAAGCTGCAGCCGAGAAATGTGTGTGAGATAATGTTGAATGTTATGTTTTTCACTACCCCAGATATTTTGTTATCAGCTGAAAAATATTTTATTTTATTGATAATAAATAAATGTCTTCTAATAGATAAACACAATAAAGACTGAATAGTAGAAATTGTGAGTTACTAAGTCCATTGTCCAATCCTAAGACCTCTAAAAATAAAAAACATGTAACTCAAAGGAAAAAGCTGGTTGTATTTTTTTTCTATGCCATGCTGTAGGTTCAACCAAATATATTATACACACATTTTAGAAACCATGTGATCTATGACCATTCTGACAAACATCTCTGCCGTTAGAAAATAGCGGTAAAGTCAGTAACTGTTATAATAGAGACAAAATGGGTGTTTTGATTTGGCATGCTTAAGATTAGCAGGATTGTTTAAAAGATGTTTAAAAGCATGTGTTGATTAGGCTCTCCACAGATCTCCAGACTATCAGTTCAGCTGTCTGTTATGGTAGGATTCTTCAAAACAGTTTTCGACATACAGTACTGTCAGTGTGTTTTCACTTAATGTCAATTTGAAAGTGAAATAAAAGTGGTAAAAAAAAAAACAATCATGCCATAAGTTGTTTGAAAGTACTGATGTTGAGGAATTTTTCTTGTTTGCAGAAGTGAATGATGGAAACTGGAGGCAGCATAATTTGTTGGAGGATTTATTGATAATTAAAGATTAAACTTACTGAACACCACACCACAAGGAGCAAGAATGGAAAAACAGGGATTACATTGGAATGATCCACACAATAAGGCTACGTTCACACTGCAGGCCTTGATGCTTAATTCCAATTTTTTTGTGAAATCCGACTTTTTGCGTTGCTGTTCATATTTCCAAATATATGCGACTTGTATGTTTCATTTTTATTTATCCTTTATTTAACCAGGTAATATCCATTGAGATTAAAAATCTCTTTTGCAAGGGAGACCTGGCCAAGATAGGCATAAAAAATGGTGATCTCCTGTGTGAACTGCAGTCATACAACGCAAGTGTCCTGGATGCGCAGTAGAGGAGGCAATTACATCACAGGCCAGCGTGCTCTGTGTTTATGGAAGTAAACATGGATGGTAGTGCCAGATTGTAGTGAATCGTCTGCCATGGTTGTTTTTCTTGTCGCTTCTTTATAGCAAGACCCAGAATAGTGACCTTTGTCGGGTATTAATAGCGTTCAGGTCGGATGAAGGCGACCTGGCTGTTCAGACGCAGGTCACATTTGAAAAGATCAGATTTGTATTGGATTCAGGACCACATAGCCAAGTGGTCTGGGTGGCATTGGAAAAAATCGGATCTGTGTTGTTCAGACAGCCATGAAAAGATCAGATACAGGTCGCATACGGGCCAAAAAAATCAGATTTGGGTCACTTCAGGCTGCAGTGTGGATGTAGCCTAAGAGTTAATGAGCATAAATGCTGAGGGACTGAATGCAGGTGAGTTCTCAGGAGATAGGCTGTAAGTGGGAAGCCTGAGGGAAGGAGAATAGTTAACACAGCTGAAATATCTAAGAGAAATAAACTAAAACAGACAGCAAAAAGAATGTATTAAAAGAATGAGAAACTAACGTGAAGGAAGTAAATTATAAACCAATGTCAAAAAACGCAAACATCAGGAAAAAGATTAAACAAGTGACATAAAACCAAATGTCAAGCTTTAGGCCTGTTTGACCATTTTTTTTGCATAGTTTACATAAAAAATTAATGGTTTAAATACATTTGGTAGGCAAAAAAAAAAAAAATTAAAACCCAGATTCAAGCTATTCCATCTATAAATGCAGCATAGAGAAAAACGATGATCAGCAAAGAAAGTACACTCTAAAAAAATGCTTTCCTTGTTATTGTGTTTAAACCCAGCTAGCACGTGGTGCTGGCTTGTCCTCACACCAGACCTATGTTTCTCAAAATAAAATGCTACGGAATGTACAGGTGATAGAAGCACACAACTCAAACTCAGTCTCTCACCTTTTTACCTAAAAGGGATCCAATGTCTTACTAAGGATATTGAAGCCTGTAGTTGTAAAGAAATAAAACTAAACAGCCTTCTAATTGACAAGCTGTGATTAATGAGCTACTGCCACATTTTTATACTGTAAGAACAATATGTTAAGATGTTTTAAGCCCCATGACTATGCTTATCTATACAGTATTTGAATAAAAGCCAATTTTTACTGGTCATAAAACTCAAAAGCTCATATTAACGCAGAAGTCAGGATAAAGCTGATTTCCATTTCTCCACCACATGATGTTGGAGTAAAACATCTCAGACCAGAGGATAGCTGGCATGGGATGCAATGCCACAGTTGTTCTTTCTGTCTTTAGCCATGTAGATGTAGCCATTGTTTCCCCACCTTGAGCCCCAGCTGTCAAAAAACAAAATCTAGATCAGATCTGACTTAAAAAATGAGTCATCAGTTGGTTCTATTTAAATATATTTAAACTAAACTTGAAATGTTCCAGGACTATAAACTGTATTGATTTGAAAAATAAAAATAAATAAAATCATAAAAGTAAAACAATAAAAAGATTGTAAAAATACTTTTTAAACTACTATTAAATAACAACGTTGAGGTAATTACATTAGGTAGCTGATATTAAATTTTGAACTCTTAAATAAAATAACAACTGAACATTAGAAAATGATAATACCATAAAAATCCAGCAAAATCAATAACATCTAAGATCTTACCTGTTTTTGACAATCCAGTAGTTTTCAACAGAATCACGGGTTTTTTGGAAACCATAACCAACAACCACCACACCATGGTTATGCTTGGAGGTGCTGCAAAGCTTTTCATAGTAGATGCCTAAAACACAAACAATAATATGGGATAGTAAAATGTTTTAATGCAGTTCTAATTATGCTGCCACTGAAAAGACTCAGACTGAGCTGAAAATCATGTTAATTTCTTATATATCTATATTGTACATTCTCAATCACAGCTTTATTTTTTTTTTTTGCCTGTCTGAATACTGATTGACTTGTACCTATTAAGAAACCCTTTTAACATAACCCACCTGACAAGACAAAGTAGGCAAAAACAGTATTTCATATGCCTTTCATTTTGAAAAGAAGACTGAGACAAAATTTCTCATTGTTTTAAAGACTCAGTGGCTGTTATTGCAAATACTTGATAGTTGTTGTGGCCTAGAGTGAGAAAGCCCACTGTCATGTTGAGGGACTATACCATAATCAAAGCAATTTATCATTAGGGAACTGATTTTCAATGTACTTGTAAAAAAAAATGTATTTGACGATCTCAAACATTTCAGAGTAACAAAAGACGGAGACACAATGAATCACTTATGAGGCAGATGACATTTTATTTAAAGACTAACCTGATTGGTAAAACTGAAAAGAAGACTGACTAGCATCAATGGTAACAGAAACTGGCCCAACAGCAGCCACGGCCTCCATCAGGGATCGTTCACTGCCTCTGGAAATATCAATAATCCCTGTGACGTTGACAGAGTTGTACCTGGGGTCGTACTGGCAGATCTGGTCCTTAAAACCATTGAAAAACAAAGAAAATCCAGATTGTACTGTTAAAAATTACCTTAAACTGACATAGAAATACAGACAAATGAATAATTTCCAATTCTATTTGCATCTGTATTTGTGTGAACATTCACAGGATATTCCTCTAGTTTTTTTTTATGCTGAAAAGACACGTACTTTACCAACATACGGGTAGGATTCCTCCGAGTCTAGACCCCCATTGGACTTAACATACTGGAAAGCCATGTCCATCCAACCACCATCACAGCCCCTGTTGCCTTGGGGTCTGGAGCAATCCATCAGGTTCTGCTCACTCAGTGACACAAGTCGACCTGTTTTCCTGAATTGTTGGCCCTCCAGAGACCCGATGGCACCAAAAGCCCAACAGGAGCCACAGTGACCCTGGAAGGGAGAAGAGTTTTTTTTTAAGGCAATAGTGACATACAGAGACAGTTAGCTGAGATTAATGCATTCTGATAAAATGATGTGAAACAACATAACAGTTTTTATGAAGGTGAAGCAGACAAAATGCTCTAACAAATCTCTTCTTACAGCTGCTTTTCTAATCTAAAGTAAGGTAAAAACACCCTGTTTTTAAATGTCCCCAATAGCTGCAGATCTGTTTTTATAGACATAATAAAGAGTAGACCCTGCTTTGGCTTCTGCAATGCATGAAATATGGCTGCCATCTTGGAGCTGTCCCTGTAACTACTTGGCTAAATCAAAACAGTGGAAGATGCTACAGCATTGTGCATGTTTTTGTTAAAATCAATGGGCTATTCACATAAAGGCTTATGTGATATCTTTTCGGAGAAAAATAAACATACTATAGTTTGTATGTTCCTATTAGTATATCACTGTATTTATGTACACTAGCAAATTGCCAGGTAATGTTATGTTATATATGCTATTTGCTGCAGGTGTTCCACCTGCTATAAACACTATCTTTTAAAAAAGAGTGTTGCTCAATGAGTCTCAGCTCATTTAAAACATTTATGAGCTTTTGTTAGTTTGTTATACAAATAGTTTGTTATTTGAATAGTACTTGCATGCATACATGCATACATGTGTAGTAGGCTGTGTGCTTTGCCTAAAACATATAAATCATGTCAGAATATTATTAGTGTTTTATTCTATTAAGGATATTTAAAAGCAATGAACGTCTGTATACATGTAGCTATGATTGGTGTATTTAGAAGGATTGCAGCACAAAAAGTTTGAAAAGTTTATTATTCTTTTTGAGCACTATACTTCATTGAGCATCCCATAAAAATGACTGTTCTTGAGTGAGTGGTCTTCCTTAGTTTCCGTTCATATGGAGTTGTCTACTCTTTGTATACGTCTGTGTGCTGGACCTTATAACTAGTTCAGTCCTATGAACTTTCTGTCTCATTTATGCAGAGGTGTAATGTAACATGGTACAAATACTTTGTTACTGTACTTAACTACACTTTTTTGGTATCTATACTTTACTCCATAACTTATTTTTCTTCCTACTTCTGACTTCTATTCATTACATTTTCAGACAAGTATCTGTTTTTTTCTATTCTTTACATTTTTAAAACAATGTTACTTGTTACTCTTGGCTTCGGTTTAACATTTATAAATATATTTTTCACATAATGTGCGCCATCCATTGCAGATCATTGGCGCCATCCACATCTAGTGAAAACTAGTGTAATTGGATGAGTCATATAAGGCAAACACTCATTGGTTAGCTAAAGGAAATCATCAGAAACAAGCAGGTGTTCTTCAAACTGCAAACATGAATTGTCTATGTCATGCTACAATGTTGGATTCAGAAAAAGATGTTGAAATGTCTGAAAGAGTGCTTTTAAACTGTAGTATCTATACTTCTACTTAAGTAACAAATGTATGAACCTTTGACATCACTGAATTTATGTAGCATTGCATTTACAGCATAGAGGCTGTATGTCTGTACTTGTAGCTCCCAAATGAATCTGGAGTCACATGAGAATTGCAAATATTGATAAAAATGTCCGTTTTTTTATTAAGAGGGAGACCTCTGTAACAGTTAAATTTGCATTTCGGAGTACTGTCTTCATTATGACAGTAATAAGGTCACAAGCTTGAATGCCTCCCTCCATGTCATGTCTCTTTCCATGCATTTTGGCGGTATGTGAAATCATGCCAGAAACAACACTTGCTGAGAGAAAGTCTCTCTCTGATTACCTGGTTTTTGACATGAGTGACGTAGCCTTTTTCTCTCCAGTCCACAGCATTAGGGACTTCCAGGAAGTTGGGCTTCACAAATAGAGACTTCTTAAGCTTTCCCTCAGTTTGGGGTTGATAGCTATTCATGATCTGAACAAACTCTTCATTGGTCTGAAGAAAGAAGGTTCACAGAAGAAAAAAGGTTATTTTCAGCCCCTTTTGTTGTATTTCCAACATCTTGCTTTGTGGCCTCTTCTTCCATTATCTTTTAAACTTTTAGCTATTTCTAAATGTATCCACCATAATTTTAGAAATGTACAAAAAGACAAAATTTCTTTACTTTATGTTTAACACATTACGATATAAATCTATTTAACGAGCTGATGGCCACATGCAACAGTCTGCTGGATATGTTATATCAGTATATAACATGGTACATACCAAGATGGTCATCTGGTGGGTAAATTATGTTCTGTTTACATGTAGAACTAACATTTGGGCCCAAAGAGAGAGTTTCACATATAGAGCAGTGGTATTAGAGGGCATTTCCTGGAAAGTCTAGAGCAGGGGTGTCAAAGTGGTTCCAGAAAGGGCCGTGTGGCTGCTGGTTTTCTTTCCACCCAAGCAGTAGCACACCAGACTCCATTCATCCCATCAAGTCATCAGGTTAAGACTAGACTCACCTTGATGAGATGAATGGAGTCTGGTGTGCTACTGCTTGGGTGGAAAGAAAACCAGAAGCCACACGGCCCTTTCTGGAACCACTTTGACACCTGTGGTCTAGAGCGTAGTGTCAACAGTAGGCGTAGGTCAACAGACCCAACTTTTACTTGACAGGATTTGAAAGAACTAACTTTATGTGTTTGATGCAGTGTTCCTTTCTCAATTGGAAACTTGTGGTTTGGAATCCGGCTCTAAAACCTGTCACATGGTGCTGTTCTCTTGTCGGTGAACTGCCAGTTATCTGGATGACATATTTTGGTGAACTTCCAACTATACCTCCACCAAACTATGTAACCTATCCTTAATCATACCACTTCTGATCGTCATTAAGCTCCATCGTATATAACACCCGTCAGAGTGCCACCTATACGCATGCAAAACAACACCATCGTCAAAGCATGCATCCAAAGCCAGGTCAGGCTATGTCACCTGTGAACCACATTACCTTGACCCCCTCCAAACTGTCCCCTATAACCAGTTCAAAATATTTCACCTATACCACTGTCATGTATGTGTATTATTTTTTTTTTGGCGTATGCAGTTTTAAGTAAATGATAATCTCTAAATGTTGATTCTTCTTTTCTCACCATGTCTCCAAATTGGTTCATGCCCTGGCGGTGGCTGTGTTTCCCCATGGAGTGCTCCAGGTTGTGGAACTGAATCTTCTTCAAGTTCTTCTCCCACACCATTTGCCTAAAGATCTCCTCCTCCTGAACAAAAAAGTAAACATTTTGAACGTTGTTAGTTAGCTTTTTACCACAATACATGCATTAAGAGGATTCTTTTTTTTTATTTTTTTTGCAACTATTCAACACATATACAATGAAATTTGTTTTTGTTTAAGTATTAATGTAACTTTAAACATAGTTGTAAGCCTAGCCGTTAATTGTAGCCAAAAATTAACTTTCAAAAGTAAAAATCTTTTTTTTTTCTTTTTGTGACCATTACATCTGTTCAAACATCAGGGTAAACCGAGTGAATACAGAATGCAGCTTTTAAAATTTTTAAGCCAAAACAAAATAACTTTATAAGCAGATAAACGTTTCAACCATCTATCTATCTATCTATCTATCTATCTATCTATCTATCTATCTATCTATCTATCTATCTATCTATCTATCTATCTATCTATCTATCTATCTATCTATCTATCTATCTATCTATCTATCTATCTATCTATCTATCTATCTATCTATCTATCTATCTATCTATCTATCTATCTATCTATCTATCTATCTATCTATCTATCTATCTATCTATCTATCTATCTATCTATCTATCTATCTATCTATCTATCTATCTATCTATCTATCTATCTATCTATCTATCTATCTATCTATCTATCTATATATATATATATATATCATATTCAGTTATCATATATATATGATAACTGAAACTAGAAATAATGATCTCCTGGTTGAAGCGTTTATATGCTTATGAAGTTATTTTGGTTTGGCTTAAAATTTTTAAAAGCGGCATTCTGTATTCACTCGGTTTACATAAGTCTATATCTATCTATATCTATATATATATATATATATATATATATATATATATATATATATATATATATATATATATATATATATATATATATATATATATATATATATAAAGCAAAAAAAACAGATATTAATATTTAATCTGTCAATAACTACTTTTGCTTTTGTCAGGTGGATTTTACCATTTGACATAAAAAAGCAGGTTGTATTTGAGTTGTTTTACAGTGCATTCACTGCGTTAGAAAGAAGTTACAAAAGCGAAGAACTACACCTGATCATAGGTTTTATTGTAAGTGCTCTTCCACAGCTCCCAGGGCTCATCCAGCTGTGGGTTCCAACTGCTGACTGGGAGGACTGCACTCATACACATCACCACAACTACAGCCTGCATTCCTGTAGATTCCTAATCCTATAACAAGAGCAGGCAACATGTCAGGGCTTACATTTCAAAATATTTAGATACCTGCAGGCAAGGAGCTCCGCATATGATAGCCTCAGATTGAGTACAGAAAGGTATGAATGCAATCCTTTATGTTCTGTTTCTCAACCATGAGGGCCGCCATAGTTTCTATATCTGGTGTAGTCCTGCCAGGTAGCAAGAAAGCAAGAAAACAAGGCGATCATTTCTATATGTATTTTGTTGGAACTGAAACATAAGTTAGACAGAAGGTTAAAACAAACTCTTGATCCTTTGTAGGAGTTTTATGCAGGTTTGATATCAAAAGAACATTATTGCTGATTGACTCAACACAGAAATTGTGACTGCAGAACACCCAGAATGCACAAAGTATTTCAGCATTTGTAAGCAATGTTAAGCGCTGCCTTTGTACAGAACTGAGAGAAATGAAGATCTTCTGTTTTTACTCACAAATGTCTAAACACAAACTCCAAATTAAATGAATAATAAGATTTATTTATAAAGGTATGCTATTCCACTTGCTGTATGAGAAGAACTGAACTTGATTAAATTTTTCTCACTTACGTTAAGAAGTTTGGTTATTAGACACACTTTAGATATTTTAGGCACTCAATAAAAAAAAAAATCGATCTGTTATAGACCCAATTTAAAGCTTTGCTTAGTTCTGTGAATGTATAAATAGAATAGAATATTTTCCCCGATACTAGTAAACAAAAAACCAAAACATATTATTCTGGTTGAATAACTAACAATTAGTATTCAATAAAAATAAAAAAAATTTGAAAACTCACTTTAAAGTCTGTTTCCGAAGAAAAAAAGCAGCAGATGTAATCCCCTGTCTGTCCTCTGAGAGAAAAGTCTTATATGACGGCTGTGGCTGCATGGACTGTAAGGTCTGGAGCTTTCTGATGGGTCAGCTTTTTGGATGGACTCAGGTGATTTGATATCATTATGAAATAATGTCATCCTCTCCCATAAAAGGGACTGAAAAAGGAGAATTTTTTTTTTGAAAGACTTTAGGAATGTTCATAGCATCTTCCTGCATCTATTTAAGACATCAGGACTGAAACGGAGCAGAGCAAAATACACGCATAGTCATGGATATGTGACCCATATCTGAATGTCTGGCAAACACGCTTTGCCTTATGTTGGTACTTTTTGAAAATACTGTCACTTTATTTGATGTCATGTAAAAAATTATTTGAAAAAGAAACAAATCACACCCCTTGGCCTTCTTTACATCTTTATGAGACATACCAATGCAATTTAGGGCATGATTGTGAAAAGGAATAAAGGTTTTTGAAGGTCTAAACGAGAAACAAGAAAAACACATGAAGTTGTCTGTTAAACTGCATGAAGAAGTCCTTTTTAAAGTTACCAGCTCGAGCGACGTCTCTTGTTATTATTTGTGTTTTTTTTCCATTCTGTTCAATATTTTAAATGTCACTTAACGCATATAAAGTTAAAAAATGTGTTTGCTGATGGTAAAAAGAGCCATAATCTAATTTCTGTACTTGTAAAAATGTGAGGCCAAGGCTTGTATGACCGCATTACAACATTTTAAGAAGCTTTATGGTCTTAAAAAACGATGATAGGACCATTTACTCTACTGGTTAAAAGAGAGAAACTGAAGAGAAACTGATGCACTATTTAAACCCACTGGAATTCATATTACTTTATGATAGTGTCCATTGCACACAACTGTATTAATAAAAACAATAAATCATTAAGAAACATCAGTCTGTTTAAATGTTGATTTAAAACTTTAATTGGTTATAGTAAAAATAGGAACAAATCATTGAAAAAAAAAAATCATGCTTATATTTATTAAATGACAAATCGAACAATGAAAAAAAAAAAAAAAACCCAGCAGGGATAAAATAATAATAATATAAACCCAACTGCTTTTAGAAACCAAGATTTTAGCTACTGTTGATTATACAGGTATATAACTCTCATTATTCTTTTTTTCCCTGAGGCCAGGAACAATCAAAGGAGCTGCTGAATTATGGGTAAATAGTGCGGCTTCTTCAATGTCAAGATGCTTTTTCAAACCAGCGGGTAACTGGCTGCTGTGGCGATTCCACAGTTGTTGTATCTGTCTTTAGCCATGTAGATATAGCCGTTGTTTCCCCAGCCTACCCCCCAGCTGCAACGAGACAAATCCACAGAATGAAAAACTTTTGTTAATGCTCTCCATCTGTCTTTCAGTGAAGATCACTTTACATCACAGTTTTAACATTTATATAACAAAAAACAGGAAAAAAATGTGCTGTTGAAAACTTTTTAGAAAACAAAAATTGTTGTTTCAGGAGAAATATTAGAATTTGTACTAAATTAAGTAGATATGAACATTAGGCTGAAAATAGAACAAATGTGGTCATCAAGGTGTACTCTCCCTTTCATTCAACCCTTCGTCCCTTCTTTTCATTTCCTTCATCCCTACTTCATCCCTTCATTATTCATTAGTAACTTCCCTTCTTTTATTCTAATCTAATCCTTTGTCTTTCTTACCTAAAGTCTTTCCTTATCCTTACCTTTGGGCTCCTTATCTCTACCACATTCTTCCTTCTCTCCTCCCTCATCCCTACTGATCTTATAGATCAATATTTAACCAATATTGATTTTTTGTTATTCGTTATTCCTTCATTCCTCATCCTTACCTTCCTCAATGAACATGCATTATCCTTAATGAAACATCTATTACACCTTTACTACTTATTGCCTCCTTCATCTCTACTGCCTCTTTCCTCATGTATCATCAGCAAGCTTTGGATTTGGAAATTGATGAGACAGAAACCCCCATTGATAAGTCATGTGTCATAATATCCATAATAAAGGGGAAAAAAGAGGCTATCAGATGTGTTACTTTTCCTTTTCTTTTACCTGTTTTTGACAATCCAGTAGTTTTGATCACTGAAGTAAGTTTTTTGTGTGTCATAACCGACCACCAGCACGCCGTGGTTCAGCCTCTGGCTGCTGCAGTCTTCTTCATAGTAGATGCCTAAAACACATCCATTCAATTTATTTAGGAAACAAAATGAAAGAAATACATTTTTACCAGTTTTTAGTTTACCACATACCTGACTGGTAAAACTGGAAAGAAAAGTGATCTGCATCAATAGCAACAGAAATCGGTCCCACAGAGGCCACGGCGTTCATCAGAGCGTACTCACTCCCACTGGGAATGTCTGTATATCCTGTGAGGTTGATGGAGTTGTAACTTGGATTATAGCGGCAGGGCATGTCCTAAAAGCACAACGCACGTAAGTTGTGTTAAAATTTTCAATCAAAGGCAGTTTTGCATCCTTTAGACTTTGACTTCCCTAACTTTTAAGATACATACAATTCCCACGTATGGGTAGGATGCTTCAGAGTCCAGACCCCGGTTGTCTATAACGTACTGAAAGGCACTGTCCATCCAACCACCATCGCAGCCATAGTTCCCCTCTGCTCCAGAACAGTCCACTAGGTTCTGCTCACTCAGCGATACTAGTTTACCAGTCTTTCTGTAGAGCTGGCCCTCCATTGCCCCTGTGGCACTAAAGGCCCAGCAGGAGCCACAGCTACCCTGAAGACAACAAAGATAAGGACCAACACAAAGTAGTGCATTATTTTAAAGTGGAATAAAAGATAATAGGGTTTGCAAAATTTTTCCAAACAGAAAACTGACAAGTGACGCCTGGATTTATATTCAGCCATTGTGACTCGACACATTGCTTAAAATCTTTAGCTGCTATTGAAGCGACATGGAGATGATTGGCAGGAGGATACAACACTTGTTCTTTTGCAAAACAGCTCATGCTTTTTCACAGTATGAAGAGCATCTTGTCAAGGAGACTACATTTATCACTGGTATAGACATGTTGGTAAAGGCATAATGTGTGATTCAGTTCTGGCTGTGGCAGCTGTCTTTGGTAGTTTCCACTGTCCTCCTCCACATTATTTGAACAAAACCTTAAGTTCAGGACCTGCTAAAAAGAATACTTTCAGACACTAATTAAGACCCACTGATATTTATGACCTCTTGACCCTGTTCATATAATTTTAACCAAGCCTGTACATGTTGTTTACTTCATCTCGGTCTTTGTTAGAACAGGATGAACTGGTTTCAGCTGAGTGATGTATATACGTTAAAGGGGGAGGGAGAAAGCAATACACTGTGACGGTCCAGGATGGATTTTAATGATAAACAAATAAAAAACAAAATGACTGTTTTAAATAGGTTTTTAACCAATGTGAAAAAAAATAGGCTTTGTTTCTGCCAGACTGACTTTAGACAAAATTCATCAGATGAAATAAATCAAAAATCTTTTTACCTGGTCTTTAACAGGTGTAACATAGCCCTCCTTTCTCCAGTCCACAGCAGCAGGCGCTTTCAGAAAGCTGGGCTTCAGGAAAAAAGACCCATTTACTTTGTTTCCTGCTTTGGGTTTGTAGCCGTTCATCATCTTCCTAAACTCCTTGTTAGTCTGTGAGCAAAACATTTAATCAAAGCAGTTTATCAGGTCTCTTTCACACTAATTATCTTCAGATGAACAAACAAATAGACTTTATTCTGGAGATCCTCAAGGATTTGTGTTTGGATCCCTAATTTTATGACTTTTTCAATGGATGATTCTTTTGAGGCGGATGTTGCAAAATTTCCCTTGTTGTTCAGATTGGTATCATAGTCCTGTTTCATAATAAATTTCCAGAACGTCAGTTTTTATTCAAATTTTTTGAAGAATGTCCAGTTGACTGATTTTGTTCATACAGAAGTATAAACGGTATGATTTGTTTTAACAGAGCTATGAGATTACTCTTGTTATAATTGTCATATTAAAAATGTTACTTACCATGTCCCCAAAGTGATTCATCCCCAGGGTGTAGGTGTGTTTGCCCATGGAGGACTCCAGGTTGTGCAGAGTGATCATCTTCAGGTTCTTCTCCCACACCATCCGCCTGTAACCTTCATCTTTCTGCATAAAAGTCAAACAAAATGTTCTAAACTGTGGTTTTTAATCAACAATATACTCTCTGTCTCATGTTTCCATGAAGACCTACATGCAGGTAGGGACTAGTTAAACAATGTGTATATGCTACAAACAAAAAGATCATTACATTAGAAAGTAGTTGGATCTATTTTCTTCCTTGAAATGAAATTTAACTGCAAGAGACCTAAACAATGAATCTCTCCTCTTAAATAAAAGTTTTAATAATAGAAAGTAATAGGCTATAAAATAACACACAAGTGTACACAAGTGACATACTGTATGTTTCTCGGAATTGCATGATTATATTTTCAGTTTTTATTTGTTTATACATATTTTCTTCAGAAAAACAGCTCTCTTAAATTATTTTTTAATCAGCAAAGTAATTAAAGCATGTATTTTTTAAACTAAGACTAAGATTTTCCATACTCTCCAGTTTTGGAAAACAAAGCCTTTCTCAATTAAACCTGTTTTTAGAGGTCAATAAATTAAACAGCGCATAACCTCATTGTAGACTTTATGGTGGTGGTTCTTCCAGAGCTCCCACTCCTCATCCAGCATTGGGTCCTGACTCTGGATCAACAAGACTGCACCCATACACGCCAACAAAACAGGCAGAGACAGCATTGTTGCAGCTTCCTTATGGAAAGATAATATAAATACAATTAAAACATCTTCTGGCACCAGTTTAGCAGCTGTTATAGCTAATGCAACGATCCCTATAGTTTAAATGACCGAAGCAGTTTCCAAATATTTACAAAAATATGAACAAAACAGAATAGTTCTTCTCAGTGTAACAGGTACATTATTTAACAACAGCACATTTGACCACGTATTAAAAATACAAATTAATATACGGATATATTGCTAAGAGTAAAAAAAAAGCTTGAATCTAAAAAATGAATTTAAAGAAATGTAAACTTGGTAATTTGTCTATTAACAGGATTTCTACCTCTGCAGATTATCAGTGTCAAGGGTTAAAGAAAAGAACAGAACAAAGACGTGAATCATGTGGGCCAGGTACTGAACGCAACATGAATCAACAATCTTTATTATTATGAAAAATTGCAGACTCCCCTTTTTTGACTGCGCACATAACTGCATAACAGAATTGTTCAAATAAGACTCCCTGAGACAGCAGCTTTGGAAAATATCCCATTCAAAAACACTTTATTAACTGAAAAAGGGAAGTTAAATGTTGTAACTTAATGTATTTCTGTTGTAAACTGTTGTAAAAGCTGATGGCTATATAAAAAACACTTCGAAGAAAAAGTATAACAGAAAAGTCACAAATATTTGTAGAACATTTCTAGGAAAGAAACAGGTTCTTATTTCTGGTTTGGATGTAATGTTTTTTAAGCCTTTTCCTAATGAAAGTGGAAAAAGTTGCCCGGGTCGTTTGGATCTTTGGCAATGCTCTTGGCTTAATTCTGGACTTTTGCGGCACAATATTGTAGACTACATCCCATAACCACCTATGCTGTCTATACCACTTGTGCTAAGTCCCATACCACCACTGTCTCACTCAGACACGGGATGCTTTGTGTACTAATGAAGAAGTTTAAGAGCAGCTGAGAAGACCATTGGGCATGTTTCACTTTCCTAAGAAGAAAAAGTCGTTGCGGCTACTTCACCAGATGGTAAACTGTTAGGTTTTTAAGAAAATAACAAAACATGGAAAGCATAAATAAAAGATTATTTCATTTCTAAAAGCATAAAGTACAACAGCCTGGGAGAGGTCTTATGTTTTCCCCTTTGGTAAATCTTTTTTACAGTTTCAGTTTCCGCTGAATAAATGTATTTACAGATGATTCAAAGGTAAACAAATATCTGGTCAAAAATAAATACTTACTTTGTTTCTAAAGATGATTAAGGAAAGAAGAATCTGCTGTCTTGTCAGGGTGAACAAGAGCTATGAATTCCTGAGTACCCACCAGAGGAGTGACGAGATACTGGATTTTTCTGTTGTTTTACAGATGATTCCAGGTAGGAAGGACAGCACACAAACATACCCCCCTCCCTCTGAATAGGTGCTGAAAGATAGGAAATGTTCCATGCAACCAACAGGAAGCCTTACAGGCACTGTTTTTTCAGAAGCTTTATTTTACTTACCAATAACTGACCTTTTTTTGTAAAGGCCCTATTTAATATGTTTTCAAATAATCTCAGTCAACTTCAGACACACAAACCATGAAATAGCGCCTTTAGCACTACAGATAATCATTTGTTATGACATATTAGTTCTGTTTCATTCGTTACTGACTGACAGTGGCAGTAAGCAAAGTGGATATGTCTCCTCGCCTTCTGGGAAGGTCAAGATTAAATGTAAACAAAATCACGCATGTGACACAGCTCTTTCTAAAGAGCACATGGAATGCTATGTTTCGTTTCTTTGATCTTCTTGCTGCTGGCGTGCTGCGATCAACCTTGATCACTCCTGTATGTCTGGGTTTTCGGCGCTTATTGGTTATTGCAGGGCTAATAGAAATAAGCACATGTTTGGTGTGTCATCCTGCCTCTGACTTGTTAGTGATGGGTTGTGGTGGTGTGTCCGGCTGAGGATAGTTCATCTACTTCTGGTTTTGACGCTACTCATTGCTGGTGCTTTCTTCCTCCTGTGTGAGACTGGGTGGGGAAAAGGGGATGGCTGTGGGTTGCTGGGGAATGGTTGAGTTGCTGGGTTCTGACTGTGTTCTGTGTTCGCGCAGCTCTAGCTTGGTTTGCCTCCCGGGTGCTTGTACAATGGATCTGAAAGAAGTCTTCAGCATAAGTGTATGAGTGGGCACATTATAATTACTACAGTAGAAGCCTCAAATTGTTCCGCTTTATTGAAGTCCTCAATCATTTTACCTAGTGCCTACTGCATTTCCAGTGTCTGATTGGGATACTGGTTTGCACCTTGTGTGGGATTCACCTCCAGGTGGAGGGTGGCGTTGATAACATGGGACATCTCAGGAAAGCTCTGACAGACCCATGCATGAACTGTGGCATTTTACCATGGTCTGTTTGAGAGGACGGGCTACCTATTTATCAGCAGTAAAGCTGCCTCCCTCAGTTATGCCCCAACCCTGTTCTGGGAGGTGAGGGGATGTGCCGGCTAAGGAGCGCAACAGTCGAAGGAGGAACAGGCTACAGCTGGAAGGCCC
The DNA here is from genome assembly GCA_030533445.1 of Cyprinodon diabolis. Lineage (NCBI taxonomy): Eukaryota > Metazoa > Chordata > Actinopteri > Cyprinodontiformes > Cyprinodontidae > Cyprinodon > Cyprinodon diabolis. The sequence goes on from CM060073.1 coordinate 15,944,893, forward strand.
ATCTCAGCAGAAAGTGGACTCTTTGAGGGCTAAGGTGTAACAGTTCCAGGCTTTACTCAAGGCTGCAGACCCCACTTCTGTCCTTCAGGCAACAGCCTGGGAATCAGGGGATTGTCCTGGCCAGGGCCTGGACAATGCACCAGCAGCCTGTCCCATGAGTAACCCCTTTTCTGCAGGGCTCGAACAGCCCCTACGTTTGAGGTCCACTATCACTGGGTGGAGAAGAGGCAGCGCCCCCCAGGGCAGGCTGCAGAATGTGACCTGAGGCTTCAGGCCGACAGCTGAAAGGTTTTCTATTGGGACACCCACTATTGTGTTAAAATCTATGTTCCAAGGGTACAGGTTGCATTTCCGCCATCAGCCTCCACCAATGGGGGTTAAGGTTGACTTTTTTTGTCTTTTCAGCTTTTTTATTGTCATTACTCTGTCACAAGTACATAGCAATGAAATTCACTCTATGTATTGAACCCATTCCCTTTTGGTGCAGTGGGCTGCCATTGTGCGGCACCCAGGCAGCAGTGTGGGGTTAAGGGTCTTCCTTAGTATATGTAAGTTTCCACAGGGGGATAATTTCCTGGCAAGTTCAGTGAGTTTTTGAACATGTGAAAGCCTCCAGAAAGCTGCTTCTTTTGCTCAGGCCTAATTAATTATACATTTTTATAAAGAGTGACAACCGATGTCAAAAATGTGTCTGTTTAAGAATTTTTTTTCTCAGCCAATTAAAGGCATTTCATCTCTTATCTCTTTTATCTCTTTGTCATTTTCTGTTATTTAAGATGTGCCTTAAATTCCTCTGAAGGCGATTCCATAATTTTCACCTTAGAAGTAGTAGTCTTCCAAAAAGTCTCCCTCTGGATCACAACACCCGTTTGTTCTACCTGATCCTTCAAGTCCTTCTATTCAAATAGGGAGTAATCTCCATGTAATGCAAAAAAGAAGGAAATATTTAACGTTAAATGGAATTTATTCCTATTAAGTATAACAGGACAATTGATAATGAACAAACCATACAGAGAAACAATTTCTATACCTGAAGATTGGTTCTCCTCCATCCGCAGAAGGAAAGAGACCCCCTTTCTTGGTTTTCACACCCTTGTATACTAAACCCACACCTACTTAGGCTCCAGCTGTCTGCTTTGTCCCCAAGATCACAGCACGTCTATATAGAAAAACAGAAATACACAGATTAGCATCTAACACAGCTACAGCCTACAAATAACATCTCACATTACTAAACATTCCTAATCTATCTCTAACAACTGTATAAGTTAAATGATTAATCTGGGGTCTGTTTCATGAAGCAGGTTTACTGAAAACTCTAAGTTTTCAAAACCTGAAATTTAGGGAAATTGAGCTTTCCGTTGCCCAAAGAGAGTTTTCTCAACCTCTGTTTCAGGTGCTTTAGTAACATTTTACCCAGAGCTAACCTGGTTGGGAGCAGGTTTTGCTAAGTAAGCTCGGAGTGTCCTGTGTCTCTGTTTTCCTTACTGCCAATCATGTTGTTTTATTTCCTGATTTAGTCATATTTTTGTTGTAGTTTTGGGCATAAAAAGATAATTCACTAGGTCCGTTAGACACATTAGGTTTTGAAAATAAACATTGTATGTCCGTTTGATGAGAATCTTATTAAAGAAATATCAATGTTTTTTTTCATTGAGAATTAAATATTTATAGGGAGAAGATTTTACAACCCAGTTGACAGGATATGAGATATATTTGTTTACAGTACATGAACTACTACTAAAATTACTTTCAGATTACACTTAAAGCTACAGTGTGTAATAATTACAGGGATATACAGTCAATAATGTGATATATTATACATAACTATGTTATTTTATCATCATCTTCGAGCTCAGCCTCTTAACCTTAATATTTGCGTTGCCTTAGAATTCGTTATTTATAATTACATAGGAGCGGGTCTCGCAGCCATGGAGGCAGACATCTTTGCGCTACGGCAGCGCAGAGCCAACAAACTAGTGATTGCGAGATCGCCAAAATGTCACAACGATGTAGAAAAAATAACGGGTATATTTATTATCTTAAGTCTACATGAAATTTATACCCTACACAGACTAATGAAATACTATCTGTAAAATTATCTATGTAAACAAACCTCATCACTTGAGAAGGTAGGTGATGCGGACGTCATGGAAGACATTTTGTCCCGTAACGCTCGCCGTACTGTTGGGGGGGAGAAGCGGTGGGGGGGAGACGTTCATGTTGCTGCAGTCTGCAGTCTGACCGCTAGATGTCGCTAAAAGTTACACACTGTAGCTTTAAACTGATTAATGCATTCAGCAAGGGGATAATGAACTACCTTAGGGTTGGGTTAGGATTCACTGTGTGAAAACAACCTACTTATTCTGATGGCACAATCTCCATGGGATTGATAACATCTAATTAACGAACATTCATTGGGATTATGACATCCAAAGTGGCTGGAAACAACCAATTAGTATTTATTGTGTGATGGAAGACAGAATCAAACTGAGAACCCATGACATGATGAACAGGTCCTATCTATTAGAACAACATTTTAATTCTTCATCTTCACCTGCTGCCAGATGATTTCACATAAATAGATAAAATGATCCACTACTATTTAAGAAATAGTCCCATAATATTTTCACTGTAACAACATTTATGGCAAGCCGTTTTGATATGTATTAGTTTTACTGAACATGTATTCCGGATATCTGAAGAAAAAAAAATCTTTGTAAAAATGAACATTTCAAACAAAATCTCATTCTTCACATCTAGAAAAAACATTCTGGATGTCTAGAAATACATTTTAGATCTCCATATTTCAATTATTAGCGGTCAGCATCTGTATTATTTTGACTATGAAGAAATGTATTTCAGGTATCATAAAATCATTTTCAGTCAAACTGATAAACAGTCGATTTAAATATGGAACATTTTTTAGATATATGAAACTTACCAGTATAATTTTAGAATTTAGTTGAGAAAAAAAAAAGCAAGCAATGATGAGAACTATTAAGAATGCAAAAAGAGAATATTGGAGACATTTTTCTAGCAGAATAGGGAAAGAAACAAAAATAGGAAAAATTAAGAGAATGATTGGCATAGAGAGGTTGAATAGCCTATATTGAAAATAGATGAATATAAAAGATGTAGATAAAATTTAAATATTGGCAAGAACATTTAGTAAAATTAACAGTTCAAATATTAGTATAGGGAAGAAAAAAGAAAATACAAAACTAAATTATAAACATTTATTAGAGAGTGTTGAAGAAACAAATAATCTGTTGAATGTTTAGTTTACAAAAGGAATTTGTGAAAGGAAAGACTAAATTATGCTCTAAGGAAGACAAAAAATACAGCACCAGGTAAAGATCAAATTTGGTATAAAATGATAAAACAACTCAGTGAAAACCGAAAGATATTTTAGCAATTATATAATAAAATTTGGGAGGAGGGAAAATAATATGGAGCCATGTCGGTCTCAATTTTCACAAATATACATATGTGATTCATACATGCACAGGACAAGATCGACACATGCACAGCACCATTCACACAAGAACAAAAGAATTCCACACATACAAAGGACAAGATCCACAGACGCACAGAACGATTCATGCAAGCACAAACAAATCTACACACACAAAGGACAAAATCCACACATGCAGAAATACTTTGGTGAATCTTGTTTTGTGCATGTCTGGATCTTGTTTGCTTGCATCAATCGTTCTGTATATTGGTGAATCTTGTACTTTGTGTATGTGGATTTTTTTGTGCATGTGTGACACATGGTGTGCATGTTTGGATCTTGTCCTGTGCATGTATGAAAAACATGTGTATTTGCGAAAATTAAGACCAATTTAACTCCATGAAATTACAGTTGAACTGAAAAGAATAAATTATAGTACCAGTAGCTAAACCCGGAAAGGATAACTCATATACATGTTGGGTATTAAAGGGAAATGGTTTAAATGTATTAAAGACTTTTAACAAATAGGAAAATACAATTTAGAATTGGTATGTCAAGCACTCAGAATGTTGGGCCCAGAATTCAAGCAGACAGCACAGGGATATATCAAAACAAGCGTTTATTGAATATCAGCACTCATGCTCAACAGCAGGGGGGAGGTAAACTGGATCCTCTGTAGAAATAGAAACTCTGGTTACTGAATTTGAAAACTCAAACGGGCCACAAAACTGAGCATATAAGTGAATAACGTAGTTCTGAGTTCAGTCTGAGCTCAGAGGAAGCAGTAGAATCCAGACAATGGTTTCTTCACAGATTTCGGTGGGAGCCATCCCCAGAGATCCAATTGAAGAGCTGGACTGATAAGCTGAAGCCAGCAAATACGGAGGAGCAGAAGTATCTGTGGGGGGAAATCCAAAACCAGACTTGTTAAAGAAGCAGGTTTCAAAGGGAGAAGATAATGAGGTAATGAGCAACTGGGCAGAGTAGACAGGTGAATGGAATAAGCAATTAAGCCAGCCATCAGCAACAAGATCATGAAATGGTGATATCAGAAAAATATATAGTAGAAAATTGAACTCTGCAGGGGAGTATTATAAGTCTGTTATTGTTTTTTAGTTATGATAAATGATGTATTTAAAGATATTGGAAAAGCAATGGGATGGTCACATTTTGCAGATGATGGAGCTGTTTGGAAAAGAAATGTAGATTTCATTGCAAAGAAATTACAAGAGGTTATTATTGAAATATAGAAATGGCCACTGCAATGGGGATTTAAGTTCTCAGTTGAAAAAACAAAAGTAATGATATTTAATCAAAAAAATATATAAACATAGAAATAAAATTTGACTATCGTTTGATGAAAAACTAAATGGAATACACGTATTCAAAGGGTTATTGATAAATGTAAGAAAATCTTAAATATTTTGAGATGCTTTGCTGGCCATGAATGGAGAGCATATAGGTAATCACTAAAACAGATTTACACAGGCAGGTATGATAAGATCTAACATAGACTTTGGTTGTAAAGTTTACGGTTCAGCAGCTAAACCACATCTGGTTAAATTAGACATTATCCAACATCATACATTAAGATTATGTACTGGAGCATTGAAAACCGCATCAACAGCAGCAATGGAAGTAGAAATGGGAGAAATGCTGTTTGATTTAAAAAGAACAAAACTAGAAATAAATTATTGGTTAAATTTACCATGTAATAATTTTGATCATCCAACTTTGGGAAATTTTAAATCGATGTTAGGAAAGGAAAATGAAGAAATGAGGAGTTTTGGATGCACAATTGAAAATAAAATAATAAAAAATTCAGAATGACTGATTTAGAAATTACTCAAACAACACCAAGTTCAGTCAAAAAACATGACTGTTACGTTAATTGGCTTCTCTAAATTCTCCCTAGTTGTGAGGGTGTGCGTGAATGGTTGTTTGTCCTTTTTCTCTCTGTGTTGTCCTGCAATGGAATGGCGACCTGTCCAGGATGTACCCCACCTCTCGCCCATAGACCCCTGCATGGATGAAGCGTGACAGAAAATGGATGGATCAAATAACACCAATATCAGTTATATTTATTTAGTCTATATAGTCCATATAGTTACAGTATTTAGTTATTTAGTTTATTAAGTCTATCAAAAGCAACAGTATATATGTCAAGACCCTTAATCCCACAGTGCTCCCCGGGCGCCGCACAATGGCAGCCCACTGCTACCAGAGGGGATGGGTCAAATGAAGAGGTGAATTTCTCCAGCTTGAGATATTCAAAATCATACAACTAGCAAATGTGATTAGGGTGGGTGGAAAATATGAAAAAATAGAACACATTATACTATAATGTCATAAATATCAAAGAGAGAGAAGATATATGAAGAGAGAGGTTGAATATATTATTATTTATTAAGATATTCTGAGGAAGAATTTGGGCAGTAAACATTTACGGATAGTCATTTGATTTTTAAAGAAAACTAAATTCATTCATAGAGTTTGCTTATAGAATGTGTTATATCAATGTGTGTATGATATAGATTGGTAGAATAAAATGTTATGTATGTATTTTTATTTATATAAATGTATATAAGTAAATAGACCATCACAAACATCACCCCATACCAGTAAACGGCAATAATGCCACCAAAAGTTTGTTGCCATCTTCCAATTAATCCAAGAAGAAGAATAGGAAGTAGACCAGCCTAATCAGTAGATTGGGAGCATGTTTTGACAGGAGAATCTAGAAGGGAACTAAAGGAAATGAAACTGACACAAGAGGGCAACAGAGTGAAAACGAGACATAAGAACTCAAATACAACCAGAAATCACCATAAAAGGGGAATGAAACCAATAAAACTAGAACAAAGAAACCCACCCTTTCCATAAAAAAAAAAATGCACGTGTAAGAGCATGGACAAGCTCACTTCTCCTCGTGCACATTCGGCCATTTTCAAAGAACCGCGGTAAGAAAGGGTAGCTTCATGACTGAAATGTAGCTCCCCACAGATATATGGCTAAAAAATGCCGAATGCAGAAAATATAGCTAACTGGGGATGAGCATGTAGGACGGCCTAAGGTAGATACATCACCTGAATGATTGACAATTAGGAGGACCACTTATTTAGACGATCCACCTGGAAATTTTAATTCAATTTAGTTTATTTATAAAGCGCCAATCACAACACATGTCATCTCAAGGCACTTTACAATTCACTAGATCAGTGTTTTTCAATCCTGATCCTCAAGGCACACTGCCCTGCATGTTTTAGATGTTTCCCAGCTTTCACACAACTGTTATCAATTGATAGCAGATTATCAGGCTTTGCTGAACTACAATCATCTGAATCAGGTGTGCTGAACCTCAGAAACATCAACATGCAGGGTAGGGTGCCTTGAGGACCAGGGTTGAAAAACACTGCACTAGATCATACAGTCAAATTGATTCAAAGTTTTCTCTTTGAGCAAAACCAGTTGATTGCATCGACTCATTGACTCGAAGGCAATCCCTCAGACTAAGCATGCTTGTAGTGACAGTGGAGAGGAAAAAAATCCCTTTTAACAGGAAGAACCTCCTGAAGAACCAGGCTCATTGTGAGCGGCCATCTGCCGAGGGCGACTGGGGTTCTAGGAGACAGAAGCAGAGATACAAAAAGCAGCTTTAAAAGGCGGCCCCATCCAGGAAACACACAGCCAGGCAGACAAGCTCCGAGCCAGCTCCCATGTCAGAGGATGAAGAGAGCACATCCAGCCAGTCCCAGTCAGAGGAACAGGTCTACACTGAAAAACAGGCAGATCTCGAACATCTTTAAACAGCATGGGGCATTAAACAGCAGGGACATTGACGGCCACCCAGCCTTCACTGTTAGCCGGATCGTGGACTCCTGTCGGCGAGGTCGCAGTTGGCAGTACCTCGTCGACTGGGAGGGCTACGGTCCGGAGGACCGCACCTGGGTCCCTGGTTCGTTCATCCACGACCCTTCGCTCATCGAGGATTACGAGAAGTCCCTTCCGTCTACCGACCTCTGGCGGTCGTTGAGGGGGGGGGTACTGTTGGGATCTGGAGTTCTGCCACCTGTCTCCAGCAGAGAGCGCTGTGGGTCTCCTGGACTGGAGCCTCCAGCACACCTGGGGATCATCAGCCCATCAGGAGACCTCCTACATAAGCAGCGGCCAGACCTGACTTCTTCGCTGGAGTGTTGACCAGTTTTGGAAAGTCGGACTGAAGTCCTTAGCTCTGGAGGAGCAAGCCAAGAAACCTGCCTGCCTGCCCTTGGAAGAAACACCAAGGTACTCTGAAAACACTCTCACCACTTGCTAGAAAGAGCTAGATATTCTGGCTCTGATGACTGGATGCAAGCACCTTAAATAGAATTAGGAGCAGGTGAAACAGATGAGCAGTGGTGAGAATTTAGGCATGTTAGGATTCCAGTTTGTGTGGGTTGTTTTTGTGTTTTCCTCTCTCCACCACCAGGTGGTGCCCTGTCCTCGTTGGGCCTCCCTGCACACCTTCGGCTCGTTGGGTCATTACCGGAGGAGTGCTTTAGCAGTGGGCTGTCACTACCTTGACGCCAGAGTGTTTGCCAGTTTTGGGTACTCTAGCCAAGCTGAGATTGGCAGAGTCTAAACCTTAGCATTGTTTCTCTGAGTCTGATCTTTTTTTTGCCTTGCTCTCTGACAGGAAGCCTTCCTGTGAAACTGGATTGCCCAGACCTTCTCCCCCTGGAAGGATTTACTGAGTTCACACCGACCAAGGGAAAATCTTCACATGATCCGTTCAAGTCCTCATCTGGAAGACCAAGTGACAGTCTGCTCCTTTACTCCTCTGGTTTAAATTTTTTGGTTTAAATTGAGTCATTTTTTAGCGTTGAGTTTTTCCCTGCTTTTGGTTATTCTCTGTCTGAACCATATTTTACTTCTCAGCTTCAGGATCCACCGTGGCAAAGACTCCTGTTGCATCAGGCTCACCAACTTGGCCTTCAGAACCCCTGGCTCAAACCTGTCCACCCTTATCTCCAAACACCCTGAAAGACCAGTGTCTCCACCCGTACATCTGCTTCCAACCAGCTAAGACCAGGCTTCATGGACTCCTACTCACCGTAAGCTGACTTACTGCTTTGAGAAACTTTCCATGATCCATACATCCCCATTTAACAATTTGTATTCCCTTCCAGTGCCTCTCTCAGTCCCAGAGCTCCCACAGCTCTTTCCATACTCTGCACTCCTTTGCATGTCTCTAAAATAAACCTTTTAAATCTGCTTCTCACTATGTTTGTGCCTACTTAAGAGTCCAAGAGCTAGCACTATGACATTCTTAGGACATTAAGTTTATTTAATGTCCAATATTATTAATCACAACAGCTCTGCCTTTGGGCCTATGACAAAGTTTTGGAAATTAACAATAATAAGTTAATACATCAACCACTGTACCTCATCTGAGAACAATGAGGGGGTAAGAGGTACTATTTTTGTTGTACTGATTCAAAATTGAAACCAACATGGCAGCATCCACTACAAATGTAGAATATATAGTAATTGAGATATCCCCCCAAGTTTTGGAAAGCACTAGTGAGGGACTGTCATGTTTGGCTTCAGGTGCCTAACCCACATGCAGAACACTCCGAGACTGGATAAACGTTCAAAAGTTTATTTAGAAGATGGAATACAACAAATAAACAGATCCCAAGGAGAACTTGTCTGGTCACGAGTGGATTCTGAAATGCACGCAGAGTTAACAGGTCCAGGACTGATCACGAGTGGGTTCACTGCAGAAGGGGACAGAGGAGTTAGTGGAGGTCCAGGTAATTTGCAGGATGAGAGTGTGCAGGGCTGTACCTGTACAGGAGTTGAGCTGAGCGGCTGAGGGGGGAACCTTGAGGGTCCAGAGGCTGTCGGCAGGCTGAGGGCTAGGCGGAGGCAGAGCTTGGTTTGAGTGTTGGCAGATTACCGATTTGAGTTTCCCTTCCGGTTTCTTCAGAGAGCGGGCAGGCAGGTCTTTGACAGGAATAGTTTTCCAGGGTTCTTCAGAGAACAGACAGGCAGATTACCGGCAGAGATACTCTTCTGGGTTTCAGGTTTCAGACAGGTTCAATCTAGGAAGCAGAGAGGAGAAAACAGATCAGGTTCAGGTTCTCGTTTTCAGGGAGTCAGAGATTCAGACAGGCAGGTTCGCTCAGGCTTGCTAACCGTAACTGGCAAACACTCTGGCACTGGAGAGAAGTCCTCTGCCTCCTTAAATACACATCTCCTGATGAGCAGATGAGCAACAGGTGGTAGCAATCAGCTCCGGCTCCAGGAGATCTAGTACGCCCTCTGGTGGAGAAATTGGCAGACCTCCAGATCCCAACAGTACCCCCCACCTCAACAACCGCCTCCTGGCGGTCCAAATGAAGTAGATGGCAGAGGCTCACGGTATTGTCTAATCAGGTCAGGGTCGAGAATAAAGGATCCAGGAACCCAAGTGCGATCCTCCGGACCGTAGCCCTCCCAGTCGACCAGGTACTGCCAGCCGCGGCCCCGGCGACGGGAGTCTACGATCCGGCGGACGGTGAAAGCAGGGTGACCATCAATGTCCCGGGCGGGTGGAGGGGAGTCGGACGGAGGGCTCAAAGGGCTGGTCAGGACAGGCTTAATCTGCGAGACGTGGAATGTTGGATGGATCCGGAGAGAGGATGGCAGATGCAGGCGGACGGCAGACGGGTTGATGACAGACTCGATTTTGTATGGACCGAAGAACCTGGGAGAGAGTTTGCGGGACATGGACTTGAGAGGAATGTCACATGTGGACAGCCAAACCTGTTGTCCGGGTGTATAGGTGGGAGCAGGGTGTCGTTTGCAGTCAGCATATTTTTTGTTTTGAGCAGATGTCCGGTTCAGAGCGGCAATGGTGTCCTTCCAGATTTTATGACAACGGCGGATGTGGTGCTGAACTGATGGAACGGCAATTTCCTTTTCGTCGGCAGGGAACAAGTGTGGCTGATAACCTAGAGAGATCTCAAAAGGGGACAGACCGGTTGCAGAAGATGTGTGAGACTTATGTGCATATTCTACCCAGTGTAGATATTGGCTCCAGTAGATCGGGTTGGTTGAAGCGAAGCATCAGAGGGTTGATTCCAGTTCCTGATTTAGACGTTCTGTTTGACCGTTGGATTGTGGATGATAACCTGATGTCAGAGAGATATTTGTGTCAAGAGCAGAACAGAAGTGTTTCCAGACCTGTGCGTTGAATTGAGGCCCTCTGTCCGACAAAATCTCCTGGGGAATTCCATGGAGCTTGAAAACATGTTTGACCAGAAGCTGCGCTGTTTGGAAGGCAGTTGGAAGTTTCCTGAGGGGAACAAGATGACAGGTTTTTGAGAATCGATCTATTATGGTGAGGATGGTGGTCATACCTCCGGGCAAACCGGTCACAAAATCCACAGCGATGTGAGACCATTACCTGCGTCGGGTTCAGAAGCTTGGGCCAGTTTTATTAAATCAGATATTTCCCAGGAGACAGTAGCCACCGTGCAGCTGGCAGGGAGAATAAAGTCCGGAGTTTCAGGTTTGTCGGTCAAGTACATGCGTGAGAGAGAGTTGGGTTTGATGTTCTCGGAGCCAGGCCGGTAGGAGATAATCAGGTTGAATCTTGAGAAGAATAGTGACCAACGGGACTGACGGGGATTGGATCTCTTAGCAGATTGAATGTATGATAGGTTTTTGTGATCTGTCCATACCAGAACGGGATGCTCTGCGCCCTGCAGCCAATGCCGCCATTCTTCCAGAGCCAGTTTAATTGCTAGGAGTTCTCTGTCTCCGACATCGTAATTTTGCTCTGTGGGCGAAAGTCTGCGGGAGAAAAATGCGCATGGATGAGTTTTTTGGTCAGAATCAGATACTTGGGACAAGACTGCCCCCACCCCAGAATCAGAAGCATCCACCTCCAATATGAACTGCTTGGATGGGTCAGGTTGGACGAGGATGGGTGCACTAGAGAACAGGGCCTTGAGTTTCTTAAATGCAGCCTCAGCCTCCGCAGACCAGTGAAAAGTCCTTTTAACAGATGTAAGGGCAGTCAGAGGCTGAGCTGTCTAACTGTAATTTTGGATGAACCTTCTGTAAAAGTTTGCAAACCCCAGAAACCGTTGTAGTTGTTTACGGTTCTCGGGAGTGGGCCAGTCCAGAACCGCCTTGATCTTGTCCTCAGACGGCTTCACCTGCCCGCTCTCGAGCACAAAACCTAGAAAGGTGACAGAAGGACGGTGAAACTCACACTTCTCAGCTTTGACAAACAGCTTGTTTTCAAGGAGTCTTTGAAGAACCAAACGGATGTGTTTCTTGTGTTCAGACAGGTTTTTGGAGTAGATCAGAATGTCATCAATATAGACAAAAACGAAGATGTTTAAAAAATCTCTCAAAACATCATTAACCAGGGCCTGGAAACAGGCAGGGGCGTTGGTTAGACCAAAAGGCATCACTAAGTACTCGAATTGGCCTAGAGGAGTTTTAAATGCAGTCTTCCATTCTTCTCCTTCTCTGATTCTGAGGAGATGATAGGCGTTTCATAAGTCCAACTTGGTGAAAACAGTGGCTCCTTGGACGGGTTCAAAGGCAGAAGCTAACAGGGGTAGAATGTATTTGTTCTTAACAGTGATTTGATTTAGACCTCTGTAATCGATACAAGGTCGCAGGGATCCATCCTTCTTTTCTACGAAGAAGAAGCCGGCCCCGAGAGGAGAAGAAGAAGGCCGAATTATACCGGCAGCTAAGGACTCATTAATGTACTTTTCCATGGTCTCTCTCTCGGGCTTGGAAATGTTATAGAGTCGACTATTTGGGAGGGGGGCTCCAGGTAACAGATCTATTGCACAGTCATAAGGTTTATGCGGGGGAAGAGAAAGCGCACTAACCTTACTGAAAACAGGTGCTAGGTCATGGTAGTCAGGAGGTACAGAGGAAAGATCAGGCGGGTGAGCCTCCTGACGGCTGGCCGGAGCCTGAGTTGAAGGTGCGGCGGAGACAGGAAACATGGCAGGATGCAGACCAGGATTCAACATGTCTTTTGGACCAATTGATGTGTGGATTATGAAGTTGAAGCCACTCAAAACCAAGGACTATGGATGAACTGGTTGATGGAAACACGAAAAAGGATATTGTTTCTCTGTGATTGCCGGAGATTAACAGTTCAAGCGGCTTAGTTTGGTGTGTGACCTGAGGTAATCTTTTACCGTCGAGGGCCGAAACTCTCAGAGGTTTATTCAAAGGAGTGGTTTCTATGTTCAATTGTTGAACCACACTGGAGTCAATTAGATTTTTCTCACAACCAGAGTCTATCAATGCAGAAAGCGTGAGGGATTGATCTGTGAGAAACAGAGTAGCAGGTAACAGCAGGCGAGGAGATTTCTCAGTTTGAAGATGGTCCGCCAGACTCCTCCTTTCCTCTGGCGGACCCCGGCTTTTACCTTAGCTGGGCAGGTTGAAACAAAATGACCAGGTTCTCCACAGTACATGCAAAGGTTCCCCTTAAACCTTCTTAGCCTCTCCTCGGATGTGAGCCTGGTGTGACCGATCTGCATTGGCTCAACTTCAGAGGAATCTGTGGAGGGAGAGACGTCATGAGTCTTAGATACAGGGACAGATACAGGTTGATTCCGACTCTTAGATCTGGACTCAGCTTCAGAGGACACTGAGGAAAAAATGGTGTCATTATTCTTAGCAGCTGGGGCAGAGACAGAAAAAACATGGCTTCTAAATCTAGACTTGAATCTGGCTCATAGTCTGTTTTCCAAACGGATTGTTAACTTGATGAGCTCCTCCAAGGTTGCCGGTACATCGAGAGTAGCCAGCTCGTCTTTATAGATTCGTCTAGAGCATGGAAATAAGCGCTTTTAAGCGTAGATTCATTCCATCCGGAAGCAGCCGCTTTGACCCGGAAGTCGATTGAAAATTCAGCAACCGTTCTATTTCCTTGTTTAAATTCTAAAAGTCCACGAGACTCTGTGGACTTGTCTGTGTCTTGATTGAATACTTGTGAAAACTCTTGGATAAATTGTTCAAATGTACAATCAAAACTAGATTCTGAAGAAAATCTGGCTTCCGCCCATTCGAGGGCTTTTCCGGACAATTGAGACAGAATAAAGGCAATTTTCCTCTTGTCATTAGGGAAACTGGACAGCGAATGTTCAAAAACGAGTTTACACTGGAACAAAAATCCCTTACACATTGCCAAAAAACTTTTCAGGAAGTGAAGGGCGGAATTCAGGAAACGACGGACCGGGTTCTGACCTGAGTGGAGGATTAGTCTCTTGAACTGGAAGTTGAGCAGGCTCCGTTCTTGGTGTAGCATTTTGCAGATAGCCGGCTATCTCCTGTAAAGAGCGGTTTGTTTGGTCATGACGTGTGTTTAACTCGCGGAGGGCGGTGTCGTGGCTCTGAATCAGAGTTTGTTGTTGTTCCAATATCCTCCGGAGTGATTCCGCTGGGTTAGTCTGTTGGCCAGAGAGTTCTGTCATGTTTGGCTTCAGGTGCCTAACCCACATGCAGAAAGCTCCGAGACTGGATAAAAGTTCAAAAGTTTATTTAGAAGATGGAATACAATAAATAAACAGATCCCAAGGAGAACTCGTCTGGTCACGAGTGGATTCTGAAATGCACACAGAGTTAACAGGTCCAGGACTGGTCACAAGTGGGTTCACTGCAGAGGGGGACAGAGGAGTTAGTGGAGGTCCAGGTAATTTGCAGGATGAGAGTGTGCAGGGCTGTACCTGTACAGGAGTTGAGCTGAGCGGCTGAGGGGGGAACTTTGAGGGTCCAGAGGCTGTCGGCAGGCTGAGGGCTAGGCGGAGGCAGAGCACCGATTTGAGTTTCCCTTCCGGTTTCTTCAGAGAACAGACAGGCAGATTACCGGCAGAGATACTCTTCTGGGTTTCAGGTTTCAGACAGGTTCAATCTAGGAACCAGAGAGGAGAAAACAGATCAGGTTCAGGTTCTGGTTTTCAGGGAGTCAGAGATTCAGACAGGCAGGTTGGCTCAGGCTTGCTAACCGTAACTGGCAAACACTCTGGCACTGGAGAGAAGTCCTCAGCCTCCTTAAATACATATCTCCTGATGAGCAGTTGAGCGACAGGTGGTAGCAATCAGCTCCGGCTCCAGGAGATCTAGTACGCCCTCTGGTGGAGAAAGTGGACAGACCTCCACATCCCAACAGTTTCTGATATTCTGATCCTGTCCTGTTCTGTCTCTCAACCATTGAGCCTGGCTGTTCCTGTCTGATCTCGGTGGTCAGAGTGTTTTAGGATTAACTTTGTGTTTGTGTTTCCGATTACCTGATCCTGTTCTGTCTCTCAACCAATAATCCTGCCTTTTCCCAACTGATCGGTTTGCCTGAACTGTCATTGGACTCCTGGATCTCTGAGCCTGCCTGTTTATGTTCTGATCTGTTTGACTGAACTTGCTTTGGACTCTTATTTGTTCACTGGGGCTGCAGCATATGGGACACTCGTGTGGGCAGTCCACAGGCTGGATCCTACCTAGTTCTCTGGGCACAAACTGAACTAGGTTAGGGTTAGTGACTCACTTAATCATCCTCCGACAGATTATCATGGTCACTAACCTGTGTTTCTCTCCTGCAGAGGCTCCATCCTTAGAGGCCCTAGCCACTGCTACTCTGATCCGCTGGTTTTAAATAAAACGCATTTGTGTCACCTTCTTATTTTCTGTTTTACTTTAATCCGTGTGTCATTGGTTTATCTCCTACTTTGTGTTTCTAGATTTATTTTAGTTCTCAGGTTTTTCTGTTGTTGTCCTCTGTTGCCCTCTTGTGTGTGTTCCTTTCCCCCTGCCTCCTCGTTTTCTCCACTCACACCTGCTTCTTATCAGCTCATTAGCCCTGCCGTTGTATCAGTCAGCTATATATACTCTCCCTCTAGAGTCACTACTTGCTTTTTCCTTGTCGTTGCTTGGTTTTTCTTTGCTGTTGTCTTCCTACCTCGACTCTCCCTGGCTCCTCGTGTTTGGTTTCCCCTGATGTCTCCATGGTTCCGGTTTGTTTTGCATTTTTAGTTGGGTTTTTTAATTCCTGCCTTTCTTAACTGTTTTTTTCACCTATTAAACTGCAAGAAGTCACCTCTCTGCCTCTGCATTTGGGTCCACAAGAATCTCAAACACAATTCTGACAATTTGAGTAATCCCACTGTCCGTCTTGTCTGAATACTGGGTCCTCTGTTCTGGTTTTTGACAGTATCAGTGCTCCTCAGTCAAATTGTATAATCCTTGTTAAACTAAATGTGCACAATTTTAGAGAACAGAGCTGTTTTTTGCTCCTTTTAGACATCAAAATAAGTTTTTCATATCCAAATGTTTCTTAGTGCCTCTTGCATGTCCAAATTCTTCTGTATCATTTCACTGTAACCAAATCAACCCAAACAGTTCCCTAATCACCCCCGGAGCCTTCGCTCCATCAGTCAATGAATCCCCCTGCTAACTCCTGTTAGCTCACCATTATTATACACAAAAACATAAACACTGGCCAGTCAATAAACTGAGACATAGAATAGACATGTTGCACAACTATTTTTGACAAATAATTTCCTCTCGAAATATTCTTCCAGCCTATTTTGGCTTTGCTACCTTTCACCGCCATTATCTCTTTATCACATTTAAAGGAAACAGGCCCCTTTTTTGAGATTGTCATGAAGTCTCAGGGTGCCTTGAAACCAAATGCTTTCCCCACGGTGGGAATTAGTTATGAAAAACAAGGGTCCCTATTACCGAGCCAGGCACAGAAAAAGATAGCTAACTGGGGAGGAGCACGAAGGAGGGCCTTACGTAAACATATGACCAGGTTGATTGACAATTAGGAGGACCACTTATTTAGATGATCCACCCGGAACCTTTATATAACTGTACCTTTAAATGGACAAGTTAATTTAAAGTAAAATAAAGCTTCTAAAGAAACACTACCTGTAGGGCTACATACCTTTGGGTGCAAAGGTATGAAGCACCCAAAGGTTTATTTCCTGTTTTTCAAGGAGGAGGCAGTTATGTTCCTTTGTTGTCCTTCCCACCTTGACTCTTCTGTAAAACAAACAGACAATCCAGAAGCTCTTTACTCCGCTGGCGGGTACTCAGGAATTCATAGCTCTTGTTCACCCTGACAAGACAGCAGTTTCTTCTTTTCTTAATCAACCGTAGGAATAAAGTAAGTTTTTATATTTGATCAGAAGTATGTTTACCTTCAAATAACATACATTTATTTAATGGAAAACTGAAACTGCAAAAAAAAAAAAACATTTCCAGAGGGGAAATATAAAATGTCTCCCAGGCTGTTGTGCTTTATACTTTTAGAAAGTAAATAGTATATCTTTTTTCATGTTTTCCACATTTTACTGTTTTCTTATAAAACTAACAGTTTTTAGCATTAAGAGGACTCTTTATGTACAGCTTCACAAGTGTTATATAGTGTTGTGTAACAGATGACACAGGATGGAGTGCCTGCATTCAATCTGCATGAATGTGCCGTGAAAGTGCTTTGGTCATTTTTTAAATATGGATCGTTGCATTAACTGTAACAGCTGCTAAACTGGATAAACTGGGAGCAGAAGATGTTTTACTTGTATTTATGTTATCTTTCCATAAGGAAGCTGCAACAATGCTGTTTCTGGCTGTTTTGATGCTTTGCATGGCTGCAGTCTTTTCAACCCAGAGTAAGGACCCAATACTGGATCAGGAATGGGAGCTGTGGAAGAACCACTATCATAAAGTCTACAATGAGGTGATGTGCTGTGTAATTTATTACAATGGGGGTCTGTTTCACAAAGCAGGTTTAACAAATTCAAATTCAAATCCGCAACACTAAAATAATCTAGCCTAAAGTTGGTCCGGTTTCACAACGGCTGCTATCAATTAGTTTAATCAATTTGAACTAGTTCCACTCAGGGTTAAGCGCATATGCAACAAGTATGAAAAGCCGATTCAACGAGACACCGTTAAGGTTGGGAATTGATAAGATTTTCACGATTCTGATTCCTTTATCGAATCTGTGAAACAATTAGATTCCTTATCGATTCTCTTATCGATTCTGTTTAATGAAAAAGCATTACTGTACAATTTCGGGAAAAAAGCTCATCTCCACCTGATTTAAATAAACGAACGTCACCTTTCTCTTGCTCCCTGAACTGCGGAGCAACTTCTTAGTATGTTTCGTTACATCCATTGCAATAGCTGGAATCATGTAAGAATTCCAGCTACAAGGGGTTCTAGCTAAACATGCTAGCAATGAAGGGCTGGATTAACGAGAAAAGCACACTCCCTTAACAACCCAAAGAGAGGTAGGAAATTGGTTTATTTCTAGAAATGGCTTATGATTTACTAGGAACCACGTTAAGCACAGCCAGAGATATAAAACTAGCTACTTACTACCAGAGTTGCCTTCCATGCTGGTTTTAACACAGCATTCGTTAAAATGTATACCATGTTGTGTGCGCAGGTGTTTCTGCATTTTGCATGCATTTCCTCCCACAGACGTAATTGCCACTTTGCAATGATTGCAAAGGTCCTTGTTGCCATCTTTCTCTTCCTTAAAATTAAGCCAAACTTTCGATCACTTTGCCCGATGGGGCACCATTTGTTTTGTTTTGCTTTTCTAGACTTACGCCTGGTCACGTCGTACTTGCTTACTGAATGCCACGTGCGTAACTTGCGTAAAAAATGTGACATAAGTTGTGCTGCCGAGAGCGCCTCTGGTGCTACCTGGAATCTTTAAGAGAATCATTACGCGAGCTGCCAAACGGTGCCATGGAATTGGAACGCACGGAACCGGTTTTGAACAGGAACCGGATTTCGATTCCCATCCCAGATTTAGGTTTAGTTTTCTTGCAGTTAAATTGTCTCTGACCATTTCAAGAAAGAAAATAGATTCAACTTCTTTGTAATCAAATGATCATTTTGATTGTAGCATATACACATTGTTTAACAAGACCCTTCCTGCCTATAGGTCTTCATGGACACATGAGACAGAGAGTATATTGTTGATTAAAAACCACAGTTTAAATTTATTTATTTTTTTATGGCTGGTATATAGAAAGATGAAGGTTACAGGCGGATGGTGTGGGAGAAGAACCTGAAGATGATCACTCTGCACAACCTGGAGTACTCCATGGGCAAACACACCTACACCCTGGGGATGAATCACTTTGGAGACATGGTAAAGTAAAGTTTTTAACATGACAGTTATAACAAGATTAATCTCATAGCTCCGTTAAAACAAATCCTTCCAGCTATACTTCTGTATGAACAAAATCAGTCAACTGGACATTCCTAAAAGGCATCTGAATAAAAAACTGACATTCTGGAAGTCTATTATGAGACAGAGCCATGATATCAATCTGAAAAATAAGGGAGATTTTGCAACGTCTGCCTTAAAACAATCATCCATGGAAAAAGTCAGTGATCCAAGCACAAATGCTTGAGGATCTCCAGAATAAAGTCTGTTTGTTTGTGCATCGTATGACAATTAGTGTTACAGAGATTAAACCTGATAAACTGTTTTGATTAAGTGTTTTGCTCACAGACTAACGAGGAGTTTAGGAAGATGATGAACGGCTACAAACCCAGAGCAGAGAAAAAAGTAAATGGGTCCTTTTTCCTGAAGCCCAGCTTTCTGAAAGCTCCTTCTGCTGTGGACTGGAGAAAGGAGGGCTATGTTACACCCGTTAAATACCAGGTAAGAGATTTCTGATCTTTTTCATCTCCTGAATTGTAAAAAGTCAGTTTGGCTGCAACAAAGACAGGGTTTTGTCAATTGTTTAAAAAAAAAATGTTTTAAACAGTCATTTTGTTTTTTCATGTTTTATCATTAAAATCCCTCCTCCACCGTGACATCGTATTGCTTTCTCCCTTTTCCTTTAACGTATATACCATCACTAGGCTGAAACCAGTTCATCCTGTTCTAACAAAGACCGAGATGAAGTAAACAACATGTACAGGCTTGGTTAAAATTATATGAACATGATCAAGAAATCATAAATATCAGTGGGACTTTATTTGTGTTTAAAAGTATACCTGTGCTGAAAAAAGAAGAGCAGTCAGATTACATTCAAATAATTTTTCATAGCATCTTCTGCTTTACTGGCTTTATAATATCACAGGTTTTGGCAGGTCTGGAGCTCTTAGTTTGCGTTAAAACAATGCTCAGGAGGAGAGTGAAAACTACCTAAGACAGCTGCTACAGCCACAACTGGATCACACATTATGCCTTTACCAACATGTCTATACCAGTTATAGTATATGTAGTCTCCTTGACAAGATGCTCTTCATACTGTGACGAAGCATGAGCTGTTTTGCAAAAGAAAAGGTGTTGATGTTTTCTATCCTCCTACCAATCATCTCCCTGTCACTTTAATAGCAGCTAAAGAGTTTCAGCAATGTGTCGAGTCAGAATGGCTGAATATAAATCCAGGCGTCACTTGTCAGTTTTAAGTTTTTACAAATTTTGAAAACCCTGTTATTTTTTCTTTCACTTTAAAATAATGCACTACTTAGTGTTGGTCAATAACATAAAATCCCAGAAACGAGAAAGGCACAAAGGCACATAAAGGAGGTTTGTTTCAGGTTTAACACTGATCCTGAACCAACTAATCCAAAACAAGTAAATGCATCTACCGAACCCTCACTTATTAAAATGATTTGGTTTAGTGCCTAAATTAGGCTAGTGTCACAAAGATGCTCTAGTTGTTGCATAAAGTTGCATTTCCTGCCTCAGTCCTCATCTTTGTTGTCTTAAGGGAAGTTGTGGCTCCTGCTGGGCCTTTAGTGCCACAGGGGCAATGGAGGGCCAGCTCTACAGAAAGACTGGTAAACTAGTATCGCTGAGTGAGCAGAACCTGGTGGACTGTTCTAAACCCGAGAGGAACTTTGGCTGCAACGGTGGTTGGATGGACAGAGCTTTTCAGTACGTTATAGACAACCATGGTCTGGACTCTGAAGCATCCTACCCATACAGGGGAATTGTATGTATCTTAAGAGTTACAAAAGTCAAAGTATAAAGGATGCAAAAACGGCCTTTGATTGAAAGCGTCAACCTGCGTTGTGCTTTTAGGACATGCCCTGCCGCTATAATCCAAGTTACAACTCCATCAACCTCACAGGATATACAGACATTCCCAGTGGGAGTGAGTCAGATCTGATGAACGCAGTGGCCTCCGTGGGACCAATTTCTGTTGCTATTGATGCTGGTCACTTTTCTTTCCAGTTTTACCAGTCAGGTAGGTGGTAAACTAAAAACAGTTAAACATTTATTCATTTCAATTGAAAAGATAAAAGAAAGAAAAACTTTTTGAGACCATAATGATGGTGTGTAAAATGTCAATCTAAAGAACTAAGTGGGCTTCTGAACATAAACCTGCATTTAACTTAATGCAAAGCTAACATTTTGACAAAATTGTGTCTAAAAATAATTTTGTCTCCAGAATAAAATGATTGGATGTGTTTTAGGCATCTACTATGAAATAGAATGCAGCAGCCAGAGGCTGAACCACGGCGTGCTGGTGGTCGGTTATGGCACACAAACATCTTTGTTTTCTACTCAAAGCTACTGGATTGTCAAAAACAGGTAAAAAAAAAAAAAAAACAACAACACGGAAACACGGAAAAGTAACACATTTGATAGCCTCTTTCCTGTTTATAAAAGGATATTATGACGAATCAGTTATCAATGGCGCTCTGTCTCACCAATTTCCAAAGCCAAAGCTTCCCGATGCTATACAGAAAAGCGGCAGAAGCAGATATGTTATAAAGAAGGTATTGATGA
Source organism: Cyprinodon diabolis (assembly GCA_030533445.1). NCBI lineage: Eukaryota > Metazoa > Chordata > Actinopteri > Cyprinodontiformes > Cyprinodontidae > Cyprinodon > Cyprinodon diabolis. The sequence goes on from CM060073.1 coordinate 15,966,129, forward strand.
AAAATAAGTGAGTCAAAGATTATGGATGAGGAAAGAAGAGATGAGAGATGAAGGAGGCAATAAGTAGTAATGGTGTAATAGATGTTTCATTAAGGATAAAACATGTTCATTGAGGAAGGTAAGGATGAGGAATGAAGGGATAATAAATAATAAATAAACAATATTAGTTAAATATTAACCTATAAGATCACTAGGGATGAGGGAGGAGAGTAGAAAGAATGAGGATGGTAGAGATAAGGAGCCCAAAGGTAAGGATAAGGAAAGACTTTAGGTAAGAGAGACGAAGGAGTAAAGATTAGAATAAAAGAAGGGAAGGTACTAATAAAGATTGAAGAAATAAAGTAGGGATAAAGGAAAGAAAAAGAAGGGAGGAAGGGTTGAGTGTAAGGTAGAGAACACCTTGATAACCACATTTGTTCTGTTTTCAGTCAAATGTTCCTCTGCGCTTAAATTAGTAGAAATTCTAATATATGTCCTGAAAACAACTGCCACAACAAATTTTCAATAGCACATCTTTTTCCTGCTGTCTTTTGTTAAATAAATGTTAAAACTGTGATGTAAAGTGATCTTCACTGAAAGGCAGATGGAGAGCATTAACACAAGTTTTTCATTCTGTGGATTTGTCTCGGTGCAGCTGGGGGGTAGGCTGGGGAAACAACGGCTATATCTACATGGCTAAAGACAGATACAACAACTGTGGAATCGCAACAGTTGCCAGCTACCCTCTGGTCTGAACAGCATCTTCATGTCGAAGAAGCCACTTTCTGATCTTTACCCATAATTCAGCAGACTCTTGATGGTTCTTGCCCTGAGGGAAAAAAAGAAGAATAAAAGTTATATACCTGCATAATTGAGAGTAGCTAAAATCTTCGTTTCAAAAGCCGCTTGGTTTATATTTATGTTATTTGATCCCTGCTGTTTTTTTGTTTTGTTTTTTTTTTTCATTGTTCACTCTGTTAAAAAAAAGTTTTAAAAAAAACAATCCACTGGACTTTGTTTCCAAGTTTGAAGGTTTGCTTCCCATCCAGGAAGTTTCTTCAATTCAAACTGTCAGAATTACCTTTAAGTTTGAAGCTTTATATAGCAACCATAAAACCTTGTTTTGGCTTAGAATACTAAGGTTTTGTTTTTATGATGCACTATCCTCTGTTTAAGGGTCTTGAAATGTACTGGAATTTTGTGTTTGGAGAAAATCCTCCTGAGGCCTTCAGAGGCAAAGCCCAGTATCAGTTATTGCAGGCTAACAAAGATCCCAAAACGACTCCCTATTCTTAAGAGGCGGACATCTTCAAACTTGGAAACCAAGTCCATTGGATTGTTGTTGTTGTTTTTACTTTTTTGGAATGACTATCACCTGGATGACTGAGAATCTTCACTTGCATTGTTCATTCTGTCATTTAATAAACATAAGCATCAACTTTTTCTTTTTTTTTCTCCCTATTTTTACTATAACCGATTAAAGCTTTGAATTGATCATTTGAACAGACTGATATTTCCCATTGATCTGTTGTTTTTATTAATACAGTTGTGTGAAGTAGACGCATTAATAAAGTAATATGATTCCATTGGGTCTAAACAGCGCATCAAGTAAACAGTCTTATGATCCCTTTTTAAGGCATCATCCTAAAATGTTGTACTGGAGTCACACAAGTGTTGGACATTTTTTACGGAGGGTATTAGATTATGGCTCTCTTTACCACCAGCAAACTAAAACTTTTAACCCATATATGTTAAGATATATAAAGTGGAAGTGAAACAGTTAACCAAACTAACTTAATTCATGAGATTTTGTATTACTATATTCAATAATTTATATAATGAATTTAAAAACCATATAAATTTAAATGACAAAAGAGGAAGCTTTATTTTTATAATTTTTTGGTAAAGGCGCCGCCATGTTGCAGTACACCAAGTGGTGTCGTCACAGGGTTGGGCAATGCTTCAGCTAGCAGCTGAATAGATTGATAAAACCAGATACACCTCATAACTGTAAAACAATGCGGAACATTTGATTTGATGCCTTTTCTCCAGAACAATTTGGATCATAACTACTATGTTATGTGCATTTACTTCCAAGGTGTGATATTTTACCAATAGTAAGTTGTAATGAATTAATAGATCATTCAAAATGAAGGGTAAACCCAATTGAATGTTATTAGTTGAATAACGACAGCTGTAATCCACTTACTAACCAGCATTCTTGGCCAGTCACAGTCCAGGTGGGTTTCTGGACCGGCTGATTATAACCCAGTTATCTCCATCAATTTGGTAAATTAGGCTATGGCTATCAGCAAAGATATGAATCACCAACTGAAGAAAGTTGTCTCTATTTATCCAAATGTCAAAAAGAGGAGGATGAGTCTGACCTGAGTGATAAATCATTTGCTTCACAATAAACACAAACTACTACAGGTTAAAATAATGATGTCTTCTAACAATCTAGGATTATAACAAACCTAACATCTATACAAACACTACACAGTACTAGAAAGCAAACATGAGGTAGAATAAATTAATAGCTTGGAAAACGGGAAAAGGGGATCTAAGAATCTGTTTAAATGATTTCTGAGGAGTGTCCAAGGTAAACCAAATGTCAGTGTGTTAAATAATATCTGTTCAAAATAGAAGCAGACATGAACAACAATAGGTGCAGTTAAAAAAAAAGTGTGTTTCCATCCAGGTTCAATCTCTAATGTTATGATCTCTGCTTTTTCTCAAAGTAGCTTCATCTGATCTGTTCCTGTTTGGCTGTGACTCCATCCTGGAGAGAAGTATCAGCTGTGCTGCTGCCATCAACATCTTTGTTTATAGATGCTGGAGCTTTGCCAGTTTTTCAGTGTAGTCCTGTTTCTCTGAACGTGACTAATTGTATGTGCTCTCTTTTATACTCTGACATGGGAGCTCGCACCGAACTCGTTGGCCTGACTGTGTGTTTCCTGGACGGGGCCAGGAAACACACAGTAAAGTTACAAAGGGGGAACAGATTATAGGTGGCCTGCTATAATCTGTTCCCCCCTTGTAACTTTAAGAAACAAAGGTCTATCACCTCCAAAGTTTCAGGAGTGAGTTGTCATCATAAAAGATTTTTATAAACCAAAAATGAAAAGGCTGGGTCTCTTTTTGTCAGATTTAGACAGGGGGAACGGATTATAACAGGTACTATTTAATCCCATATTGCCAGAATTGGCAATATGGGATTAAATAGAACGCCTGATGTTAGAACACAGACTGTTAAAGGAATAGTACACCCAAAACATGATTAGCCTTCATTTTCTACTCACCCCCATGCTGAACAACACTCTGGAGTATTTTTTTGATATCTCAAATGCATCTGAAGATCTGGGAGGCTTCTTGCTGTCTGCTGACATTCAAATAATGGAGGTCTATGGTGCCCGAAGCAGAAAGGTCCATAAAAGTCCACAAAAAACGTGTCAATATTCCTCCATACTGCTCGTCCAATGTATTCCAAGTGTCCTGAGTTGGTAGTGTCCATAATTTACTCGAAACAAAGTCATTTAGAATGTTTTTAGAGCATAAACAGTAATGTATAGGATTTCCTAAAAGCGCGCGCCTGCGAGTTCACGAGCCTACGGCAACTGCGGCAGACCAAGCCAGATGAAAGTGCGCATTCATCGTCTGCTCTTGATAATGCAAGCGTAGAAGAAGAAATGTGCTGTTTACCTGTGCAAAGAAAGAAACAACGAAAGAAAAATGTCTGAGGACTTCAGTGTTGAGGAAGAGCATGAGTTCTTTGCCGAGCTGAATGAATACATTGGACGAGCAGTATGGAGGAATATTGACACGTTTTTTTGTGGATTTTTATGGACCTTTCTGCCTCGGGCACCATAGACCTCCATTATTTGAATGTCAGCAGACAGCAAGAAGCCTCCCAGATCTCCAGATGCATTTGAGATATCAAAAAAGTACTCCAGAGTGTTGTTCAGCATGGGGGTGAGTAGAAAATGAAGGCTAATCATGTTTTGGGTGTACTATTCCTTTAAGGATAGTACAACATAGAGCAATTGTAAGGTAATATAAAAAACAAATATAGATTTAATTACTAAATTTCAGACAGTAAAGCTCAACTTTTTCTTTCATACACGTAAAACCTTTCAAATTTTGCGTTTCCTTTATTTGATTAAAGCGTTTTATTTCCACCTGATTTGGGTTTATAGAAGAATAACAACTTATTTTATAAGGTTTCATCTATCCGACTGTTATTAAGCTTAAGATGTAAAACAAAGAGGAAAAAAAAAATTTCTATTTTTAAAATTGTAACCTATGTTTTTAATCTTTGTTTTAACAGTATTTAAAATGATTTCTATTCAATTCAGATAGTAGTTTATGCAAGCAAACAAGAACTGAACAAAAATATAATTATTTTAAAAAATAGATAATTTATAAATTTTTTATATGTTATTTTATATTTTAGAAAGGGCATGTTATAAGAGTTGATACCCTGAATAGTAAGCAATGGAGGAGTCTTTGGTGGCATAACGGACATGAAATCTTTCCTACAAATGCAAACCAGATATTGTGCTTGGAGTCTTGTCTTGTTCTATCCATCTAAACGATACAAGGATGTTAAAGTTTAAAAAAGAGTTTAGGGTTAGGTATTGGGTTCACATTGGGTAGAGAGTCAACTATAAGGCCTGTTTTCTGGAGGATATTTGCTGTGGTTTCTGCTTCATGTTCATAAAGGATTTCACACACAAAAGGGTTTTATGTCCTTTATTACTTTCTCTAACCTCTGAAAATAATAATGAAACCAGAAAATGTTTGTAAACAAGCAGCAGCCTATATATTTTATCAATTACATAGATAAATAATATGAGTCTGTTTGCCTATATCATTCCACTGCCTAATAAGCTAAACTTTGAGAATTTAATCTCCTTCTTTGTCTCACTTCCTGCAGAAAAAGCTGCAGGGAGTCACATGGAACATTGCTCAAATGATAATTGGTAAAGTAGCATCTGTTGCAATGCCACAGTTGTTGTTTCTGTCCTTAGCCATGTAGATGTAACCATTGTTGCCCCAGTTTTCACTCCAGCTGCAATGAGAGAAAATGATTAACACAACCATGCTGACTGCAGTTAGGATGTACAAGGTTTTCCCTAAGAACCTTATTCTATTCATAAGCCTCACTTTAAAACAGCTTAAGTTAAACACAAGAAAAGAATGAAACCCAAGCAAGATATTAGTATTAAAGATCTAACTCACCTGTTTTTAACAATCCAGTAATTTTGATCAGAATAGCCGTAACCCACCAAAAGGACGGCATGGTTGAGCTCTTGTTTACTGCAATCCTCCTCATAGTAGATGCCTTAAACACACAGAGAACCATCTTATGCTAACTTCCCAGTAATTATTTTAGACTGAGTTTAATGGGAGCAGGAATGCCTATAAAGTCTGGAAGTTAGGATCTGTGATTCATTAGGAATCCTCCATCTGGGATTCAATTAAATTAGAATAATCTTGTATCTAAAGCTTAGTTTAAACCTGTATATTTTAACTCTTAAAGATTAATAGATATTTTTAGCTATTTACTTTTGAATTTAACTTTTTACCAAATGATTTCACACAAAATAAACCAAAAACAAAGTTGTATAAAGTGTTGGCCTGTTTCCTCTATTCATTTTGTATCCAAGTTGATACATTAGGCTGTCATAAAATGGTTGCGTCCAAAGATGTTATTTCACATGCATTATAAAATCCCCATTTAAACTTGATCACTTTTAAAATTCAAAGCTAAATAAAGTTAAACATTTATCATTTATTTTGTATTGTTATATATTTAGCAGCTTTTATTTATACATCAGAGTTTTTGGAAAGCAGTAACCTTGTCAGAGAAAAATAACTCTTAGAAGCAATTTAAAAATGATACAGCTGATTCTATAGAGCAAAACTGTTGGGTGTCTAGATTATAGTACGTGGGCCATTTGTTGACCCAGATTACATTATGTTGTCTGCAACATCTTTTATTTTTACAGGGCAGATTTCTTTAATTAATGTTATCTTTTAAATTAACTTTATAGAGCACAAAAAAAAGCACACTTCTATCTAACTTTGTTGGATGTGGCAAGGAAGACATAGTGTATTTACCGTAGTAATTGTTGTAGAGAAATGGGTAAAGTCTGTCTTTTTAAACTAATAAAAGAAAAACATGGTCAACTAACAACACTTATTATTACTATAACATTGAGTAAGAATGTGACAATATAAGTGTCATTTTATCCCTTAGAATTTTTTTTTTTTTTTAGGCTGGAGGATATATATTTTGTTAAAAAATAATGTTTTTTAAAAGTTTAACGCGCTTACCTGACTGGTAAAACTGGAAGGAATCACGGCTGGCATCTATAGCCACAGAAATTGGCCCCATGGTGGCTACAGCCTCCATCAGGTCTTCTTCACTCCCACTGGAGATGTAGGCGTACCCATCAATGGTGATAGCATTGTAGGACTCATTATAAGAACATTGGGGGTTGTCCTGGAGACAAGAAGTTGAGCTTCACATTAAATGACCTTAAGGATGGGAGCTGGGATGTAAAACTTGCTTCCTAATTGTCATTATATTGACATACCTTTGCCAGGTACGGGTACGATGCTTCAGAGTTCAGCCCACCGTTTGTGTAAACATACTCAAAGGCCTTCTTTGCTAAACCACCGTCACATCCATGGTTGCCTAGAGATCTAGAGCAGTCCATCAGGTTCTGCTCGCTCAGGGAAACCAGTCTGCGAGTCGCCCTGAATAGCTGCCCTTCTAGAGAGCCAGTGGCGCTGAAAGCCCAACATGAGGCGCACTGACCCTGAATACAACATTTGAAGAAGATGGTGTCAGGTTGTGGTATGTGGGCAAATAATCTGACTTCACAAAGTTCAATAACAATAAAGTTTCCTTAGGTTTAGCTATAAATGACTTCTAAAATGCATGACTCGGGTGTGATGCATCGGAAAGGCATCCACAGGATTTGTTTGTCCTCAGATAAGGCAGGTAAAATTTGTGACAGTGTCTCTTCACAAAACTTTTCAGGAGGATCCAGATCTTGTTACCTGGTCTTTAACTGGTGTAACATAGCCCTCTCGTCTCCAATCTACAGAATCAGGGACCTTCTGGAAGCTGGGTTTCTTGAAAAAAGTCCCGTTAGCCTTCTCCTCTGCCTTTGGTTTGTAGCCATTCATGATCTGCTTGAACTCCTCCTTAGTCTGTAGGAAGAATTTTTTAGTAATTAGGACAATCTTCAACAATTCATTAGATGTGTCCGATTACAAAACAAAGAAAAAAAGATGTTTTAGGGAAGAATCTACTCAGTTACTTTTTGATCTCTTTATTTTTCTTGGGGGATTTTTTTTGTTTATTTTACGGCAAGCCATTAAAACTTTAGTTCTCTGCAAACAAGTTAGAAGTCTTTTCTGTTTTTATAGACTTTGGAAACAGCCTGTAAGGTAATTTTATTACACTATGAGCATTCACTTTAAAAAAGGGCTGTTCACCTATTTGGTACTTACCATTCATGCCAACTCTAACAGCTCATATGGGTCAGCTCCTGTTATCATTGAATTCAAGATCAGAATAAAGTACACTCAGACGCACTCCTTTTATTTATTTGGTGTTTTTTTCTGAGTAAATAGTTGCCGTATTGTTTGCAAGTATCAGTTTTAAAGTTATTGAAAAAATTTACTCCAAACATTTAAGATTTCTATTCGCTAACAACTATTGAAAGTCAAATTTAATTTTGCTTTTTGTCTCACAGTTATTTATACTCATCATCTCCACTTCCTGAGGACCAGGTTGTGGGGATGATTGTTTTAGCAGGCTGGTGTCCCTTTGCTACCTACATTAATGATCTTGTTGACGCCATGAAAGGTGAAGAAACCGTAGCTAGTAATAGAAGCTGAGGGCTCCGATTTCCTGTATTTGGATCAAGCTCTAGAAGAGAAGCAGCTTTCCTTAGAGATTCCCATGGAGGGCCTAGATTTTCACCTTGTCTCTAAGGTCAATTAAAGCTTTTAGTTCATATATAAGAAAAAAAAAGCAGTTATAAATACAAAAAGTGAACCCTTATTGCATATTGCTGTCTATTCTGATCCTGCTTCTGGTGGAGATTTCTTCCTTTATCCCTCCTACAACAAGGTTGTCATATAGTAAGTATATGCAACTATGATGGAGGCTTAAACTGAAGCAAACCGATTAACTCATATATCCATTTTCTCTATCTACCTGGGAGAACAGTACCTATCCAGCAGTTACTGTTGCTCTATATGAATCAGCTGCAATCAATATCTTCCACACATTTGAAGCAAAAGGTTTTCAGTAGCATTATTTTTGTTAAAGCACCTTTTTACCATCTCAGGTTATAGTTATGAGGATGCAGGTCTGAAGTCTTACCATGTCTGCAAAATGGTTTATACCCAGCCGGTAGCTGTGTTTGCCCATGGAGTGCTCCAGGTTGTGCAACTCAATCTTTTTCAGGTTCTTTTCCCAAACCATTCGTCTCCAGCCTTCCTCTTTCTGGAAAAAAGCAAACTTACAATGACTCAGCTGTTTCTGGTCAAAATTAGATAGTAAAGATTTACAGCAATGCATACAACTTAGGCAGAGTGACATTTGCTATTTCAACATTCAACGTATGAATAGACTGTTAAAGGATTTATAAAGGACAACATGGTAAAATATTACAACTTTTTTTTTTCTCTCCCACACCATTTACATTTGATCTCTACTGCACTTTAAGGAACGGAAATGTCATGAAAGCTTTACAAAACGAAATTTTGTTTTGTATACACTTTGTGTATAAAAAATGACAATAAAAGTAGTCTAAGTTTTAAGAAAAAATAACCTTTTCTACCTTTGTTGCATTTTTTTTGTACTTTGAGTTACTGCAGTTTTAATATTTTTTTTTTTTATATTATTTTGCCATATATCAAGGTATTTTGGGTGGGATGTACTTGTATTCTAACTACGCACTTCATAAATCATCAATTAAAGCCATCTTTCACCTCATGGTATGTTTTATTGTAACGGTCCATCCACAGCTCCCAGTGCTGATCCAGCTGTGGGTCTCGTCTCGGGGCCCCCAGGACTGCAGTCACGTAGAACGTTGTTACGACTAAATGCAGCATTGTTCTGATCTTCCTTAAAAAGGTGAAAACATATTTAATAGAATAGACAGGATGCATAACTAATGTATAACCTCCATACATAGTTAAACTCTTAACTGTGCTTAACTGATAACTGCATAAATAAGGAATTCTTACACAGAACTGTTTTTCAACATGTAGACTAAAATAAACTTCTTCATAATCATACTAGGAAACATATTTTATAATTAACCCTCAAAATAGCATATCACATAAAATAAAGCAAAAATTAGAACAATGATAAAATGCACATAAAACCAGTAAATCCCTAACTCTAAAGGGGTAAAATGTAAAGTGTGCTTTTTTATGACAAAACAAAAACAAACAAAACAGCAGCATTTTTAATCCACTAATAACACAAAAACTGCAGTGTCTTCAGCAGTAAAATACATTAATCTAACAAGAAATCAAACAAAACTCTAACAAAAGGCCTTATAGAAGGCATGTTATGTGTACTGAAATACAGTGTTTGTGAGAATAGGAAAGAAAAATTCTAAAGGGAAAAAAAAGGCACTTAATCATAAATACAAAACCTACAGAAAAACATTTTCCATTTTAAGATCAATGATATTTGAGTGGTGAAAATGTAAAAAAAAAAAGTTTTACCTCTGAAAATTTAGGTATAAATGTTGAAACTTACTGCAGCACCCTTTCTGTTGATGAAGAAGATTCAGAGGATAGAGTCCTTTCTGCAGAGGGTCAAGATGCTTTTAAAGACCTGAATAGACAGACTAGAAAGGTGTCAAGCGTTCTGATTGGTCTGTTTGTCTAGGTGGTCTACGTTTTATCAGGTGATGAGGTTCCTCGCTTGGAAAAAGTGCTGAAAGTAGTCATGGAGGAACAGGTAATATGACCTGACCTATGGTTGCTTCACTGGTTCAGGTACCATCGTAGTTATAGAAGAAATGTACACATATAAAAATTGTAAATGAATAAACACATGATTATAAATGAAATTTTTAATCATGTTAATAATTCAACACTAAAAAGCCCAATAAAAGGGTAATTACTTCCTGGCCTAATCTATCATTTATCTGCTTCTCCTTTATAAATGAAGAGTCCTAACACTAGTCTAGCCAAAGCAAGTGGTGGTCTAGTGGTTAGAGCACTGTGCTTGGGGGCCGGAGGTTCTGAGTCGAACTCCTGCAGAATGCCACTCATGGTCCCTGAGTAAGACCTTAACCAACTTTGATCCCATAATGCTCCCGGGCGCCAAAGGGTCAGATACGGAGGTTAATTTCTACAGTGTGAGATTAATAAAGTTCAGTCATTTTATTTTTAAGGGAGTGTAGCCTGGTGGTTAGGGCATGGCGCTTGGAATCCAGAGGTTCGGAGTATAAGCCCCACTTCTACAGTCTGCCACTCATGGGTCCCTGAGAGAGACCGTAAGCAACTTTAACCATATAATGGCATATGTTGAGGACACTGCTCCCTAGGGGGATGGGTTAAATCCAGAGAGTTAATTTCATTGCTCTGTACTTGTGAAAGTGTAATGAAAAGAAAAGCTGGGAAAAAAATTAATGATCTGAAGTGAACCTCTTCTGCAAGCTAATCACTCAGCAATATGAGCTTCACGAGAAGAGACTGTTTAAATAGCTTCACTATGGGATACAAAAGATAAAACAGCCAAACTGCTGCGTGGATTAAAGCTTCAAACTGTAATAAACAATTAAAAAAATTTTCTCTACGTTATGTCTTATACACTGGCTGGATATGAAGCCGCTATGGGTCCTTTGACTCATTAGAAAGAATTAAGTCCTAGAGGAGGGGTAGGAATTTAAAAGACCAATTAAAAAGTCTAAAAGTTAAAGTGGATTTTTTTTTTTTTTGCTACGATTAAAATCTCATCAGAAAATGTAAAGTATTAATTTCACAATAATAAAATTATAAGTTGTATGCATTATAAACAGTCCTGACGTCAAGTACACTAGCTAACGCTAAAGGCTATAGCTAAATAATTGTATTGTAAAATTTAATTTCTTGGAAAGGGAGAATTTTTTATAAGACAGAAATGTTATGCTTGTAACATTATCATGTCGAGGACTGTCAGCCTCATAGCTGTCACTGACATCCTCCAAGACAAAAGCATCAGCACTGAAGCCAACTGTTTGCAGAGAACTGCATCTGAGGAAAGTTAGGTGGAAGGAAAAAGTGTCAGAGAAAGATGCAGGTGTGACCATAACCTTTAATGACTGTAAAGCTTTATAAGTTCTTTGAAGAGTTTGGGGCTTGATCTGGAGTCCTAGCTTTACCACAGAGACGCATCCAGGATATCAGCTGGTCCAGCGTTCACTGTTCAGATGGAAGTAAATGTTCCAGTAATGATTAAGGTTGTAACGTTATTAGCTGGTCTTAGTCCACTGGGTTCTGTTTCAAAGACAGAGCAGCAGCCAGAACATTTTAGAGCACTTTGTGTTTCTGCTGGCAGGTTTTACTAAGCTGCCGTTTGATTTTCCAACAGCCAGTCCAATCACCCATTATGCTACAGTGTTTGGCTGGATTAATATTAAAGATGAGATGCCAGAACCAGCAATACAGATGAACAGCTGCCAAAGCTACCTGGATCTGCATCATACCTCAGCAGAACGCCTCGTTGGTTCATGGTGCCGGAGGCCTAACGAAGCACACAGTTAGTTCCCTGTCCTGACATGGAATACATTCATTTTCTGAGGAACTAAATTTGGGTTTTCATGACTCAAAAGTGCGAGTGGAGTTTACTTTAATCCAATTTGAGAAGCACCGGCAGCTAATCAGTTTGCAATTCATGAAAATGAGAAATAAAAGCCGCTGTAGGAACAGAACAGGTCTTTCAAAGCCCCAAAGGTCAGATCAAGTGTGATTAAACCCAAAGATCCTTTATAAACCCAATATAAGAGCACAGCTTCTTCTGAAGCATCCAGTGGTTTATTTCAGTCTTCAATTACCTCTTTATAGATAAATGAAAGCACAACTGAAACTGTTTTAGTGTTTCACATCTTTAATTGATCATGATAAAAGTAGAAAAAAAAAAAATCATTTACAATGACCAAGGCAGGCTTTAACGAATCACTTCCAGAGTAGCGTACACATATTTACACTGAATAAAACTATCATTTTGAGGAAACAAAAAACAAACAATAAAGTGTCGTAAAACCAGGCCATAAAACGGCTCTTTTTCCCTAAAATAACGAGTTTGCTCCTCAAGAAACGCAGCAGAAACTCCTTACTGATGATTCTGCTCGACTCAAGCTTCATTTAATCTCTTCACCCAAACTATTCCAGTTAAAACCCTACAAGGCTGCAGGGTGGGGCTGCAGCCATCAGACCAGTGGGTAACTGGCCGCTGTTGCGATGCCGCAGTGGTTCTTCCTGTCTTTAGCCATGTAGATGTAGCCTTTGTCGCCCCAGCTTTCACTCCAGCTGCAAGGAGACAGAACGGGTCAGAAAACTCTTCACCTGAACCTTATCCAGCTTGTCTGTCAGACTGAACCAGATCTGGAATGTCTTTATCCTCCAAAGGCTCACTGACCTGTTCTTGACGATCCAGTATTTCTTGCCGTCGACATCCTCTCCCTGGAAGCCGTACCCCACCACCAGCACACCATGGTCCAGCTCCTCACTGCTGCACTCCTTCTCATAGTAGATCCCTAAAGACAAAAAGAATCAGGAACCGATTCAAGTCGAGCAGGAGACTCTTTATCCACAGAGTTAATGTCCGACAATGTGATGAACTCACCAGACTGGTAGAACTGGAAGGATTCGTGACCGGCATCGATAGCTACGGAGACGGGTCCGACGGAGGCCACGGCTTTCATCAGAGCACGCTCACTGCCGCTGGGAATGTCGACGAAGCCCGTGTCGTTGGCTGAGTTAAACTTGGGGTCATACTGGCACTGCTGGTCATCCTGAAATACAGATCAAGGTGAGATGGGTCTGGAGCTGGGACATACGCATGAACATCCTAGAGCATTCAAAGGAGAAACGTACTGTTCCCTTGTATGGGTACGACTCCTCCGAGTCCAGACCCTGGTTGTCCTGGACATACTGGAAAGCCTGGTCCATCAGACCGCCGTTGCAGCCCTCGTTGCCCTCAGGTCTGGAGCAGTCCACCAGGTTCTGCTCGCTCAGAGACACCAGCTTACCAGTCTTCCTGAACTCCTGACCCTCCAGAGCGCCTGTGGTGCTGAAAGCCCAGCAAGAGCCGCACTGACCCTGAAGAGGAGAGAAGGAAGATGGAGTCAGGAGAGGTGATCCGCTTCCTGGATGATGAACAGCGGTGGAGTTCAGCAGGAAGGCAACTTTAAATAAAAACCCTTCAAAGGTACAACAGTCGCTTTCATTATGTGCCTTAGAGGAGCTGGGCACATTTCCTGCCGACCTTATACAAATTAATGTCACAGCTACCCCTGAAGTATGTTGGAGCTCCCCTCCACCACCTGTTGCTGCACTCTGACAGTCACTTAACAGAGAGAAGAGAATTTATTTTGCTTAAAACAAATGTGAATTTGACTGAATTTTAAAAGCACTGAAATATTTCAAAATAGTCACAAAACTAAAACAGACTCCACCCATTACTCCCATAATGAAGGAAACGGTTTGAAACAATGAGCTGCAGTTCCCATAAACGTCCAGGAGGTGACCTCGCAGAATGATGTCATTTTATTAGACTGGGGTTATTTTCCAAAGGCAGTGTTAAAAAGAAAAAAAAAACGATCATTCTGTACTTAGCATGAACAATTTTTCAATTCAAGCAAAAAAAAATGTTTTGATGAATAAATGTCAGATGTTTTAGCAAACACGGTAAATATAAAGCAAAGGGGTGTGGAGAACATGCTGTACAGCACAAAGATGATAAAAAAAACAACCCCCACTGGCCGACTTATCTCAGTCTGCAAGCAAAACATGTTCTACTGAGGACAGAGTCTTCATGGTCCTGATTAGCGAGTAAATAAACCCTGAAGCTGCAACGTGTCATGTTTACAAATCAAAACAGCTGCTCTGCAAACTACCAGAGAGTCACTAGCTCTCAGGTTATCACAGTAATCCTTTTACAGTACCTCTAACACATAACAACGGCTAAGATGACAGACTTGTTTTAGAAGAGCAAGTCTGACAGTAAAAGATGAATTTAGGGTGCATCACCTGGTCTTTGACAGGGGTAACATAGCCCTTCTCCCTCCAGTCAATTGCACGCGGAGCCTCCAGGAAGTTGGGCTCCATAAACAGGGAGCCCTTCACCTTCCTTTCACCTTTGCGCTTGTAGCCATTCATGATCTGCCTGAACTCCTCGTGAGTCTGTAAGGAAGAGCATTCAGAGTAAAACAATTCTGCCACTTCGAGAGTTTGAACCAGTCTCATTTTGTTTGTTTTTCCTCCAAAAAATGGTCATTTTAACATTTCTACAGACATCTTTTTTCAGAAAAACAAAAAACGTTCTTATCCACAATTTGACATTAGATTGTTAGTCCAATATACTTACATAACAATTACTTATTTTTTATAAACTAGGTAAAACATTTGTCAAGAATACAAAAAAGAAAATAAAAAAAAGACTAGACAATCAGATAAAAGAAAAAAATATATAAAAACAGTAAGAACCAGGCTAAAAAAAGTTTAAGCATTTAAGACAGAACATAATGGTTATTTCTTAACGACATAAAATCACACATTAGTCTCTGAACTGCACTAAGGTCCATTATGTGACATCAGAGAATAAACGCTTGTGAATGCATCGCCTCACCATGTCACCAAAGTGGTTCATGCCCAGCCGGTAGGTGTGTTTGCCCATGGAGTGCTCCAGGTTGTGCAGCTCGATCTTCTTCAGGTTCTTCTCCCACACCAGCCGCCTCCAGCCTTCCACTCTCTTTAACAAAACAACAATACAGATCAAGAACAAGCAAATATCAAAGAAAACAAAAATCAAGAAGAATTCCTGTTACCTGATGGTAGTTTTTATTGTGCCAGCTCTTCCACAGGTTCCAGTGCTCATCCAGCTGTGGGTCCAGACTGGGGGCCGACAGGCTCACGCCAAGGCACAACGTTAAAACAACTAGAGGCAGCATAGCTGTGGCTTCCTGCAGCAAACAAAAGCATCCAGTAAACAACTCCAGGGATCTGGTTTCAGAGCAGATTCAGACACCCAGTGGCAGTAAGGCGACATCAGTTATGCATGAAACCATTTATAATTGCTTTCTCAAAAACTGCTCAGCATTGTGTTCAATGACTCAACTAAGATTAGCAGTAACTTCCAAAGGCAAATTCCTGGCAGTCCATTCAGGTCTGGAGTCATTTACACAGAAGCTGGGCTATGATTCACAGCTTGCATAAAGGCCTTTTTCCAAGGGTAAATACAAGGGGATCTCTCAAAATCGGATTATTCTAGACAGCATTTAAAGATGTATGAAATCATTTCATTGTAAATGGTGCCTTTACTGTCCACCATGGAAAAAATAACCATATAGCTCTACTGCAGACAGATCACTCTGTCTATTCAGATCTGATTAGTTAAAATTATTCACCACAGGCTGCAATACCAGCTTATGCGATATCTTGTGTATTTGTTTTAGTATCTTTCATTCTGATGATTTGTTCTTTAAGGTTTTGCTCTAGCAGCTGTTTTCAATTCGGCCAAATGGCCTAGTCACTGAAGCACCGATTCGGAAGCTAACTTCAGAGTCATTCCCAACTCTCTTCATCTAAGAAAATAGACCACAAACTTATGCGATCTTCACTTTCTCACAATAAGAAGGTATAAACTAAACTAACGCAAAGGATGACTCCTTGTGTGGCTGTGCTCTGGCTTTTATTGTCACATCCAAACAACAAGCGGATCCTGCTGTTTTTTTTTTTTTTTTTTTTTTTTTGGCTCAGTCACGGGATCTGCTGCCTGTGGGATCACAGCCAGGAATAACCGAAACGTCCTCCACACCAGGAAACCGAAACAAAATCAAAACTGAAACCGGCACATAGCGGTCCTATGCACCTTATAGTAGACCGGCAGATGTTCGGTTCTGAATAACAAAAAAACAACAAACAAAGCGAGAAGAAAAACAATGGCGACTCTGGAAAGAAGCATTTAGGTCGACGTTAAAACGTAGCCGAATGAAAAACAAACAATAATGCCTCATCTTTTAACGACAATAATTTTTTTTCGTCCCGCTTTGAGGATGACAATTCCTGGTGATTTTTTAAAATTTGCCAAATTGTCAATGCAAACTGGAACCTCGTTTACGTAAACGAAAAAACGGTCCATTATATTTAAAATACTGATAAAATCAGATAACTCGTTGGAAATTACGTCTTCAATATTAAATAGACATTCAATGTTTAGACTTACTTTCAACACCTTCTTGAAAAAGAACAAGAAAACAATTCCTCTGTTAGCCGAGCTACACTTTATAAAGGCCAAGCCGGGAGCTTGGGATCATCCCACAAAGCTCTCTGATTGGCTAAAAAAACTTGTTTGTGCTTAATGCTAATTGGTTGATTCCATGTTTTCCCCACTGGAAGCCCGCCTCTGTTATTACGCCATCTTGCAAGCATGTGATCCCCCCCCCCTGGATTAACCTTGAAAAAAATGGTTGCAGCAGTTTTAATATGATTATTACATGTAAAAGTATTTAAAGACCCACTTATGACCAATTTATCTTTTAGTTGGGATTATTCAAATTCAGGCTTTAAAATCCCAGACTCAAACTAAATAAGAAAAGGATAAAAAGAGGAGACCTGTGTTGAGAAATTCAGGTGAAACATAACTCCAGCATCAACAGCGTCTCTACTTGTTTATTCCATTTTTGGGACCAGTTCAAAGCACGACACATGTTTATAATCTATAAAAGTAAAGCTAAATATGGGCAACTTGAAGTAAAAATCCCATCACTCAATTATGTTATAATAGCAATAGAAATTGTTATAAAAAGTAATAACAACTCCATAACATATGAACTTAGGCTATTGTATGGCTGTGATTTTATTCTACTGTCGTCAAAGCCCCCAAATCACACATATCACTCTGTTATCACCTTTTCAAACAACATTTTGAAGTAGGCTTCTTCAGAACACCTGTTGTACATTGAACACCTGAATCTTATTTATAAACTGCACACAGTTATTGCATTATGTATTATTTTTTTTTTATTAACTGATATACATTGATGCTCTGATGCCACCGGTATTGAAGAACAAAGTCAAAATATCAATTACGGTCTGCGTTTGTGGTTAATAGGTCAGACTATCTGTCATAATTCAAAATCCACAATGAGAATTGTTATAAATATACTGAATACAATAAATATTCATTGCTAATTCACACATGTTCAGAAGGAGGAACATTGTCACATTTGGATGACTTTATACATCATGATACAGCAGGCTTTGCTTACACTAATTAACATTGTCCTTCTATTTGTTCTTTGAATCACTCTAAGTACAATAAAATGGTGGTGGGAGCACTATAATGCAGGGATGCTCTTCTTCAACAAGGGAAAGGATTAATGGGAAGTTAAATACAAGGGTATTGAAAGCTTTGCAAAGCATTTCATGAGGCAGAAATGTGGGACGTGTGGCCTCATTATTTGACACAATATTCAGAGTTTCCTGGTTAGCATTTTTTAAAGACAGTGACAAATGAAATCATTTTATTCCTACACTCCTAGAGGTTTTAATGGGTTGTTGTTAGACAAATCTTTATATGTCAGCATATGAAATTTTTCTGTTCCATCAAGCTGTAAAATCTTACAAAACACACTAAAAAATAGACTTTTTTTTAATGCAGAATATCCATATCTGTTGCCTGTCTGACCCTTGTTTAAACTGTAAGGCTTCTCAGTTTCAGATACTTTATCATAGAGGCTTACTACAGCGAAGATAACAAGGAGTAAATCTCCTGAGCATGCAAAGCTGTGAGGCTGCAGTCATCCAGTCCATCAGAACATTGATAAATCAATAGAAATCGTCACAATTGTTTAACATTTAACATCCTTCCAAACAGAAGACAGCACCAAAGGACTTATGATGCATTCCTTCACCACAGAGCTTCTGAGAACTGCTGGCAGATCAGAGGCAGAGTCAATCAATGCTGATGCTCATGTGACTGATGTTATTGAGAAACACTAACTGACACGACACTGACAGTCAGGACTAAACCTGTTTTTGTGGTTTTGTTCCTTTCTCCTGAAAACCAGACATATGTTCAGCGACTACGCTTACATACATTCGACACATCAGCAGGTTTTCCTCTTACGCAAAAAGGATCTGCTCGATCAGGCTCAAGTTATGCAGAGAAAATGAGAGCTTATGTCCTCGTATGGTTAACCACATCTTCCTGATCGATTCCCATCAGTTCACCAGAGAGGTTTTCAAAATGATTTACATCTGTGAGTTCATCCTGGGAAGAAGTTGACCAGTTCTCAGTTTTCTGCTGGAACGCATCAGATCTTTATTGAATGTATATCCTAGTATTTAAAAAGCTCATGATGTCATCTGCTCTGATGAGGTTCACAGGATCTTTAGAATTAAACCAGACCTATTGTCCTTCCTTATACACCAAGGGGTGTGGGAAGCTTTTCCACATGTTCACCCTTTATCACATCAAGCTCAACTTGAGTGTTTGTTGCTCTAATGATCAATATTTAAGCAAAGCACTCAGTTTCATGTAAAAAACCTGTCATTTTAACCAAATGCAGCATGTTTACATTTGTAATGGTAGGAGAGGAAAATTGCCTCCTGCAAAGCATCTCACATGAAACTGCAGATAGAAATTAGACTTATTGACTCCAAATATGCTGCTAATTGCTACAGGTCAATAAGAATGAGCTTTTATTTTTATTTTTTTTTTACCTGCAGTTATTGTGTAAGTAATTACTATGCAATCATTTCTAATATTTTTATGTAATAATATTTAAATTTTTTTTAGATTTTGAAGTGTGAGATTAGTCATCAGCGACCAGCTTGTTAATTTAAAGGTTTTTCCCTATTTTCCAAAAAGCACTAACAAGAGTGCCAACAATAATTTGGGGTATATTTCAGTAAAATACATTTCTGAAGCAAAAGAATCAAACTGATGATAAAATTCTATATGATTAAAAACATGAATATAAATTACCCAAAGTCACGAGGCACTGTCTCATGATACTACAGCAAGTATGCAGAAACCCAGCCTAAAATTCAGCAGCACTTGGTTTAATGACTCAAATGGTGACTCAATCATTCCACTCCTACATTTGACGACTTCTTGGAGAAAGCAGTCATGGGCAGGTCCAAAAGTCACCTAAATTCAATCCTAAACTGAACAAGGAGCTGATAAACCCTAGAAAGTATAGAGGACAGATATAATAATTTTTTTATTTATTATTCCATGCTCTGAAGCTACAGCCTTGACAGAGAGATCTGACACCAAGGCAGAGGGCAGCTTTTAACACCATAATCTGATCAATTTACCCAACAAAGAGCAAATCATATAATCTGATTGGGAAATTTGAATGTTGTCTCATGTGTGCTGGATGTATAATGTTCTCCAACCTTCTGTGAAAGGCTGTGCTCCTAAAATGAATTATTTCCCGGCATTTTCTCTGCTAAGAACAGCAGATATGTAATCAACGGACTTACTCAAGTAGAGACGCTCTGCAGAAATGTGTGAGCGTCCTCACAGCAATATGGAAAGACGGAAATGCAATCAATGTTATTTTTGTCAGTCACAGTTAAAACTTTGTGTAAAAGTATTTTCTCTCTCTCTGTCTGTATATATATATATATATATATATATATATATATATATATATATATATATATATATATATATATATATATATATATTTTTTTTTTTTTTGAAAGCCAAATTTATTGGCAGAGGTGAGAGTGAGTTGGGCAGAATTTGCTCTCATGTTTCACAACTTTCACAGAAAATGAGGAAATATTTCTGGAAAATTAGGGGTTGGGTTTATTTCACAGTAGTTGCAGCAAATATAAATGATGTAAAAAGTTTACTCTTTCAAAAAAAGATCAATGAAAAGTGGAATTTGTTAAAGACTTAATTATATACATTGCTAACATGTACATATTGGACCGATAGGGATTAAAACAAGATGGAAAATCTGTCTCAAGGGAACTCTCCACATATTAAGTAAATGATGTCTCCTTGTGTTCCTCTGGTGGAGGTAATAATTTGGCAGAAAAAAATGGGACCCATTTTAGTTGTAGATTTAGAGTTTTTTTTAAATACCCAAACACAATCAAGTAAAGACCTACAGAGGACAGTCAACTTGGTTTGGTAATATTGGTTGTTTTTGTTCAGCTCAAACTGAGCCATTCTTCTTATCCTGTAGTCTGGGAATTTGGTCAACTTCTCTTGGCAAAATCTGTGAGCTCAACTCACAGCTTCCTGTTGGGATGAACCTGCACTCATAGGATTTTTTGTTTGTATGCTTGAATAACTCAGGTTATATTATTTGGCCAAAGTCTTCACATTACAAATCCAGATGTGATTCTTGGTTCTTTAGCTGTCAGACCATTGCTAGGAATCTTGGTTTTGCTTTTGAAAGCTGTTTAAAGCTAGATTAACAAGTTAGCTCTGTCGTTCAATCAAGTTTTTATCACCTGCCGATTTGAGCAAAAGTTAAATCGTATTTTTGTTTAAGGACTTGAAAGGACTTATCCATGACTTCATTACACCTCGTTTGGATTACAGTTATTCATTATATAGAGGCATGGGTAAACCAGGTAGCATGACCATATAAGGCCTATACTGGCCTCTACACAGGCTACCTATCCTTTATCAAATAGATTTTAAGATTGTTTTAATAACATACATTTTTTAATGGGCTAGCTCCCCCTTATCTTCAGGAGCTTTTAAAATTCCAGTCTATGTCCAGAACCCTACGATCAAATAACCAGCTATTATTGACAGTTCCTTGCAGTCGACTTAAGAACAAAGGAGATCAGGTCTTTTCTTTTGTTGCTCCCATTCTATGAAACTATTTACGTTTCCTAATTAGATCTTCCCACAGCCTGAATCATTTTAAATCACTTCTGTAAAACAAATTTTTATTCCTGGGCATTTATTTGGTGTAGTGTTTTGATACTGTTTTTATCAACTTGTGTTCTTGCCGATCTTGTACAGCACTTTGGTGCACTTTTACACCAGTTTTTAAAGTGCCATATAAATAAATTTGACATGGACATTGGTTCGTATAAAAATAATACTGAAAGAATTAGGGCAGCTTTTTAAAAGAATCATGTCAGTTAAAACTGGAACTCCTTAAAGTTGGATTCTGATTTTCCAACCATCCAGTTTGTTCCACTATTTACCTTTAGAAAACCTTTAATTCTGCCTCATACAGAACAGCTGGTGGTCAATATGTGGATGAAAACCTCATGAACAAAAATAATAAATGCATAGGTTTGCAATGCAAGGTTTTTTTTTTTTTATAATTTTACTAACTTGTTAAAAATAAAAATAAAGTGAATTGGAACATGCATAAAAATGTGCTGAGATAAACACCCAGAACAATTTAGATAATTTGCCTTCAACTTTAAGATAAAGGAAGAGAAAGAGACTCTTTAAGTAGCAGAGCTGGATTGCATTCTCTTTGCATGCAATGCAATCTTCATTCTTCCACACCCAGCTCCTCACTAGACCTACTAGGCCCCGCCCCCTTTACATTATTGATAGGAAAAGAAAAAATAGATGCAATATAATTTTATCACCAAAATACAGATCTTCTATTAGTCTGCTGCACTTCACATGTATTAAAGGGGAACATTTGACATGTAAAGGTTGAGAAACGTGGCATAACAGATTCAGCAGATCTCCTTACCCTGAGGACAGAGTTGTGTGTTTGTTCCTCTAAAGATGTTTTTTTATTTATAGAGAACTTCCTTATAGGTTTATGGCCGAGAATGAAACCCAGCCTGTTAGTCCATAGGATAAGTCACTTCCCTATCAGTTTGAGGTTCAGCAGTAGTACAAAAACAGTCACAAGCTTAACTGTTATAATAATAATAATACATTTGATTTATACTGCATTTTTCTACTTTTTACCTCAAAGTATTACAAAAAAGAAAAGCATTAAAAAAGAAATACATAAAAATAAGAAATAAAAATAATAATGACAAAAAGAGAGAGAGAGAGAGAGAGAGAGAGAGAGAGAGAGAGAGAGAGAGAGAGAGAGAGAGAGAGAGAGAGAAACATTTAAAGGGTACCAAAAGTTTTGCTAAAAAGAAATGTTTTGACTGTTGACTTAAGGAACTCTGAGAACTAGAACACATGCTTATTTTAATGGCCTCCCTACATAACACATAAACAAGTCCTATAGGTGTTGTTCCGAGGAAACCTCGTGACACGTTTTAACAAAACCTGAAGCCCTTCTGTGATCTTAAAGCAAACACAGCAGCATGACACAGCAGACAGAACAAGCAGAGACAAAGCCGGAGGCGGGTCGCTATCATGTGACTGAAAGTGCTGGACCATCTGCAGATTAAACTGCAGGAAGAGCCCCAAAATAGTGTTAATAACTTTATTTACAAGTTTTCTATTGTGAGAGTTTGTGTTTTAGCTGCTGCAAAAAATCACAGCCACAAAAAGCCGAATTCACAATCTACGTGTATGATTTTAATGTAAAATAAAAATCTATATCTTTTAATTTACTTAATAAAACCACATACATAATTGCATGTTGCATTGTATAATAATTGGAAAGTCAAGCAGCCATTTACCCCCAAATCAGCTGCTTTTTTCAACTAGCTATCTGTGCTCTGTTCAATACCCCATCGATTGTCTAACTGGCTCAGAGTTGATCATTTTTTTCTCTTAAATGAAGCAACTAAACAAGCTCAACATGTTCTCCAACGTAGAACATATTCCTAGATCCGTGCTTCTGTTTTTTTCTTGTTTTTGTTTGCGTCAGTCAGGACCGATGGCTGCTCACAATGAGCCCGGTTTTAATAAAGTTTTTTTTTCCACTTTTGTCACATACTTGCTCAGCATAAGGGATTGCTTTAACCTGAAAACCATTATAACAAACTGACAACACTGCTTTCTAACCCTGATCCAAATTGGAACATTCATACATACTCTTGGTTTATCAACATAATATGAATAAGCTGACTATTTCTTTAAATATATTAGTTCTGCTCGCCCTCTAAAATGCCCTGAGATGATGCGTTATGGATTTTTGTCATATAAGCTAATAATATGAGAAAAATATCCATCAGAAACAAATAAAGAGTGAACACCTTGTATTGAGAAGTTGTGCTGACAAAACATATAGAAAGATTGTCGATTAGCACATTTAATCCTTTCCAGTTTAAGGTGAATCAGCTGTAACTGCAGGAAAGAGCCACATCCAATCTAAACACCAGTGCATGTAATACAGGAGGTTTATATCTACTGAATGTTAGAATTAAATCATGCATAAACCAGCCACTGATGTTTATTTTTTTTTAAATATCACTTTTTATTATGACAGTTTTGAGGATAAGCTACAGCAATTTTCTGACGCTCTTCGTGTTGCTCAATTTATGCAAAGCCATCATTTTTCTCTGTGCTTGATGAATTTCAGTTCATTGAATCATGAAAGCAGCTCCTTTTCATCCATCACAGCAAAGTTTGCTTGGATAGTTAAACCTGGTTCCCAACCGAACAGAACAATGGTTCATATTTCCAACTCTCTTTCCTTTCATTAGTCAAAAAAAAATCAGCCTGCAGATTAGAAATAAAATGTAATTTGTAATTAAAAGTGATTACTGAATGCATCTCTTCTGGTTCTAAAGTGACAGTAAACAAGCAAAGATTAACAATTGACTCATGATGTTTGGAGGACTTGGTTCAATGAATAAGGGGCAGAATGCCTAGCTGCGGACTGCAGTGTTTAGTAATTGTTGTGGGAGAATTTTAAACATCGAAATAAGAAAGTAATATTTAACAGTCCTGCTGCTTGTTATTTTTAGCTGAGGCACCATCTGATGATCACAGAAACAGCAAAAGTGCTGAAGACCAGTCATGTCACCTGCAGTAAGGATGCTGCATAAATTGCCTAAAATCTATCTTTCCATAAAGTAAATATATTTAAAATGTTTTTTTGGCCTATTTTAACTTCAGCTGAAGTGATTCAGTATTCAATTTGCTAATCTGATCAAAATGTCTGCCGCTTAATTAATCTTTTATCTTTTCTTTAGAGTAGTAAATGAAAGACAACAGGTTAATGTTCCGTTTAGCACAATATATAAAGATTTTAGGGTTGATAATTATATGGATAAGGAACCAAGTTAATTCCATTTCTTGGTACTGGTGGTAACATTTTAAAAGCAAAGACCAGCATCCTGGGTTTTATCACATCAAGCCAAGCGGCTGTTTGGCAGTAATGAAAAAGAAAACTGTTTCTACAGCAGTTCACTCCACTGTGACGTCGACTGGAGCTGTGGGGGTTGGTGATAGAAGGTCGAGACTGAACTATTCAGACACAAATACTGGAGATGGACATGACAAAAAAATGATACAGTGGGGCAAAAAAGTATTTAGTCAGCCACCAATAGTGCAAGTTCTCCCACTTAAAAAGATGAGAGAGGCCAGTAATTTTCATCATAGATATACCTCAACTATGAGAGACAAAATGAGAAAAAAAAAATCCAGAAAATCACATTGTCTGATTTTTAAAGAATTTATTTGCAAAATATGGTGGAAAATAAGTATTTGGTCAATAACAAAAGTTCATCTCAATACTTTGTTATATACCCTTTGTTGGCAATGACAGAGATCAAACGTTTTCTGTTAGTCTTCACAAGGTTTTTACACACTGTTGCTGGTATTTTGGCCCATTCCTCCATGCAGATCTCCTCTAGAGCAGTGATGTTCTGGGGCTGTCGCTGGGCAACGCGGACTTTCAACTCCCTTCAAAGATTTTCTATGGGGTTGAGATCTGGAGACTGGCTAGGCCACTCCAGGACCTTGAAATGCTTCTTACGAAGCCACTCCTTCGTTACCCGGGCGGTGTGTTTGGGATCATTGTCATGCTGAAAGACCCAGCCACGTTTCATCTTCAATGCTCTTGCTGATGGAAGGAAGTTTTCACTCAAAATTTGACGATACATGGCCCCATTCATTCTTTCCTTCACAAGGATCAGTCGTCCTGGTCCCTTAGCAGAAAAACAGTCCCAAAGCATGATGTTTCCACCCCCGTGCTTCACTGTAGGTATGGTGTTCTTTGGATGCAACTCAGCATTCTCTCTCCTCCAAACACGACGAGTAGAGTTTTTACCAAAAAGTTCTATTTTGGTTTCATCTGACCATATGATATTCTCCCAGTCATCGTCTGGATCATCCAAATGCTCTCTAGCAAACTTGAGACGGGCCTTGACATGTACTGGCTTAAGCAGGGGGACACGTCTGGCACTGCAGGATTTGAGTCCCTGGCGGCGTAGTGTGTTACTGATGGTACCCTTTGTTACTTTGGTCCCAGCTGTCTGCAGGTCATTCACTAGGTCCCCCCGTGTGGTTCTGGGATTTTTACTCACCGTTCTTGTGATCATTTTGACCCCACGGGGTGAGAGCTTGCATGGAGCCCCAGATCGAGGAAGATTATCAGTGGTCTTGTATGTTTTCCATTTTCTAATAATTGATCCCACAGTTGATTTCTTCACACCAAGCTGTTTACCTATTGCAGATTCAGACTTCCCAGCCTGGTGCAGGTCTATAATTTTGTTTAGGGTGTCCTTTGACAGCTCTCTAGTTTTGGCCATGGTGGAGTTTAAAGTGTGACTGTTTGAGGTTGTGGACAGGTGTCTTTTATACTGATAACAGGTTCAAACAGGTGCCATTAATGAAGGTAACGAGTGGAGGACAGAGGAGCCTCTTACAGAAGAAGTTACAGGTCTGTGAGAGCCAGAAATCTTGCTTGTTTGTAACTGACCAAATACTTATTTTCCACCATATTTTGCAAATAAATTCTTTAAAAATCAGACAATGTGATTTTCTGGATTTTTTTTATCTCATTTTGTCTCTCATAGTTGAGGTATATCTATGATGAAAATTACCGGCCTCTCTCATCTTTTTAAGTGGGTGAACTTGCACTATTGGTGGCTGACTAAATACTTTTTTGCCCCACTGTATATATGGAAAATCACCTCAACCCAATTGTATAATGGAGGACCTGTAATGCTGTGGGCCCGTTTCTCTAAATCAGCACAAGCCATGCCATCTTTTTGATTCAAAGTATGACCCTAATTAAATATAGAAATGGTTTTACAAACACGAAAATAAACCTCCAGGGCAATCCAGGTCTGCAGGATTACACCCTGAAGAAAAGCCCCAAGGAGAAGTGATATTGAGAGAAAAACAACGACTTTGGATGATAAGAAATTAAAAGTATGTTGCTTTTCATATTATGGGGAGCTACATTGAAAACTACTTGAGACAAGAAAAGGTAATAAAGAATTTATTATAAAATGTATTACACCATAAAGTGTCAGAAGTAATAAGAACATGGCATTCTCAGACATGCTATAAGAACAGAACATAAATAGGGACAAAAATACAATGTGCAATGTGGTGATCAGACCAAAATCTCCATCAAACAGAAACCATCTTCAGCTGTCCGTCAAATCCAAACCCTCCGGTTAAATCTTAGTTCTTAAAAACATGGGGTGCTGCGTTTTCTCTGAAACAAGAAGAAAAAGGCAAACATTTTTCTCTCCTTCCCCCCCGAAATACATCCCTTCCCTGTGATCTATACAAGGCAACAACACGAGGTTAAAGCAGTGCGTTTCAGGCACACAGCGTTGGCAATAACAGCACAAGAAAACCCTGGACACCAAAACAGCTTGGGTGGTTTTATTCCATCATGATTTATACACATGGAGTCTTTTTTAGATATTCCCTCCTCAACATTCATTTTGCCTCTCTATGTTTGAGCCAAAAATAGGAGAGGTCTGCTGCGTTTACTGGCAAGTTGGAGCTGATAGAAACCAACCTTAAAAGGTTGAGTTGGTGAACACTGGAGGAAGTGAGAAACAGGAAATACTGAAGCTCTTATTGAACAACTCCTAGAAAACAAGTCTATAAACCTCTTGGGATTAAAATACTCAGAATAGACGCTCTGAAAGACAAGATATTTCCTGTTTTATTAGAATAGCATGAACTTCACGAAAACTGCTTGCATAAAGAGACATTCCTGCCTTCAGTAAACGTTTCCCACCGACTTTCATTCCATCACTTTGGCTTTTTTCTGAACATGGTGTAAAAAGGCAAAGTGAAAGAAAATGTGAAGCGACGCGTGGCTGGCTATAAACCCGCAGCGATGCAAACAGAAGCTCAAATTCAGTTTGATAGAAGGTGGCGTCAATGCCACTGTGCAAAAAGGAAAACACCTGACACTGCGGACGGTAAGCTTAAGCATCAGAGCCGACTGTGACAAGCTGCCCAGTTACTTAACAGCAAAGAAGGAAACATTTTCTAAACTACAAACAAAGAAACAAATTCAGCTTATCTTGTATTTTTTTTAAAACTTTTTTATGGCACTTTCTATTAAAATTCATTAGGATGAATAAGAAGCTTGACTCCACCCTGTCTGCCATGATGATTTTCGATGTTTGTAGCATTTGACAAGAACAATTTAGTCAATTTCAATCAACAGCACTCAATAAGACCCTATAATTATGTGGGGAAAAGTTCCAAATGTTGTTCTTTTGTTGGAGAAAATGGCTATAGTTCCTTTTGTCAAAATGAACAACATTTTTAGGAATAGCTTTATTTATTTTTACAGGTCCCAGAACTTCCTTATAGATTGTAAAGACCAGCCCACCACCCAGCTCTAATTTGGTCCCAGTTCATGCTGTAAACAATAGAGCCCTGGGGTTGAGTTTGTTGACACCTAGAGGAGGAAATCAAAACTGCAACCAAGAAACTGCAACCCATCCTCATCTCCAACGCTGCAGGACTATAACAGCAAAACATAGAAAACATCAGAATCTTTGGTTTATTCTTCCCTCGAAGATTTTAGTAACATATTAGCTGAAAACATGAGGAAAATTATCTGTTGGTTCAGATTTAAAATATCTTTAACTGAAGATATTCATATTTCTAATCCTCTGGAAAAAATGTACCTCATACTATTGTTCTGTTCAAATACTGAATTTAGCAACAAAAGCTAATAAAAACACAACCAGACTGTAACATAATGACCAAATATCAGTTGTTAAAGCAGCTTAAAAAAATCAGTGACAGTAACAGTAGAGGATGGTGCAAAAAAATATGAAAAATACAATTGTTGTTCATTATTTCAACTGTGAGGGTAAAGTTAAAGAAACTTTTTGTTCAGGGATTTTGTGATTAAAGTACAAAGGCAAGAAAATTATGGGACCTGTAAAAAGGCATCACCCAAAATCAATATTAGAGATGTCCCCATCCAAGCATGTCTTAGTGATCTATGTCCGAATGAAACTCTGCTTCCAGAACCTACTGACTATTAACCATCAGTGGTTCTACATCAAACGTGGCCTCAATGAGATGAGCTGCTTCAGTTTATGAGCAAAGCTTGCAAAACTGCATGGTGGATATAGATTTCATGAATCTGTGATGTTTTTTTTTTAACCGCCATAACATTAATAGTTAAAGAGACGATTGGCTGATGTAACTCGCTGCCTGCTATCCTCAGATTTCCCCCCGTTTACCCTGAAAGCAGCTGAAAAAGCAGTTATTACATCGTATGAGGATCAACCAGCAACAGTTAAATATAGATAAAAACAATTATATGAGTCCTATCAAAACAGAGTAAACATGTTAGCGTTAGCCTATCATTTTAGCCAACTGCTATGGATTAACCATTTTTAGCAGCAGTGAGATGTGAACTTGTTAAAAGCAGCAGAAAATGTTTCCAATAATATGACAGAATATATCAGCAGATTATGAGCTGGTTTGGACTGGATTTTCATGGCGCCAGATGAAAACGGCTAACATACGTGGAAGATCAGCGCGAGGAAGTAAAATACTAAAGCGGAACATTAAATACTGATGCAAAATGAGTCCTTTTACTGCATATACAAGAATTTCCTTTCATAAGGTATTGGTCTGAGACAAGTTTATTCTTGAACACATTTAATCCGCATTGGTGACATCCGATAAACCTTACACCAGGCCTGAATCCTTAATCTGAATTATTTTGGTTGGTCCGACCCCTCCCCCCCGATAAGATCTAAACTTCAAGGCCTTTTATCATAAGCAGAGTTTCATGTCTTTAAACTAAACATGCAACCTTTAAATGTTGAACTTTTTTGAAATTCTTTCTGGTATTTAGTTTGAACAAGGCACAGTTCTTCAGATGTTTAAAAAGAACCACAGTCGCAACAATAAGACCGTTTGTGCTTTTAGGGAGGTAGAAGGCCCCAAAGGCACTCTTAAAAATGCTCTTAATTTATTAGACACCAAGATAAACAAACAAAAAAAAGTAAAAGGAGGGAAAACCTTAAATGTAAAAGAGATGGCAGCCTCCTACTAAAAACACTGACACACACAGATCTAGTTCTAAACTTTGGGGGTGGATATGAAAGAGGTCCAAAAACATCCTGCTGCCAACTTTTTAGAAACTCCAGCACTTCTTCATGTGGAGACTTCAAGGTTAATTTTTCCTATTTTAACTTTGTGTGCAGAAGAGTAGGAGGAATATTATTAAGCAGCGCTGCGAGATTAAAAGCACAGGATTCCTCTTTGGGGATTCGAAGACATTAATAGAGAAAGGTCTGCTGTACAGATGTGGAGATCACAAATGTAACATCTGGATCTAACAACTAGTAAAGAGCGAGCAGCTGGACTAATGATTGCACTTTTATACTCAGGCCTGAGTCTGTGCTGTTCAAGCAGAGGTTGGGCGCTTCAGACTGACGTTTGGTGAGGAAGCTGCGCAAATCGTCAGCGGGATATGACAGAGCTGATTGAGTTGTATGATGTGCCGCCGTTGCAGGTAGGGGGATATCCATTAGGGGCCCCATTCAGAGCCTCCATATTGACCTTAAACACAGGAGAGGCTTTCAGCAGGAAGTCGGCTGCATCTCTGCGTCCTAGCTCCCTTAGTTTAGTCATCAGCACACCCACCGTGCTGCTGGTTCTGCTGCTCCACTCTCGCAGCAGCGCCGCGGTTGGGCTGGGCTGCAGCTCAGCCCGCTGGGAGTCTGAGTCCGGCGTGCCGTTTGGAGTCCCATTGCTGTGTTTGGCCACCAAATCAGTGAGTCCGAGGTTCATGGCCAGCAGGCACCAGTCCTTCCCCAATGCATCGGGGGGATCCAGCATGCGGCACAGCTTCCTGCGAGCCAGCAAGGGCACGTCGGAGATGTGGATGTCCATCCCCAGAGTCCCCAGCTGGTAAACCTCAGCGCAGCCATACACCAGGATGCTGCTAAAGCTCTCCCTGTAGCCGCCCATGGTGTTGGTGAGTGAAGTTTCCCTCTGGATCTGAGCACGGTAGAAATCTTTGGGTTGGTAGACCATGATGGGGGCATGGTGCTCCCGCAGCTGCTGAGGGCTCAGGTAGTATTTGGCTGTGAGCAGTCCAGGCAGCGTGGAGGCCAGAAGGTTCTCTGTTATACTACAGATGGTGTCCAGCAGGGTGTAGCACTTGGCCCGCTCCGTGTCAGGTCCGCGCACCTGGATCTCCACACCCTGCCCGTGGTTGACCAGCAGTATCATGCCCTCCACCCCTGCTTGGCTCACTTTGGCTCCGTTGGTCCAAAGGTGGATGTCTCCGTCCAACTCCTCCCCACCTTCTTCCTCCGGTTTCTGCTGGTGGCTCCAGCGACACAGGTTCACCTGCAGCTTGTGAAACATCCCACAGGGGAACGGAGTGAGGTGCTCGGCAGGGACGAGCCTAACCCCGCCATAGATCAGCGAATCCTCATCTTCCTCCTCGGTCCAGGAGCGGTGGAGGCCGTTCGTCTTGATCAGGGCGGGAACATCCACCATGGACGGGTTGGTGACGTCACGGGCGCACACGTCCATGGCGTCCAGGATCTGTAGCAGCTCCTCCACATCGCTTTCAGGGGCCAGAGCCTGCACCTCCTCCAACCTGTAGCGCCCCCTGTAGTGGTGGATGGCCTTCGGGGTTTCCACAGAGAGCAGTTTACCGAGGATGTTTGTGCAGAGCCAGCGAGGCTCGAGGATGACGACGTCCTGCACCGTCTCACTCTGCATGATGTTGATCTGGATGTTTGTGGAAAAGACACAAATCAGAGACGTTGGATAAGTTGGAGCTAAAGCAGCTTAGAAAGCATTTACACTGATAGAAGACTTAAATCTAAAAGGCTAAAAAAAGAGATTATACTTCAAATAATAACCACAGAGGGTTCCTTTTTAATTAATTTTTTTTATTTTGACCACAGAGGCTTTAAAGTTACTCTTGCAGTGTGCTATATGTACATAAACCCAGCCTAACATTTGGAAAACTTAGCAAATGAAAAGCAACATACTGTGTTCATTATCAAAAAGCTTCCATCATCAATCTGGATCTATATAAAATAATTCTGCTAAACTGAAATGAGTCCTTTTCCAGAGGCTACATTCTCTATAATACATCCAATACTGAGGATGTATAACTGTGATGAAGGTCCTGTTATAAAACCCAAATGAGTCCAAGTTTGAAGCTTATGACTGAATCACAACAGATGGAAGAAAAAGAAAAAACAAAATAAAACAAAAAATCAGGATTTGTAACAACAACAAGGCTCTGAGACCAGTTTGATACAAAGACAGATCCAGGAGCATCTGCTCAATAACTCTTGAAACCAGAAAACTTTTTTTATGTTTTATGGTCTGTGGAGGTAAATACTCAGCTCTTTCCATCCATTTTTTTGTGATAAAAAAAATAAAAAATTATTATATACACACATATATATATATATATATATATGACAATGTGAATTAGGCATGTTTATTAGATCGACTTAACCAGTTGATGCTAAATATAATGTCGTCCGACGCTTAAGTTAAAAACAAAAGGAAGTAGGGGTGGCAGAAAAATAAAAAAGGAAGTAGAGGTGGCAGAAAAATAAAAAAGGAAGTAGAGGTGGCAGAAAAATAAAAAAGGAAGTAGAGGTGGCAGATTAGAGCAGACTACAGAGATCAGGACCAAGGTTTTAATGAATGTGTTTGATTTAGGCAAACTGTCCTAACTTTATCATATCGGCTAATATTAGCGGTAGGTTCATGACACCGGGAGATGTCGAGAGAGAAGTGTGTTTCTAACTCTTCTATTTATGAGGCGAAAAAAGGTTGTCCATCGTTCTTTAATAAATTAAATCATTTTTGAAAAGGTCAAAAACCAGCTCAAGCGGGTAGAGCATAGTTTAAAAAAAAATGTACTAAGTCCAAATGAATTCTGGAGCGACAATCAAGCGCTTCTATTGTGATACTTTGAAATGCGCCCACCAAAATGATTATGGAAGCATCCGATTCCAGCGGAACAAATTTGGAGAGGTGAAGATGAGGGTTTCCAATACCAGCACTCCGCCAGCTCTGTAGCACGGTAGTGGCAACATCATGGTTTGGGGATGTTTCTTTGCCATCAAGTTAAGAGAAAAATCAAGACTTCTATACTGCAACTATAGTCTAGAACTATACATACATTTCTGGATTTTAAAATTGATATATTTTTTTTTTTAAATAAACCACACGGAGGACAAAAGATTGCTGATGCTGATAATCAGTACATGTACAAGGCCTTCTCAAAATACTAGTATATTGTGATAAAGTTCATTATTTTCCATAATGTAATGATAAAACTTGAACATTCGTGTATTTTAGATTCATTGCACACTAACTGAAATATTACAGGTCTTTTATTGTCTTAATACAGATGATTTTGGCATACAGCTCATGAAAACCCAAAAGTCTCTAAACGAGCTATGCACCTAATCATCTGAATCAACAAGTTAACTCTAAACACCTGACAAAGATTCCTGAGTGCTTTAAAACTCCCAGCCTGGTTCATCACTCAAAACCCCAATCATGGGTAAGACTGCCGACCTGATTGCTGTCCAGAAGGCCATCATTGACACCCTCAAGCAAGAGGCTATGGCACAGAAAGATATTTCTGAACAAATAGGCAGATCTCAGAGGGCTGTATTAAGGCACCTTAGTGGGAAGTCTGTGGGAAGGATAAAGTGTGGCAGAAAACGCTGCACAACGAGAAGAGTTGACCGCACCCTGAGGAAGATTGTGGAGAAGGGCAGATTCCAGACCTTTGGAGACCTGCGGAAGCAGTAGACTGAGTCTGGAGTAGAGACTTCCAGAGCCACCGTGCACAGGCGTGTGCAGGAAATGGGCTACCGGTGCTTCATTCTCCAGGTCAAGCCACTTGTGAACCAGAAACAGCGGCAGAGGCGCCTGACCTAGGCTACAGAGAAGCAGCACTGGACTGTTGCTCAGTTTTGCATTTCAATTGGAAATCAAGGTGCCAGAGTCTGAAGGAAGACTGGGGAGAAGGAAATGCCAAAATGCCAGAAGTCCATTGTCAAGTACCCACAGTCAATGATGGTCTGGGGTACCATGTCAGCTGCTGGTGTTGGTCCACTGTGTTTTATCAAGGGCAGGGTCAATGCAGCTAGCTATCAGGAGACTTTGGAGCACTTCATGCTACTATATCTGCTGAAAAGCTTTATGGAGATGAAGATTTAATTTTTCAGCACAACCTGGCAGCAGCTCACCAAAGCCACTGGTAAATGGCTTACTGACCATAGCATCACTGAGCTCAATTGACCTGCCAACTCTGCTGACCTGAACCCCATAGAGAATCTGTGGGTTATTGTGAAGAGAAAGTTGAGAGAAGCAAGACCCAACACTGTGGATGAGCTAAAGGCCGCTATCGAAGCATCCTGGGCCTCCATAACACCTCAGCAGTGCCACAGGCTGATTGCCTCCATGCCATGCCGCATTGAAGCAGTCATTTCTGCAAAAGGATTCGCAACCAAGTATTGAGTGCATAACATAATTATTTGAAGGTTGACCTTTTTTGTATTAAGAACATATTACTTTTATCGTCGGATGAAATATGCTAATTTTGTGGTTTTTATGAGCTGTATGCCAAAATCATCCGTATTAAAGCTACAGTGTGTAATTTTTAGCGACATCTAACGTCCAGACTGCAGACCGCAGCAACATGAACATCTCCCCCCCACCGCTTCTCCCCCCCAACAGTACGGCGAGCGTTACGGGACAAAATGTCTTCCACGATGTCCGCATCACCTACCTTCTCAAGTGATGAGGTTTGTTTACATAGATAATTTTACAGATAGTATTCTCAGGCATAATAATGCCATCTATTGTTCAGTACCATCTCAGTTCATCTCTCTCAACTTGCCGTAGTTACTTTCGAGCGTAATGGGCGATCTCGCAATCGCTAGTTTGTTGGCTCTGTGCTGCCGTAGCGCAAAGATGTCTGCCTCCATGGCTGCGAGACCCGCTCCTATGTTATTATAAATAACGAATTCTAAGGCAACGCAAATATTGAGGTTAAGAGGCTGAGCTCGTAGATGATGATAAATAACATAGTTATGTATACTATATTAGATTTCTGACTGTATATCCCTGTAATTATTACACACTGTAGCTTTAAGACAATAAAACGTGAAATATTTCAGTTAGTATGCAATGAATCTAAAATATATAAATGTTCAAGTTTAATTATAACATTATGGAAAATAATGAACTCTATCACAATATGCTAATATTGTGATAAACCTATAAACCTCTGACTGCCTCTGTGAATGCCATGGTGACAGAGCTGCAGATCAAACTTTCTTTTTCTGTCTTGAGACATTCTGGTGAACACAAAGTTACTAAATGTTCTCTGAGCAGAGATTGGGTATTATGTTTACCAATAAAAGGTGGTTAATTTTTTTTTATGAATCAGCAGCGCACCCTGGTGGACAATAGGCTGGAAACTGAGAATTCAGAAGAAGAAAAAACAAATGTAGGTTCTGATTCCTGAAGCCTCACCTCCCCCATGCTGTGCAGCTGCATGGCCAGTGTTCGCAGGTGATCCTGGCTGACCAGCGGGTTGAGCTGGTCCTGGACGTCGTTGACAAACTGCTGCCACGATGTGAGCTGGTTGGGTCCGCTCAGCTTCCTCCAGGACGGCAGGGCGGCCAGCAGGCGCTCCGACAGCTGCGTCATTGGACTGCAACTCTGCAACCGGAAGGTGAGAGCAGTAAAGTGATGAAGACAGAAAACTGAGAGGAGGTGGTTTAATATTCACACAATGAGGATGTCTCTGAGGATTTTGGCAGAACTCACAGAGATGATGTTGGTCCGAAGCTCCTGCAGGTGGCTCCTCAGCAGCTTCAAGTCTTTGGAGTTCGATGCTCCGGCGTCCATCACAAACAGTTTGTCACTGATCTGCAGATCATTACCAAAGCTAAAAAAAAAAAAAAACACAGAAAAAAGCAAAGAAAAGATCAAGGATTGTGATGTGCTTTCTGTTCTCAAATCTTATCTCTATACAGGAGCTTTACAAGAGTTTTTCGCTGTAGTTTGATTCCCTACCGGTTTCTGACTTCCTTGAGCAGCGCTTTCTCTTTATCGTAACTGAACTCGCCAGAGAACGCTCTGGTGATGTCGGCCAAGTCGGCATGCGTCGCCACCAGGACGACCGACAGGGGCTGCTGGATCCGACCTCCAAACACTGCTCAGACACACAAAAACCAAAATCAGAACAATGATTTAATTTAGCTTTTTGGGGTGCTTATTTTTATATTTTTTAGAACACAGAGTAAACACCACTGTCATAATTAAATTTTTTTTTTAAGGTTTAATGATGTATTGTCCTGGTAAATCATTAGAAGTGTCTTTTCCATGTTTAACGTTACATAAATACATCACAGTTCATATAAAACCCAAAAATGAGGGAGAAACTTAAAAACTTTTTGAGACTGATCTGACTGAGACGACCTCTCCTGTCCTCATCCTCTCACATCCCTCCTGATCTTCAGCTCATCTAAGCTGATTAATGCTTGGAAGTGGTCATGATTTCATGCACTTTGCAAAGTAAGCCCAGAGCATAATGCTGCCAAAGCCCTGCTTCACTGGCACCATGGTGGTTTTTGGTGCAGATCAGAAATATCCGCTGGCTCCTTTCAGATTTGGGTCACTAAGAAGGAAAGCTGGTTCCTTCAGACATTCTACAAAGGAGTGGCACTTTTTAAAAATCATTTTGCTCATGTTTTCTCCAATAATTCACCAACAATTTATATGTATATTGTTTACATAACTCTAATGCTGTAGAATTGTTTTGATCCTTCCTCTTAATAATAAGCTTGAGCAGTGAGCCGGTATTGACCTTCCTGACCTCTCTGGAAACTATTCTTGAGGTAAAAGATGGAAATGAGTGCATGCTGTTTGGCCTTTTCTAAAAACAGGATGTTGTTAGCCTGGATCAAGTCCAGCCTTGTTTTTTAACCACTTTTTAGAGAATAACTGCTAAACTTAAAGCTATTTTCATTAAGTTTTATTGTCAGAGTTTTAACTCTCATGCTGTTTGGTTAATACGACAAATTTGATTATTTTCTGTTAAACTGTAGAGGTAAAAAGTTGATGGAAAAGATTTAAGATTGTTTCATGAACCAGGAATTTAAAGAAGACAGCAAATGTAGCCTTAGGCTGGTCTCCCCTCACCGATGTTGTCCTGGGGTGGGGTGAGGGCCTTCAGCAGGTTCAGCCAGTACGTGATGTGGCCCAGCTGGGTCTCGTACAGCTCCTCCAGGCTGAATAAGACCAGGTGGATCGCTGTGGCGTCATTGGCTGCAAAGTAGTCATAGGAGCAGTGGTAGACGGGGTTTCCTGAGAACTCCCATATGCTGAAATCCCCTACACCTTCAGATAAAGGAAAAAAAGAAAGCATAGAAGTTTGATTCTATAACATGTAATTCTTACATATCTATACATTTAATTACAAAGATCTAGGTTAGAAGAGAGTGGGTGTTATTCAGGTTCTATGGGTTTCTCACCGTGGATGTTGGCGTGCTGGATGTCGATGGCCTTGGTGGCCTGCTCGTCTGCTGTGGACAGGGCATTATGGACGGGGGTGAAGACCTCCAAGACGCCTTTGGTCAGGCTAGGTTCAAACATCATGCTGCGACTGCGGACGCTCACGTTCTCACAGCCAGGATACAAGTTGGAGATGCTCACAGAGACTACGGAAGCAAGCGAGGGACAGGAGACTTTTTACCAATCAGCTTTTATCATTATTGTGCTGCAGCTGATAGATCAACAGGTGTGAATTCTTGAGAACTTGGCAGTTTTCCACTGAGTCGGCCTCTTTTTGCTAAAGTAACGGAAATCGCTCTATACTTGGTGTGCAGATGCAACCGGAAGCAGTTTTTTCCCCGTCCATGTTTTAATGATGCTTCTAGTTCAGTTTTCTGGACATGAACAGAAAACTTTAGATGATTTATTACAGTTTTGGCTAAAACTATAATTCCTATTTCTGACCAAATGCATTTCATTTCTTCTGTTCTGCATTTGTCTCAACACTGTCTTTAAAATCTGTAAATTTTTCTTCATGACAAAGTTCAGCTGTTCATGGTCCTTGGCAATAATCCAACTGGAGTAGCTAAACTGCATCTTCATCCTGAATTGTTCTTGTTTAGGCATTTGTTTTAGAAATGCAAAATATACAAATTAATCAATAATATTTCCTCAATTCTTAGCAAATTTTTACCCTTACTTGATAAGAAAATATTTTCCTATGTCAAAATGTGTCACAAAGAAAGAACTTAAGTGTAATGTCATATTTGTTAATGATGTCTTTACTGCTACAAAGAAAAACAAACACCAAAAATGATTAAACATTGTGCAGGAGTAGCTATTGTATAGTTTTCACCAACACTTCTTGCTTTGCAACACATGGGGGCAACATTCAACTAAAAATAAATCTGCTAAGATTTTATGTTTGAAATTACCCTCAGACACAGTATGGGCTTAAAGCAAGTCAAACATTCAGATCCTATTAAACAGCTTAGATGCATCCAGTGTTTTTTTAGAATTCATCCAAATACAGCAGAAACAAAACACTAACGGCACATGTGACAACTAGCACTGCATAGATCCTAAAACATGCAGTGAAATTTGCTTCGACCCTTAAGGTCATTCCAGAGAATGTTTGGTTTTTATTACTGCTCTGCAGGCCTTCAGCTTCCTCCACCTCCTCCAGAGGTGGAAATGTAAATGAGATGTCGTCTCCAGCCCTCTGACTCTATGTGCTGCATTGGTGCAGCTACACAAAAGACAAACCTGGTTTAGATTCACCTCAATATAATTATAGAACACATGACAAAGTTAATTACTGTTGTTCTTTAAGCTGTGAATCACTGGATTCCCAGCTTGTGGATGGGATGTGATCGGTAACCTGATGTGATATCAGAGCAGAGATCCTGTCTGTTTGTCTGGGAGCTAACAGCTCTGGTTTAAGTTTGGCTACAGAAGGTTTTAATGAGGTCTATAATCATATTTAAAAATTCACTATCACATGGCTCCGTCATTTACAAACATCATCTGTTAAAGCTTAACGAAAACACATTTAAGTCTGGACAAATAATAACACTAAACTTTTAGCTTTGCAGGGATTACATTCTACCTCTAATACTAATAAGTTAATAAATAAACTAGAAAACCGTCTCTAAGAGCCATTGTTGCCCTGAATAAAACAATCTCATCCAAACCTTAACCATCAATATTTATTTATTTAGTATCAATAAATTTTTCTTAAAATCGAGGTTGTTTCTGTACCATTTACATATTTATTCATTCATATATTTGTCCTGCCCTTGAATTTGCACAAAGAAATCCTGATTCTAATAATCTACACTAAAAAAAATATTGTGAAAAAATTCTTCCTTTTTTTTAAAATCCCTTTTCGGTTTTCCTGGAATAAGATTGGTTGTAGGAAAGAGTGAAATCAATAAAACTGCTTCAGATTTCTAACCTTAGGTTAAAACGGATGAAGGCTGCAGGTAAAACATTCACTTCAATGTATCCATTTCATAACAACATTGTTGGATGAAGTAGACTTTCCTTATTTTAGCACCTTCTTTGCTGAGAGAATGATAACCATATTTCCTTTTCCATTCGTTTACTTGTGATAAATGTTTCTCTACTTTTTTTATCATTTGAACATTTTCATTCAAGAAAGAAACATCTGATTCTTTTCAACCTGCAGATTGCCTGTTCTGTCATTTTAAAAGCTTATTTACAACAGCATAGCCATCAACATCCACAGACTGGGCTGATTCATGGAGAGCTGTCGATTACCTGCAGGTTTGGAGTTGATGGGGGAGTTGGGGTGTCGGGCCGCGTTTGTCATACGAGACGTCCTCCTCCTCCTGAAGAAGCTGCGCAGGATGCCACATTTCAGAGACTCCAGCAGGGTGCTCTTTCCAGCTCCAGAGTGTCCAAACAGCTTCAGTTTGATCCTGGGTTGGATGGTCTGAGTGGGACGCAGCTGCTGGATGTAGCTCAGTTTGTGGTTGTCCTGATTACAAGAGAGAAACGTTAAGAGGAATACAGAGGAAGAGAAAGGCATCACTGACATCCGTCTACCTTTATGATCAACATAGATGTTTACTTTCTCGGTTTTTAAACCAAACTTTTTTTCCCCCACTTAATTTCCCGTTTATATAGCTGTGTACAGCACAATGAACATCCACCTTGGAAAGAAAACATCTGTTGTGGTTTCTAAGACCATAACAAATCTTCTCAGTTTCAAAAGCGTCACGGGTTCTTTAAATATGGAACACGTGATAGATAACAAGCATAAAAGGGGATGGGATTTTAAAAAGATCTGGATGCTTTTGGCACAACCAGAATGTTCGCTCCCTCCCGTAGCTCTACAATCCTGCCAGTTAAACATTTTTTAACAAGTAAGACTGTCTTGTAACCATCCACCAGATGAGTCAGCCATCAGAAGTGGCCTCCAACCCTCTGAGTGGTTGTGTGGGATGTAAAAACACTCCATACTCCCACCTGGGTTATGAATGCAGTTTGTAATTCCAGCGTTTGTGGTTCAAAGAGGACAAATATTCACGTTGAACCACATGTGCTCCGTCTTTTCTTTGTTGCTGACGCCTTGAGGAGTCGATCTTTCTATCGAATCTGGTTTCCATGTGTTAAAAAATCTTAATTTAGCCCAACATATGCAGAGGATGACTGTTTTCACAGTTGCTGCTTTCATGTTCTCGCGCTCTGCTCTGAATCTCAGCAGGTTTGATGAGAAAATGGAATCAGACAGTAAGTCGGTATCATTCTGCTTTAGATGGGGTCCACTTGCATTTTTATCCTTATATTTCCAATGTTTTCAGAATTACATTGGTAAGAGTCCTTAGATTTTGTTTTTAACAAAGTCACATTTATTCATGGTAGATATTTCAAAATGGCTTTAAGCAAAGAGACTGAAAGGAAGCAAGTAGGAAGGAGAGACTGAATAATCAACCTTTTTCTGTGCATTTCCTTTACTTGTACCTAATTTGAAAAAAAAAAAAAAAACTAATTTTATCCATACCCTGATTGCAACTAAAATCCGGTGGCATACATGGATAGGAATATTGGAGATTCACAAAAACCAGGGCATGAATCAATTAAAATTAACACTACATCATCATATTTTTACTGAAGTCAAAGTAAAAAGTAGCCATCCAAGAAATAACTCAAGGAAGAGCGAATAAAGTATTTCTCAAGTACTGAGTAACTGATTTACTCACTACACATGATCATAGCAACTCATTTAATATTTTACCAAATGACGTAAAGTTAAACAAAATATAGTTATATACAAATTCTGGCATTTCAAAGAATAAGATAACAAACATACAGTAAAAAAAATAGTTACAGACTGTTAGAATAGGCTAAATTAAAATATATTGTTTACTGTATTTTAAAGTTATTTACTGTTTTATTAAGTAAAATTGCTCACAATGGGTGTAGTAGTCGGACATTTTATTTCCAAGAAGTAATACTTTTTCCAGAGTTTTTCTCAAGTAAAACTAGAAAGTACAATGCTCTAAAATTACTCCGAAAAGTATGTTCATTTTTAAGTTACTCAAGTAAATGTAACCACCCACCTGTGTCCAGCACCCACTTATTGGATCCCACAGGCTGAAATTATTTTAAAATCTGGGTATTGGAGGATTCTGATCAGATGGATCATAACGCTGTAATTTCATAAGGTTGAATGTGTCTATTTGTAATGATTTACACTGAAGAGCTACAATAACAAGCCTCAGTCCAGGTGAAGTCCCGTACCACCCAACCAGACAGCCCAGGGTGTCTATGGAGTGCGACCACCAGCAGCATGCTCACCCCACAGCTGGTTCTGCCCCTCACTGTAAGCCATGCTATTTCCCCTGATGTGGCATTAAACGAAAAGTGGCTAAAAATGAAGCCAAACCAAACTCCTTTGACTTCTTCAAGACCATCCAACAACTGGTTAAAGTGCTGAAAACTTCCAGCAATACTGTGCGTCGTGAGGAACACGTGCATCTCTACACAGATGACGGAGTTTATATAGCGAAGTATGGCTCTATGTGTGGGGTAACGTGCCATCAACATGTTGTTAAAATCTAACACGTTTCTATTGCCGTCTCTACACCTCTACACCAAAATAGTCGGGCGTTGACACTGCCTGACCTCATCATCACCACCTGCGTCAGACATTTAGTCTTATATCGCTAACTACGTTAAGGCTTTTGAAAACAATTCGTTAAATGACTCCTTTCTTTTCTTTTTTTAAGGTGTTGATGGTTTTTTTTTTTTCATCCTTACCTTTTTAAGCTTTCCCAGTAAATCCACTATGTGCTCATGATGATCAGTTGAAGCTAAATCCTCTGCCGTCTTTCCTTCCTGCATTGGGCGAAGAAAAAAAGAAAACTTTTATTTCCCATTCTTGTTTCTGCATCTATAATGATGAAATCAAACTCTCCTGGAGGAATTCTCCAGGAGGCCAGAGTCTGGGTCTTTTACTATATGCCCACCAATTCCTGTATAGACAAAACTAGAGTTTCCGTTCAAATTGAGTCCAATACTGGTCACGATTCTTTACTTACTGGTGGTAAAAAAAAAAAAATAATAAAAAAAAAGTTCACATAAACTAAGGCCTTAAGATCTTTACATGCTGCTCTGGATTCTTCTGGGAACTCCTGGATGGGTCATCACTGAACTCCTAGAGTAATAATTGTAGGCTAGCCACTTCTGGGAAGATTGATAACTCTTTCAGGTGTCACTTAGTGGACAAAGCTAAACTGTTCTTAAATTTCTTTAGCTCGGGCTGCGAAGGGTTTCTTAAACTATAAAAGCCTGCCTCATGTTGTCAGACAGGTCCTGTTTATTATTTTTATTTTTTTTAACAGTGTCCCGTCTGGCGAGGTGGCAATGAGAATAATTGTCTTGATGTCAAAAAGAGCCCAACAGATTTTGCTTTCACAAGTGGAGCAATAAGGCTATCACCAAAGTGTTCCGCTTGATTTATGCATATAAATTGCTAGAATATAATTAATGCAGGGAGTGTTGCAGATTTTATGGACAGTGCAATGTAAGTAGAACAGTAAGGGAAAAACAGACAAAAAAGGAAAAAAAAAAGAAGAAAGAAAGAGAAGATAAAAGGGAGATAACGATAACACTTCTTCAGTCTACTTCATCACCTGCAAAGAGATGTAAAAAAAAAAAGCACAACCCACAGACATATCAGAAGATAAGAATATGGGCTTTCTGTGTGGAAGTTAATCTCTAAGAACCTAGAACCAAGCCCCTGTAGTTGCTTGTGAGAGTGCACTTGTGCAGGCAAAGTTTATCCAAAGGAAAATGCTCAATAGTGGTTGTGAAGAGCCATAGACGCGCCCCTCCAGAGCACCGAGGCCAGCGCCAGGGGACCCAAAGCCCCAGACGCACCAAGGGATTTCAAGAGCAAAGGCGCCCAAGAGAGGCCAACCCAGGAAATCCGACCCCCCACCAAGGGAGGAGGGATGACCCAGAGGAAATTCCCCATTCATCGCAATGCTGGAGCCCCAAGGAGCCATGGGGACAAGTCTGCGGGGTCCGTCAGCAGCCCCCAGCCATAGGCCCGAGGGTTCCGAGGCCCGAGGGGTGTCCCACCACCTGGCGGGAGCGCCGACCAGGCCCCAGGGGGTAGCCGCCAGCATAAGCCAGTACCTACCCAAGCATCCAACCCCAAACACCGAGCACCACCAGTGCACTGGTGAGTGCACCATCTGAACCTATTGAAGCTTTATTATGTTTGTAAAAACATTTTTGTTTTGCCTTCAGATAATGTTGAGATTAAGAGGCGAGAGTCCCG
Source organism: Cyprinodon diabolis (assembly GCA_030533445.1). Classification (NCBI taxonomy): domain Eukaryota; kingdom Metazoa; phylum Chordata; class Actinopteri; order Cyprinodontiformes; family Cyprinodontidae; genus Cyprinodon; species Cyprinodon diabolis. The sequence goes on from CM060073.1 coordinate 16,009,556, forward strand.
TTTTCTCCAATAACGTTATTCTGTTTAAGGAAAAGCCTACATTTTAGATTCCTCAGTCTAATGATAATCACTGCATATTTGAAGCACTGTTGGAAATATTTCCAATTTGTTCTAACCCGTTTCCTTCCCAAAAAGCTCAGTCAACACCACCCCTCCCAAAAAAATAAATGGTTTTAGGTGTTAGGAACAGAGCCATCTGTCGCTGTGTGGATGTGTTTGTTGCTCCAAATGGAGAAACAGTCTCCATAGTTTGTTATGGATAAAAACAAAGAAAAAAAATAAACAAACCTGTGATTCACTATAGACAAAAATGGCTTAAAGCTTTTCCTGCTGCTACGTCCGCATCATTTTTGTATATCATATCAGGAGAGCACCTCTGAGCTAAACACTGACCAGTTTAATGTCTTAGAAATTTAACAGGAGAGCTACAGATGGCAGAGTGTCACAATTACTACTACTGATGCCTGGCAACCACAGAGGAACATTAGGCTTGTTAATCACACAAGCTGGAGGGGAGCACCACAACACCCAGGTCATTACATAACTGTTGCTATGAAGAGTTTCAAAGGATGAGGAATAATTATATAAGCAACCGGACAGCGTTTGAGTCATGGAGGGGTTTAAATATAAGACATTCATTTATTTTTAATGTCAAATAGGAGAAAGAAATCTCAGAAATAAAACATCTAGATGCTTCAGCTTGACATTCCTTTATGCAACACAGATAACTGGACAATTAATTATACATTTCAAAATGTATTCCACCTCAGCTGTCATACAATATCAACCACAAAGGAAGGGAAGACAAAACGATCTGTGTGGAACAGCTGGAGGTGGAAACAGTCTTGGAGCTTTAATAGCCATCAGGCTCCTACACCTCATCACTATCCAAGCCGCTGAACAGTCTCCTTTAAGAGTTTGAACTTTTCTCCTTTCATTTGTGAAAATGAGAAAAAGAGGCAATTTTGAAACAACTGGACCTCATAACTCCTCCTCACTCCCTTGTTAAGGAGCCAGACATGGGCTGTCTCCTCTAAAGAGAGGAGGCCTGGATACCCAGAGGAGTCACACTCCAACACTTTCAGAGGACTGAGTGGCAAGACAAATATGACCAATTAAAACAAACCGTTTTCTCATCAGATTCACCATTTATACTGTCCACACACAGACCTGAACAGGCTTCCAGTTTTTTAAACAATGTGAGATTGCTGGAATCACTTATAGGACCAAGTCAACACTAAACCTGTCTACCAGTCTAAAGTTAGTCCAGAAAGTTCATAGAAAAAAGTAAAAAAAAAAAAAAAAAACAAGAGAATGTGAAACATCTGGAAAAGAAAACATGTTTCCAAATAAATCTGACTGCTTTAATTCTTCATCTGTTAATTAATCCCAAATATTAGTGCTTTCTGCCTTATCTATAAAAACTGTTCCCCGCCTTTGATAAACTATTTAATACTTTTGTTGACTGATTTCTTTTTTATGTTAGATTTTACATATTGTTACTTAAAGATTTGGATAGTTCTCAAAAATGGCTTTAACTATAATTGAACAAAAATAAAAATGCCAGCACCACAATAATTTCACACACAGATCGATCACTTTAGCCTCCGATACCAAGAACGATCTCTGTGTAAATACAAATCAATCTTAGAATAAGAAAATAAAAATCCTTATAGCAACACCTAGAGAAATGAATCTTGTCGAGGTTAATCCCTCTCACAGTAGACACTCTTAAAAAAAAACTCAGATTTGTCGATTTAAAAAACATCCATGACAAAAATGTATGGAATTCATCAAGCGGGAGAAACAAACCGCCAATGGCGCCAGCTTTTTTTTCCACTGGGTGAAGAAAGACTAGAGGGACCAATTTATTCTGAGTTTTCCGGTGTGATTTTCCCAGCAGTAAATCTGTTTATCACCAATTTCTCTGCAGCTCAAGCAGAAAATGACAAAATGTCTCAAACAATTAAGCTGTTATTTCATCAAGGAGATCTTTTTTTTTATTATTTCTAAATGAGGCTGAGCTACTTATTATTATTAACTGTGGTTTTCTGCCATTCTAAAATGGTTGTGTTGGATCTTCCCTGAAATGGTGAATCTGTTAGGATTTCCAACCAAAGGGGGGAAGTGACTCACGTTAGTGACGGCGTCGATGTTAGCTCCGGCCAGGCAGAGATGGCGGACAACCTCAAGGCTCCCGTTTCCAGCGGCCAGGTGAAGAGGTGTTTTACCATACTGGAGAAGAAGATTAAAATAAAAATGTTATGAGAAACATGATAAAAAAAAAACTCTCTCTCTTCAGAAAGTGGGATCTCACTATCAACCAAGTGTCTTAACATTGATTCTGTTAGCATGTTTATGCAGTCTGTAGGCCTTTACCTTTAAAAATTCAAAGACAAACTCCTCCTTAATCCTTGAATAATACATCATCCTACAAATGAAAGTAGCACAGCAGAGCTAATGAAGGGACAACAGTGCTGTGGTTCAATATGTCAGAGAAATGGTGTTAAAACTTTATAGCAATAACGGAGTGCAAATTTATCCAGGTTACCGATATAAATAACAGTTAGTGTACAGAACATATCGGTAATAATAGCATTAGTACTAGTATTGGTAGCAAAAATGATAACAAGAGTAGTTATTTTTTTAACATTTCACACAGCCTTCATTGTTTCTTGCCTTCACCTAAAGCTGGCCTCTGTGTATATTATATCTGTTTTAAAACTATAAATGGTTAAAGAAATAAACCTATGGAATGATGTTTTATCTATGGTACATTAAAACTGCTTTGAGACAATAAAGACAGTGTTGCGCCGATGCCATTTTTTGGCCCCGATACCGATACCTGGCTGTGCCTTATTGGCCGATACCGAAACCATCTGTTTGAAAAGGATGTGTGTGTGTGTATATGAAAAACTCCATACTACTTGGATGTAAAATAATTGCCATTATGGCTTTGACAAGCTGCTGCCTATATTTGTGAAGCAGGAAAAAGACTAATACAAAGTAGGGGTGTGCAAAATAATCGTCATGATAATGCATCGTGATTCTAATTTTCATGATCTACTGCATCGATTCTTGATGCCAAGTATCGATTATTAATTTAAAAAAATGAATAAATAAAATTGCATGAATGGTTGGCGAACATCAGCCAAAAACAAGTGTAATACAACTTCCAGTCCAGTAGATGTCGCTGCAGATGTGTTGACGCACGCTGCCTTGTGTCACAAGCATTTCCGGCTGCGGGATACTGCGCCGAGTCATTCAAAAACAAAACATTGAGGAGAAAATATTGCAATGCATTGCAATATTTTCAAGTATCGTGATGCATCGTGATAGAATTGCATCGTGGCCTGTGAATCGTGATTCGAATCGAATCGTCACTTCTTTGGCAATACCCACCCCTAATACAAAGTGAATCCACTAAAACTTTTTATTGTCTACCTGGAATGGGTGACAATAGTTGAATAAACTTTTAGCTCTTAAAATGGTATCGGTGCTCTATTTGTTGGTATTTGCCGATACCGATACCACCATTTTAGTGCTGTATCGGAGCCCCGACCAATACTGAAATCAGTATAACACTAAATAACAGTAGTAGTAATTCTAGTAGTTTCATAGTATTGGTGCTGATGCAGTAAACACCCTTTTGTCTTTATTGGTTGAAATCACCTTTTTTTACAAACACTTACTTTGGTATTCCCCCTGACCTTTTGACCTTGAAAAAAAATAAAAACAGAAACCATAAAAGTTAACAAATGAATTTAAACTAACTGAATATAGTAGAGAATTGGTTTAATTTTTGAGCCAGGGGGTGGCAGGCGCTGCGGTCATTTGTGTTACTGCAGTGGTCTGTCCTTATGTGGGATTTAATTTCTCTTGATATTACTTTATTTTTTCCTCAGTCACACCCCTTTTTTTAAGTCTTTCTGAACCTAATAAATACTAACCCGAAACTTAGCCTTTTCAAAAAAGCAAAGACTAAAAACAGATTAAAACAAAAATGAGAAAATATGAAGTCAAAACTAAAAAAATAAAATAAAAACTAATGTAAAATAAAAAATAAAAAAAACTATGAAGACCTTGTTAGTACCTTTAAAAGCAAAGATACCAGCTGCTTTATCATTCTAATCATCAACAAAAACTGTTTTTTCTTTTACCCTAAATTAGGTAGAGAAGCCCTTCATGTCATCCCCCTTCTTCACACCGTCTTACCAACTTAGCTAAATGCAACCAGAAACCACTCAACCTGTCTTGGTTCATACAGAAACCTCATTGAGACATCGGGAGGATGTCAAAACCTAGGTTTAAAAGTACCAACTTCAGAAAAGCCTACTACATTACTTGCAGCAGCCTGGCTTTAAAGAGATCTGTTACAGCTGATGATGCCATGTTTTGTTTGCACTGAAGTAAGCTGCTGATTAAAAGAGAAATGCAGCCCTGAATCAAAGGGTGATTACGATAATTACTGAATAATTGCCATCATTAAAACAAAAGGTAAACATGAACCTATGAGTCAACCTTTTAATTCTTAAACATTAATCTATTATCAGACATTTATAGGAAGAGTAATATTTTATCCGAAATAAACCCTGATATAAGCAGCATTTTAACCCCAGTTTGAACAAACATTTGAGCATCCATCTTTTCCTATGACTCCGTAAACAGGGCGTGAGACATTTTCCATTCCCTCCTGCTTATTTATCTGCTCAACTTTTTCCAGCTGACAGATAACACAAACCGAGGCACAGAGTGTGTGAGATAGTATGTGTTATGCTGCTCTAGACACGTCTGAAAGAAGGGAAAATAATGCATAAATCACAACAGATCTGGCAGATATGGACCATGTGACAAAGTGGTTTAGTTTGTGTTTACCACTTGTCCCTTATTCATTCTTCTGAATCTCTGTAATGCTTAAATTTAAACATTAGTTTGCAACTTTGACTTTCACTTACTATCCCGGGTTTGTTTGTGTTAGCATTATGTTGCAGTTTCCATCTACTTATGTTTAGGTTAAAACTATTACTTCAGGATTATTTGATTAAATTGTTTATTATGTTTCAAAGTATATTCATGGTTTTTGTTTTCCTTTTTATTTACCATTATTTAAGTATTTCCTGCTAAATTGACTAAATGATGTCATCCATTAATTTGCTGGATTCTACCATTTAGAGGGTTTCCTTTAGAGTTATGCTTTGTTTGTTTTTCTTTAAAGTAACTTTTTGAGTTATCTTGTTTCACACTGTTTATTTTGCAGACTCTTTCTTTATGTAGATGAGTTTGTAAATTAGATTAAGTTTATTCTTGTTTCTCTGTTTAGACTGTTCTTTTTTTACCTGTTTAATTGAGGCTTGGTCCAATCAAGTGCAGGTGTGTTGCCACTTGATTATATAAGCCCTGAGCTCTTGGAAGCTCGAGGAGAAATGTTTTGTCTGAGAGAAAAGGAATAAAAGACGATAGAGAAACTGGAACCGGTGGCTGAAGCTGTTTTTTTTTGGTTCACTTTTTGACCCTCGACCAAACTACTTTACAGACCACTTCACTGAACTACGCTCAGAAATGTTCCTGACTGCAAGCAGCATTTGGGAAAAGCCCATCTGAAGAATAAATTAAAATGGATGGTGTTGAAATAGAAAGTGAGATCAGCAGCGTGTGGGAAGACGTGCCTGGCAAAGCAAAGCGAGCTCCTGTATCAGATATGCAAGAGCCTTCTTTAGATACTGAACATCAGAAAAGGTCTTAATGCCACAAAGGTACAACAAACAGGTTTAATAGGTTTCCCAGAAAAGACTGTCACATCCTTAGGTTCTGTACCGCCTCCAGCTCGATATAAAAAAAACTAAACTATTTAAAACTATTTAAAAAGGTAAAGCACATCTGCTTCTTGTCTGTATTCATCCCCATGTTTTAGGACTATTTGGCCTGATTTCAATACAGCTGTGCTGCAGAATCTAGAACAAGAAAAATGAAATCTAAATTAGTCATTTTTTCTTAAAATTTCTTGAATTAAGGATTTAAGTGAGACACTTTGCCAATGGAACAAGACAATTTACACTTAAAATAAGAAAAAAACAATTGCATTGTCCTATTTCAAGTGCATAATATCTAGATACCTTATTTTAAGAGTAAAAATACTCATTCCATTGGCAAATCATCTTATTTACCTGATCAAATTAAGGGTAAATAACCTTAATTTAAGACATTTTTACTCATTTTGAGATCATTTTTGCAGTGAGGACATTATTTTGACACAGGAAGGGTGGGGGTGAAGGAAATAAAAAGAAATAAAAGGTGCACCACAAAAACTTAACTAAAGATGTTCCCGTTTTTGTCGGTTTCAAAGCCATTTTTGATTGATCAGATATTAATCTATTGTAATCAAACAGACAAAGAACAGACACATAATCCCAGTCTGAGGTCCTTCAATGTGGGAGAATTGCTGCAGACGTTCGCTCACCTTGTTGGGCAGGTCGAGGCTTGCCTTGGCGTTGCACATCGCCGTGACGATAGCCAGATTTCCATCCTTGCAGGCGATGTGGAGGGGCGTGTTGCCATGGCGATCCTGTCGGTCCAGATTGCAGCGTTGCCTGAGGAGGCAGCGGACCACTTCTACCTGACACCTACGTACGGCCAGGTGGAGAGCTGTGTGTCCGTCCTATAGAAAAGAATGACAAAAACACTGAATGAAGCGAACCTTCTGAGCAGACACGGAGGATATGTGGGACTGATTCTGAGGTTTTAGGTGTTTATGTGTGAGCAGCAGCATAGTTATCACACCAAGCCATTGTCATTTTCTTGTAACTAATCAGACCAGTTAGTCTAAATTTGTTTTGGAATTTTTGCCATTCATTGTTGGCCGTAAATTTGGAAACTGCCCAAGTCACATGTGTCATACTTGGATAATTTCAAGTGGAAACAAATAAATAATGAGGAGGACACTGAGGAAGAAGTGGATAACCCAGGTTAAAACTTAAAGCCCTTGAATATGTCATCACCTTGTCTGTGGCCTCAAGGTCAGCCATGTGCTCCACCAAGCACTCCACGATCTCCACAAAGCCCCGAGCAGACGCCGTCAGCAGCGCACTCTCCCCTTCACGGTTCTTGGCGTCCACATGGCAGCCCGCCTGGCAGAGCGCTCTGGCCACAGCAGAATATCCATGCCAAGCTGCGCAGTGGAGCGGTGTCTCCTGCTCCTGTTTCAGGATTATAATTCAAAAGAAAGATCAAACTCTACTTCTCCAATGACCATCTAATTCATCATGTTTGACCCATAGAGCAAGCCCTCACCTTGTCTGTCAGGTCTGGGTTGGCCCGGATGCTGCACAGATAGCTGACCACATCGACGTTGCCATAGCGAGCAGCGACATGAAGAGCCGTTTCTCCAGACTGGAGTAGAAAAGCAACAAATCCAGGGATTACAAAATTCAGATTGTGTTTTACAGATCACATTCTCTTAATTTGAAGCACAGTACAAATGTTGCTCATTCATCGTCTCTCCTCACTCCAGAGAAGCCGATAAAACAGTCTGTACGACTCATGATTCCACAATTTGTCAAATTAAAAAGGACATAATTGCAGGATTTCTTGCAAAAAAAAAATGCAGAAAACATCAAATCCTCCAGTTTTGTACTGTCATACAACCTTTTAATGAAAAGTTCGAGAAACACACTGTATGGAGCAGTTGGAAACACGACTTTACTAACACAAGTTTACCTTCCAAATGTTTTTATATTAACCAAAGGGTGATAACATAAGGTGTAATTAGCATATTCAAAAGTATTGCTTCAACCAGTCTGCACATATTTTATATCCACAACCGCAAATTAATGAGTAACGAATCGATATGAGTAACAATATCAGAAAAGAATATATTTTTGCAGCAGTTCTAATAAATGATCTTGTTTAAACTGGAGATCAACTGATACAGGTCATTTTGACATCAGTCCAACTGATCCCCTATATGTGCTACTGATACTGCTTTTTTCCTCCATTTGCATGATCAAAATAAAGATAAAAAATGACAAATGTTACAGATGCCTTAATTTTAACAGGAATTAAACATTTATCAATAAATTTAAACAGAACCATTGAAAACAGAAGTACAGGGAGGAAGCAGCAGAGCGCAGCGCTTCATCTGATCAAGACTTAGCTGCTGAATGTGATAATTGATCAGCAGATGCATGAAGAAAAAACAACAAAAAGCAGAAATCTGACAGCTAATGTATCGGCCTCTGTTTAATTCTAACTAAAGCAATTTGTTAACAAAACTAAATAAACTTTCTTTGCTAATAAAGGGGAGTATCTCTGAAACTACAGCCAAGACAATGAGTTTGTTGAGTAGGGAAAAGAAGACACTAAAATAAAATGTAATGGACTTAAATACCTTGTAAAGTCTTGAGTCATCCCTTATTTCTTTATTAGTTTAACAAACTTGACTATAAAGGTTAAACATGTTGATCTTTTTTCATGTCTAGACAGCAAAACTCAGTCCTTTGAATCAATCAGGGATAAAATGATTTCTAAACATTGGAGATGAACTGTTCTGTTGTTACCAGTTCATTAACATTTCTTTAATACCGGTACCAAAGATAAGAGGTTTAACCAGTATAATAGGGGATTTCAGCATAAACAAGGTGACTCCTAAAGAGCTACAGACAGAATGTGAATGATGGTTTAATGACATTCTGTACTTCTAACTAGGACTGACAATTCTAAATAAAACTAAGTCATTAAAAAGGACCCAGTTAATCAGTACAGTCCACCTTCGTGTCCCTCTAAACACACCCCTCAGAGGAACAAGGTGAAGTTTTACTCATCATGCTGTGGGTTTTTTTATGATTAAACAAACGCCTAAAGCTACAATAAAATGATTTAAATTAAAGAAATCAAAGCATATTATTTTAAAAAATGGCCTAGTCAAAGTCCGGAGCTAAATCAAATATATATTAGCAGCAGGACTTGCTGCAAAGTGAGAAAATCTGACTAAGTTTAAAACATTTTGCAAAGAACTGGAAAAAATCTCAGCCTAAAATAATACAAGAGTTGGAGGCAAAAAGACTTAAAACTTTAATTGCAGTGAAACGTTGTTCTATAAAGTTTCTATTCACTTCTAGTTCACATTTATGGAGTAGACATTAATCCTGCTAGGATAAACTAGTTTGTGGCTGCAAAGTGTACAAAGGCTGAAAAGTTCAAGGTACGATAAGAGGTGAGAATCAGTGTTTCTATTCTTTGATCAGACAGAGACGCCTCAACTCGTCATTTCAAAGTTACAGCGTAATAAAACACAATGAAAGTTTAATGATTCCTGGACAGGATGAAGACAATAAACAGGAAGGAGCCTGGAGTGCAGATTGGCTGAGGTCTCTTGGACGAGGACTCAGCTCTGAGCTCACAGACAGACAAGGACACCGGCGCCTAAAATCCTTTGATAGATTGCAAACTGCTTTTGGGATTTTCTGTGCCAGAGTGAGCTCTCTGTAATCAAGCCACGGCAGCAGCATCAAAAACAAACACACACACAGTGATGCTCCATCTTTTCCTGTTGCTATAGCAACAACAAATAAGCAGATAAATTGCCTGAGTAACTGCTTTTCTCTTCAGGTGTGTGAAGCCTTATTGTGGGTGCGTTTGTGGTCATTTTCAAAGCAACGTTTCTCCCGAGGTCTGCTGGGTGGGAGGTGATGAGTAACTGGAGTAGTAGTAAGGATGTGTGCTTTAATGTGTGTGTGAGGGGGGGCGGCTGACTCACCTTATCTTGGACATCCAGAGGGCATTTCTTTTCATGGAGGAATTTCAGGGTCCCCACATGGCCGTGTCTGGCTGCGTAGTAGATAGCGTTGGCTCCGCTCTGGAGGTTGTAGAGAGAACATTCCAGATTTGATTCCAAAGATATTAAGAAAAAAAATAACTCGTGTTTCACCTGGGACTATTTTAGGGAGGCGCAAACATTCTGCATTCAGGAGTGGTATTAGTCTAGTTGCTGCCATGGCAACGGTTAACAAGGGAGTTTGCTGCAAATCTCTGGTTGCGTGTTTAATTTGCACATCTATTACCCAATCATTATCACTAAACGGCTTCATCCACAGGATGCTGACTTCCTACTGTCCTACTTTTCAGAGCCATCAGCAAACTCATGAAGAAGTTCTGGCCAGACATTTATCCACTCTGTTTTTTCCAAAATATTAAAGGGTTAAATTTAACCATTTAAACATTGTCCATTGCCTTCTACTAGAGTTGGGGCCATTGAAAAAGGTTAAAGCATGCTTCCTTGTTCTCTCAAATCTCCCACTCATGTCCAGGTTTCAACCGTTTAAACCAAACTGTCACCTTTAAGTGAAAAGAAACTGGTTAGATTAATGAAGAACAACCAGACAAGTTCTATCCAGCCAGGGACTGAGGGGCAGACGGTTAAACAAGGCGTAACTCAGATCAATGCCTACAAGCTTGTTAAAAACACCTAGCTAGCTTAATGAATAAACTGTATATTGTTTCAAGAAAAGGTTTCTGGTTAGAGATTATGAACAAATGGATCATTGACCTCTTTGGTCACAATGGCTCAGAACAGCACACTGATGGCAGCTTTATGACTGCGGGTCTCTTTCACTACCAGTGGTAGTAGTGCTGTGTACTTGCGGGGATAAAAATCAACTCTTCTATTCCATTAAAATAACTAAAAATAAACGTGTTTCAAAACAACAATGATTTTAAACCTACATCAGAACTGGTTTTGCACAGGAAATAGCAGGAACAGATGAAAGTTCAGTCTAAATAATCTAGAGGCTCGCTGATGATGATCAGAGCATACAGTTCATTTTCAACAGCCAATGAATGCCTAATTTTTCTTAACCTCCCTCTGCTCCTTTAATGAGCAGATGCTGGTGCACCAGATCAATTCAGAATGTCAATCCCAGAAATAATTTGGAGAACATCTTCGCCATCACCCTGTTCAAAATGTGAAATCTAAAACCATTTTCAGATATTCTGCATATAATCATTTAACTGACTCAATCTAAAAGAAAGAGCGCCTCAGATATAAAATGACGGGAACTACAACTGCAACATTAGTGGAGCTTAATGAAATTTGGCTTCATTTTCCTTGAACCATGCTGTAAACTGATGCTAATCCGTTCAGGATGATGATGATGCAATGGAAAAGCTCTGATGTTTTTGTCTCTGTACCCCTGTTGATCATCTCTTGCAGAGAAGATAGGATGGTGGCGTTTGTATGTATTACATAAAGGTTAATGTAATAGTCACACTGTAGTCAAATTCAAAAGTACCTAAAGATTCCATGCCTTAATAATAAGATATAGAATACTGCTGGAAATGCAGATTGTGTTTTTCTTTCAAATCTCTGCAGAATATCCAACTGGATCCAAGCTTTTCTCTAAACACCCTAAAGTTTAGAAAATAAAAACTGGAAATAAACAAAGATTAACCATAAACGTGTCATGTAATATGGCTGAAATACTGAGATTTCCCATAGTTCCCAATGATGAAAACTTGCATAGTTTATTATTCAAATGCACATCAATCCGGTTTTACCTCATAGAGATGTCTCAGTAAGTACTTAATTTGAACTGTACACACCAGTATGTCTGAGGAATATGCAAACGTATTTGCCCCTCAACAGGATACATGACATAAAACCAAATTCATTTATTTTGTCTGTCTGATTTAGGGAAGACTGTCTGACAGAAATATTTGCAGAAGATTCTCTTCACTCCTCCACACTGCAATTTTAATGCATTCAATTTGTGTCCAATAACCTGCACAGCCGGAATCAGAATGAACAGGTTTTACCTTGTCATTAGCCTGGATTTCGGCACCTTTCCTCATCAACACCTCGATGATCTGAATGTTACCACAGCCTGCTGCAATAAGGAGTGGCGGCGTCCCATGCTGCGATACAAAACATTTCATGATTTTAGTTTTATCTGGTGGTATCGAGGCTGTTGGTACAGAGGATAAAAACAGGAGAAACCATCTTTGTGTTCCGTAGAATTTCTATTTTTTGTTTTGAAGTGTTTGAATAACCTTTTTCTGTTGAACAACCTGAAACCAAATACACCATATTCTCTCTTCCTCATCTCTCTAAATGATAGTAAAACCAACAACTTTTATTTAAATGCAAGACATTTACTAAAAAGTGAGGGCAAAATGAAAAAAATATATGTTAAGGTTAACAATCTGCATAAACATATCCACGGAGTTAGAGATAACATCTGAATTCTGCATAGGAAGGTTTCAACGTAGCAGATTTAAATGTCTTTCTCCTGACTCCTCAGTCCTGTCAGGATATTTGAAAAGATGAAGTTTAAAAACAGATATGATATTAAAGAAGGAAGGAAGGAAGGAAGGAAGGAAGGAAGGAAGGAAGGAAGGAAGGAAGGAAGGAAGGAAGGAAGGAAGGAAGGAAGGAAGGAAGGAAGGCTGAGCTTCACCAGACTATGGCGGAAACAATATAATCCGATTCGTCATAATAAACTGTAATAAACTGTTTACTAAAACAGTGGACAGCAGCAGCCCTGCATCCCACAGGAAGTCCAGGAGGAATCATGTTTCAGAACAATTCATTAAGGATTTCTAAAGCTACCCTCTGCCTTCTGAGCTCTCAACCAAACAAACACAGTTTTACTCCTCCTGCTGACATAATGTTCAGTTTAATTTGCCTCAGACGTCTGAACCTCGACTCAGAACGCACTTTAGTTGAGGGTCGGAAAACCTGAGGGATTTGCAAATTGATGCAGGGTTAACTATGAGTAGCAACAAGCAGAATACAGCATCTTTCCAATCACTGAGGCTGCACAGCCCAGCATGTTGATAAAATGGATAACTATTTGAACCTGTAGCCATATTTAATATCAAAAAGGAAAAATCTAACTTCTGAGCGCAGAAAAAATAAAACAAACAAACTAAAACTGTCATGGCTGTGTCAGGTGGTGTTATCAATTCAGACTAAACTCTGAGAAGAGTCACCTTGTTGGGCTGGTTGACGTCGTAACTGTTCAATGAGCCGAGCAGATGCTGCAGCCCGGGAACGTTGTCGTCATTTATGGCGTGGATGATGGCCTTCATCACAAAGGAGTCCTCCTCATCCTATTTAGTATGTAGGGGAAAAAAAAAGACTTAAGCGACTTTTCTAATTGTTTACACAACAATAACACCTTCTGGATGTCATTCTTCATCACACTCTCAGATATGAATACACGAGGGATAACAGCGCTGTTTGACAGGAAGCAAAAAAAAAACATGTGGCCCAAAAACCTTAACCTAAGCTGTATTTGTAGAGCTTAGAAACTGGCTGTAATGCTCTGCTGCACAAAGATGATGAGGATGGAGGAGAGAAGTCTAATGTGGCGTTAGTTCAAGCAAAACTTGATGCTCCAGCCACATTCCTTGGCAGAGCCTTCCTGCTGCGCGAGGAGAGACTGCAGCAGCTCGGAAACAAAAACAAGAAGGAGCAGCTCCAGCTTTTTGGGAGGTCTAAACCTTTCTCATATACGTTAGGAAAACATATCTCAATCTTCTGCTTGCCAATAATAACAAAAAATATATATATTTAACTACCAAACCCTAAAATTTCTAGGTTTTAAGTTATCAGTAACTTTATATTCTATACTTCCTTATCAGAAGCTGGAAATAACTGGCTATGAAGCAGCAACTGGAAAACACAAAGTCCTGGTTTGGATCTGGCACAAACACCCCAACCTTGTTTCTATAGGATAAGAAGATGCACTGCTCTGTCTAAATCCTGCTCCACTGTCATCCTTTTATGCTTAGGATCCTGCACCAAATAAAAAAAAAAAGACTGTTGATTACCTAAGAGGTAAAAACCACCTAAACAAGCTCATCTCAATAAGTAAGATATCACTGAAATGCTCAAATAACACATCCTAGATATGAATTAATTAAATATTCTCCTTGAATACTTAAATGTTGTGTACCAAGTTGAATGTGCTAACAACAAAATCACATCAAAACCTTCAATGGTAATCAAATAATAAAGTGGAAAAACACACTACAGGCTGATTCAGCTTTAATTTAGTGTCCTTCAAACGGGTCAAAATGAGGCTCAGTGTTGTGTGTGGCCTGTATGACTGCCCTGCAACACCTGGGCATGCTCCTCATGAGGTGGAGGGTGGTCTCCTGAGGGATCTCCTCCAATACCTGGAATAAAGCATCCACCAACTCCTTGACAGTCTGTGCTGCAACGTAACTTTGGTGGCTGGATGGAGAAATGATGTCCCAGATTTGCTCAATCAGATTCAGGTTTGGAGAACAGTCCATAGCTTCAATGCCTTCATCTTGCAGGAACTGCTGACAAACTCCAGCCACATGAGTTGTAGATTTCTCCTGCAATACTGTAGGAGGAACCCAGTTTCAACAGCACCACAATATAGTCTCACTAGGGGTCTGTGGTTCTCATCTTAGTACCTAATGGCAGTCATGGTACCTCTGGTGAGCACATGGAGGGCTGTGTGGCCCTCCAAAGAAATGCCACCCACCACCATTACTGATCCAAGCCAATGAGGCTGAAGGATGTTGTATGCAGCAGATCACTCTCGATCAATCACACGAGCCCAGTGTGAACCTGCTTTCATCTGTAAGGAGCACAGGACGTAACTGGCGAATTTGCCGATACTGGTGGAAAATACCAAGTGTTCTGCATGGAGTTGGGGTGTGAGCACAACGCCCCATCTGTGGATGTCAGGCCCTCATAACATCCTCATGGAGTTGGTTTCTAACTGTATGTGCAGACACATGCATATTTGTGGTGTGCCGGAGGTCATTGTGCAGCACTCTGGCAGTGCTCCTATTCCTCCTTGCACAAAGGCGAAGGTACCAGTCCTGCTTGCTGTTTTGTCAGCCTCCTATGGCCTCCTCCAAGTCTCCGGGTGTACTGGCCTGTCTCCTGGTAGCGTCTTGAGGCTTTGGACACTACGATGAAAGACAAAGCATACCTTCTTGCCACAGCTCGCATTGATGTTCTATCCAAGGTGAGCTGTGCTACCTGAGCCACTAGTGTGGGTTGTAGAGTCCGCCTCATGCTACCATGAGTGTGAAAGGACCACAAATATTCAAAAGTGAGCAAAATATCAACCAGAAAGCATAGCTACTGAGAAGAGGTCTGTGGTCCCACCTGCAGAACCACTCCTTTTTCGAATTTGTCTTGCTAATTGCCAATAATTTCCAACTGTTGTCTATGCCATTTGCACAACAACAGGTGAAATTGATTGTCAATCAGTGTTGTTCCCTAAATGGACAGATTGATTTCATAGAAGTTTGATTTGATTGAAGTTATATGGTGTTGCTTTTGTGTTCCCTTCATTTTTGAGCAGTGTATAACAGGTTATTATTACAGTCTGCCTCTAATCTTTAATGAAAGACTTCTGACAGGAATTCAACCGGAAGTGACTTACACCATCCAGGATGTCAAAAAGTATAATATCCAACTGTACCGATGGAAAGTTGGGTGGAAGAAAAAAATTGAGCAAAAAAGAAATGTACAAGTCATTAAGTCAAAAATGGAGCCTTAAGAGGAATGTGAAGCAAAGCAACAACAACTGGAGTCAGAGCTTAATCAGAGTACACAGTCTATTAATGTCTTTACTTTAGTAACTAATATATGTTTGTTAATGATTCCTGTTGGTGCATCTGTCTCCTCTTAGTCTGAGGAGAAACTTTACAGCAGATCGTTCATGCTTAAACACACTTCTCTCTGGTGTTTAAGTTCAGTTCTTGACCTTGACCTTTTCAGTCATCAAAGCTAATGATCCTGGGCAGAGCAAATACTACAGCTGCAGTTGAGACTAAACTATAGGGGGCGCTACAATTACAACCACACCACTGTGGGACCTGAGACATAAGGAAGTTTCTGGTCTGGCTTTGGTGTATGGTTAACGTTCTGTAAATAATTAAGCTTCTAACAGCATTATCATTAAAGAGTGTGATTCTGTCTGTTTACAAACTGACTCATTCATTGAGTCCATATCAGTGGAGCCACATTTCTACAAGCTGAGCGCTGTGAAAAAGCACTTCCAAGTCCAACAGGTCAACAAACCCATGACCTGCGGCCCTATGGGGGAATTAAGGAGGAGATCAATTATAAGTTAGAGAGTGGAAACACCAGAGCAGGAGGTCTTAATGAGTAAACCCACTTTAACAAAACTAACTTAGTTATCTCATCTTGTTTTAATTTTCCCATTATAAGCAGTAGGCAGATTGATGAAGATAACAGTAACATATGTTCTGTCACCAGCTGCACAAACACGGAAACTCCAGACTTTGGATAAGGATCTCAGACGTAATGCTGGTAAAAAGCCCGGCCCATCCGACCATGTGCTGTTAGCCACATAAAGGAAGTAAGAGTAAAATCGGAGCTTACCAGCGTGTCATCGCTGCGCGCCACACTCATGTTGCTTCTGGACAGGAAGGAGCGGGACAGGCGGTTACATAAGGAGATCAGTCGGACGGATTGCTGAGGAAGAAAAAAAAGAGCACTGCCTCATGAGCAAGAACTTTGACAAGTTCATGTCAAGTCATATTGTAGAGAATGCTAACGGCCAGAGAATCAGGCATGGAGATTGATTTTCTGCTCTGTTTGCTGTCTGTTTCTGCTCTGCATAGTCTAGTGACCCACTGCAGAAGTCACTTTGTTTCATCTCCAGACTATGAATTGGTTAACTTTATACTTAAGTAGAGACCAGACCTAAAATATACCTGAAGTGTCCAACTTTTTTGTAACATGAACCAAAACCACCCAGCTGAAAACGCTCAAAGGCTAAGAGAGATATTATGTCCTCTGAGCAAAGAGCTTATTCCTGAACTTTGGCTAAGCTAGCACAGATCTTTGATTTGCATTTAGAGTTTAAATAACAAATTGTAAGGGATGCAGAACCCAACTTGTTAAAAACTGAGCTTAGAATATTAACTTATTCGATTTTTTTCACATTCATATTTTAACACAATGAGGTACTCCTAACCTCTTAGCTAGATTTTCTCTGCAGGCAATGCAGCCCAAATCAGATTTCATTTCCGTCCATATCTGACCTGTCATAATGAAGTCTGTTTCAACTGCTCCACGTCAAAATCATGAGACAGAGAAGTTGGGATTCATCAGTACTTCTTTAAAAAGTGTGTTGCTGATGTCTCCATTCTACTTCTGCAAACATGGCTCGCTTTGGGGCCTGAATCATTCAGACGGAGGTCCAATGGCAGTACCTTATAAATATTACAATTGACCATGCAAAATACAAATATCAGATTTCAGCATCAGGACCTGCTGTGTGACCTGTCTGCAGACTGTAGCCTTGGATAAAGGATGCAAATAAGAAAATAATAAAGACATAACAGCTTTGTTTTAAAACTGGGTTGCACTGTTTTTCACTGGATGTGGAAGCATCGGATCTCTTTAGGTTTTATGAGGCAGCAGGCTGGCATTTTAACATTGAATTTGACCATAGTTATTTCATTATTTGTGAGTTTATAAGTTTTAAATAGTTGATGTTATACCTGATTATACTAATCAAGTATAAGGACCTTTATAATCATGTTGTATAGCTTGAAATGCTGTTAATAAGATATCTACCTTTAAAATGTAGGTATTTGCAAAGCCAAACTAGATAAACTGCCCAAGCAGGAGAGAGATAAATACTACAGGAATGAAAAAAACGGATAAGAAATTTATTGAACCCAGTCTTGATGTTTTGTTGATTCTGTTTCTGGGAATCAAAACCGGCTGATAAGCTGAGCCAACAGCAAACAGGGCCTTCATCAGCTTTAATCTAAGAGTTTTTTAAGCAGGAGGAGGAACCCACTGATCCCACATGGTTTTTGTGTGATTTGAACAGCACAAAGGACTGAATGACTCACCTTCCACTTTCTTCGAGCTGCAAACTTTTTAAACTTCTCCATATTGACTGCTGACTCCTTCCTGCTCAGCGCTTGCTGAGTGTCTTTTGGCTGATTTGAAAATTAAATATTAGCTTATTAGAAAAAAATACACATTTTTATATTTTCAATAGTTTTAAATGAAAGATTATCTAAGGAAAAGCAGGTTCCAACCTTGATCCATGGATGCTGGAGGGTCTCCTGAATGGTCATTCTCTTTCTGGGTAAAGAGAAATAAAAGAGATAAAATAAAGGCAGTGTTAGGGGAAAGTGTTTCCAAATACAAATATAAAAAGAATACATTTTTAACCACGTAACATCATTCTTTTCATTTCAAGAGAGAAGATTTAACCATCATCAGTGGAATGGACATAAACCTGAGGGTCCTCTACCTTTACCACGACCGGGTATTTTAAGTCATTTTCTATTTCTTCTCTTAACAAACAACTGGTTTTCGGGTTTTATAAAAACATGTAATCAAATCATTATTTTCAATATCTACTTTTTTAATCAACCAGCCCGTCTAGACCTTAAATTCCTAAATTCACAGTAAAATTCTGCTATAAATATAATGGGACACAGAGGGCTTTTTAGGTTAACCACTCATCAAAATTAGTGATGCGCCGATGCCATTTTTTTGGCCCCCATAACGATACCCGATACCACTGCTGTGCAATATCGGTCGATACCGATATCATGCCGATGCCATCTGTTTTAAATTCAAGTATGTGTGTGTATATAAAGAAGTGCACACTACTTGACAGTAAAATAATTACTATCATGGCTTTATCAAGCTGCTGCCTACCTTTGTGAAGCAGGAAAAAGACTAATACAAAGTGAATCCAGTAGAACTTTTTATTGCCTATCTGGAATGGGTGACAATGGACAAGTAAACTTTTGGCTCTCAAAATGGTATCGGTGCCCTATTTGTTGGTACTCGCTGATACCAATAACACCATTTTAGTGCTGGATCGGGGCCCCGCCCGATACTGGTATCGGTGCAATACTAATCAAAACGGGAAATACTGAGAGCATATTCAAACAAGGAGGATGAGCCATCAATCACCTCAAGACAGCTAATGGTTTAATGTAAATAGGTTCTTGCCTAAACCTGCCAAAATCTACATCAACGCAAAAATAAAAACACCTAAAAACAACTCAAACTTTGACAAACCAGTCAGGATGAAGGATGAATTTCTACCTCTGGGTGACCCCAAAGGAAAGTGCTGTTTTGGGGCCCGTGGGTTGCTTAACTACCCAGAAAAAACTAAATCTTTTGCACACCACAGCCAGCAACTGCCATGATTACCCCTCATACTGGAAGAAACATTTCTGCCAATAATGTCACTTAAACTCATGCTACTCAATGCAGATGCTCTGTCTGCACCAAGGAAGATCAGATCACCTTTGTAACACAAGGTGTTGCAACCAGAAGGACAATACAAACCAATGACTGCATGATTCAGCTGATAACCATGTGACCAACAGGGGGTGCTGATAGGCTATAAAAAGTAGGAATGCACAAATATGGATACCAATAATAATATTGCCATTTTTGATCATGGGCGGTTCTAGGCAAAGGCAGCAGATTTGAGAGCCTCTGTAGAGCTAGGCCTGATGCCTGTTTTAAAAACAAATACATTACATTACATTCCAAGGACAAACATTTTCATGTCTTTGGCAGATCTTATTTACAGCTCAAATTAAGGGAAAATACACTTATTTTACAAAAAACTTTTACTTTACGATCAGTTTTTGCAGTGTAATACTAAATCAGTAGGCCTGGGCTATTATATCGTCCTCATTTATGATCATGAGAAATTTCAGGTCTATTACGGTGATCAACAGTGCATGTGTTTACTTGATCACGAATGGCCAGTTTACGAGACAAATATAATCCAGTAGTTGGCGGTAATGCAACATTACGAACGCAACCCACCATAATATACCCATGAAGAAGAACAAGGCCACGTGGGTGACAGCCACTTTGAGTCTACCTTTTCCTTTGGTGTTTCCGTTTATGCCGTCGAGTGGAGACGCAATAATAATGAGCAACCTCGAAGCTGAGGCAGCGAAACTGTTGCCAGTCAAGATTTGTGGATATGCCGAGATGAGGTCATTTTTGTTAGAGGAGAAAAGCAATCACACAAGCAATTGATTCTTGTCTAGCAAAGGATATGCTGCCATTACACGTCTATAAGAGAGACAAATTTATTACAGTTTTCATTATAGTTGCTCCAAAACTGAAGTTTCAAAACAAATTGTGATCAAAATATTAGGTTGAGGTTCAGAAATTTATCGCCCAGCCCTAGATAATATGTGATGACAGAAGAGGCACTAACTGATTCGTCTCTTGAACCAATTTAATATTTAGGCTTAACAGGTTATTAACACAATTATTTCTAAATTACAGTCAGCTTTAGCTTCAGCTGCACTAAAACAGAATTACATTTTTCTTCTTTTAGATCACAAGTGTGCAACCTGGGCTTTGTGGCCCACTTGATATACTAAATGACCCTTACACTTGTTTTTTTTTTTTTCTCTATGCCAAATGAAAAACACCTTTTCTAGAACTGCCACTCATAATCGATATTTACTGGTATGGTATCATAGATACAGCAATTCCCTTCTGACACCATGAAAAACAGACCACAGTGCTAATGCTTCTTCTCTGCTTTGGATAAACACCCACAATCCTTTGCTACATTACCATCACTTTCACATGATCAAACAAACACCACATGACCAACCCTTCCCTCTTCCTGAAATAAAAACTAAAACTGGGTAGCAATATATAAACCCAGTTTTACTTATCAGGCCGATATGTTTCCTAATGAAAAACACTGGCAGATAGTGATGTTACTGCTGATATGTTGCACATCCTCTAATAATAAGAAATGGCAGCTGATGTGTGGGTCACTGATAAATGTTCCTTTAAATAAATAAGCACATCATTTAAAATTTCTATATAGTTTTTCCAAGTTATGTTAAATTATCAGACAAAATATCAAACAAAAACCTTTAAAACAAAACAGGAGAAAATAAACAGAGATTTGCAAGAAGTGATCCTTTCTCCACACCACTATATATTCACTTATAAAAAAATAGTTTAGTCTAGACTCTAGAGCTACTCAGAACATCATGAGACACTGTAATAGGCCTGCCATTATCTTTAAAATGTTCTTTATCAATCTCCCTTCTTGCATAGATGAGTCATGTCTGCTCATGATGCAGACCAATTCAAATTACTTCCACTGAGCTGACCTCAGCTGGTGAATCCAAAAGCCACATTAGATTGTCTCTTGTTTTACCCAGTGTGACTTTAGCAGCTAGTAGCCATTCCCAAATCTCTATTTTCTTCCTTAACTCCAAGACATGAAATTACCCCCACATTTACACTTATCAACCTTTTATAAACTCCTCCCTCTTGGTTCATTACACCTCAGGGAAGAAAAGGATTAATTTAAGGAAAGAAAAGGGTTTGATGACATTTACTGTCTCTAAGTGCAGCTATAGCCATTGAACTGTTGCTGGAGCAACTTTAATGAGGTCAAAACACAGTCTGAACAATTTGAGGAGCCCATGCTAAAGGACATTTTGCACAGAAACAAGGCAGCTGTGTTCATAATATGTGTGGAAATCTGTCCAGAAAGTCAGCATGTAAAGGCTGGACATGAGGAAGAAAATTAATCACATTACTAAAGATCCAATCAACAAGAATCAGTTTCAGATCACAGACAAAAAAAAAGCGAGAAAAAAAAACAAAAACAAAAAACTCCTACATATTAACCAGACTAAAAAAGTCCTGGATTCTGCCAACTGAAAACACTAAACCTAAACTCAGCAAGAAGAAGCTAAATATTCCACTGGCAGGATCATCCTACCAGTTCTAAAGTATTTCAGTCTTGGACATGAAGACTGCACCTTATCAGTTTAAAATGTTATCATGTGTTTTGGATCATTTTGAGCACAATGAACTCCCCCAAACAAGTTTTAAACAGGATTTAAAACATCCTGGTATTTGAAATTCTTTGAGCTGCAGTGGACTCTAATAACGTTGTCAAAGACCTTTGCATGAGAAACAGGCCCAAAGCCTCACAGGTCCTCCACCATACTCAACAGTGAGAATGGGGACCTCTATTAGACATCTGTGGTGCACATATACAAAATATTGGACCTTTCACCTTTAAGACCTTCTTTAGTTTAAAAAGCACTCACTGCCCTTTTAGGTCTAAATATATTATTATTTCATCACAACCAGGCGTTAATCTGGAATCTCCCGATATTTAAGTCTTCACAAACTCACCACGTAATGTAGATTAAGAGATTATAGTCAAATTGCTATCAAAAGTATCCTAAATTTCTCATTTTGGTGAGAAGTTTCTAGCGTTTTAAAACAATATATCATCAATATATATCATCAATCTTTGTACTAAAATATTCTTTCTCTCATGATTTGTGGACATTAAGATCGAAAGAGAAGTGTTATCTCCTGGTCAGACCCTGTAATTCAGTTAAATGGTGGAGTCAGAGTAAAAAAATATGCACATCCATGAGATGGCCAGTGGCTGGAAGTTGGAGGGGATTTTGCTGCCATTCGGTTTGCTTTTGACTGGAAAGGGCCATGTTGAATGGCTGCTACTGCACCATAATTATTACATGAAGGGAAATTTTGGATTAAAGAGATAACATCTAAAAGAAAAATACAGAGGCCCTCATATCATATTTCATATGCGTGTGATCGATTGTAGAGATTTCAGCCTCTATTGTCTGAAGAACAATTAAAAGAAACAAATCTGTTTTTAATCACTAATGAATAACTGTGATGGAACCCCAGGTTCACCTCTGATTGGCTGATCAGCACATCCCGCTTCCTCCTTTCACAAAAGATGTTATACAGGAGAAAAAATAAATAAATAAAACCCTTGGGTCTTCATAATAAACCCTGTTCATATTCCAAAGCATGAAACATCCAATGACCTGCTGCAGTATCTATTGCTGCCTGGTTGTGAGGGACTTTAACACACACACAAAAAAATAACATAATATACCACCATCAGAGCCACTCTTGGCACTCTATCAGCCCTTGAAGCTGTTCTACTGATGAAAGCTGAGGGATCAAAGGAGAGTCTAAGACATAAATTCCTCCCATTTCTTTTTCTTGTTTCTCCCCATTGAATTTGAATTAATTATTAAAATTTGTAGCTGATCTGTTAAACCTCGGTATTTAAAATGTGAGACGCCAGACCCTTACTAACTCTTAGAATTTAACTTGTTTAATTAGCAGTTTGAAACCTAAAATTTAAGCCTTAGTTATAAAATTACAATGCTATCCGCAGAAATCTTACATTAATTTTGTATATGAGAAACTGATAAAAAAAAAAACAATTGCTTCTTTCATATCCTAAAAATTATTTTGAAAAAGATTGTATTCTAAATTTTAAAGAGAGAATACCATCTTAGTGAAATAGATTCTCATGTGAAGGTTTTTTTTTTTTTAATACATCTGTGTGTAAAAATGCCTTTTAATAAAAATGTTTAATGTACCAACATATTTCTCTATGTCTTTTGAATTGAAAGAAAAAAACGTGAAAGAAAAGTTCAACATACTTTGGATCTTTGATAAGAAGCCTTTTTATGAAGTCTTTGGCCAGAGCGCTTGTGTTGCTGAAGAACTCTTCATCAAAAGTGTAGTCCACGGCCGACACGTTGGCCAGGGTCTCCTGCTTATTGTCACCCAGGAAGGGGGAGGCGCCACTCAGACTGCATGAACGAAAATAAATGGAGTGAACTTCAAACTGTTTAAAGAAAGTGCATTCAAAAGAAAAAGAACAAAATAAAAGGGTTAAGCTTGCAATCTGCTCAACATCTTCACAATTTACAACCTCATCCACTTTAACAGTGGCATTTTTCTTCTTTTTCTTCTCTTAATCTGAATTGGTCTCATAATCAAAGAAGCAGGATCACAGGAACTTCATCCAAACTCTTATTCATCTAATCACCACTCAACTGCTGATAAGATTTGCTCCTTCAAGCAGAGATTAAGGCCGTCCTGCTCTTTGATGAGGGAATGGTATTACCGAGCTGAGTAGCAGCTAATGGTGACTCATAAATCCTGCTTTGCTATGAGACTCAACTATTTAGGCAGTGCTAGTTGCAGGAAAGCCAGCTGGAAAGCTGAATTTGGGTGGATTCCAGAAAACTTCAAGCACCTTTTATACCAACGTGCTGATTTTACAAATGACATACAAGCAGATGCAGCAAATTAACGACGCACATGCAAGCATGAGAGAAGCATCTCTAAGCAGATGACCGGAGGCTTTAACATGTTAACCAACAATTTCTCCAGAGAAATGAAGGACTCAGCAGAGCAGAGGGCACCTGTGTGTGATCCATGAATCAACTAAAGTTATTTATGGTAACATTACCTAAACCCTGCTCACCCTCTGAAATCCTGTGAATCTGAAGAGCCCAGCTCGCTGTTTTACTGCTATCCGAACCGACACTGTGAGATCTATTTTCCACACTCCCTGACAGAGCTGTGATAGTTGTGTGGGCTGACAGCGTGCAAGCATTAAGTGCATGAGTGTGCAATTATTTGTGTATGTTTTCTAATGAGATAATGCAAGGACACAGATTATTTAAATAGAGGGAAGCTGTTTTTTATAGAGTAAAAGCATGCACTTAAA
The DNA here is from genome assembly GCA_030533445.1 of Cyprinodon diabolis. Classification (NCBI taxonomy): domain Eukaryota; kingdom Metazoa; phylum Chordata; class Actinopteri; order Cyprinodontiformes; family Cyprinodontidae; genus Cyprinodon; species Cyprinodon diabolis. Next base: position 16,034,140 of record CM060073.1, read on the forward strand.
TTAATGATCGGTTACATATGCATTTTGTTGACTTAATATTTTTGTGTTTAATTTTTTTTTACATCCAACACTCCAATTGATGTGTGGAAATAAATTAGGAGAGATGGCACCATGATGGGCCCGCAGCAGTGGATTGGTTTGGTTGCTGGTGGGCAGGACCTTTTCCTCTGCTGCTGAATTAATCTGTGCTGACAGATCTTTGCAGGCAAAACTGAAAATAGCCACTGCAGCAATGAAAGATTGTGGATGTAGCAGTTGGGGCTGGTCATTTTGAGGATTTTCAGCTCAGGATACAGTTGTGATAATGTTTAGCTAGTTTAGGGCCCTGTGACTGCACGGCTGTGTCACAGAGGCATGGCTTCAAAAGGAAAAAACAGACAACCTTTACCCAGTGACACAAGCCTAGTCTGAGGAATTCCAAGGAGTTTTCCCAGGCCAGAATGAATAAAAGTCCCTTCAATGAAAGCTGGGTCTCCATTAAGGAAAAAAAAAAGGTAGCGTTCTTAAAGGAAGCCTAAATCTAAGCTAAAACCATTCAGAGATGAGGAGCCCTACTCCAGCTGCTCGGACTCCTCAACCTTCAGGTCAGCAACCAATACAATCCAAACAGCCATGCAACTGGGAAAAACGGATTTACACGCAAATGTGACAAGACCTTTTACAATTTTAAAGTAAAGAAAAAAACTTTATTTTATTGGATGGATGTATTGATTTTCTATTATGGGATGTTAGTATTTCTGGAAAACAATCTAGGAAAGAAAAGCAAATTTTTTATTTAATGTCAGTTAGTTGAAAAACAATAATTGTCATATTTGTCATTGATGAATAACAATAGTTCAGTGGGGTAAACAGACGTACAGAGAAGTTCAAACCCCATCAACACCTCCTCTCTCTGCAAATCTCACAAATTCTAAACTTCCACCATAAAACGGGTGAATTCAAAAGAAGAGCCGAATTGATGTAAACTCGGGGATGTTGCCTTATTTGGTTTTGGCCTGTACTTTTGTCATGCCCCGAAATTGACATACAGACCAGCCCACTGGTTCGATGGCCCAATAACATGAACAGAGGTAGATGTAAGACACCAGTTTAGCTGTTTAGCCTACAGTTGGGTTAACTTCTACAGGAATTACAAAGCAGGCAGTTTCTCTATTGAAAATGAGACGGGCAGAAATTCAGTGTTCCAGGCTGCACAGAGAAAGGGGAACAGTTTCAGTCTTCCCAAGAATCCGAATACTCGACAGGCATGAATTATTTTTGTTTATCAGAAGATCCCTGCAAAGTTTGATGCTCAGCTGTTCATTTGCTCTAAGCACTTTACTGATGATAGCTTTCAAAATAATGGACAGTTCAAAGCAGGATTTGCTAAACTTCTTTTACTGAAACGAGGGGATGTTCCAACTGTAAGGCCATCACAACCACAAGCTGTATGTATTATTCTGTCGCTAAGCTGTTGATAGCAATATTAGCATATCTATCTATTCATTTCCACATCTGGTCTGTCTTGGTTGGGCAGAAATCCATTCCAAAGTTTACTGATTTTCAACTAGAACCAGAGCTAAAGTATGTTCCTGCTTTTCTACATAAATAATAACAGTTTAATTTTTTTTCCCTTTCTTTCTTCCCCAACGCTTTGAGAGGTAACTTTATACATATCAACAGAACAAAGAGAATAAACTTAAAGCTGAACCAATGGAACTAATATTTGTACATTAAAAATAATCATTGAGAATAACAAATTAATAAAACTGATGGACTAATACTTACAGAATGTATGTTATAACCCCGATACTCCTGAAAAGATGAAGAAATAAAAGTGTCAGTCTTGACCATTTAATCTGTTGGAAACATTGGCAGGAGCTGAAACATCACAATCACATCCTGCTTGTTATCAGACGACGGTTCATATACTCACCACATGTCTGCCTCCAGGCCTAAAGGTTCATAGTTGACTACTTCTGGAGCTGGGAACCAAAACAGAAGCTTTTTTAGCTTCAAATCAACATTTAATTCTTACTTTACATATTTAGACACTTTACTGTAGTCTCTGTAGTAGGAAATGAATTTTCTTCAACGTTTTTGCCGCTGCTCCCTAATAAATCGGTTATTTGAAGTCTGAGCCTTTTCCAACTGAACCTGTGAGAGGTGTGAATATGTGGCTTTTTATCATCTCTTCACACATTCTCAGGAACGTGAAAAATATCAGATTCACTAGTTTTTTTACAGATATAAAACACAAAAGCTATAAAGGACAAATTCAGGATGAAATATGATATGAATCATAACATTAAAGCTAATTGTTCTGAGATATTCTTCAGATTAACCAATGAAATATCTGCAAACATCTAAATCTATAAAAATGTTATAAACTCACACATGAAGTCTATACAGTCTACAGTTTCAGTTATATTTTGACACAAGTTTAACAGTAAATCCCTTCAAATCTGGTAAAAAATATTAGAATTTTCTGTCCAGACTTATGATTTTTTTTTCTAAAGTTTAATGCTTTCAGATATTCTTCATGTCCTGATGTTGGGATTGTTTAGATCGTTTTGATGAAAATGCAGCAATTATCCATTACAGGGTGTTACGGCCTCTCTTCTGTTTTGCTAAATAGAACATCTTGCAGTAATTACCTTATGTTGATATTACAGCAGCATGCACCTGTCCCCTTTAGCATGAGCCCCTCAAAGAAACATCTAAGCTCACGAATGTTTGCTTAACCTCTCCTGCTTATTTTACACATTAGTTTTTGTTCTTGGTTGCACCTGCTGTAGAGGCAACTCATAGGATGAAAAAGTTGGCAGCTGCCCCATGCAAAGGGCAGATGGCACTGCCTGTGTCTAGGAGTGTCCATGTTCTGCCAAAGAGGGACATTTCTCATAATCTGCAGTCTATTATCAGCTTTTTCTCACTTTGTTCCTTTGGTGCAGTCAGCAGCCGTTCGTACAGTGTATAAACCCCTGGGACGAAGCCAGGAAAACAGGGCGGTGCACAGAGTGTGCAGTGGTGCATGTGGATAGAAACCTTGGGGCAAACTCATTACAGCATCCAGCACGTCTGAAAACAGAAGAGCCACACTTACCTACAAACTCAGGAGTCCCAAAAATGTTTTTAAAATCATTTCCAAAGTCTATCTTGTGCGCCAGTCCAAAGTCGATGAGCTTGATGCGCGGGTGAGGCACTGAACGGTTCAGCAGCATGATGTTCTCCGGCTGCAGCAAAGACAAACAAACAAAGGAGACGAGTCATAGAGGAAAAGTAGACAGTCATTTGGCCACGCGAATCCAACAGGGAGCAGATAAGAGTCCATGACTCAACCGGTAACCCAGGAACAGTCCAACAGGAAGGAGGCCCAGCAGGCATGGAAATGTCATGCAAAACTAACTCCTTTCTAGGAACTGAGAGGGGTTCCAAATAATGCAAAACAGACATTGTGACTATTGTTTAAAAATTACCATAACAAGGTCAATTTAGGATTTTACTAGAAGGAAAAAAGGAGAACTGGTTGGATGAATGGATATTAGGATTTTAATAGAATCATACACAAAAAAAATACATCTTTATTGTAAGTTCATTTCAGTTTAAGTTTGAAGTAGTTAATTTAGTAAACAAATACTTTTAAAATACATTTGTAGCAAATAAGAAAGAATTTAAATGAAAACTGAAAGAGTTTATTCTGATTCCACTAAACAATAAAGGAGCTGATGAGAGACGCTCAACTAAACCGATGAACTCCTAACCGTAAACAGCAGCTGATGGTTCCCAACTAGACACTACAGCCATCAATAAAAGCTTTAGCATTGATCAGAAAAGCTGGTTGGAAACAGAGGCTGCCTCAGTCTGCAACCGAACGTGTGCTGGAGCCTCATGTATGCTTTGAGGCGACCGGATTTTCCACCAGATAGGCTGACATAAGAGGAAAACTGATTATTAATCTCTGCTGCTAATGTTCATCCAACTGTTACAACAGTTCACAAATACAGGAAACAAAACAGGGACAAAGTATTATGGAAGAAGGCTGGGTTTTCTGTTTGGGGCACAATTTGGCCTTTAACAGTTTCCATCCTGGGAGTTCAGACCATCCAACTTAATAACAAACAGCAGATGAGTCACAGTACCAAGTAGAGCAATGACAGCAGCAAAGCAGCTGTAAAGATAATCTATTTAATTAAACTAGTCATCTTTTAGAAGCTACCTGATAAAAAGGAGGCAAATTTATTCACATTTTAGCCTAAATTGAAGAGATAAGAACGTTTTTGACGAATAAGGGAAATATGAGAAACCTTTTCATACCAAAAACAAGACAACCGTCCTTTGGAAAATCTGTCCATTTGCTTTAATGATACGACTCTTTTCATCCTTCACTCTTTATCCTTCAATTCCCCTTAGTTTTTAGTTCAGGACTGTTTAAACCAATTTTTTTTTCTGCCTATACAGAAGGCTTGACAAAATATAAGTATGGTTTATAATGCAAAGAGGGCTTTTAAACTGAGACTTTATTAAACGATGTAGAAAACTACATTGAAAAGAAATTTAAAGGCTTTTCTTTTATATTGCAAATTAAGTACAGAACACCAGTTCAACTGAATGCAGCATGAAACTGTGCAGTAACAAGCAAGATAAGCTTATCTATATTATTAAAATAGACAACAGAATAAAGGCATTTTTTTATCTTGTGATTCAGATCAAGAAATTATAAACGGTCAAACAAGTGAACAAAAAATATCTCTTGAATTGAGGGAGAAATGTTTCTGGATCCAACAAAAAATATAAATGTTTAAAGCAACAAAGTAGATTCAAGATGGCCAATTCCAATCATTTTTAAATCAAATTTCTCATCGATTTGATGTGAAACAGATCATTCTTGGTTGATGTGTATCAGAAACTGTTTTTGTTTTGGCGATACCTTAAGGTCAAAGTGAGCAATCTGTTTGGAGTGCAGGTAGAAAACTCCATCCAGGATCTGTTTGAGGAACTGAGTGGCCTCCTCTTCACTTAAAGACTCCTTTTCTGCCAGAAAGTCAAACAGCTCGCCGCCAGCAACACTGTTAGAAAAACAAAAGAGAAGAACGATGAGGGTTAGGGATGAAGCGCAGAAATCTTTCAGATCAGAGGAGGCTGAAAAGCCCTGATGAACAGAGCTGAGATGGAGGTATCCAGTCACCCTGATGCCTCCCAATCTGAATGATTTAATACTCTCACAGTGGGAATGAACCCAGTTCTGCTCAGTTTAAAAAACAGTTTAAAGACGCTTTTTCCAATCCATTAGACCCTTAATGAAAAAGAGGAGAAAATAAGCTTTCAGCTCTGATTCATGTCTTATTCGTAAGTCCAGGAAGGACTTACGAATTCGTAAGGAAGGAAGGAAGGAAGGATTGCCAAATTAAGATATTTTATAAGTTCTTATTTAACTTTATATTTCTTACTTTTGGTCAATATTATACCATTCCGATATGGATATAAACTAAAATGAAAACAACAAACTATAAAAGTATTTTGCCATGTTTATAAACCTCCTCTAACACAACATTTTCGAAATATTCGCTTTACAAAAAAACAAAAAAAAAAAAAACAAAACATATAAAACTGCATAAAACCTTGAACCTGAGTCAGTGACAGATGCTGGAATCACCCACCTTGTTGTATACTCAACTATCAGTCATGTTCTATCACTTACTAAATACATTTATATTGCGATGTATTGATATTGAATCATTGTGACCTCAACACCAATAATCAAACATAACCAACTCTACTCCATAACCAGGGATTAGTCAATAAAGCGATGGAAAGGTTCAGGACATCTATATCATTACTGATATTCATAGCTGCTAACGGTAGCAATAGCAGACAGGAGGGCAGGGCATTTATCACGGTTACTGCATCTTGATAACATGAGGCCAAGCGTGCAGCGAGGGGGAGCGTGACAGAGAAAGTAGAAGTGAGAGCACGAGCAGAAAACCAATTAAAATAAGCTCTTCACACTTCCACCCTCACTGACGGGTCTTTGACACTTTATGTCAGCAAACGAACAAAGCCCAGAGTAACTGTGGATAAAAGTAAGCAGCAAATTAGCAGTCAGTAATTCTTATGATTTAAAACAAATTAAAACCCTTTAGATGCTGCAGATGAATTATCATCTACTAATCTGGTTTCTGTTTTGCAAAATGAAAAACAGAACAAATGAATTACTCACACTTCCCCCGAACCTCTCTAGGAGACCGCACCCCACCAGCTGAGCTCAGAGTCTACACCCTCCCTGTTTGACAGAGTTCAAGCAGGGTTTTAAAGATGGGGAGGAAGCTTGTACATCTCAAGACGTTTTAGGGTGTTGGTTGTTTTTTATTTAGAAGGAAACTAAAGACAAGGCAGGATGAACCCTGCAGTTAAATGTCTCAATAATATTTATTAAGAGGGATTTGCATTTCTGCCCCTCTTCTTTGTTTCCTATAACTAACCCCCCCCCCCCCCCCCCCCCCCCAAAATAAGAAACCAAAATAAGATGAGAGATCTTGTTGGGGTTTTATAATACAGGATTGGTAACTTTTTTTTATAAATAGACAGTTGGCAAACCTTGGTGAAATACAGGCCTGGGGGAGCACATTGTAGGGGACCAAAATGTCCTGATTAGTATCCCACTCTGGTCCCCAGCCTGCTGCCGCCTGGGGGATGGCCAATGCTGACAGGACACATTACAATCTAAATTAATGCCCCAATCAGGGTCCAACTCACAGTGATAGAAGCTGATAAATAATAGGTCTTAATGATAAAGGCTCTTAAAAATACAAGCATCATCTCATGTTCCAAACCGTCAGTTAACTGCTTTGCTTTAAAGTTCATTATATAGCCCCCGCTGTATGTGGACACAGTAACCTTGTATGAGAACAGCACATTTTAAACAGAGCGTGCACGAGGAGAAATGGGCTCGTGCAGTCTCTTGCACAAGGGTGGGTCTTTTAAAAAATCCTCCACAATACCTTTAACCACAATCATTACCACAATTGTCAGCAATGGTATCACAAAACAAGCTGTTATTATGTAGGAAATTTAGCCACAACATCTAAAAATAACTTCTTAGTTTGTTATTTTTCAAAACAATCATTTCTAAACGGCTTAATGCTTCTTTAAAACAAACGTTACAGTAAGTGAAACAAAGCATTTAATCTGTTACAGCGTGTTTCTTTTAGGCTGCCTCATTACTGCTGCCTGTGAGGTGAACAACATTTTCCAAAGAAGTGTGTCAAATGAATACCTGTGGAGCACAACTGATCCAACGCTGTTTGAAGTGGCGTGTGGGCTAGTCAAACTGGTCTGACTGGTGTTTGGAACAAAAGAGCCTCGTGCCATACACCACATCTAACGCATCACAGCTTGGCTCAATATTTTACATCTCAATCAACGCAAGGATAAAACAAGTTAATATACTTTTGTGATCATACGTATTTTTTTGTTATGAAACTAAAGCCAAATAGTGATTTTCTTTTGTTTTTCATTCTGCAGAGTCTCACACATTAAGTCAACTAAACAGATTACAGGAGGTTCTACTTAGCCTGTAAAAACAGATCTAAGTGGAGATAAACACAGCCTCTTCCTCCAATGCTGACAGCACAGGCAGATGAGTTTGGTGCTAAGTCAATCAGCAAGAGATAATCTGTGAATTCACCCTCTATTGGACCTGAATGTTAATCTATGTGATTAATATTGAGAAAAAAAAAGTTGCATTAGAATGCATTACAAATGCATCTTCTACCTCCATCCTAAAAACACGCTTTTCTGATGAGCACAAAAAATGTTTACTCAGGTCATTCTTTTTGTGAAACAGATTATAAAATGGATCAAAATAGGTCAAAATTTGAATTGTCAGCTGAAACTCAAAGCAGGGGTCTGCAGCTAAATCTTTAAGTGTCTCTGTCTTGCTGTGAGGTGCTCCATCAAAGCTGAGTCTAAAGGGTCCCCTCCAGGGGTTTTCACAGTTTTCCATTCGAAGGAGGTTTGTTGGAGCAGGAGGGCATCCAAATGTTACGGGACATCAATAATTTGCTTCAATCAATTGCATTTCTGCTGCTTGGAGACAGGCATTTCCTTTACATGAGCTGTAACAGGAATAAAAGCTGACCATGACTTGGACATGAGATGTAAATCTAAATTGGAAAACATTTTAATTTCAAGACACAGCCATCTGACACAGACGGCTGTTTAGGAGTCATTGTTTTGCTGGATGTACTGTAGCTGTGCAGATCGATGTAATCTACAGTTCAAGTTACAAGACAGGTTCTCTTAGTTTCAAAACCTGATGACCAAACTCAACCAGCAAAGCTAGTTAACAAACAGGGAAGAAAGGGTCCATCAGTGCAGATTGAGCCACATGACATCACTATGCACTAATTGGCAGGATTTCCTTTAAAGCGACTCTCAGATATTTGCTGGTGTCAAATTTTTTATGCTCTACATCTCCCAGTCTACACAGCTTCAGTATGTTTCCCTGTGTTAGTCGGTTTCAATGCACATAACTAATTCATGGATGTGTTGTTACCGACGTCTGGGGAAAACATTCAGCTTTATAGAAAAACTGAGGATAAATTCAGTCCTCATTTAACCATTAAAAGTCCAACAGATTGCAAAAGAAATGGCTTTATTTTGAGACTGGTTTAAGGTTTGAGCTACCCGAGGGAATCAGATACGTTTTAAAATGTGTTAGTTTTTTCTACAGGACAGAAAAGAAAAAAAAAATAAAAGCTCTTGGGGATTTAAAAGCAGATTAAATAGAAGCAGCTACTCACAGTTCCAGGATCAGGATGACCTCAGCTTTGTTCTCAAAGACTTCTTGCAGGGTGATGATGTTTGGGTGCTGGATCTCCTTCAGGATGTTCACCTCTCGCTCGATGTCTTCCCTTGTCACCCCGCGGCGACTTGATTTGTTGCGTCGTTTCTTGATGAATTTGGCCGCGTACTCCACACCTGTTCTCCTGTGCCGACATCTTCTGACCACGGCAAACTGACCGCTGCAATCAAAAATGGTAATTGTAGATCCAAAGATCCATTAAAAAGCCATTACATTTATTTCAGCAGTAAAATCAAACAATAATGAAAACTAAATGTTTATTTATGTCATTTAAATGAGAAACAGACCAAATGAAACAGAAAAAATAAAAACTTGAGATTAGTTTTTTTAGCAGGGTAGTCAGATAGAAAAAAACAGTAATAAAGTGAACGCATAAATCAGTTGTAAGGAGACTCAATAACAAAATACTCTGTTTAAAATGCTGACTAAAAGCATAATACAAAGATAATATGAGAGTTTCAGGGTGCTTCCTTCCTTCAGATATACCAGCCAAAGGGAGTGGGAGGCAAAAATAGGCACGGGAAGTGTTGATCAGAAACAGATTTAATTAATAAGTGGCGGATGAATCATGGTGCACGCCGTCTGGTAGCAGAGAGTCCACCAAATGGTAAAACATGCCATTAATATCAATTCAGATGAACATTAGGAGGATTTCAGGCAAACCAGGACAGATGTTTTCTACTTCCATTTACCAGGCAAGCCTCACCCTACAAGTGAAAAATGTCTGGCATGCCTGGATTATGTCTCATACATTGACTCATATTTCGCTGCAGTAATTTCTCCAAGTAAACCAAGTTTAACTACATTTGTAGAAGTTCAGAAGCCTGTGGTGAAGGTTCCAAAAACTCAACCTTTCCACCTTCCAAGACCTGATAAGAAAAGCCAACAGGTGGACGTCAAGTCGCTGATAAATACATCACAGAAAAATAAAAAATAAGAGGCAGAACAACATGCATATGATTGTAAAATCCAGATTCTACCGAAAATGGGATGTGCTTTATTTGAATGTTGGGATAGTGAGGTTTTCTAAGTATTTAAAGGTGCCGTTGGAGATCTTGAAAAAACGGTTACAGCATGCTGTATTTTTTAAAATACACAACCATGCCTCTCCCTTCAGACGACCCCTCGAAACCACGCCTTCAAAACACATGAATGCGCATGCCGTCTGTCGAGGTGTTCAGATGTTTCCGAGATCGAAACAAGCCGAGACAGAGTGCAAGTGACACGAGCTAACAACGACATAATGCTACGTTCACACCTAAAGCAGCAGAGGTAGCAAAAGCAGCTGATAAAGAGTCTTAAAAACGGCACAGCAAAAGGTCCCGCAGTGCGTCTAGAGCAGCAGGAGCAGCGCGTCGTTGATATGGGAGATGGTAGGGAGACAGACACAGCACTGATGATGCAGAGCGCCAGGATCACTCTTCTGAAACAGTTTATTAATGCCTGACATTTAAGGTTTTATGCTAAAAATATAAATTAAGTTTTATCAAACCATCCAAGGCAGAAACAGATTGTCTTAACTAACTAAACTAGTAGTTAATTTGGTGACTGAAATCAGTTCGTTTTCAGTGTGGCTGGAGAGAACACTGACTAATCAACATAAAAAATTATTAATTTATCTTAACCGATCAGTAAATTCATTGTTAGCAATAACAACTGTGCCGAGGATTGTTTCCCTGAGGAAAGAGGACCAACAGTGTTTTCCATTTGTCCTTAGAAGCTGGAATTTCTGATTTTCAAGTTGAAAATTTGAACTTAACAGCGCATAAGAGACAGAAAATTCAAGCGACATGACTGTAACCAACTCCCGCATTTACAAGGGCTGCTCCTTGCATTAAGATTAGTTCAACTTTCCTATTTTAGCAGTTTTTAGCAGTCAGCTTTAAAATATGCTCTATATAAATCTCTACAAAAAAGGAAATTAAAAACTGACAGAAGTTACAACTACTGTAGCATTTTAGTTTTGAACATTAAATGTTACAACAGCTCGCCATTAAACTAATAATTATTAAAGTTCGTATCGTTGCACTGGTGGAAAGCTGCAGATATAAGGGCTTCAGTCAGATGGATTAACAAAAAATACACACAAAGACAACCTGGTCTACCTGATATTTTATAATTACTCTGCATAATGAACAACACAGTTCTGTCATTACGTAGTGGTATTGTTGTCCGATCAATCATCTTAACATGATAACGCTGACTGTGCTGTCGTTCATACGAAAACGCTGCCAGAAAAACCACTTGGGGAAGCGAGGACACTTGGCTGAGGGCTGTTGACGCCTCCGCCGACTGCGCCTCCTCACAGCCCGAGCAATCATAAAGCACTTAGTGTACCAAACACCCACAGAGGGAGGAAGAGAACAAGGCAGTGAGGGGTGAGAGAAAATGAGAGACGCTGCCACATTTTGTATCTTTTTTTTCTGATTCTACAAAGCAACATAATCAAACAATTACAGCCGGGCATTTTATCTGGCAAAACCTTCCTCTGCTGCAAAGCAAGAGCACTACAAAGCCATGAGAGGGCTAGTTGTTAGGAAACTATTTAGTCATACCTATGCCTTCCTCACTAGAACGGACAAATATCTGATGAGGGGATACAGTATAATCCTCTGGCTGTAAAATGTCAACTACGTACAGTTTCTGGTAGAAAATGGGAACAAGAGAGCAACACATTCGTCGTCTCACCTAGAGCAGCAGTTTTTATAAATGCTACCAAAAGCTTAGAAGAACTCCAGTAACTAAAGCTAAGCTTACAAATATAGTTCAACAAGGTCAAGAATATGGATTTTTATGTATATCAATTTAAGTTAAAAATAGATTTCTTAAAATACTGAAATAATCTAAAAAAAAAAAAAATAGAAGTGAGAAATTATCTAAATACAACATTATCAGAAAGGAACTCAGTGACTTTTAACCCTAAACGTGTCTATTTGTCAAATTATTTAACATTACTACTTAAAAGAAGATTATGAGCTAAACTACGGGCATATAAGGAAAGAAGACAGGCACCGGAAACCATTGCCTTCATCAAGTTATGGAGGCAAACAGATGTTTTATTCCCTTTTTACACCCAAACAACAAATAAGGACACCACAGGAAGCTTGTGTGAGCTTGTTTTTAACAACAACAACAACAATAACAATAATAATAATAATAATAATAGAAATTTATTGATCTCACATTGGAGAAATTTAACTCTGCATTTAACCCATCCCCTCGGGTAGCGGGGCCGCCAGGAATTTGGGGCCCCATGAAAGACATTGATATTGGGCCCTCACTCTCAACCATAATTACGCAAGCGTTAATACTGCTATAAAGATTGATTTCAATGTAATTTTTGTTATTTTTTTACAAAGGAAAATTATCAGAACATGAAAAAGTTAAAAATACATTAACTTTAAACTTTACATTTACATCCTATGAAAATAATAACAGCTTATTTAAATAAAAAAGCACAGCTGTATCTATGAACACATGAATAGAAAATAGGTTTAGGATTGAAAATATATATTTCTATTAGTTTTTACTTTAACTTTATTAAAGGACGTACTGGATTTTCTTTTTAGATTTAAAAAATATAGCGTTAGTCAAGGGCCCTTAGAATCGTCCTAACCCCCATGACGTCCCCCACCCCACCCCCACCCATACGGCGCAGCAGTGGGCTGCCATCGTGGGGCACACGGGGAGCAAACGGTGGTTAAGGTTCTTGCTCAGAGACCCAGAGGCAGTCTGTGGGAGTGGGTTTCCAACTTAACCTCAGGATTCCAAGCCCTATGCCCTAACCACTAGGCCACAACTCCCACTAATAGCAGAGTTTAAAAGCTTTTTTTTCATATATGAAAACAGCTATGAAGATATGCACCTGAATAAACGTTTTTATATATCATAAAGAATGTTAATGTGAATAAACTTGAAATGAAACCTACTGGTTTTACCTTTTGATATCAGATTCATTATGTGGTTAATGGTTTTAGGCGCCATGAAACAAATTTTTATAAAATAGTTTTATAGTTAAAGTTTCTAGTAGGAAAATCCTGCTAAATCCTAACCGAGATCCTGCTCGACAAAAAGGTGTCAATTTTTGCTTTCAATGTTTCAAACTGTTGCACTTGCATCACTTTTGTTGCACATCTTGTTGAGTACTTTTGCTCACTTTGCTGATGTACGCTGAGGAAATCCTATTAGTCACCAGATTTCAACCATGTTATTATTTTACCTGAAATGACTAATTTTGACCAACATTAATGCGGAAAGACGTTTTAAATGAGGGCAGTAGGAGAAAGGGTCTCCTGCAGTGGTACTTATGAAGCCTGTGACTGAAGACGATCTCTTGTTGTATTACTGTCTTATTTAGCTTTTTTGATGCAAAACATAAATAAAAAAAAATAAAAAAACGAATATTAAAAAGGTATTAAAAGTCCTAGCTAAAGCGATAAAAGACATCAACATGTAGTTTGATGCGACTCCGTTAAGAAAGCTGCTAAGCAAAATAATCTTAAATCTCTTTGCTGAGAAACCAACAAGCTGAAAGGAATGATGGCGTTTTAAGGAAGTGACTCGTCCTGTGACAGTGCCAGATATACAAAGCTGATAATGTGAGGAGGAAAAGGGAGCTGAGGATGAAGGTTTTCTCATGCTAATAACACATCCACCCCCATTCAGTCTGGTCTTGGCCCATTGTTGCTGAAGAGTCTGTCACTCAGGCCTCTGTGCAGATATGTTCAGACATCAGGGCCTGATCTGCTTCTTTCAGAAACAGGAGCGTAAAGGCCTTTTGTTCACATAACTTCTTTGTAATACGATACTTTTGCTTACAAACTCAGCTACCAAAAGCTACAAAGCTACAAAGAGCTGTTTAAACATGGCAATATATAAAAAGTGAAAGAGAAAAAGAAAAAGTGCAGAGTTACAGCCAAGTCAGATCCTGGACCAAAAGAGGTTTGGCTGCATCACCTGGAAGGTCAACAAAAGGCTAAGGAGCTAGCTTGGACTTGAATGTTGGCACCTGGGAACAATGAAAAACAGGAACTACAACAAAAGGAGACAGTGGTTTGTGTTGTCCTCCGAAAAACTTTCCACAGGGTAACGCTCATGCTGTGGACATGTGTCATCCCAGAAGGTGTGGGACCTGGAGCGGAAAGTTTGCAAAGGATGAAGAGCAGATAGCAGACTTCATTTTCTTTATCATGAAGCATCTTTAGACATCTGATGACATCCTGTGACCAAAAGAATTACCAAGTGTGTAGCATAACTGCAGAATCTTTCACTGATCAGGGAAGGCACTATAGATTGACTGATACTGGTTTCTTCAAGGCCGACACCCTTACCAAATTATTTTGATATAATTCTAAATCAATCCCCGATATGTACCATTGATTCTTTGTAGCAAACATTACTTCCTCTTCCTCCCTTTTCCCAATAAAAAAGCAATCATTATAAATGTTACAATAACCTTAATTTGGACAGAAAAAAGAAAAAAATATATTAGCAAATAAAAGAAAACATTTAGAATGGTTAACAAATGTGGCAGTGACAATGCATGCGCCTTAGGTGAACTCGAGGCTGCTGAAGGTACTGATGAACTGACTATTGCATGCACGCATCAGATGATACCAATTCAAGAAAAAAATAAAAAACACTAATATCGACCGAGAATATCGGTTGGCCGATGCGTCAGTCTATTTCTAAGAGGCACCATCAAAAAATTTTTGTAGTTGCATCAAGGAAGAAATGAGAGACAAGGATCTCTGAAGGTATTTGAATGAACAGAAAAGTTTCTACAGTATGAAGGGACTTTTCTCTGCTTTGTTCAGACAGCAAGCGAAAGAGCGAGACTTTGACAAGAAACCAGGAAGGCCAAACCAACTTTGAGAAAAGTTATGTTTTATCATTTTAACATTTTGATCACTTTCCTGATGATACAAGCTTAATTTAGAAAGTATAGCAAACCCCAGCTGGTGAGGTACATCGTTTACCGATTACCATTCCATCAAATGAGCAGTATAAATCGTACTCATCCAGGTCTGTTTTTGGACAACAGGAGGAGTAACTAGAGAGATTCCATGCAGGCATGGAGAGAACATGCATGTCTGCACAGAAAGGCTGGGATTTGAACCTATATTTTTCCTGCTAATCTCTGTTCCACAGTGCACACCCCCTCATTGGCATTTTGTCAGACAAAGCTAACATGCATCTGAAATAAGAGGAGTTAGCAGGAACAAAAATCCAGTATTCAAAAAAAGGTCTCGGTGCAAAACAAATCCAAGCTGACATTTTATATTATTCTGTGACATTTTAAAAGTGCTCTCAGGCCCTAATTAAACCAACCAACACTTCTTCAAAAGCACTTAAAACACAAACCATGTTTCTAGCTTCCACTGCATGAATGCCGTTCAGAGAGCATTACGTAATGTTATGCATCGTTTAAACTCCACTCCGACACAGCACCTGGATTAGATGTCTTTTCAAAGATGTTTCACCATGATGGGAGGAAGCTCAACTCTGGCCGCATCTTAATCCATGTTGGGTAACAAACTGGCCATGATTCCCATTCCTTTAAGTGTTTACAAGTTTTGCAACAGTAATTGTGTTACAAGATTGAAGTCCAACAGGGCTGGGTCCAGAACCGACACCATGATTTATCTTTCATACACGCAGAAGTTTTGATGAAGCCAGAGCATAAGGCAATACACTATACCTCTGGTACAGAAAAGTATTGCCAGTAGAGTTAAAACTGTAAAGTACATACATTTTCCCTCCCAACCTGTTGAAATTAAACAAACTATACTGTGGAGCCTCCCTCCTGTAAGCACATGAAGGGAGAATCCAGCTCATCCTTCATTACCAGCAGAGGCTGCACACAGAAAAACAAGAGATGTCAACAACTCAAATCGGCCCTCCTTACTGGTGAAGGAGGGGTCAGAAAATAAAACCGAAACCCTGCCCTGAAAAACAAACATGATTAGCAGCTTTTCTCTCCAAGACATCTATATGAGGTAATAGATCGATTTCTTGCCTGGTGTCAGACCCCTTATTTGTCTTACCCAGCTGAAACTATAGAGGAAATCCCAGTCATCCTCCTGGGATGTGCTGGGAGAACACTGACTTGCACAATGGCTGCTGAATTAGCACAGTGGTGGAAGGGGTAGAAATAACAAGGAGGCACTGGAGAAACCCCCTTCCTGGGAATCACTGAAACAGAAGCAGGGAGGCTGTTTTTCAAGAGCAGCTCTCCTCGCCAACCCAGCGTAAAACCTCAGATATTCTGAAGGATCAAATTGCTCTGATGCTTTTGTTGCGCTTCAAGCACAGACAAGGCTTTCCACTTTTGGCCTACTTGTTTTTCCCAAAGCAGCTGGGAGGGGGGAGGGATGACAGAAGAGCAGCTTTTTGGAGAGAAGAGGAGAAGTTTGTTTGTGTCTATCAGGGTAGCTTGGGTGTTGGACAATGCCTTAAGAAGCCTTGCATTACTTAAATCTGTGGAAAGGCACTGTTGCTGCAGGGAGCTTTACTAGAAACGGTGTGGATTTAGGCTTCATGCAACAGATCAGCATTACAGACAGTCAGGTATTCAATACCAGCCAGCTGATGTTACAGGTTTACTGCAAACATACAGAGGGGAAAACAGAAGAATGATAATGATCTGGAGCTTCATAAACCTAACTCTGAACTCATTGGTGTACATGCAGCCAGAGAGTGGAGAAGAGAGCAGGCAGACAGACCAAATTTCATTTTATCTTTATTAAGTTATTGCTTCAAAGCCTCAGCTCTGCACAGCTTGTTCAGGCAATCTTATTGAGGGGATAACTAGGAATTATTCATGCTGCAAAGAAATAAACCACCTACCTTGTTTTAGAATTTGCAGATTAAATAGCAACAGGAAATCTTAAAGGATTCAGAAATCTAAATTATTCACATTTTCTATGCACAAGATGTCAGTTCTAATCCTTTTATTTTATGTAAAAGCTACGTATGACCTAGATGCATTGAATTTTAAATGTTTGCTTGTGAAATTGGATCCGTTTAGATTTAAGAAATGCAAACGGATGTCTGGCACATCGGTAAAATACCAAGCTCACAAACTGTGTGTTTTGTCACAAGATATCTGTGGAAAACATTATTTATTTTCTTTACATTCTCAACATGCACAAGGACATATTTGTAATCCAATGAGAGTTTGAGATTTTGCTCCATTTCTGAGTTGTTAGAACACTCCTGTCTGAAAGACTGGGATCCTATAGGAGAATCTAACATCCAAGAGAACAGAACTAGGAACAAACATGTCAACTTCAAACTTCCCTCTTTGTTGCAGTGAGCCATCTTGTGTCTCATGTGAAAACAAAGCGAGCAGAACGGCTGAAGTGTCAGAAATGTGCAGCTTTCGCCTGGATGACCTTCGCCTCTTAGTTAGAGGCTTCTACTCAGACTGGAGGTCTGGCCTTGTCAGGATGAGGCAGCAGCAGAATAAAGGAAGCGGAGTGGTAACGAGAAAGGCTTTGTAAACAACAATCAATGAAGTGAGAGTCAGTGGGGAATATGTCTGAGGATAACAAGTGTGCTACACTACAATGCAGCACAAGAGAGCATACGAAGGAACTTTTTTTTTTTTCCTCTTATGGTTTAGGATTCCAGCAACAGTTTTATAGAGGAAATATTTAAAGAATGATAACAACAGACGGATCCAGTGGTGTGGTGATTAACCACACCATAAATAATCACCGGTGGACACCCCTCTCTAGATGTATTGGTTAAGAATAATAGCTGAACTTTTTTAATCTCAAACTGGAGAAAATCACCTTTAAATTTAGCACATCCCCTCAGGTAGCAGTGGGCTGCCACTGCGCACCGCCCGGGGAGCCGTGTGGGATTAAGGGTCTTGCTCAGGGACCCAGAGTGCAGCTAGACTACTTTTGGTTGATCATATCTTTTCACAGATAAACAAAAGCCGGATGAAGCAGGAGCAAAATGTTAAAGCAGGAAATGAGTGTGATAAGAGAAGTTAATCTGAAAGTATAGTTTTCAGAAGCTAAGTTCAATATCTGGGCTAGATGTCCTGAATCATTGGCAGAAATTTTACCTAAACAGTTTATCTGAGCCCGCGGAGCAGAATGTGAAGGAAGCTGCACAAAATGATCAATGAACAGCTGAGGGTCACCACAGCTTCCATGGTGGTCAACCACAATACCTTATTAAAATAGAGTAAGAAAAACAAGCACATCCCTGGTCAAAGGATCAGTGAAAGTCAGATTATCTGAATAATCTAAGGGCTCATAAAAGTTTCTAATAATATTTATAAACTAATAAAAAATTATCAGGTTAGGAGAAAAGTGGTGAAATATGTTATGAATAATCGTTAGTATCCAAAATAATGCTTGATTGTTAAATATAATAGAAGCGTATACCTTTCCATTAATATTCCAACTCATAATACTAAAATGTATAAATGCTAATATTTATTATTTATTTTTTTATTTGGTCAGAATGAAAGAAAATAACAGGGCAGCCTATAAAGGTAATAAAAACAAAGTTGCTCCACTGTGTGTGTCGTTAACCATGGCTGTAAGATCGGCAGGTAGGGTTTGACTTTAATGACACACCATATTAGATAAACACCCACCTGGTGTGACACATAGCTTACAGATTTCACTGAGGTGCAAGGACCGACCGGAACATTTTTTTTACTGATTGTTCTTTATTCTCTTGATGCAGCAATGATTTCAGACAAACTAGACCAGCACTGCATCTGTTTATTTTCTCTGCCTGACTCAGATTAAATTAGTTACAGTTTAAATCCTGCTTAAGAGTCATTCACTATAAAGGAAAAAAAAAGAAAAAAAAAAAAAAAGAGTTGTTTAAAGAATGATTGCATCCAGGTAAATAAACTAGGAGAAACCTATGATGTCTAGGTACCTTTAGGGGGTAGTGTGTGTGTGTATATATATATATATATATATATATATATATATATATATATATATATATATATGTGTGTATATGAGAAAGATGTGTACTTTTCTGTCTCATACATGTTTGTTTTTCTTTTAACAATAAGCAACAATAATCCCAGTTTATAATCCATGTTTTAAACAGGTAGGGTGTGACTGAAGCACCTGTCCACTGAAGTATTTCCTTCAAAAGAGATAGGAGTTGATAAAGGCCTTATTGTATGTGCATTCAACAATAAACCAGACACTGTTTGTCTAATCAGCAGTGGCAGGTGATAATTTAAGACAACAACCAATCAAAGAGAAGTATTTGGCTCAAACGGAGTAATCTCGATAAATTATCTCATATTTAACTGATTCTGAGTGGATTGTTTTGGAAAAAGGGAGTTACAATGCTTTTAATCTTTGGCCTTAATCCCACCATAATCCATCATCGCATTACATCCCTCACTGGTGGGAGCATAATCATCGTATTCACTAGCACCCAACCACCCACCCACCCACAGAAAAGGTACTGTATCCCACTGCAGCCAGATGAAATGAAGACCCAATAGACGTTGCTTAAAAAAAAAAAAAAAACGCTGTGCAGTGATCTGTTGCCCCTGTATTGATGATATGAATGATGCAACAGGCTGCTGACAAAGTTTCCTTCATCATCATCATCAATATGTGACTGTTGAGCCTTGTGAGGAAAGTTTATATAATCAAGGCCGACATTGACAGATATAAAAGAAAAAAAAAAACAACACATATATTTGTATGTATATATCAAAATATATCAAAATGTCACATTTCTGTTATAAATACAAGGTGGAAACAAAGTCAACGCAGAATATAATGTGCAAACTACAAGACCATAAAAACACAACTTTTACAAACCCAAAGAAGCATTTGTTCCCAATGGTCATTCATAAATTCATTTAAAGACAAAAATGTATATTTAAAAAAAAAAACATCTATGTTTTTTATTTGAAGGTTTTTACAATAAAAAGAATAAAGAAAATCAAGAAAACTTGAGTATAAATGCATTTTCAGCTAACAAAGTTTACATCCACAGGATGTAAGCGAGGATTTTCCTGCAGTTTCGACTTAAAAAAAAAAAAAAGCACCGCACAACCGTGTACCCGCTTCCGAGAGGGAATGCCTCTTGAACATGTGCGACAGAATGAATGAGCCAATTTCTCCTCATGTACGCTCTGTTTACAAGTTGCTGTTAGCAATGGCACCCTCAGATGTTTTCAAAGAACCATGGTAAGAAAGGTGAGCTTCAATTGCTGGCTGAAACCGTAGCTCAATACACATATATGCCTAAAAGTGCGCATGCACAGAAAAAGATAGCTACCTAGGGACAAGCACGTAGGATGGCCTAATGTGAACACATCACCAGAATGATTGACAATTGGAAGGACCACTTATTTCCAACCAGAAAAATAACATCCTCCCCTATACCTTTAAACCAACATTTTTGGCAGATAAAGAGAAGATTTAAATATGGTACATGCAAAAAGCCCAGAATGAAGGAAAGATACAGGCTGTCTGGCTGGACAAATAGACCGATGAAGGATGGCTGCATAATACAAATACATCTTCATTGCAAAATTAGTCTGTGCTACATTCATATTGCAAACTATTGAAGTGCAAACACTGGTCAGAAAATCACATTATTCACAAAGCTAAAATATCGCAGCATGATAGGGGCTCAGATGGAAGCGAAAGGAATTAACAAAATATACATATACATGTTTGGAAACTGACATTACCAATATTCACCAATATTGCAACAATCACAAGTTTTCCTAATACCGTGAAATATCCTCCACCCATAGCAGAGGGATACAGATAAACCAGATGTTTCTCAACTGATCAGCATATTTCTTACTACTATGTCCTACACCCTGATGCATCAGCTCTTTTACTCCACTCTGAGTCAGCCATCGATTTGCTCCATGTTCTACTACAGTGGAATAGGAGATTGTGCTGAAAAGCCTAGAAGTGTCAAGAACAGCAGCAGGCAGTCTTGCAGAACGACTCTAAGCACACAAAGCTTTTCAGTCAGATCTGGTCTGCACGCACATGGACTGCTGGAGGATGACGGACAAGTGGGAAGTCAACGAGTGAGATCTCGCCTTCAATACACACCGCACAGCAGATCCGTTTGGATCACAGCAGTGGATTCAGCCCCGTTAGGTTAAATGCAAACCACTCGCTGAAACATAACCTTGAACAACATTATTCAGACATGGTATTTGTTTTTCCTAGCCCGCTGGGAGTGCAGAAAGGAATTAGCATAACACTGACATATGATATGTTAAAGCTGTTATTTACATGCCCTGCAGCAATCAAGGAACTCCTCCATTCAAATGGGCTGTGATTCTAGCCAGCTGGAAAAACAATATATCTGGCCAGTTTTAGCTCTGAATTTGGCTTCTACATCAGAGGTGTAATATCCATTTCATTAGCTGGTAGATTCCTCTCTGTTGGTGCCAGGTATTCACCTACTGGTGCTTGTTGCTGGGCCGTAAGCCTACAGTGGATGCTAATTCGTTTGAAGCAGTTCCCTGCCGTGAGAGGGAAGCAAAAGAGGAAAGGTTGAACTTCAGCTCATAATCAAGTTCAGTTAAAATATATTGGTTCAATTTACACACTACAACAGGGAAATCATAATCTATACCACCACAAAGCTTTACAGAATAGTGAACACAGAGCTCTGTTTGCACGGGGAGTTTTTCATTGAAGGCATGAAGGCCACCTTGTACTGCCATTGACATGCACAACCAACCGCTGCACCTCTGAACCTGTCGTTTCAATAATTTAGTCTGCTGAAGCCTGACGTTGTTCCTCACATACAAGTCAGGCCACTTCAAAAACAAGCCTTTGCTAATAAACTAAAACTAATCCTGGAAATGCTTTTCTAAGCTCTAAAATCTAATTATTAATAAATATAGCACTGGCTTCAGTCCACTAGGTTTGCCACTTTCTTTCAGGTTCTTCACTTCTGCCTTTTTACCTTATATAAGTGCTTACTGACATACTTTATGGATAGGTCTGACTGAATGACATTTGATCTTATTAAACACAGGTTTACTTTTCAGGTTGTATAATGAAGCTGTCCGATAAAAGAGAGGCTCTGTAATCTGGTACGAGTCGCGTTCCCCATCAGCTCGATGACAAAGTAGCCATTGTGCTGACCACTGATTGGATGAGGGGATCATTCATCACAGTAATGCACCGGCAGAAACTGGCGTTCATGTCGTAATGGAGTAAGAAACCAAACTGTTGCACAGCAAAAGCAAAGAACTTAGATAGTGACTGATTGAAATGTAATGTGAGTGTTTGAACCATTCCAAAACAAACTCGATCAGAATTATGGTATCTGCACAGCCAGTTTTAAAGTCTAGAGCCACGGCAGCTGGTTCCTGAAAAATCCTATTGAGAAGATAGACCTTAGGCCGTTTGCACAAGGAAAATAAGAAAATCTTAGATGAGGATGTTTAGGTGATGAGTTAATGATGGCCCTGTGAACATGGCTGTGTTTCAAAGTAGATAAGAGAAAACAGGTGGAAAGCTAGGAATTTATGTGCAGGAACAGAACCGTCTCATTTTCAGTGGATCTATATTGTGCTCAGGGAGCAAATAAAAAAAAAAAAAAAAAAAATCCAACCTAAAGAGGTTTATTAAAATACTTTGAGCAGAACCTTTCGGTGGCCTTATCTTAACTTCTGTGTCTGGAATACTTTCTCTAAAAGGTGAAATACAACCTGTTGTTTTCAGGGGTCTTTGGTGAGAGCAGTCTGCATCCTGGGCTGATTTGACAGGAAATGTTATCCCTCTAAACAAACTGAATCCAATCTTGCATATCTGACAAAATATCAGGTCACATGATGTCTGAAGAAATTAGAACATGTTAAAGTGAACTGAGCCATGCAGAGAAAGGAAGGATCGCCCATGAATGCACTTCTCACTGTCCGTCATATACCCCTTATACCCTGGCTGAAAAACCTATTTAAACCTGGAAACAACCGGTTTTTAATGGCAGTGGAAACAGTCCACTGCTGCGTGCCTCTCCAGGTCAAACGACTTGGCAAGCGACCCTCGTTAAAATCACCTTGGCTCTGATTGGCACACTGTGGGAACACCAGAGCTGGGTTGACCCGCTAAAGCCAGTCATAAACTGCGATTTTTTTTCAATCGTTGCATGCAGCTATAGCTCATAGCTCACGATACATGCGCGGCCTGATGCTCTGATGAAAGAATACCATTTCACTTGCACCCCTGCGTCCACTTAGCTGCCAGCCAGGGGTTAGACCCAGCCTTTTGTGCCAAATGCTGATTGTAGTGGGTCGATCCATATATGAAAAAAAAAAGGCATAAACCCGGTATTTTTAGTGGAAAAGATGCTTTAGAGGAAGTGAGAAACGCTGGCAAAATAAAACCCAGGGTCTTTGGTGACAAAACCAAATAAAAACTTTTAAATCACAATGTAAACATTACGAAATCTGATTGTTTTGAGGGTTTGCCTCATATGCATATGGCAGAAAATGTAGACAGAAATTATATTTCATTATATCGAATGAACCTGTAAAGATAACATTGGTGACAAGTTCCCACAGCTGAAACTTAAAATCTGTGACATTATATATTATGTATTATATATTTAAACTGTAATTAATCAGATTAAATCAGATTACATTTTTACCCAGATAAAGATAAGCCAAGTAACTGAGCTCCTACTGCCATTGAAATGTAGTTGCTGCAAAGAAATTTGTCCTTTTCCTCCTCTTTTGACTTTTTATAAAATTATAGAGTCTAATACATTTTGCTTAACTTCTTATTCTTCTATTTGCAGCTTCATTTTTAGTTTAAAACTCCCTCAAACAGAAAGAGGTGTGATTCACTAAACACCAAGACCCTTTAACATGATTAATTATTGCTAGAGATTTTAAATACAAATTAAATTTGTCTAAAACAAACATGTCCCTTCTAAAACCAACGCATTCAAAGAAAACACAAACTGGTATTAGTCATAGACTTCCTGGGAACAGCTGTCAGTGAAGGTCAGACACGAGTAAATCAATGACATATGTGACATTTATTCACCCAAGGCAATTTTAAACAACTGGGAGAATAAACAGCGCATTTGCTAACATAAATCAAAAAGATCTTCCAGACCAAGTAAAGCAACTAAATCCATTAGTGGTTAGTTTGTTTCCAGAACTACAGTGTTTTAATACTTTATTTATTCCCAAGATTCAATACAGACAAACCATTAAAGTGCAGCGCAGAAGGTTCAATCTGGTTTTACATTCAGAAATGAATATTTCATGTGGATTAAGATGCATGCAGCAGTGCCAAATTTTTTGGCACTTGAGAATAAAAAGAGGAGATGGAGAGCAGAAGGAAAAGTCGAAGGTCTGGGAGCTCAGCTTGAATCAATGCTTTATTCCGCTAGTTCACATTAAAGTTCTTGCAAATCGAAGCAATTACACAATGATGGGACCCCCCACCCCCCCACTTCAACAATAACACACACATCTCTTAAAGGCTCAGGGGCTATCAGTCTCAGGCCCCGTCCACACAAAGTCAAAACGAACACGAAACGCTAATATTTTCCAGAACGTTTGTCGTAAAGACGGAGACGTAAAATAAATGTCATTGTCCACACGAATGCATGAAAACGCTGCAAAATGTATGCCAGGCCTGTAAGTGGCGCTGTGGTGCCAAAGCAAAAATAGGTGACGAAATGTTGGGCATGCGCACTAATATTTATACATGGTTGCCCTGCGGGTCCATTTTCGTGGTTCAGTCATATTCAGGTGCTGAACTATGTCGTCGATATTGCTCTGTTCTTCCTGGAGATATTCCAGAAGAAGAAGATTCTGTTGTAAGCCCGACAGCAGGGTGAGTAGCATGAGCAGAAACCATTCAACACAGTACGGCGCCATTGTTGTTGTGATACTGTGTCGCGCATGCGTGTTTAGAGGCGACGCTATGACGCATGCGTGTAAGAAAAAAAATGCGGTTAGAGCTTAAAGATGGAAACGCGAAAACGGCGTTTCAAAATCTTCCCACTCTGAAGGCCTGATAAAAAAAGATCATTTACAGACCCCGAAACGCCGGCTTCTTATGGATGAGAGGCTGGTTTGGTGAAAAATGATCATTTACAGACCCCGAAACGCCGGCTTCTTATGGATGAGAGGCTGGTTTGGTGAAAAATTTGTGCGTTTAGGCCAGGGTTCGGCTTCGTGTGGACGGGGCCTCAGTCTGTGTATTGCATGTGGTAAATCCCTTCAAATGAGCATGCTCACTTTAGTTACAGTCCTGCTTCTCTACTTAATTAAATTGTCTGTGGCTCATGGGGGTTGAATAAAGTCCCAGTGAACTGCGCATCATGTTTTGTCGCCGTCCAAATTTCCCCACATCAGTCTTACCCTGTGGAGCTCTAGCTCCTCTGCAGCTGCTCTTCTCGGGTGTTTGTGTGTCAAAGGAAACGGTGCAGATGACAGAGCAGATAAAGACAGAAGAGAAACTGGCTGCTGCTGACAAATTCCTGTTTGTCCTTTGAAAGCGGGTTTAAGTTAATGACTGATCACAGCAAGATGGCAGCGGGCTTGTCACATTCTACACTGAATCTCTGTTATTGTCAGCAAAGCAGAAAACAAACAGCTGTTGGATGTTTTCAAAGTCAGAGCCAAAAGCTAAATTAAAGCATCTGCCTAAACTTTTTGTTAAACACGATATTTGAATACAGTATTTCAAGCTGACTGAAACCTTTAAAATGCTCAATCAATTTTGATTTTAAAATTTAGAGTTTTTAGTTTACTGCAAAGATAATCAAACTCCTGGCTCCACAATCTGCGTGGTTCAAGCAGGACAGAGAGGTCAAAAGGAGGATGTATTGGCTGCAGGACGGCACCCAGGGACCCAGAGGTTCTGAGCTGTCCGATGTGATTCTGTGTGAAAGCCTTTCATTAGCGTGGAGCCAAGTGTGGGAGGTCGTTCTGGAGTACTCCCTGCCCACTCAGCGGTAGTGTGGGCCACAAGCTGCACCGGCAGAAAAACATTATGCAACCGCCGTGCCATTGTGTACAGCGGAAGGGTTTCCACGGCAACAGAGACTGAGGAGAGGAACCAGTGAGTGTTGGAGGAAGGAAGATGGTGGTAGATAATCCTGGGTGGGTGTGAAGGCTGAGTTCGGGTATAAATCTCTGGAGTTTATCTGCTGGTTCTACAGAAAGTTGTCTGATATGAACAGAGCCACATGTTGAACTTGTAAGCAACCATTTCCTCCATAACCAGGCGTCCTGGATCATCCTACAATGTAATCAATCAGGGGTCTGGGTATTAAAGGTGGCAAAAAGGAAAATGTTTCCACACTATTTCTCATTTCGTTATGGAATTAAATTCTCAAAAAATAAATGAGTTTAATGTTAGATTTGTGTTCAGATGATGACCCATGTCTCTAATTTTCCACATCATTTTTTGTCCAACTTGTAGTTAGAGCACACTCTCAGACGACACAATCAAGAGTCATTTCACTCCCCTTATTTGGACCCTCACAGATATAATTGTTTTTAGTGTTTTAAACTGGAGTCAACTTATCTGAATAAAATGCCAATCAGAGCTTGAAACTTAGAATAGGACTTATTTTATTGTTATTCATATTTTCTTCACCTGATTCATACTGGAAAGAAATTTCATTACAAGGGCTCAGAAAAGGTACAGGCTTAAAATAATATTTATCAAATGTGAGATAAAACGGTCCAGATTCAAAACATTGAGCAAAAAATAGAAAAAGCTCTCCAATGTACTGGTAAATTTAGCAAGAAACTTAAGCAGTGGGATATTTTATGTGTTTTGTGAAACATACAGAGGAAAAAACCCAATTATCCGTTTGTTTTTCAAACAGATATATATATATATATATATATATATATATATATATATATATATATATATATATATATATATATATATATATATATATATATATATATATATATATATATATAAACTTGAGTCAGGAAATTTTTAAATGGAAATGTCAGAATGCTGGACAGTACAGATTACGTTAGTATTGAGCAAGAAGAAACCAGTATATATCTTGTTTCATTACCAGGAAGGAGTGGCTTAGTATTACTGGATACAAGGCTATCTCTATCCATATATTTAATTAGGATTTCTTCTTTTTAGCCTCTAAGGAACCAAAAGCTCTTATTATTTATGAGCAGCAGGAGACCTGCTGTCTTTCAGAAGGTCAGTGTTAATTTTTAATGGTGAACATTTTCCCTTCGCTCATTTTTTATTACAGTCTTGGACTTTGCATTGAGGCTTTCTTCTAGAAATTAAAGCTGGGGTATCATTTCGTGTCCTTCCTACCGACCAACACAGACCAAATGATGAGGAGGGAGGTGGCTCTGAGTAAGAAGAGGTGGGAATCAAAGCTAGAAGCTTCAGCTCACAACTTTACATGACGTGCGCTGCTGATATATGAAAATATATGCCACAAAATAAAGGTGATGGCACAGGACTGCGATTGAAAACTTACAGCATTGTTCATCCACCCAAAAGCAAATGTTTCCAATTTTTGCAAGAAAACATCTTAAAAAGACCAAAACAACAACAACAAAAAAAACTGATAATAGACTGATAATGTTTTCAACTGTCTTTACAGCTAACGTTAACAACTTTTACCTTGTCAATTTGCTGTTTAAAGTTAATATATTAGAATCAAAAGGTTGCATTTAAATACTAGAAATCCAGTTTGACATCAGAGCAAATCAGATAGAATTCATTCTAAATCTTTAGAATAAGAATCATATCAATTCATGGAATTTGAATCGATTCCAACCTCTGGATCCTATAGTTTATGTTTACCAACACTAGAGCAATTCTGAAGCTTTTTAGTTGCTTAAATTCACTTCTTAACTATTCTATGAGTATTTCTACAGTAATGGTGCCGTTTAGTGGCAAAAGACTTCATAAGTCATTATTGCAGGGAGTTGTAGGAATTATTCAATAAATAAAGTGATTCTAAAAGTATTATAAAACCCACAAACTCTATAGGCCAAATCCACCACTAAGAACAACATGTGAAAATCATGTCTTGAATAAATAGAAATAAAGAAAAACCAAAACAAACCAACCAACATCTCCACTGGACTAACTACTAAAACTACTATATACACGAGAGCTTAGTGAAAGGACAAGATAAGCAGCTAAATTCAAAATAAATAACTACTACCTTCAGGGAGCCTGAGGAAGTCATGATCACGACATTTCAATGAGATAAAGAAAGAAATTACAGAAAAATATTAACATTAAACACAATAAGCTAATCATAATCAAATAAGTCAGCTACTTAAACTCAGCTAAGCGCAACACAATTGTTTGGAGAAAAATATAACCAGAAAGAATAATCTATTTTTGATTATGAAAATAATAAGCATTGCAAATAGAGAAGGAAAAGATGAGACCTCACTGTCAGTAAGGAGACACTGCTATGTCGCACTGCCTCAATTATTTAAAGTTTGTCACAAAATAGCCGTCGACTCCACAGGTGTAAAGACTTTTTCCACTCTCAGGTCTTTATACAATCTCCCAGCCAGGTATGAAAGAGGACAGTTTTACAGTTTCCAAAGTAATAAATGGCGAAGCTGGTGAGCAGATTACTGGCTATGAGCGACCAGATGGAGGTAATGTTTGTCCTGTCGCTGTTAAGTAAAGCCATTCTTTAGTGTCTAACAAGAATGTCATCTATATCCAGCAGAGATGCCGTTCAAGGCACAGCAAACAATAGGAACACTGTACCAAGATGTACAGAAAGCTAAAAGGCTTCATAATTCATCGCCTGTGTCATTAAAATCTACAACTATCAACACCCAACACTAAAGACAGGGAGAAAACAAACATCAATACATAGAGATATTCTTCCACTGATGCCCATCAGGGACATAAGGTCTTATTTTAGAGTGATATGGAAAAATGGCTTAGAGATCAGGGTGTTATGTAAAATGTTAAAAAGAAAAGAGGAATCAGGTTCATGTTGCATGTCCTAAAATATATCTCTAACATTTTAATATATTTAAATGTCATCCATCCGTTGTCTATATTGGGAGGGAGGCTGTCTACAGCAGTCATTGTACGGCTTAGACAGGTGGACAATCCATCACAGGACAACGCACACACAAACAAAGGCCCATTTAGAGCCTAATAGGCATGTTCTTGGCCTGTCAGAAAAAGACGGAGTACCCAGGGAGCACCAACAAATGGGTGAGGAAGATCCCTGGCAGAGAGTCAAACCCAAGCTGGAAACAGACTGTCCGCCACAAGGCGCTCTAGTCCGCCATCACTATGGTGATGGCAACAACTGAGACCCGCTTAGGCCCTGCAGTGTCTTACCGGTTTCTGCTTTGAACTCCAAACAGCTGAGACCAGTTCTACAAACTAGAATATTTAAACACAAAACAAATACCGCTGTAAATAAGGGAGGTTCTGACTAACTGGTTCCCTCTTAGACATAAACCACCAAAAATAAAAGCATGTTGTCTTAAACCAGGACAACATTTTATTACTAGTTTGACCATATTATACATGTTTATATATTTTTGTATCGTATTTTTCACATTACCACACCTTGCTTCTTTAACAATCAATTTTAAGGGATAGGAAATCAACACGTTTCTGTAAAAGTCTAAACAAGCTGTTACAGATGGGAAAAGCATTTCTTTGAATCAGACATGTTAGTGCAGGAAATGGTGTAAAATATGCCGGACATCAAGGCTGACTGCTGTAAATATCAAATGTTAGCAGTAACTCAGTCAAACCCTTCTGTGAACAGTTTGCTAAAAAGAAGCAAACAAAAGATAAAAAGGAGAAAACATCCAGATCTCAGGCTGTGCATACAAATTGAGTGGAGCGCAAATCTGTTGCTCTGCAACTGAGTGTGAGGGGTGGGCTTGCAGGGCCTGCAGTGGGCCCATCTATCGCCTCCTGTTTTATTTTCAGCATTTTTTGCAACACTGGGCCCTTATACGTCTGGTGAAACTGACATTCAGCAGGTTTCGAGGTGGTTAGCTGTCATGACTCTGCAGAACGTCAGCAGCTCCAACAGTTCAGACTGGTTTTGTAAGTTCTGCAAAGACGTGTTCAGATTTAACAGCTGTTTGACAAAGTTAGAAGGAAAACTTCTGAATATTTGAGAAACAAAAGTCATCAGCTTTACTGTGATTATTTTTGTTTAATGTTTTAGTTGGAAGATATCAATATACCATAGTGTAGCTACGAAAAAAGAGACTCAAATGGAAATGGTTTAAAGGATTCAGAACTATGACAACACAAACCACAACAAGGTAATCAAGTAAAATATGACATGGATTAATAACACACAGTCTGGCATTTATCATTGGATTAATATGATTTTTTTTCAATGACCTCTGATAAATAATTACATTTAAGATTAGATTATTACTTTCAATGATAAAAACTCATTCAAACACTGAAAAGTGCAAAAATGTTGTTCATTCAATTAGTTTTAATCTGACAATCAAGCCAAATAAAAATGCAGATATTGTGATTTATCAAATATAACTATCATTTCAGGACAGATAATGGACCCACATGTCAAACATTCAGACATTTCTGAAGTTATTGTCTCATGTTTATCACTGCTATGTTTATACATGACCAATTGAAATAGAAATTACGAGCTTTCCATCATTTACTCACAGCAAACAGACATACTATTGTATTTTTGACATATGCTTGAACATCATGGCAGATGAAGCTGAAAGCGGAGAGAATCTCGTCTCCAACAGGTCATTCTGTTTATACTATATACCCTATTGACAAAATTATTAACATAAACTTAATCATCCATCCAACTTAAAAGACACTTCCCAAAGCCAGACATGCAAAGATATTTTCTAACTGTAGTGAAGGCAAAAACCTTTCTTTCCCCAAACAAAAATGCTGATCATGTGTGATTTAGGTACAAATGTTCAGTTTTTTTTTATGAACTTATCTAGACACAATAAAAAAGAGCAGCTCAAATTTAGACAGAGCAGAAACTCCAGATTTTCACCCACAACCATCTCTAAGGTTTAAGGGGAATAATTAAACTAGGAGAAAATATAAGCAGGCAAAAGCCATTTCAATCATCACTGGTGACAGACTTTGTTTGAGGGACACCATCTCTAAATGTACAACCTTTGAACAGACAGGCTAGAGCGTCAGGACTCCACGGAGTCACACTTCAGGTAAACTGAGGCCGACTACACAGGTTTGCCAAAGGTTGGACCATAACTGTAAAAACCCTGCCTGGTTTCACCACTTCTACTCCACACAGATCCAGAAAGACATGAATCATCGCTAAATCTTACTAATCTTGATAAGTGGTTTCAGTCCTTGAATATTCTGAAAGCTGTGGAAAATGTTTAGGGATGTTTAAAACATAAGTTATCAAATAACGAATTAATCTAATCTTATGGATCAACTAACAATTGATAAGCTGCCATTTTCTTAAAGATTCAAGTCTTCTCATGTATTAAGAGGATCTTTCTATTTTATGAAGGGGAAAATATTTTTCCACCATATGCTAAGTTAAAAAAAAAAAATAGTACACTATATTACATTTTATAATGAACGAAAAAAGATTCTTCACAAATTCTAAACCTTTTCCGTTACTGATTATTTCCAATTTATAGAGATGTAAATCTATCATTAAAAGACGTGTTCTGACCGTTTATCAGACCGTTTGTTACCTTATAATTCAGACGTATTAGATGGTTCTCACGCTAAATCAAATTGTACCATTTTTCGGTACCTGAACGCATCACCGCAACACAGAGGGAGTGGAAATAGGGTAATTTTCCATGCTGGACATGAACATAGAATATCAAGCACAAAGCAATGACATCAAAGCCGCTGCTGCAGCAGGCATGGAAAGCACGGCTAACAAAGTGCTCCAAAGGGAATGCTCCATTTATTAAATCATGATGCAGATTAAACTCTTGGAAATATTTGCAGTGTGAAGCATAAGGCCAGCGGCGGGAATGCCTCAACTCCAAGGAAGCACCTAGATCAGCAATATTCTAGACAAAGTACCCGCATGTGTCTAAGGTGGAGTCTGTGTGGGGATTCTAGCACTGACCGATGACGTCTGCGCTGATATTTCCATTGATAACACCACAAGACCCACATGGACTCCATGATGCATAAACTAAATAAACACATTTGAACAAAAGTCTAACACCTTTGCCACTCAAGTTTTCTTCATGCACTGGAAAAAATGGAATCTAGACAACTTATACTTAAAATAAGACAACACAATTGCGTTGTCTTGTTTTAAGAGTAAAAAATACTTATTCCATTGGCAAACTATCACTTACCTACTCAAATTAAGGGTAAATACACTTAATTTAAGAAATTATTTCTAGATCGTTTTTCCAGTGTGATAAACATTCAAACAGGTTTTATGTTATATTCCAATGTTCATTATACCCAAATATCTTCTCCCAGGACTGGCCATAAAAAAGACAAAAAACAAAAAAAGAAAAACTATTAGTATATCAACACAAAACAGGATATATACAGAAACAGGCTGCAGTCGTGCAGTTGTGTCATAAAACTCAAGTGGACCATAATCTATATATAACAGTCTCTCTGTAGCTCAGGTAGTACATAAAGTTATAGAAATTAGCTTCCTTAAACATCTGATAACCAAACCGAAATAATATTTAAATGCTGGTGACAAGGGTTTAAAATGATAAGCTGACCTATCATGCATCATTCTGACAAAGAAGCTACTGACGACTTAAGTTAAAAAACCAGCAGCAGATAAGGACTTTTAAAACCACTACGATACAGTTTAGCAGCAGACTTGTCAAAATAAAAGCAAAGCCCTGCTGCTTTTTGGAAATAATGCATCATCACTTTAAGGAGAACAAAGATAAAAATACAGAAAATTATCATTATTACACATTTACATGTAAATTTGATTCCATCAGAGGCTGTTTGGTAACGACAGCTCTGTAATATCAGCTCTGATCCTTGCGGCTTCGACTGAAACAGTGGGGACCAATTTACTAGCTCTGAATTCAATCAAGTCATCAGAAATTGAGGATGTATACACTTTTATTTAAAGCAAGCTATAAGAAAAATGGCTGATGAGACTGAGGAGATAAAAACAACTTTCTGTTTCACAGCGAAGGATTGTGATTTGTCCCCAACTGGCCCTCAGCTTTACTCACATATATAAAGAATCAGACACATTCCCACACATTGATAAATCCCTTCCATTCAAGTTGGAAGGTGTTTTCTTTTTCAACCTTAAGCAGAAAAAAAAACTTAATATGGCTGCTGATATTTCTGAAACAGCCGGATTTTAAATATATATGGACAGATGGATATTAAACTAAAAATACAGGTTCTCCCCTCCTCATCCAGACCTGAAGCAAACCTGACCTCTGTGTGACTTAAAGATCATCCTGTCTGACAGATTTAAGGGGGAAAACAAAAACAAACATGAAGTTCTTCTCAGGACCTCCTGGCCAATAAAAAACTGAGGAAAACACCACAGCTCAGCATGTTTTGCTCTCAGCCTTGTAGATAAGTGCATCAGCTTAAAGATTAAACTTCAAGCAGGAAGGAAGCAACAATGGAAGGATAGCTTATAATAACTGGCAGCTTCTGTGTGAACGTTTATGACTCCCATCAATTGGCCAGGTTTTAAAAAATAGACCCACCCAAGTGTCCATCACATTCTCATTGACAGCAGGTATTCTTGTGTTAACCAACTCTCAGGTGAGTTTGTACAGCAACAGCATCACATAAAACTCATCATAGAAACATTTCCCACTCTTGTAAAAGACAAATGCATAAAAGCAGCTCTATTTCCTCATTGCTAAATATTTAAAACATGCATAAGTTTTAAACTGGATGAACCAACAACCCTCCAGTACCTGGTTTTACTAAAGTGGATCTATATCCTGTAGCCTTTGAAGGGTTGGAGTGAAGCAAATGACAGACTTCCCTCCACGATGCTATGACCCAGGGAGGGGGGCAAATCTAGGTCAGCAGTCGGGGCAGTGTCTGCTCAGATTGTGCAGCATGTATTAAAAAAAGAAAACAGAGATGCAGCAGCTTGCTGTGTCCCTGTAGTGTATTTGGTAATGTCTAGTAACCTCTAACTAAACTACTGCAGCAGGATGTCTTCAAAGGCTCAAACCAGGACCGGGTGGAGTCTATAATCCTGTTTAGTATTTAGTATTAAATTGCTCTTTTTTGCAGAGGAATCATCCAGTTGCAGTCTCAGCTTAATGTTATGCTAATTTGCAGAGTTAGCAGCCATCCCTTTGGTTCAGTTAGGTTGGAAACGACCCACAGACTCATCATATATGCAAGAGGAGGGATGTCTGCTAGAGCAGCAGAGCGACCAGATTAATGCAGACTAATGATCACAGCAGAGCTGCACAAAGATATGAGAGAAGTAAAAGTGTTCAGTCAAACAGCAGCCATCTCATGGATCCAACATTAGACTTCATGGCCTGATCTCTGAGGAACACACTAAACTTTGACTTTTTAGCAAACTATTTTATTACAGCTCTAATGCATCCTTTTCTCTACATGAATACATGCAATACAGAACAACAATCTGAGGAAATAAAAGGAGCTGCACCATATATCTAAAGATTTTCCATCATTACAGAGATAGAGCAATTAGAAGAACAGAAATCTGAATGAACTAAAGCTGGTCTTGGCGGGTCATCCTAAAAAAAAAAAATAATAATAATTACAATGACAGCAGAAACACTCTGCGGGAAACTAACAAAATGCAACATCAACGGTTTTGTGCAGACAGCAGATGATGCCTTTTTATACCGAAATTCCCCACAGACATGCCATTTACAGAGGGACTAACTGGCTAAAGCTTTTTTAAGAATAGTCAGGCAGAAACTGGAGGATGGAGCTGATTAAACATCTGATGAGGAGTTGAAATGGAGCTTCCCAATGACGGAAAGCACCCAGCGAAAAGTCCCTCAAAGTTTCTTTGTCTCTACATTACTAGGATGGGAAGCATAATGATGCTATGATGAAGCTCTAACCTGCATTGAAACTGACTCAAACAGACATTTTCAGAAAAAGAAAAAAACATCTAGATCGCCTCAATAAAACAGACCAAACCTCCACTTTCAGTTTGCTGCCAGGTTTAACCCAATAATGTAAAAACACAATGTTCTGCAGATGTCTGATTAATAAATCAATGCATTGAGTTTTCATGGCACCCTAGGATGGACAGGTGTGGTTTTGGTGTTTAAAGGGGGAGGAGATGCGGCTTTTATTGGACATAATGTGTTATGACCTAATGGCAGAACACAAGGAAACCCAGTGAGGGCAAATCAACCAATCAACCAACGCTTCACCTGTAATGAATTAAAGAAAACATAACTAAAGGAAAACGGCAAAAAGCTGCAAAATCCCTTCTGCTGAAACCACAAATATCAGCCCCATGTTCGATATAAAACATGCTGATGTAGGAGTTAACAGTTTAGAAAATACGAGGCGGTCTGAGGAGCAGAGGATGGTTTCTTATCCCCGCTGTCTGCTGCTACCATTAAACCTTTATAAACTCCAATAACGCTTCGCCCTTCAACTAATCACCACTTTGAGACGCATCAAACTGGAGGCTCTCTATGAGCTGGGATGTCCTCAGTTATCCCCTGCTGATCTCAGCCAAGAAGGGAGACTTTCCTGCCAATCAGTGAAACTATTAGAGCGATCCACAGAGCTCACACGGCGGTCAGGGCTTCACATAGATGATTTCAGGCAACACACGGACAGATGTTTATGGCAGGACTCACAGCATTCAGAGGAGGGCAAAAAGGGACCAGTGATGCTTTCCTTTCTCTGGGTTTTGACAGGAGTTGTGCAAACAGCAGCTTGCATATTTCATTCTGAATATCTAAAATTCATTAAGCTGGGCTGCATAAACACTGAAGGATGTTTGCACTGAGAAATAACTCGCAGGGAGATTAAACCAGATCAAGGTTGACAGTTTTTAGGATTTGAAGGACTTTAACAATAAAAGCAAAGGCTGTGAATGCTGAGCACAGATCAGACTGTAAAGATTATCAGGAAAACATTGTCCCCACTCTTCACCAAGCCCCCTTCTTGTCTCGTTTTGGTTAACACTAATAAAGGTTAGCCGCCCGGCTTCATTAAACATCGCCTGTGCCATCCAGCTCCTAAGCAGCTAGGATCAGTGTTAGCATCAAGTCCCTGCTTGGGTGATTTCCCAAAGTCTCTCGTTTTTGCCAAACCAAACAGGCAATAATCCAAGTCCTGCCAGAGTCAGAGCTGCCGTACAGCTAGATCAAAAAGCTCTGTGTCTGTCAGAGCGCCAGCCTTTACAGAGAACGTCATGCTGCTGAAGAACAGAAAGAGCTGCTTTCATGATCCACTCCAGGCTCATCTGAAAGGTCACCCAAGTTAAGGACGCCTTAAGAAGAATTTGTAAAGACAGCATGACTGTTGTTTCTCTTTTTCTATATAAAGAAGGCTTCAAACATGGAAAGTACAACTGTTCAAACACAGATACACCAAAAAAAACCCATAAGTGTGTTCATCAGCCTAGATTTAGCTTATCTGTGGGAAACCAACAGTAGATAAAATGATAGAGGACAAACAGACTAAATGAAACAAGCAGCCTGAAGTTCATGGAGAGTTAAATAGAACTTTACAGGTAAATAAATCACTACTTTAACAAAAATCATGTGGAAAAACAAACAAAACATCATTGCGGACAGACCATGTTCGGCTCAAACACTGAGCAGAGGGAAACTTTCTGCAAATTCTGACAAATTTTTCAAGAACTAAAAGGGAAGGTCTGACCAAGTTCTCCAATCTAAGTTTCTATCATATTTCTTTAGCTCTTCTCTTTTATTACTGTGAGGTTTTATTTTTATTTTTTAAGGGGTTTAACTCAAACAACACCAGAAATAAAACAAAAAATAAATAAAAATAAAACTACACTGCTTAAAGCCATTTCTTTAACCACCAACCCATCCGGAAAAATCAGGAATTTAAACTAATTTCCTTCAGTTGGTTTATGTCTCCAAACTTTTGACATAACCCAAACTATGGTTTAAAAAAAGTGTATTCAAACAGCATCAAACATGGTCAAAATTCCTTTTTTATAATCAACTGAAAATCTTTTATCAAACCAAAATTTTGTGTTTTTAACAGATTCAATTCTCCTTAAAGACTTAAGGCAGGCCTCTTTACCAGCACCATAATCTTATAAGCATTTTAGAGCAATAATAAACTGTAGACCAGAAACTCCTGAAATGATTCAGGGATGAACTGGATTCCTACAGGATTTTAGGTACAACAGCAAAGATAACTTGTTAAACACTTTTTTATAAAAAAAAAAAAAAGAAAAATGATTTAAACTCTCCGCTCTGCAGGAGCCATTGGATCCAGGTGCTGGACCACAGCCAGACATTCTGGCCCATTACGTAAAGCTCCCTGTTACTAGATCAGCGTGGTGAGATAGCCGCTGCAGCGACTGCTTTTTCCCACCGCCAACAGGAAGGTCTGTGTGAAAAGGAGAAGCCGCGTCGCTCCAGCGGTTCAGGGCAGCAGAGAAAGGGTTGATTATTACCAAAGTAAGTCACATAAATAACCAGAACATTCTAAGATCTTCTCTGCTCTTGGGGCAGAAATGATCTTTTGCTCAGAACAGTTTTGACCATTAGGCCATTTAACCTTCTTATTTACACCCCATCCGATATTAGATATTATTAGAAGTAAGACAGGTTCCTTGGCTGTTCAGATAATCATTTAGGACTACGTTCCAAAACTAAAATCCCCCAACCAAAACCTCGTCTCCTCTCCTGCAAATGTTAAACCTCAGGATTCTGAAATGTCACACTTTTCCAGCATGTTTTTGTCGACCTTTAACCAAACACATTTCATTAATTGTTTGAACACCGAAGGACACTGTGATGAAAGGATCAAATAACGTCCTGCGGTCGGCCTCTGAGAAGTTAAACTCTTCCTCATCAGGGACTGTATTAATCACAGCGCTGATCATCAGCATCTATATGGAAACATCCTTGCTTCTGTAAATAGACTACACACACTTGAAAGAAATTGGACTTCATTTCATAAACAAAGATCCCAGGGTTGATTTTGACTTGAACTCTAAAGATCCGACTCAGACTGAGGAGGTTTTGTTGTTTGACATGTAAATATAAGAGCTAGACATAGTGAGGCCAGATGTCCCTCTGCTAACAGTCAGTGAGCCACAGATCGCCTAGAACCACAGGCCGTTAACTGTCCATAACCGTATCTTCTCGTGGACGGTCTAGTTAGATGGATTCATGTCTAACTCATTAGGATATTTACCCAGGAGTCAGTGTCAAGGGGAATACAAAAAAATTAAGAAAAATCCCCCAAAATATCAAAACTCAATTTTTTTCCTGTCAATATTTATCAAGAAATGTAATATATTTACATGAAATTTTCCAAATTCATTTCACAATGTACCCCCCCCCCCCCCCCCCCCCCCTTATTTTCAACATTGATTGATAAACAGAAGAACAGACAACCAGATGGACCAATAAATCAATAAACAGACCAAAGGAGCAACAAAAAGACGCATAGACATTAAGTAAATGAGGGAATGGATAGATCGTTGGACGTGTGTGCGTATATATATATATATATATATATACACTATATTGCCAAAAGTATTTGCTCACCTGCCTTGACTCACATATGAGCTTAAGTGACATCCCGTTCCTAATCCATAGGGTTCAATATGACGTCGGTCCACCCTTTGCAGCTAGAACAGCTTCAACTCTTCTGGGAAGGCTGTCCACAAGGTTTAGGAGTGTGTTTATGGGAATTTTTGACCATTCTTCCAGAAGCGCATTTGTGAGGTCGCACACTGATGTTGGACGAGAAGGCCTGGCTCTCAGTCTCCGCTCTAATTCATCCCAAAGGTGTTCTATCGGGTTGAGGTCAGGACTCTGTGCAGGCCAGTCAAGTTCATCCACACCAGACTCTGTCATCCATGTCTTTATGGACCTTGCTTTGTGCACTGGTGCACAGTCATGTTGGAAGAGGAAGGGGCCAGCTCCAAACTGTTCCCACAAAGTTGGGAGCATGGAATTGTCCAAAATGTCTTGGTATGCTGAAGCATTCAGAGTTCCTTTCACTGGAACTAAGGGGCCAAGCCCAGCTCCTGAAAAACAACCCCACACCATAATCCCCCCTCCACCAAACTTTACACTTGGCACAATGCAGTCAGACAAGTACCGTTCTCCTGGCAACCGCCAAACCCAGACCCGTCCATCAGATTGCCAGATGGAGAAGCGCGATTCGTCACTCCAGAGAACGCGTCTCCACTGCTCTAGAGTCCAGTGGCGGCGTGCTTTACACCACCGCATCCGACGCTTTGCATTGCACTTGGTTATGTATGGCTTGGATGCAGCTGCTCGACCATGGAAACCCATTCCATGAAGCTCTCTGCGCACTGTTCTTGAGCTAATCTGAAGGCCACATGAAGTTTGGAGGTCTGTAGTGATTGACTCTGCAGAAAGTTGGCGACCTCTTCGCACTATGCGCTTCAGCATCCGCTGACCCCGCTCCGTCAGTTTACGTGGCCTACCACTTCGTGGCTGAGTTGCTGTCGTTCCCAAACACTTCCATTTTCTTATAATACAGCTGACAGTTGACTGTGGAATATTTAGGAGCGAGGAAATTTCACGACTGGATTTGTTGCACAGGTGGCATCCTATCACAGTTCCACGCTGGAATTCACTGAGCTCCTGAGAGCGACCCATTCTTTCACAAATGTTTGTAAAAACAGTCTGCATGCCTAGGTGCTTGAATTTATACACCTGTGGCCATGGAAGTGATTGGAACACCTGATTCCAATAATTTGGATGGGTGAGCAAATACTTTTGGCAATATAGTGTATGTATACATACATACATACATAGGACATGTGTGCTTTATATTTATATATATAGATAGATATATAGAGAGAGGGATAGATAGATTGTATATACACATATACATATATATATATATATATATATATATATATATATATATTGAAGAGTTGTCAATTCAGAGCCACTTATTTCCATTTTATACTTGCATGTAGACTATGGGTGAAGACACCAGGCATGAGATTGGTGTCTTCTGTAGTTATTTCAGCCACTAAGTCAGCCTATAAGACCTTTAAATGTTTAAATTACTCCAAAAATCAACAAGTAAATATTTGAATCAAACTCTGATTCTTGTTTTGGAGACATTAAAGCCCTATTTTGCTCTTTCTGGCAATAGTATGAATGAGCTTCACAAAAACAAATAAAAATAACTGGTGTTTTCAGCAGCCATATGGCTCGGCCACATAAAAGAGGAAGTTATTACGCAGTTAGACTCACCTGCCCAGCTCGTCTCCTATTTCATAAAATTCCTCCACATTGTCCGGGTTGAAAACAGTCATGATGTCCAGGCGTTGGGCTTCTCTGAAGGGAACCCCGGCTGCTCACAGCATCCTGACCAGCGGAAGCCTCTGGCCGGGGCCGATCCTCCTCATAGCTCGGGCTTCCTGCAGCATGTGGAAGAGAAACAGCCGGCCGGTGAGAGCTGCTGGGAGACAGCCAACAATAGGGAGAGATGAACCTGCAACTCCAGGACGACGTCACGGTCCTTCCTCCCAGTCCCTACCAGCCGCTATTGTTCTCCCCACTTTATTCTTTTTATTATTATTGCATTAAAAGGCTGCTGCCGCTTTTACAAATGTCCGGTTTATACCATCACCGGTGGGAATGAGAAACCCACGGGGCGCGTGCTGTAGCCAGGGTAACCAGTTAAGCTACAGGGAGAAAATGACTGCTGAGTTCAAGTCATTTATCCCAAATTATGACCAAAGAAAACCAGGACAGGTGCCTAATATCTATATATCCTGAAAAAAACCTAACCTCTGAGTTTTTCTTCTCCTAAATTGCAAATAATGAGCAGCTCCTCGGTCATTTTATAGATATTCCTCTACTGCAGTCCGAAAAATCTACATAAAAGCTTCAGTGACCGTTAACGCCCCTTTCTTTACGCCCCCCCCCCCAAAAAAACTGAGAGAAAATGGATGAAAAGACGATAAAGTAGCTTACGGTTTGCCGGTTTGTGCCCCGCTGCAAACGAAGCCAAGGTTTCAGGCGTTTTGTGGAAGGTAATGACCCGGGTTTGGCTCACGGAAGACAAACGCTGGCTGGAACTGGAGAAATCAACGTTAACAATGTGAGGCAGCCTACCCCTGGTGATGCCTTCAGGGGCTGTAGTAAATATTTGGATATAGGTGATAGCAAGTTAAGTGTACCACGCATAAAACAGATTTTACAAAGAAATTGCTATTTACAGATATGTGAATGTGAATAAAAATTGTGTGTATGTCTAATGTGGATTTTGTACAAGCAAAAATATTTGTAAATATTAGGAGGAATAAAACTAAGTTGTTTTTTTTGCATTCCATAAATGCACCACTACTATGCCGGCTGTAGGAGCCGATTAAGCCACAAGAGGGCAGCAGATTTGTTACTTTTGCTGCATTTAAAATCAGAGTTAAGGACAGTGTTTGAAAACAAAATGCTTTAATTTTGGCACCTGCTTTATTTAGTAATCACAATTGGCAAGACCCATGGAAATTTATAGAATGGGAATAAACAGGGAGAGGATCAAAACATAATAGAAACCCCAAATCTAATGTCCAAGGATCATTACATCCTGGTGAACAGTCTGAAAAAACATCATTATTATCATTCAATAATTTTTAATGAACTTCTGTGTTTTAAAATATTTTATGTAGACTTATAAAAAGCAGTCTAAATATATTTGTTTGATCCTAAAAAACAGGAGACATTTTATTTTTCCTTTTTAAAGTTGTGAAATTCAAATAAAAAATATAAAAATCAGAAGGCAAGCCGCACCTTGACTTACTGCCTGTGAAGAGAAACATTGCTGTCAGATGCAAGGTGAACCAGGGCAAATATCTGGGTACTAAATTCTAATATAACAGGATTTTGGTGATGCTGAATGAGTTTAGGATAATACCAAATATTTTCAATAAGAAGAAATGGATGCATTTTTTGTTTTGTTGCTTAAATATAAAAGAAACCAGGTTTATGCCCATGCTCCTCAGAGTGTGGTACTGTGGACTGCCGTCTGAAGAATCAGCTTTTTGTTTTTACATTGATTATTTGCAAGGTGAATCCCTACAACAGAGAAAAAGTAGACAAAAGGAAGGAGTTATGTGTTTTTATTCAGTCAAAAAATGACTGGTAATTGTGAATAACTTTGCACCCAAATGTTCCTATTGCAGGGTTAAAAACACTGATATCCTTACTGACCGTGCTCACTGCTATTGGCAATGGAAGCTAATAATATATTTTATCTGTATTCCTTTTATCATTCAGTAACAGGTTCTGTGAAACTGTGTTTGTGGAAAAAATTAAAAAGATGCAAACCAAAGTAGGGCATGCAAACGGCCTCATGCTCTGGCTCCCACAGGTCAGTGTGGAAGGCCGCCATATTGGATTAGATACTAGAAGGGACTTACCTGAATCCTACAGCAGAACCCCCCCCCCCCACAAACTTTTGAGTTCAGATGATTATTTCATTTCACATAACTTCAGTGTGAAGCTTCATAGATAGATAGATAGATAGATAGATAGATAGATAGATAGATAGATAGATAGAATTTCTGCTATATACAATGATTGGATGTACATTTCTCACTTTTGCATCTAACACAAATATCAGGAATAAAGTTAGTTATATATGTTTACATCAACCAATTATATTACAGTTATTTTAAATTAGTATGTTTAGATGATGTCTATTCTTTTATATACTTCTCCTGAATTGAGATGATCTCATGCAGGTCTTCTCTTCAAGCCTCTTGCTGTTCCACAGACGACTCTAAACATCCATCAACCAGTCCTTCAAATAGTTTAGAAATGAAATTCTTCCCCAAACAATTCAGTTATTAATTTTTAAGGCAGACATCAAAAAGAATGCCCACAATTGCTTCATGAATGCTGGGTGTGAATCGGACTTGCCACCCCAAATTTCTTCAAATCAAACAAAATTGGGGTCAATCCAATTAGC
The DNA here is from genome assembly GCA_030533445.1 of Cyprinodon diabolis. Lineage (NCBI taxonomy): Eukaryota > Metazoa > Chordata > Actinopteri > Cyprinodontiformes > Cyprinodontidae > Cyprinodon > Cyprinodon diabolis. Next base: position 16,077,106 of record CM060073.1, read on the forward strand.
TGTGCAGAAAAACTTTTCATGTGTGCTGGTTTTATAAAAAAAAAAAAAAAGAAACATGAATTTATCAACCATTTACTCTACATTTGTGTAGCAATTACTTTGTTTGTAAGTCTTTAATTTTGAATATAATGAACAAATCAAACAAAAAAATGTATCAATTAAACCATCAATTAATATCAATATTTAAAGTTATTAATAAAAGTTATAAAGGGGTCAGTAAAGGTCATCGAATATGTTAGTATGTGCTTGTGAAATGTATGTAAAAGGTTAGCAAAGTTCAGCCTAGATTCTATGCTATAAATGGAAAAATGCAGCAGAGATTCAATTCAGCTGTTTGATTTAACTACCTTGTCCTGACATATATTAGTGATTAAGACCTCAGTTATAGAAAAGATTGGCATGTTTGGTTGCAAAATATCTTGTGTAATCAAAGGACCTTGGAGAAACAGGTGAGCATTTTAAGTGACCGAAGAGGAGATGAGGACATCTGCTGGGTGGAAGGAGGGATGCAGCAGCATTCCTGCAGTTAAACCTATTTTCACAATTTTAAAGACTTGAAGTTTGTTACACATTTCAAGACATTTCTGCTGAAATACTAAAAAGCAAAGATGCAAAATTGCTTTTTAAAATTTGTTCCACAATATAAAAAATACAATTTATATGTGTTGCATTCAAGTGTAAATTTTTTTCTCAGTGAGACTGAAGGCTTTTTATTCATTAATTTTGTTTTGCTGCTTTGAGTCACAGACTAAACCAAAAGGTAAAACCATTTTTTGCAGAATTTTTCAGATCTCTTTATTACAAATAAACCGTCTGAAATGTATATATAAAAAAAAATGATAAAAAAAGCATTAATCAGAAGTGCAGTGTGAAAAACAAAGAGAAATTTTTATAAGTGATCATATATACATTTCCATCACCATGGCAACACATGCAGCTAAACAGCACAACTGAAAACAGGAGGTTATTTCTGCAGAAAGGCACAACTTTGAATACATTCTTCCACTGTTTGGTGGCAACAGTAAATTAATTACTGGAAGTTTTACACTTGGGAATGAGAAGCATAGATACTCATATGCATACAGAAGCCCTTTATGATCTGGATAAAAGTATTGCATCTGTTAGCTGCCATGCAAAACATCCACTTGTCAGCAAAGGTTTTTAGCACAACAAACTAAAAAAGGTCCTCTGAACTAAAAACTGTGTTTCCATAAAGGACATTTGATGACTTCAAACGCTACTTTGATTTCCAGCATCAAAATTCCTCAGTTAACCATAAAGAATATATAAAGCTTCAAATATCTTTGGTTCATCAGTAGGGGCAATGTTTAAATAGAACATTAAAATAGAAAAAAAAAGGACTGAAATAAACAGGAGCTTTTAAGTGACTGATAAAAGCATCCAGCAGCAGAGTAATAAAACAATGAATCAAAGCTACAGATGATTTTTTTTTTTATAATTACTTAACAGATGATAGATTTGTGACAAAATTCATGTTCTAAAGTTTCAGCATTTCATTTTTTTTTTGTTAAAAGCACCAACAACCTGACGGAGGACAACTGTTGTGAACAGATAGAAAGCTGAACCAGTCATTCTTGTAGTGTGTCTATGGTACAGTAGAGGAGATATTCCTGATATTTTCTGTCTCATCCCACATGAAGTAGCGACAACGTGCAACGCTTTAGGGCTCGTTTTAACGGCATCGCTGTGGAGGTTATCAACCAAACCATTAAAGAAATATACACCAGAACCATTTGCACCACGTAAAAAAAGGAAGCATATCATTAACGCTTCCTCAAAGCTGCAGGGCAAAAAATATCATTGCTTTACTTTACTTTGCTACAAGGCACACTTAGAAAATAAAAATTCCTGAATAACATGTTTAAAGGAGAAGAATCAAAATCTATAATAAATAAAGTAAATAATTGAAACTAAAGCATGGGAAAGCAGTAAATAATAATATCTAACAGTAAAATGTGTTTCTGTACCTCAGGTGAAAAATTTAATTCCTGGCAAAATTTAGGATGGCCTAAAAAAATTTGTTCTAACTTTTATCATTTCTATGGGTGAATACTCGATTCTGATTGGCTGCAGCGTGTGGTTTAAGAATCAAAATGGGAGGGAGTTTGATTGGAAAATCAAAATTAGGTGTTTTTACACTCCAATTATTACCTTTAAGTTAGAGGTGAGTATTGGCATGAGTGTTGCGATGCGATACATGTCGCGATACTTGGGTCACGATACGATATTATCACAATATTGCAGTATCACTATATATTTCCATATTTTCCCCAGCTATCAAAATCAAATGATGAGATAAAACAGTGAGTGATGTATATTTTCATCAGAAAATATTGATTATTATCCATGTTGGTTGGGGTTTTCTTCCACTGTGACTGCCTCAAATACAGATTTGGTGCTGCATGCACAGTTAAAGGGCTCCACAGCGCTCTCTGCCAGAGTGGTGGTGCAGAGGTAGCCCATTTTCCCATCAATTTTTTACGTAACCATTTTTTTTTTTTTTGAATTGATACTAAGAAGTGAAAGATCAATATTATATTGGGCAGCCGAATATCAGGATATATCGCCAAAACGATTATTTCCCACACCCCTACTTGAAGTACAGTAATACTTCAGATAGGTGTTGGAGGGGATGTGGACAGGTGGGGGATTTCATTTATATTTTGCGACTGCCCATATATTTTAAGATTTTAGGAAAATATCCAAAGAGAAATATAACATGTCTTAGGTATAGATTTTGGCTTAGATCCAACACTCTACATACTGGGTATAGCCCCAGATGATGTTCTAGATAGTAATTTAATATCATTGCTAAGAACCTTGCTTTTAATAGCAAATAAAACAACAACACAGCCCCCCAGTACAAGTGATTGGAAAGAGACGGTAGGAAGTGTGTTCTTCATGGGAGAAAATTACAGTAAAGCCACAGCTCAAGTCAGATAAAACATGATTACCATAGACTTTAATGAGAAATAGGGCGGGTAATCCACCCGCCCTATTTCTCATTTCTGATCTAAATTTATCTTTATTTAATGTTTTTTTTCCACACTTAACTTGTAATTCTTAAACCTAATAAAAAGCAGTTTACGTTAAACGTATGTATACTAGGTTACATATCGTTCATCTTCCAGGACAAGTTAGTTTGTATTAAAGTTAAGTGAGAATAGGACAAAACGGTAATAATATCTTATAATACGTGTTTTAAAAAATGTGTGTTGATTGTATCCAGGGTTGAAAAAATTAATTGGATAAATTGTGACTAATCGATTATTGAAGTAATCGTCAACTAATTTAGTAATCGGTTAATCGTTAACTGGAGTATAGAGACTGTAAAACATGCTTTTAGCCAACAGAGCAACCCACTTAGAGCGGTATTTATACCAAAATTTGAAAAATAACTGTGTAAACATTTTGCATTAAAAATAAAGATCTTTTTCACCTGTCAAAATGCTCGAGGGCAAAAGCTCTATTTTCACTTGGTTTAATTTTGCAAAAAGTGTCTTTAAGGAAGCATTTGCTATCCAATTATCAAACGATTAATTAAAAAAATAATCAACAGAATACTGGATTTGTAAAATAATCATTAGTTGCAGGACTACTTGTATGTATATTGATTTATTACATGTGAAATAAAAAAAAAAAAAAAAAAAAAAAAAAAAAAAGGGTAGGAGGACACCTCTATAAAAAAGTTCTGGTTAAACAGCCTGATTGTTCTGATTTATTGCACTGCCCAGAGCTGTTACCTTGGCAACGTGTCACATCAAGGACTATAAAATAGTATGTTGACCTGCTTTTTGTGAAAACGTATGAATTTAAGAGTAAAATAAAGAATCAATAATTAATATAATTTTTTTTTCCTTATTAAGTGACCATGATATAAGACAGACAACACCCTTCCTGGCGTCCATTATCAGAAATGAATGGACACCTGTGGCTTTGTATCAGACGGTTCACAACAGTTCAGTCATTCCTGTTGATGGACACCATTATTATTTACATAAACAACTGCAGACAAAATTTAATTTTTGTAAGGAGGACTAGTCCAATTATTAGTGACATTTTGGTCCATTTATCTTTCCTTAAATTCCCTTTTTTTCTATTTTGTATTAAAAAATAATGAATCATTTATAAAGTAGATTTAAAATCAGGGGAAAAAGAAAGTACAGTGTTTAAATTCTCGGATTAATTAAGGGAAAGGGAATGAAAGAGAAAAAAGAAAAAAAAAATTCTCTGATTAAATATATTTCAGAACACGAGGTTAATTTGGTTTTTACAGGGTTCTAAATGTATTGGAATCTACACTCACCGGCCACTTTATTAGGTACACCTGTCCAACTGCTCGTTAACACTTAATTTCTAAGCAGCCAATCACATGGCGGCAACTCAGTGCACTTAGGCATGTAGACATGGTCAAGACAATCTCCTGCAGTTCAAACCGAGCATCAGTATGGGGAAGAAAGGTGATTTGAGTGACTTTGAACGTGGCATGATTGTTGGTGCCAGAAGGGCTGGTCTGAGTATTTCAGAAACTGCTGATCTACTGGGATTTTCACGCACAACCATCTCTAGGGTTTACAGAGAATGGTCCGAAAAAGAAAAAACATCCAGTGAGCGGCAGTTCTGTGGGCGGAAATGCCTTGTTGATGCCAGAGGTCAGAGGAGAATGGCCAGACTGGTTCGAGCTGATAGAAGGGCAACAGTGACTCAAATAACCACCCGTTACAACCAAGGTGGGCAGAAGAGCATCTCTGAACACACAGTACGTCGAACTTTGAGGCAGATGGGCTACAGCAGCAGAAGACCACACCGGGTGCCACTCCTTTCAGCTAAGAACAGGAAACTGAGGCTAAAATTTGCACAAGCTCATCGAAATTGGACAATAGAAGATTGGAAAAACGTTGCCTGGTCTGATGAGTGTCGATTTCTGCTGCGACATTCGGATGGTAGGGTCAGAATTTGGTATCTACAACATGACAGCATGGATCCATCCTGCCTTGTATCAACGGTTCAGGCTGGTGGTGGTGGTGTCATGGTGTGGGGAATATTTTCTTGGCACTCTTTGGGCCCCTTGGTTCCAATTAAGCATCGTTGCAACACCACAGCCTACCTGAGTATTGTTGCTGACCATGTCCATCCCTTTATGACCACAATGTACCCAACTTCTGATGGCTACTTTCAGCAGGATAATGCGCCATGTCATAAAGCTGGAATCATCTCAGACTGGTTTCTTGAACATGACAATGAGTTCACTGTACTCAAATGGCCTCCACAGTCACCAGATCTCAATCCAATAGAGCATCTTTGGGATGTGGTGGAACGGGATATTCGCATCATGGATGTGCAGCCGACAAATCTGCGGCAACTGTGTGATGCCATCATGTCAATATGGACCAAACTCCCTGAGGAATGCTTCCAGCACCTTGTTGAATCTATGCCACCAAGAATTGAGGCAGTTCTGAAAGCAAAAGGGGGTCCAACCCGTTACTAGCATGGGGTACCTAATAAAGTGGCCGGTGAGTGTATTCTTCAACTGAAATAAAAAATAGATTCAACAATTTAGTTATTCATTTTACACACGTGGAGCTAAAATAGAGAAACTGCATGATTTAACAGAAACAACTTCCCCTAATCATTTTGTGTCTGATTTAATCAATCTTTCACTTTATGCAGGAATATTGATCCTTCTTCTTTCCAGCTTTGCTACAGATTCGCACTACTGGTAATTTCTGCATGCTTAGAATATAGGATTATATTAATTTTATTTAGGTCTGACCATTTTAAAACACTCACCTTTTTCTGTTTTAGAAGTTCTGTTGTAGGTTTGCTGCAATAGACGGGATACCTCTCTAGAATGTATCCTGCCTTTCACCCATAGATCGCTGTAGAAAGGCACCAGCCCCACCACAACCCTGACGGATACGCAGTAGAAGATGGATGGATGCTACAGGTTTAAAGCAGAGTTTTAGATTGTTGTTGGTTAGGAGAGCACTTCACATTTTCTTTGCAGTCTAAGATGACTTTACATCTTAGGCTGCAAAAAAAGCCCCAATAAACACACATTGACCACTGTGCTTGACAGCTGGTTTGAGGTTTCTCTGCTAACATGCTGTGTGGCATCCTCTGAGCATGGCAGCCTGCCTTTAAAGCAAACATCTCTACTTATTTTTGTTCAGTCAGCAGCAACTTTGCAACTTTCAATCATGCAGCCATATATTTTTTGGGGGGTACTTTCTCCAGGCAACCCTTTAAAACAAGCCATCCACATTAAGTCCTTTTCTAATCATCGTATCGTTAAATTTAACAGCTAAAAAAAGGGATTTGAAATGCTCCTTAGATTATAGATGGGAAACAAACATTTTATGATGTCTTTCCTCCTTGGCATCATATTGATACACACCCATTTTTAATCTAATGTAAGGCTGCAGGGTTTACTTAGTTTTATCACACAGCTTTCCTTCTATCTTTTCCATAACGGCTCCATTTCTTATTTAACAAATGATGACGATAAAGAATCTGAGTGTTTTTGCAAAATTCAAGTTAGAACAGATAAACCTTTAGTATGTCCTCATATTTAAAAACTATCAAGATGTAAAAGATGTCTGACAAAGGTGTAAAGAAATGCTAGAGTTCTAACAGTTGTTTTCTGGAGCCCCTGCTTAGCTTCCCGCAGCCTATAAACATTGACAGTAGGAAACGTTGGAAACTGTTGGAAACTAGTGATGTTTTCAAAATAAATTTTAAAGTGATCATAATTAAAAACAAACACTATCTTTGATCTCTAAATATTTTTCAGATGGACCAAAGTAGAACCATCGCTGTTATAATGGAAAATCAGGAGTATAGAATTGTTGATGTTCATCACAAGCAGCTGTTTTCACTGCAGCTGAAGTGGATGGTGGTATCGTAGCTTTGGAAACCAAAGAACGAAAGCAGAAAAGAGTAAAGTACTGAAAGCTGTGTGCCTTGATTGTTGTTTCCTCTTCACAAAGCTCTGCTTTGCTTTCGGACTCCCAGTATTAAAAAGGTCTGGGCAGTCTGTAAACATGATGACACTTTCCCAATCACTTCTGATCCTCTGCCAGTTGATGCCTGGAAGCCAGTTCCTGTGTTTTTGAGTCTGTTATCAAGAAGCTCCTGCTGGTTCCTTTAGGTTAACCTAAAACCATTTACCTCTCAGAAGTGGTGACGCATTCTGCTGGCGTTCCTGTAACGTAACATCGCTCCTGCTTGCCTCCAAAATCTCCCCAAACTCAGTTTGCGTCACTCTCTGCCCCCATCACAAAGGGGGATCTTTGATTGCCCTGTACATCTGCAGCGAAGTCGCCTCCACATCTGGCACCTTGGAGCTCTGGGGGCGCCCAGTGGGGCTGTAACCTGCCGACCGTCCCATAGGGCTGAATCCTGTGGTGGCTCGCCCAACCGGGGGGAAACCCGGGGACCAGGACACAACGGCGGGACGTCGCAGGAACCGACCCGATGTCACCAGGTCCCCATAGCCCTGCGTGTGCGAGAAGGCGTATCCTGAGCGTCTGGAGCTGGTGCGGCGGATGCGGGTGCGCCGGGGAGGAGGAGGAGGCGTTGCTCTGGCCTGTCTCACCTTGTACATCACCTGGAAATTGAAATAGGGAAAGAAAGAAACTAATAGATATAGATATAATAGATGTCCGGGGAAACACCTGTCCAAACACTAGAAGATGTGTTTGGATTCTCTAAGCTACAGTCGGTATCACTAAGGATTTTGATAAGACATCTGAACTTAGCAAATTTAGGCAGATATATAAGAGCCTTTATTACAGGTTTTCAAAAGCTTTTTTTGTCTTCAAGTTATCACAATAAAACAGGTTGTTTTCATAGATGATAAATGATCCTCAGGGTTCAACATGGGCTCCTCTGCTTTTTTGCCTGCATAATAATTATTTCCTGAAAGTTTGGTTCACCTCATGTTACCTGTTAGATGGATGTTAATGACACAATTATAAGCAAACTACAGTTTGTGTATTAGTGTTTGTAAAGGTATGTATATTTAATTTTCCAGTGCATGTGAGAGATTATAATATTTTAGAATCTAAGTAACGTTTTCCCGTCCACACCATCTTTTAACCATCTAAAAGTTGTGTGAAAAATGTATGCTATGTTTATGCAGCAAAACATTTTTTTTAAAGATATTAAAAGATTCCAGTGGTCACTGAAGGCCAACCAGCCTCCCAACCTTCTTCAAAGCAAACAAAACTGGTACCAATTAATTTGGTGATGTTTGTGCGGCAAACATTTTTATTTTGTGCTGCTTTTGTTAGGGAAAAGTTTAAAGGCCAGAAGGTCGAACCAGCCCCCTCCACATTAAGCATATAAAAGAAAAATGGTGTCAAACTACTTTCTACATTTGTGATGCTTGTTTAGTAAAAACCAAAGTTTCAGTTTGTGCTGTTTTGGTTTAAAAAATTTTGACGAAATTTGAAGTTTGACCTTTTATTTTGGCTTGGTTGATGTTGGCTGCTCCATCTTCTGACTTCTGAACTTTCATTAATAACTTTAAAACAAAAGAACACAAACAAAAACCTTTGCCCAACTAATTTTCACCAGTTTTGGTGAAAATGACCTCATTGATATCTTCTATTCTATTTTTCAAAATAGGACACAGCGTTGTAAAACCTCATGGTTCAGCATGGGCTCTTCTGCTTTTTTGCTTGCATATTAATTATTTCCTGAAAGTTTGTGCCAGTACAAGTTACCTTGTTGTGGCACAAAAAGATTTTTTATTTTTTTTTTGCTTCAAATGCCAGCACACATATTTGACACCAGTTTTACTGTATTTAAATAAGGCGAGCATCAGTCAGGTAGATCACAAGGTACTAATAGATTCACAACTTAATTAGTGTGATGTATTTAACACAGCTAAAAAGCTGCAGCGACATTTCTGATACACATGAGTGCTATGCAGACTGTAAGATATTAGGAAACAATGCGGTGTATTTTATTATTAGTGGATGTTGCTGTAAAAATGCAAGCTGTGCTCAATAACATGCAAATAGTTTATGTCTTTGAATTCGGGATAGATCCCAGATATGTAGATGTACATGCAGCTACTGAAAAAAATACTCCTAACAGATGTGTAACAATACAGTGTAATCTTTAAAAACTTACTTTAGACTGACATCTTCTATTCTAGCACTGAAACAATTCTTAATGGCTTTTTAATATTTAAAGCTTTTTAAAGCTGCATAGCCCAAGAAAAATGCAGAGATAAAAAAGAATGCATGAAATAATCACTAAACGTTATTATTAATAATTTATGACATATTGTGGAAGCCTTTTGTCTAGTTGGACAGGAAAAAAGGAACTCCACTAAAACATAAGAAAAAAATAGATAAATAACCTTTAAAAATGTGGATAAAAAAATCAAACCCAACCCCCTCACTATGGAGCTTTAGGTAAAGATAGTTTACAGATACGGAATTAGTGTGGACCATTCGGCTCTGAATAATGCCATGGAGCAATATTAAACTTGTCAAAAAGATCTGCTGTGTACTGAAATAGAATAAAACTGGATGATTTATCCTACATGGGAAGCAGGGCTTATGGAGCAGCAGACATGACATTTTCCGCTATATTTACATTACGAGCTGGAAAGCTCATGTCAGTAATGTGAGTTTTCCCTTTTTAAAAAAAAGCAAAGCAGAGGAGGTATTTTAGGCAAATCAAGTTCCAGGAGTGAAGCTGTACATTTGTGAGCATGCAAAGCGTATCCCTCCTCTATCCTGTACCTTGTCATTGATGGTGGGGCAGAGCTGAATCAACAGGAAGCGGTAGGTAACCACGGGAAGGACGCACAGGATGGAGGTGAGGATGATTGTCAGCCAAACGTTGGGCTGGTTCAAAGAGTTTCGAGCCGTTCCTGCAGCAACAAAAAGGAGGTTTGCCTCTTTTTTAAAGCACTTGTAAAGAAAGCTAAACTACAGCACAGACTCAACAATTTGAAGCACTTCTGATAAAAGTTCTACACTACTACAGCGCTAGATCTAGATTTTTACTATAAAAGTTCTGTAGCTAAATTCAGTTAAGTCTCACTCTAATGTTTACATCAAAATTCAATATCAAAATCGTATGAAGTGGCAGAACAGTTAATATGTTTTTCCACAAACATTTTGTTACATTACAACCATGATCTGAACAGACAACATCCAAAATCATTCAAAAAATATGATTCTACAACATTTTTAGGAATAAAATCAGAACATGTGTCACTATTGCCACCAGATGCTGTAACTATGTCATAAGTTACAGCATCATTTAACCTCTTCCTGCTGCACTTGATTCGGGGTATATCAATCCAGTCCATAATGTTGATACTGTAGGTTTAGATTGGCAGCCATCTCTTGGTAGATGATTTCCAGTTTGAATAATCATCTGTACAGTGAAGTTTGAGAAATTTATAGCCTGGATGCCTGCATAAGCATTCTGGTTCAAATTATCCACTGATCTTAGGCTACGTTAACGGCCTTGATGCTCAATTCCGATTCTTTTGTGAAATCCGATTTTTTTGCGTTGCCGTTCATATTTCCAAATATATGCAAATTGTATGTGATCTCCTGTGTGAACTGCAGTCATACAGCTTAAGTGTCCCGCATGCGCAGTATGGGACACAATGACGTCACAAGCCAGCATGCTTCGTGTTTATGGAAGCAAACATGGATGATAGCACTGGAGCGCATCTAGCAGTCTTTCCAAACCTAAAAAAAACAAATTTTTTCAAGATGGTTAAAAAAAAATACTGCTCTCCGCATCATCATCCACCATGTTTTTTTTGCCGCTTCTGTGTCGCAAGATGCAGAATATTGACCTTTGTCGGGTATTGTGAGTCAGATGCAGGTCACATTTGTAAAGATCAGATTCGTATCAGATTCAGGACCACATAGGCAAGTGGCCTGGGTTGAATTGAAAAAATTGGATCTGTGTTGTTCAGACTGAAAAAGATCAGATCCAGGTCGCATGTGGGCTAAAAAGATTTGGGTCACTTCAGGCTGCGGTGTGAACGTAGCTTTTGTGACCCATTTGTTAACTTGCATTCTCCTAAAAACCTTTAAGGCCCTCACAAACAAGCTGGATTTCTTTTTACTGGTGTTTGTTTACTAATTGGCTGAAAGTAATTGGATGTTCAGAATTAGATCTAGGGTTATCAGACTGATACAAAAGCACATCGTACTAATCTGATTTGAATCAGATTACTCTCCGTATAACCCATAAAAGACATTTAAATGTGCGTTTGTCATGCGATAAAATAAGAAACGGTTCTGACTAATCGCTTTAACAGGACATCACAATATTAAATAGGGGTGGAACGGTTCACAAAATCCACAGTTCGGTTCGATTCAAGGTTTCGTGGTCACGGTTTTCGGTTCGATTCGATTCGGTATATGTTGATTGTTACACCGAAATCCCATAAAAATTTATGAAATTAATGAAAAAATCCCCCCCAAAATAATGGATTGTAATTATTTTAAATGATCCGCGGAAACCCTGGATCATTTCTGTATGTTTTGCTGCTTTGAATTTAATCATCTCGCGCATGCCCTCTACCATCTTCAAGGGACTCAGAGGGGAGCGGACGAAGCCACAGTGGAGGCTGTAGGCTTTGCTTTGAGCAGCCGGTCTGGAGCGCAGCGGGGGTTACTGACGGAGTATGAGGGATTTCGGGGTTAGCATGACATGTTGGTCATGTTGCTGTTAGCATAAACAAAACGTGTTGCACAATGCTTGCACACTGTTGCACTTTTATCCACAACTTTCTTTCCGCCGTCATCGTAGGTCACTCTAAATGCAAAGCGGTCCCATACAGCAGACCTATAAAGTGCTGCTGGCGCGTCTTCCAACTCCTGTTCTTTCCCACTCACCATAACCACACAATTCTCCACAACAACTGATTTTTTTCCCTGCTACACCCGGCTAAGCTGCTTGGCTTCTTCTTCTTCTTCTTGTTTACTACTGGTGGTCGGCTTTGCTCGCAGTACCGCCACCTTCTGCTCTGGAGTGTAAACGCTTCGCCTATGAGAAAAAGGAGCAGCGCATGAACCGAACGAAACACACGCGACTCGAACCGAGACAGTCAAACCGAACGGTTCGGACGGTTTTCATAAATCGTCCCATCCCTAATATTAAATGTATTCTATTAGGATATTGGAAAAAAAAACAGCTCGGATCTAAATACAGAATAAACATAGAAAACATCTAAAGCATTTCATGTTGAACAGGTAAGACTTTGTCTTCACTGAAGCAAAGAGTTTGTTGAGAACTACAGTTTTTTTTTTGGGAGTTTTTATGGCACTAGTGGCTCGTTTTTTTTGACAGTAGGATGACAGAAAAGGGGGTATAAGAGAGGGGGAGATACATGCGGGAAAGGACCACAGGCCGGATACGAACCCGGGTTGCCCACGCTGAGGACTAAGGCCTTCGTACATGAGTCGTGCACGCTAAACAGTGCGTGAACTGCACGCCCAAGAACCACAGCTTTAAAACATATGAAGAAAGTCTGGTTTATTGAAAGAAAATAAGTTTGGCTGACAAAACTTGCTTAGAAAACAACGTCCAGATAAAGTTTATGGTCCATATGATTCTAAGCAGGTTTTAAATCCCATTGTCTCTCACAGCCGTGCCGAAATGATGAAGTTCAGTTAGAAATAGAGGAAGATTGATGAAGATCAGAGCTGACGGACTCTCACCTATAAAAGGAAAAGCTGCAGGCAGGATGAGGAACATGCCGTTACTGTACATAGTGAAGGTGACGACGAAGTACATGGCCAGACTGCCCAAAACAAAGAAGGTGTTCACAGCCGTCCAATACGACATCTCCAACCCCAACTACAGAAAAGCGCAGATCATCTTTATTTCACCGTTCATATACCTTCAAATAATAATAATAAAAAAGATTTCCTTCCCACCTGTATGCTAACTGCAAACAGCAGGCAGGTCTGCGTGAGGAGGGCGAAGGACTGGTAGTCGGCCACATCCTTCCCGTCCTCCCTCACCGTGTCGTGCAGAGCAGCGTAGGGGATGAAGAAGAGCACCAGAGAGCTATAGCAGCTATGGATCGCACATTTGAAGAAAGCCTTCTTACTGAAGTACAGGTTCAGTTGACCGGGAATGTAGAGCTGAGGATGCTGGAAACTCCACACGTCGTTAACATCCTGAGCAGGAGAGGCAGACAAGGGTTGGTAGGAAATTTTGTCAGGACTCCAGTTTTTGTGTTTATCTGTTTGTCTTGTCTGTTGTGTTTCTCCCTTCCACCACCAGGAGGCGCCTGGCTCCGGTTCGCCTCCTCACGCACCTGCAAGCGGTTGCCTCATCACCGGACTGCTCTTAAGCTGCTGGTTGCCACTACTTCGACGCCAGAGTGTTTGCCAGTTTGGGGTACTCTAGCCAAGCCTTGTTTATTCTGAGCCTAATCTGAGCTTTTGCTTTGCGAGTTTTTGTACTCAAGCCAAGCTGAGATCACATTGAGTTTTACTGAGTGCTTGTCTCCCTGAGACTAAACTTTGTTTTGTTTTTGACTTTCCGGACTTTGCCTTCTCCCAAGTGGCATCAACTGAGTCTTACACTGAGCAACGGATTCCAAACAGGAGGTTTGGATTCAGTCACCTTTGAGCACGCTGAGATCATTCTCTGAGTAAGGCAATCATCTTCACCACGACCCATTCAAGTACCACAGGAAAACTGAGTTGCAACCAGCGGCTGCATCATTCCACTCTGTCCGAGTTCTGGGTAAACCCTGTTCCGCCCTTCACCAAATCAGACCAACTCTGCAAGACCAACACACAGACTGGAGTCTTCTCCACTTCTCTGGAAACGTGAGGGGCAACAAATCCTCTCCTTCAAGATTAACAAATCCAATTTCCCACTGAGCCTGAAACTAACAGTCTGTCTTCCCCTCGTCTTCCAGTTTCCGGCTGATCAGAGTTCGGAGAAACTCATAACTTGGAGACCAAGCTCATAACTCGTACTCGTCGTCTCCCGCTTTATCCGGAACCGGGTCGCTGGGGCAGCAGACTAAACAGAGACTCCCAGACTTCCCTCTCCGCACACACCTCCTCCAGCTCTGCTGGGGGAAGCCCTAGGCACTCCCAGGCCAGCCGAGAGACGTAGTCTCTCCAGCGTGTCCTGGGTCGTTCCCTGGGCCTCCTCCCAGTGGGACGTGCCTGGAACACCTCCCGAGGGAGTCGTCCAGGGGGCATCCGAAGAAGATGTCCGAGCCACCTCAACTGACTCCTCTCGATGTGGAGGAGAACCGGCTCTGCACTGAGCCTCTCCCGAATGACCGAGCTCCTCACCCTATCTCTAAGGGAGAGCCCAGCCACCCTGCGGAGGAAGCTCATTTCAGCCACTTGTATACGGGATCTCGTTCTTTCGGTCATGATCCAGATTTCATGACCATAGGTGAGGGTAGGAACGTAGACCGAACAGTAAATTGAGAGCTTTGCCTTTTCGCTCAGCTCTCTCTTCACCACGACAGACCGGTGCAGCGTCCGCATTATTGCAGCAGCCGCACCGATCCGTCTATCGATCTCCCGCTCCATTCTTCCCTCACTCGTGAACAGGACCCCAAGATACTTGAACTCCTCCACTTGAGGCAGTGACTCTCCTCCAACCTGATCCAAGCTCATAACATTTCAATAAAACCCGTTGAACTTTTATACTGTGTCTCTCTGTTTGGCTTCACTGCATGTGGGTCCGAGCCTTAGATTAAATCATGACAAATTTCCCTCAGTTAGAGCGAGTTTTGTTTCTCCTCTGAAGTCAAAATGTCCAACTTCCAGATTATAAATTTCAACTGGAATGCCCCTAAAAGTCAGAATTACGACTCGGTTACCTGATGCAACAGGATGGTACCAGACTTCAGCATCTAAGATGGATGCTACTCGCATTAACAGCAGCTACATTTTCCTACTATAACCGTTTGAAAGTAAGTAAGTCAGTCGTTCAGGGCCTACTTGTGTTCACATGGCAGTATGTTTGAATACTGTGCATGTACACAGAATACCGCGTAGAATAGAGTTTTTATGGTCATGTTTATGGTTGTAACAGCAGAACACACACCATTTTGTTTGGTTCACAACGAACAAGCGAAAATGTTGACAATTTTATGTCATTTTTTGTTTATGTAAGTTTTATGTAGTTTCATGTTGCTTTTTGTAAATCTCCCAACCAGTCAAAGCAATTGGCACGCCAGGTAAAAGGCTCCACTACTTCATCAAGTCTGCTGACTGTTGGTTTCACCTCATCATGGTGGACATGGACTTTACGGAGCAACTCGCACTAATTTTTTTACAAAGCCGCTGGTGTTGACATCCCTCAGTTAATCAGATTTCCTAGAGACGGGACCGGTATGGAGAATACCGCCACCTTCTTTGATGATGGCTCCTTTCAGCTATACTACTGCCTATCCTTGATCCAGTCTAAGACCCTGCTGTCCTGCGTTGGGAACCAATATCCTGGAAAAGCTTGCAACATGTTTTTCTCCGCTGCCTCCTTTACTGTAGCTCACAGCGTCGTCTAGGCCCTGATTAGATTTTGCAACGCAAATGTGAACGAAGGTTCAGATTTTTTTTAACTCCTACAATTTCGCTTTGCCCACCTCAAAGGTGCAGCTGTGATCTAGCTTCACTAATTTCTCCAAAACACACTAGAAACGTGACCTTCGCCACTCAGCTTTCAAGAGCCGCCCCCTACATAGGAAAAACACAGAAACCCTTCACTCCAGCTGCAGAATTTGTGTTCAGTGAGAACGTACATTTAGGACTCTTATAGGGTCCTAAGACCACCGAGCAAAATTCTCTTAATAAATTAGCCTAAAAGGTTTCCTATCAGAAAAGGGAGGAGAAAGCTGGTGTTGCATTTATTTTCAGCAGGTTAAATTACTGGATTTGTCAGTGCTGTTCCCTGCAAAACGTTAATTATGTTAGGGTTCTGGTTTGTGGGGGGTTGTTCTTTGTTCTTTTTCAGTGTCTCCGTGCATCCACCAGATGGTGCCATTGTTCCTCTGTTGGCCTGGAGGGCATCTTCCTGCTCTCAACTACTCACGCCTGCAGCTTGTTGGTCATCACCATCTGAGGAGTAAATGAGCAGCAGACTGTCCCCATCTCCTCACCAGAGTGTTTGCTCGTATTGGGTACTCTAGCCCCTCTGACTTTGCTGAGTCAAACTTTGAGTTCCTTTTCTGAGACCTCTAGTCCTAATCTTGTTTCTTTTTGTGAATCTCTGGCAGGATTTCTACAGATCCACTGGATAAGCCTGGTCCTTCAAGCCTTGGAAGGAACCCTCTCATCACGCTGAGAAAAGGGAACTATTCACCATATCAGAACGCCGTCCACGTCAGGAAAACAAGTGACAGTTTGCTCTGCTGCTCCTCAGTACCACCATAGTGTGCCTGTCCGCCCTCCAGCAAAGTAATCTCCATATCTGAGCAAGCTTTCACAAACAGGAACTCTGGATCCTCCCCAAACCACAACAAGCTTCCGCTTCCGGTTCACCCGATCGCTGGAACCTCCCCAAGCTGGAAAACAGTTTTCAGTGTCTTTGTTACTTTTTTTTCTAATAAACTGTTAAACATTTCTCAATCTCTGTGAGTACTTCTGCATGTGGGCCAAACAAATTAGACCCATCATGACAAATTAGACATCTGCAGCTCATCCAAAATCCTGACCAACACCAGGAAGATGGATCATATCAAACCAGTTCCTAAATGATTAGATTAGATTACATAGAACAATTGAGAGTTTCATTTGTGACATTGCTCTTATAAACAACAAAAAGTACATAAAGTAGGAAAAGGTGCATGAAGTATATACAGTGCATCCAGATATATACATCCATCCATTTTCTGTCACGCTTATCCCTATTGGGGTCGCAAGTGGTGCAGCTGCCTATCAGATATATACAGTGGATAGATTTAATGTGACTTATATACAGTAAGGATTTAAGGTGTCTTATGTATAGCAAAGTGGTGCAGGTAAAAAAACAAAAAAAAACAGTGCAGTTTCTGTTTTGTTAAATAAAAAAAATAAATAAGTGAGGTAACTGAAATACGCGAAGGCTCTTATAGTACAGGACTATTGCACGTTATTGCAAAGAGTATAAAATTGTAATTGCACAGTTGTTGTAGTGTTATACAATGTTACACAATGTTATAGTGCAGTGGCATTGTAAAGTCTAAAGGAGATGCTCAGATTTGTGAAATTGGTGCTCTAATTATTTATAGATGTTTACAAACACTAAAAGTTATTGGATTGTAAGATATTTGAGCTTCTTGTCAAGCATGGACTACAATGCCCCCCCTCAGATCTTTAGAGAGCTGGTTAATCAGTGTTTCTGATCTTCTTAAAACCTTCTTTGACCTAAAAACAAGTTCTTTTTAAGCTAATAAAGAAATTCCGGAGTATAAAGGCAGTTTCAGGTTTTTCTTTCTGTATGATTCAAACCATAGGAGAAAACAGTTTTTAGGCTATTGTTTTGGCAAATGGGGATAAACATTATGATTACCTGATCAAACAGGCTCATACCCAGGACAGGCAGTGCTGTGTACATCAGGTTGTAGAGCGTAATGAACCACTCGTCGTACACCGTCTGAAAAAGCAAAGTCAAGTTCAAACCTCTGCGGGAAGAATATCATAAGCTGATTGGTTTGGTAGGACTCAGCTCTGACTGTGTCACCTGTGCTGAGAAGCCGCAGAAGAAAGCGAACCAGAAGTGGACAAAGGTGAAGGTGAAGTTCTTGTAGAAAAAGTACCGCAGGAATTTGCACATGCGCAGGTAGGACCAGCGTCCGTGTACCAGCAGGAGGCGCTGCAGGAAGCGGAACTGGGCGAAGGAGTAGTCGCTGGAAAGCACAGCTTGCATCCCCTCCTGTCCTGAGATGCCCACACCGATATGAGCGGCTGGGAAGACAAGACAAGAGAAAACGATTTTATTGAATAATGTGTCTATGGAGCTCTGAGGCAGACTTTGAGAGAGGAGCTAAAAGTGAAATAAAAAGGGTTTATAGATTAATGTATGGATGCATGGAATCCGCTTGATGTACTTTTTTTTCCCCCAATTCAAACACTGCAGATTTAAACATGCCGTTCTATTCTGCCACTAGATGGCAGAATCAGGCTTGAAAAGCTGAGCAGCACAGACATGGATGCAAGTAAAAACTATAGTTTATAGTCTTGTCTAGTTCTCTTTTTAAATTTAATTTATTTATTTATTTGACAGGGACAGGATGTAAATTAAAAGCATTCCTGCAAATGCACCAGAATTAGCCAAAAGGCTGTTTTTAATCTGTTGTCCCTGGACAGATCTTAAAATTGTCTACCTAAAGGACAGAAACTGTCCTTTAGGTAGACAATTGTCCAACTAAAGGATAGAAACAGAGCTTTGATGTTTATGTCTTGTTTGTTTTAGGGACTTATTCCTTATTCCGAACTGCATGCTTCATAATGGTGGCCTTTTAACTGTAAAGTTTTGAAACTGTAAAACATCATAAATTAGAAAAAAATAAAACCCTACACAAAAAAAAAAAATAATAATTTTAAAGACTCTTTTTTATAGAGGGATGTTTCCTTTCCTGTTTATTTAAGAGGAAACACCAACATGATGTGGGAAGCTCTTTGGCTAAAGGCAAAACCAGGTGGTCATCCCGTACCTTTGATCATGCTGACATCATTGGCTCCGTCACCGATAGCCAGCGTGACCGCCTTCTTGTATTTCTTGACCAGCTCGACCACCTGGGCCTTCTGCAGAGGTGTCACCCTGCAGCAGATTACCGCTTTACACAAACACGCCGTCCGGAGGAACTCTAGCTCCATGCTGCTCTCCAAGGCGTACGCCTGTTGGAAATAATGAAGAAAGCTGGATTTAAACAACAAGTTTGGCCATTTTACAAAGTTACAGGGTGTTTTGGGGGATTAAAAATACCAACAAAGATGATTTTACCAATGGGGCCGTTGTGACCTACCAGACTGTGTCCATTGATAACTAGTCCATACTCTCCATCAGCCATCTCCTCTTCGACCAGATTCCCACTTGTACCCATCGCTTCTGGTGAAAGCAGAGAATTTGCTTCTCTGTGAGGTTTCATGGTGTTCTGTGCATTTCTGCTCCAAATAAACAAAAAAAACAAATTAAGATATCTAAAATATTGCTTAAAAAAACCAAAACAAAAAAACAACTTAAAAAAAGGCTTTAAAAGAATTAGTCAGACCTCAGCTCCAGTCTAACCTCCTCGGGTGAGTGGCCCGACACAATGAAGATGTCGTTCATCTCCTCCTGCAGCAGGTTGCACGAGTAGCCGATGTTTTCTGCCGTTTCTGCAATACAAACCCAAGAAATGACAAAGAATGTTGGACGAGGATTCAGCTCTGTGTGAAAGCAGCGAGCACACTCTTACAATTAGCATGAAAGTCCTTTTTCTTGAACTAAATAAAACAAATCTCCTGCAGCCTTTGCTTATTTCTAGTAGCCAGGAGGCTATTAAACAATAGTTTGCTACATTTCATTTTATGTCTTCTTCACATAGTGGATTTTTTCAAACTGAATTCACTCATTTGATAAAGTGCACATAAGCTATTATCTCCATTAGATACCCTGCTTGTCGCCAGTGAGGACCCAGATTTTGATGTCGGCTTTGGCCAGCTGCTCAATGGTCTGAGGTACTCCATCCTGTAACTTGTCTTCAATGGCTGTTGCTCCCAGCAGCTGCAAACAAACACAGTCAGATGAAGTCAAAACAAAGAGAACTCAGCTTCCTGTTTTCCTCTTCAGCTTCCTACCAGGAGGTCCTTCTCTATGTCCTCATACAGCTCGTCCAGTTTGGTGTCCTTGTCTTCCAGTGAGGTGCTTGCCTCATGATGGCGCTGCTTCCACTGGCTGAAGTAGCCCTCATCCAAATCTTTGTAGGCAAGAGCGAGCGTCCGCAGTCCCTCCCCTGCAAATTCCTGCAGATCAGCATGGACATACTTATATGGATGAGCCGTAAAAAGCAGAGCACTGATTACATCCTGAGATGTAAACAAGGTTGAGCTCATGGGCTCGGTTGTATACAGTAGATTTCTAGGATTCAGCCTGTGAAATTCACAATGAAAGAAAAAAAATATTATTTCTGCTTTAGAGTGTTTCTTCAAATTCTAAACATGATCCGAGTGAAGAGACATTAAAGGAAGTGAGAGGAAAGCATTAAAGAATCCCAACATTGCCGATAACCTATTTTTCTAAAGCTAAATCTTCCTCCTAAGTATAATAAATGGATGCAATACATATATTTATTGCATCCCTATTCACTAACTTTTAAGGTCTGAACTCTCCAGCATGCAGCTGGATACAAGGAGTAAGGTTGATGTTTAGCAGACAGTTAAATGCATGGTATGCAGGATAATAATTTTATGGGTTATAAGGGACACACTTAAAAAAAAAATAACAAGAACTTTTCATTCATTTATTTCATTCACCTTAAACTGACAACAATAACTTATAGATTTAATATTACCCATTTAACCCCAATGTGTAATTAAGTCTAATTTATTAAATGGATTAAAGCAAAAAGTAAACATACAAATTGGCCTCAAATGCCTTTAATCTTCAAAAAGAAAATTGTTTTCAGTATTTTAGTAAAAACTGTGGTACATTGGACAAACCTATTAAAATTTTTTTTAATGTGATCAGGTCCAAGGCATCCAGACTAAGCGTTTCAATTGTTTTGAGCAGAGAGAGGAATAAACTATATAAGAATGAGAAAATCAACTCAGTACACTTTCCATTATTTCTATTTTTCTGCTCTTTTAAATATGTTTTACTTTAAATGTAGTTTAAAGGAGTCCAAAATCTAAATATAAACATATCTGATCACTAAGCATAGTTATGAACAAATAACAGCATAGGATCGGATATAATTCTGTTACAGATTTGAGAACAAATTGTTCAGCGAAGATGAGGAGTTAAAGGATAAAACAAATATATTTGGGGACACGGCTTGTACCTTGGTTTAAAGATTAAACCTGATGATAAGATAATAATAGTGTCAACAATGGGTGGTGAGGTTGCTCAAGGACCCAGATGCAGAGACAAGGGAAGCAGAGATGAGTTCTGAGAGGTTTAATAGCAGACAATCGGTAGCAGAGGCAGAAAACCAGAAATCCAACTTAAAATATAAAACAAACCAAAATCATGGAGACATCAGGGGAAAAACAAATCTGAGGAACCGAGGAGAGACGAGCAGAGTAGATTATACGGCAACAAGAAGGAACCAGCACTGAGTGACTGCAGAGGTGGAGTATTTAAGGACAACCAAACAAAAGGATGGACTAACGAGCTGAATGGGGAGCAGGTGTGGGTGGAACTGGCAAGAGGGAATCCAAGGGAAAAGAAAACAATCACAAGGGGGCAACAGAGAGTAACTAAAGAATGCTTGAAGATCATGGAAAAATAAAACAACACAACTGATAACAGAAAACTGAAAACTCAGAGTCACAACAAATAAGAACCATAAGAAATAGTGCTAAAGATCTCTGCTTCCTGGATGTGAAACTGTTAAAAGCTACTTCCTGAGAAAAACATTCGTTTACTTTTGTTTTTTGATAATATGGTGACTAGAATATAATAGCAGAACTATCCCTGATGAAAACAGGGAAAAAGATCATTTGCATTCTGAGGAGAAACGAAACCAAATTCCAGGCTGTTTATTAGAAACTACTTTTTCTTACAAGGAGTCCAACAGTCTGGTGTATTTTTAAATGGTTCTTGATTTGTTTTTTACACTGTTTCTTATCTGAGTATTGTATTTTCCAGAGTTAAATTCATATTCCTAAAAAAAAAATTCTTTTTTGCCCAAATTTACGTTGAAAAAGACATTTTTAGTAAGAGTCAGAGAACATTTTCAGAGCAATCAACATCAAGTTTCTGCTAAAGTTGTTTATATTTAGGCTCTTTAATATCCTCTTTTTTCCTCCAGCTATACAGTGATGTAGTAAATTAATCTGTACCAATGATTAAAATATATTGGATACATGTTTTACATATTGAATAAATGTTTTACACTAAATACAGTTATGTTATACAGGTCAAAGAGTCCAAAAGAGTGTGCTCCACCAAATATGGAGAGATAGAGAGCAGTGTGTGTGTAAGGCTCTCTGCAGGTGCAGCTTTGAGTGCAGCCTTGAAGTTTGAGAGATAAGACCAGGGTGGGAAAACACAGAGAATGAGCGGGAAACAGGAACACTGAAAGGAGTCCAAGGCCATTTGAGGCCTTTGAAGCCCAAGGGTGCAGAAATGAGGGCTGTTTGTAAGAAAGACGCATTGAGAATGGGTTGTTCAGGGTTGTACAGCTCAGCTGAACTAATTGTAATATATTGAGATGTCATCTCCAAAGCATACTGAGCGGTACTGGTCGCACAAAAAGTGATGTTTTACTGGGACTTTGAGTTTTAGAGTTATGCTGACCTTTTTTTGATGTAATGTTATGATCATAAGTCACACCGGATGAAAACATTGTTTTGACATATTTATGATTAAGACTATGATGTATTTTTGATTTAACTGCACTAATTGTCATCATGATCTACAAGAAATGTCACAATGACCTGTGAAGAAAAAGCTTTGGTAGATCAAAGAAAGGCTTGAATTAAAAATATAAAATATGGTTTGGAGGTGGGTCTTCCACCAAGATGAAAGAGCCCCGAGCCCCGGGAGTGAATATAAGGGGGACTGTCTCCGTTTGTAAGTCAGATGTGGACCGGTACGCATCTCGGGTGTTTTATCTGTATTTTGCAATAAAACACTCTGGACCTGGACCCAGCTGCCTCTGCCTGATTTTTGATCATTGTTTGAAGACTTCTCAACTGTTTTTTAAGAACTTAGAATTTTTATAAGACTTAGCACCAATTTTAAGTCGTTGGGAGGACATTTTCCACGACAACAGCTTCCCTTTTTTTTTTTTATCACACCCTGACAATCAATTGATCCTATTATTATCCTAGTCTGATCAGGACTGGATTGGAAAAAGCAATGAGAGGTAAATAAAAAAAAAAAAAAAAACAGAAACGGCTTGAAAATATTTGAAAGTATCTGAAAAGAAATTGAGCATCACTGACATTGAGGTGCTCTGTTGTGACGTCCATCAACTTGCCGCAGGACTGGTCCAGCCTCTCGTAGATGATGGTGTCCGCTCCCTTACAGTAGAGGGACAGCTTCCCCTCTGGACTGCGAACTGTTAATACAACCACAAGAACACTTCTGTGATTTATGTTGTCCAGCAGAGGAAACAGAATCCGCCATCCTGAAGACACAGCTCACAAACAAATCTGAGAACCCTCTGGATATGAGGATAATCTGGGATCCTTACCAATCACAGACATCCTCTTGCGAACATTGTTAAAGTCCAGGATCGCCAGGAGTTCATAGTTGCGCTGATTTCCCATTTCCATGATGGAAATGCTGTCAGGTGTACGTGAGCGGAAGACAAATCCAAAGTTTCTGGCTGCAGTCACCAGCGCTCCTTCATCTGGAGACTGGGCCTGATAGAAAAGCTCCCCTGGAGGAGAAATAAGGGGAAATGTTCAAACTGAGGTTCAGGCAAAAAAATCAAGGAGAGAATGATTACACTGCTGCATTTCTGATGACCTGCTCCTCCCCTACCCACCTTCTTGCTTCTCCTCTGCCATGACGGTGTGGCAGAGCGCCAGCAGTCTGAAGAAGGTGTGTACCTCAGGGTTGTCCAGTTTCACGGCCTCCACCAGAGAGTGGTCGTAGAACACGAAGCGGGGGTCAGCCAGAGGGTTGAAGGAGAAATCCACTGGGTCTTTATGCTACAGAGGGAAGCATTGATGATTAAAGAGGCTTTGAAGAAGGTGGCCATCAGGAAAAGAAACCTTAAGGAAGCAGTTTATACCCTTCCATATGAAATCTGTTCAGTGAGTTCTGAGTCTGCTCCCAATGGGATGAGTTCAGAAAACCAATAAGGAATGTTTTCATCTTGCTTTTAAGCAGCAGTGCTCTAAACATGGAGTTTACATCCGGGCGATCATTTAAAGAAACCTTGTTAGTCATTGCTGTATGATTTATCATACTATATGAGCAGCTTTTAATGTTCCAGTAAATGACGGGGTGTAATATCCTCCCTCACCATGATGCGTCAGAAAGAGATGGAAAACTCTCTGCAGGTTTAGAATCAGTTTTACCTCCAAGCAGAAGAGCTCTAGTTTATCTTAGTTATGTTCATCAGGGATGTTGGGATGGACCAGAAATGAAAAGACGTATGACAAAAATTGAAAAGACAAATGATGACTAAATCAGTTTTAACTAATAAGTTTTAAAAAGCTGGAACTGTTAAAACCTTCCAGAGTTTGAATAAAACTCTGGAAGTTTGAATAAAACTCAAACTCAAACAGTTTGTTTTCCTTATTAGATGTTATTTATATTTAAAGGGCCAATATAATAAAAAAATCTACTTTTTTTAGTTTTTAACTGTTGTAGTACTACCTATTTTATGGAAATCCTGCAAAGAATTGCTTTTTTGCTTAATTCATGCATTTGTGAATAATCCTCATGAGTTCTGCTGTCTGAGCAGCATTCCCTCTCTGACGTGCGAAAGTGGGTTTTTTGAGAATATCTCTGCAGGAAGGCTCCCTCCTACCTTAACTGCGCTAAAACGCTCCTTTGATCAGAGAGGGGTGATGAGGTAGAGGGTGATGATCTGGCTCAAAGTTAAACTTCCTGTTTTACCAGCAAACGTCTAGTGATGAAAATCCTGTTTTTGGCTGTGAGAGATCTCAGACTTTCTTCAGCCTTCATAACTATTGTGATACAGGGATGTTATAAAATGAGGTTAGCCAAGTGTTTTTCTTCACGGTTGGAGGAGAAAAATATATAATTTCAAAAAAATACAATTTTTCTCAATAACCATAACTATACAGGCGGAACACATCTTTACAGTGTTCGCTAAATGCTTAGAACGGATCAAAACCTGGAACATTTTCTCCAACTGAATAAAAACAAAAACATGTTAAGCAGGGGGAACGCTATATGATGGGGTTTATAGGCCCGTCAGATAGCGTTCCCCCCCGACGTAATTTATGTTGAGTTGCAATAAATGCAAAACTCTCTGCAGGTTCTTGTCTTTGAGCTTTTGAAACACACGGCTGGGTGGTGAGGGTTACGGGGGCGAGAAACGCAAAAGTAACGCAATAGTTACTTTTACTAGTTATTAGTTACTTTTATTGTGGAGTAACTCAGTTAGTAACTCAGTTACTTTTTGGGAGAAGTAACTAGTAACTACAACTAATTACTCCAATTGTCTCCACATGTTTGCCTAAAAAGTCCATCAAACAGCTGCAGCCGATTTAAAAGGCTGCAGTCTGGTTTCTTACTGGAACTAAGAAATTAGAGCACATCAGCCCAGTTGTGAACTCTTTACCCTGGCTCCCTGTAGCTCAGAGAATAGACTTTAAATTTCTTATGTTTGTGTATAAATCACTGAATGGATCAGCTCCTCATTACATAACAGATTTGTTGTATTTCTGACCTCCCAGACTACTCAGGTCTTCTAGTTCAAGTTTACTCTGTACATCCAGAACTAGAACTACCTTTGACTTTTAAGTTAAACTGTTAACTGAGGGATAATTTCTTTAATTTTTTGGTTCAACTGTTTTATTTGTTTTACTACCCGCTTTTAGTATGTTTTTATTTTTACCTGCTTTTATTCTGTTTTTATTTTCCATCCATTTTAGTGTTCAATTTATATAAAACACCTTGAATTGGCGCTGTACTGAATTTTGCAAAACAAATAAACTTGACTTGCTCATAGGGGACTTTGAAAAGCTATGAAAAACAAACAGGATGTAGGAAGGCGTTGCGAATCAGATAAAGATGAACACAAATGACTTGAACTTTATTAACTCACCTCAGAATTGTCATGTCTCTGACTTGTGTAGTCATATGCATCTCCTGCAGAGATAATTAAAGATAAAGACTTAGAAGAAGGAAGAACATTCAGCTTAAAAATAAACACCCTTATAAACAATAGATAAAAGTAAGTGATAAAAGCAAATATGAACATTTCCACTGAAATGATGAATTTCTACTGAATTCATCATTTCAGCGGAAATAAAATCCAAGTCGGTCTGAAACCAGCAGGACCCCGAGTGACACCGTACCGTAGGACTTCCCATTGATGGAGCATTTGTTGAAGATCATGATGTTCTGGGTTAGCGTTCCGGTTTTGTCGCTGAAGATGTACTTAATTTGACCGAGCTCCTCGTTCAGTGTAGTGGTGCGAGCCTCGGCAGGCGTGTCGCTGCTGGAATGATACATCTTCCTGTCCCAGTCGATGTAGAAGCTGTTCCCCAGCCGGATAATCTCCACACTGACCGGGAATGCAGCAGATAATACATTTTTGCTCCGTTCTGATCCAAGGCATTCGGTGTCCATCAAGTTTCACCAAAATGTACATACTGGTTACCTCACATAAAGCGAGATGGGCACCACAGTGTTGAGGATGATGATGTAGGACCAGAAGGTGAGAAAGGCAGAGAAAGCTTCGCTGTTGCCATCTTCTCTCGGCAGGAAGACGGTGAAGTTTGAGCCGTTGTTTTCCTCCCAGATGTAGTTTCCGATCGACAGGATCGTGCACATGAATACCAGAAAACCAAAAATCTACAAAGAGACGCAAAAAAATGCCACTTGATTTACAAAGATCTCTCCTTTTAGAGCAAAGTGCTGCATAACTCATCAATCAGAGACTTTAAATGTACATTGTCTCACTTACTTCCTTAATTCAAGAAGAAATGCATTTATTTTAAGAAAACTTTTTAAATTTCTATTTTTTGCAGTGCATGTTGGGTTTTGTCTTCTCAAATATTCATACATAGCTATCTGGAGTTATAAAATTGCCTGGTGCTGAAATAAAAAAACTAGGAGGATTAAGGTTTAACAGATGTTTTGGATAAACACCAACAGCTGCTCTCATTCCTAAACATGGATGGACATTCCCAACCTGTTTACATGTGGATAGGAATTGTTTGAACACACATTTGGCAGAGTTAGACTGCAGGAAAATGTACCCAGAATGAATAAGATTTAAATCTGATTCATTCTTGGTATAAATTTGTGTTTATTTATCCATAAACTCAAACAGTTTGATTTCAGTGCCTCCATTTTGCTCAGTCATGGTGAACTGACCTATCAGAAGGTTACAAAACCATAACATCATCTACTTGAGTTTTAAAAATGAGAAAAAATGTAACAATTAATACAAATAAAGTGATATACAAAAAAACAAGCAAATTGGTATCTGAAAATGATCTCTTTTCAGACTGTCATTTAGGCAACAACCTTTTAATCATCCTGAATATGGAAATAAAAACAATTCTAATCAGATTAAAGGCCAGACAATGAGTATAATAAGAATAAGAATAAATGTATTTTTATATAATCTATGTTGATCAGCTGTTTTTGAGTTTTCATACTAAGTTTTAAATCTATGTGAATTAAAAATAAAATCTAAATAAACAAAGAGCCAAACAAGTACATCGAATTATTTAGTTGTCTTATTTAATTTTCCTTTGGAACTATAAAAGTATTTCTGAGTTGATTTTTTTTGCCTGTGTAATTGTTTCATGTTGAATAGACAAATTCTACCTGTAATAATGTAATTTATTTGCAAAAAACTAGTAAAAACTAATAATTCAATTCAGTTTTAGGATCCCCTTAAAAATAAAAACTTTAATGATCTTTGTAAATGACACTCACACAGAGAACCAGAACGTTCATCAGACGGTCTATACTGGTCCTCTTAAAGGTGGTCTTCCCACAGTTTTGCATCAGCTTCGTCTCTTGACCTTCGACAATAAAAGATCAAATGAGGTTCCTTTATTTTTGTTACATCAAACTAAAGAAAAATACACCTGAAAGACATCTCACTGACCTCCAAACAGCACCAGCCCGAAGCACCAGTCAGTGTTCCTCAGCGTGCAGCCGCGCAGCAGGATCTTCTCGTTGTCAAGCGGATATTTCTGACCGGCGAAGGTTAGTGTTCCCGAAAAGCGGTCGAGGCGGTTGTTGGGAGGTTCACAGCGAACCTCACCTTTAGAGTGGACATAAAAGTAAAGGATTTCTACATTAACAACAAATAAGAACAACATTTTAATGAACAATTATTGATTTGAAAATGTCAGTTATTTATTTCTCTTTTTATTTTCAATTTGATCAAGTCCCTTTGTTCTCCAGGTTTTCCTGCCTCTAATCCAGTATTACCATTAAAGTCTGCCAGTTTTTCAATATCATCTCCCAGGTCGCCTGTTATTGGAAGGGCCTGCTTGACCTTCAGGTTAGTCTCTCTATGCAAAGGAGAGAAGAGAATAAACAAAGGAAAAAAGGGTGAAAAATGAGGTCAGTGAATGATATTCTGAGGACCCGTTGGTGAATGATCTATAGTTAGTTATGCTTTAATCCTAGAAGTCAACTAACCCGTCCAATTCTGCCGTCTCTATGTACACAAGGTTTAGAGGTTCGCTGCTGGAGAGCAACAAGAGGTCCGCCTGAAATAAAAACAGTGCAAAACAATCAAAAAACTTCAGATTAACTAATATTTTGTGCTTAAATTATTATAGAATATATTTAGGTTTGTCTATACCTGTGTGATCAGACAGGAAATCATTCAAGAAAAATGTTAAAGTTCCTGTGTAAATTTGAGGCCTCCGTAGTTAAAGAGCTTGTATCAAATCGAAGATGAACCAGACATTATCCAATGCAACAACTGCTTTTATATTGTTATTAATGTGAGCTATACATGAACAGTAACAACAGTGTAAATACAGTTTAACAAAAGACAAACCATCAAAATGGTGGTGAAGGGTACTTGTAATAAAGGTGGGGTTAAGCAAGAACAGTTTGGAACCACTAACATTGCAGGTGAGCAAAATCATTATCAAAAAAAAAAAAAGTAAAATGCAGGAGACCCACTACAGAGCCTTGAGGTACGCCATCCTATATGGATAAACATACGACATATATCTATGATTTGTAGCACTTCCTTTTTAGGGTAATTTTTCTAACAGAAGCTGAAAATCTAATCGCTGAGATCATTTTTCAGCTTTAAAAATGGATACATTGCTGCAAAGCAGACAAAACCACCAATGCTTATTACCGTATCTTATAAATAGAAACTGATGTTACTTTTATGACCTGTAGGTGCTTGATTAGCGCATGGTTTCTATTTATTGTTTTTAGCACTTTCTTATCATGTTCTAAAGTTATGTCTATTTTCTGTAATCTTTTACCATTTTTAGTTTGCCTCATTAGTTCATTACCTGTTCATATATTTTAAGAGTTTGTAGCTTTCTCAGTTCCTTTTGTATTTTTCTTAGTTTTGCCATTTAGCTCATGCCATTTACTTATTAATTTATTCTGTTATCTGTTTAATTATGTTAGTTCCTTGTCTTTCTTCCTGTCTGTCCTGGTTAATCATTCTCCTTTAGAAAGCACCACCATTTAATTAAAAGACCTATTCACCTGTGCCTCCTCCTTTAGCCTACATCATGCACCTTTTATCCGTTCTATTTAAGCCCTTTGTTTATTCCAATTTGCCTCTGAGTTGTTTTAGCATCCTTTTCTCCCTCTCTGCATGTTTTTGTGCTTCTCATCCAGTTTCTGTAAGTTTGTTATTTATACCTGTATACATTTTCAATCATTCAGGTCATAGCAACCACAAAACAGGTTTAACACTTTCACTCAGTTTTTTCTGCATACGCTTCGACACCTTCCAGAGCGTCTTTGTTAATTATTATTTGTATAGAGCCATGATAGTATTATTTATCTGACAAAGGCCTTTAAAGGGAATAGCTATGTTGCTCCTGAACGTTGTCTGCATAATAGTCAAAAACTCTAACTAAAGTCTGAGATACAAACAAACAAACAAAAATAAATTATAGCAATTCTCTGGACAAAAAAGGGAACACAAGTAAAGGCTAAAGCTAAAACTAATAGACCTGAAAGAAGGAATAAAAAAATAAAGCCAGTGAATTAGAACTTCAAAAAGAAAGGTAAAGAGGTAAAGCTAAATGGAAAATGTGTAAAATGTTGACTTACAGTCACAAACTGGTTGTTTTCTAGCTTGATAATGTCTCCTACTTGGACGTCCATCCATTTTTCACTGCGTAGCCTGAGAACAAAACCATAAAGTTAAATTTAACTTTGGGAAGCTTTTTTTTTAAATAGAGGGAAGTTACTACTCGGTGAAAGTCAACTTGTTTTTTTTGAAAATCTTTATGTCAGGGAAGAAAACTGTCTAAGGGACAATAAACAAGCCAGCGCTGACCCTAAAGGTCACACCAATACAAGCCACTTTCCTCCACTGCATGTTCCTGCCAGTTTCCTGTATGATACTGTTTGTTCATCTGCCAACAAAACAGAATATTTTTAGAAACTGGATGGAGAAAATAGTAAAGATCAAAGCTCAGGAGGATTTGGACACAAGTATTGCTCTTAATTTGGTAATAAAACCTGACAGAAAGAAGCTGGGAAATATTTTAATTTGACAGATTTGTTAGATTCAAAGTAAAGATTCATTTGTGCTCCATTTTGTTTTGCCAGGTCATTTTCAGTGATGTTTATATGCTCTCCAAAACCCCTCATCCCCACAAAAGCTGACCTTTCTTACCTACTAACCTCAAATTGATGTTTTCAATTTCTCTGTATTCAATCAGTCATTAGCAAACCTCTGAAGACAAGACTCTGCGGTGCATCTACACCTTATGGATAAAGGAAATTCTTTTGAGGACCAGAATGTTCACATTTTGGACAAAGAAGAGGTGGTTTGAGAGCGGTGTGAAAGAAGGCATTTATGTAAAAAAAAAAATCAAAAACAAAAGATTGCATGTCCTGTCAACTGAGTGGTTTTTAATCACTACATTAAATCCATGTGATTAAAACATAGAAATTTAAGTAAAGCTTTAAAACTGTTAAAAAAATAAGTACATTGCAACTAAACTAGATAAAAACTATAAAGTAGGTAAATGGCAAATAAAACATTTTAGTTTTTAGAGGCGGTCGTAGGCTGCATATTATCAGCAATAAGAAACTTACTTAAAGGTAGAGGAAACACAGTCTGAAGCCATTCTATGGAACTGGTGCTCTTTGACTGTGCACTTGTTTTCTATAACGCTGTTATCACATATATATGTTCTCTCACTGATGTCAAGTTCTTTTAAATATCTGTTAAAAAAGTTTGTATAATGCTGCTAATGTAAGGACGGATAAGGTCTGAAAGTCTGTGATGGATTGTGAGGTGAATAGATAGTGCTCATAAAGATAAAAATATGAAAAGTTATCTATACGCAGTCTGAGAACCCTCTTGTTGATTAATCAGATATATTTTATTCTCTGCAAATTTATGCCTATCATTCTTTAATTGAATACTCATCAAAAGAACTTGTGATTTTTTTGTTTTTAACACCTAATGTGTCTTATGGACCAAGTAAATTATTTTATTTTTATTGTTCACATAAAACTAGGAGAAAAGTCTCCAAAGTAAATCAGGAAAAATCAAACATTGGCTTTAGGCCAAGGGGAGCCCAAGGGCACTCTGAGTTTATTTAGGAAAACCCTCTCCTAACCAGGTTAGCTCTGGGGAGAATATTACTGCGGTAACAGAATCAGAGGCTGAGTAAACCCTCTTTTTGAAACGGAAAACTCAGTTACCCTTAATTCAGGAATAGAAAAATATTTAGTAAATCTGCTGTGTGAAACAGACCCTTAAGAGTAAAACATAAGCAATAGACAAACAGGAAAAAAAGGATAACCAGAGCTGTGTTCAGACCAAGCTGCACAACTCTAATGTGTCCTCCTTGTGCTTTTTTTAGGAGCAGACAGAAACATGTCAACAGGAAGTAAACTCCTCCTATAATCCTACATTTGCTTCTTATAAAGCACTAAACTAAGCAGTAACAGCTGCCAACATTAAAGGAACAGCACAAAGGAACATGCATGTAAATATTTCAGCACAAGTTTACTTTTTTATAAACTTTGTCCTTTGCTGTCCTTCTCTGCCACCGAGAACAGAAATGATCTTATTAAGGATGTAAACGCTTAAAAAGCTTCTTTTATGCACATAAAAAACATTTTTTTTTTTTACTTTAACAGTACGTCCCCAATCTTTAGAGTTCAGTGTTTAAACTTTTTTCAAAAACTAACAAGATTACCCATCTCAAATCAGGTAGGCAGTTTGTTAACCTGCTGTGATGATAAACCTGATTTGATTTGGTTCTGCTGAGGAATAAATGCAGGGACTAAGCAGCAGCAACTTGTTGAGTAAAGACTGTGGACAGCAGAGAAATCTGAATCTGAGTAACTGAACCAGGAAGTGTTTATTTTAAGGAGTTTGAAGACTGCTTGCTGCACAAATGAGAAAGAGCAGATGTTAGAGACCACTGAGTTAGTGGAGAAAAACTAGTGACCAGAAACACAGAAATACACTGAAACAAAGGATGGTACAAACAAATCAAAACAAGTCCAACAGACCCAATCAGAAAATTACAACTCAGAATGTGGAAACTGTGATGTGCATTTGTATATCTATTTGTGTACCTAATAAGATCTGAGTTCATAACAGAGCATCAGTCGTATGTAGAAAGTTTGAGAGGGGTCAGGCTGCAGACATCCACTGTCAGGACCCAGAGCTGCACTGTCAGGCCCCAAAGCTGCACTGTCAGGTCCCAAAGCTGCACTGTCAGGCCCCAAAGCTGCACTGTAAGGCCCCTGAGCTGCAATGAGAGGTCTCCTGCACTGTCAGAACTGGAAGTTTATTGGAAGACTTTCAAATTAAAAGCAAAGTTGATTCGAAGCCTTTCTAAATTAAAATCTAGCATCGATAAACTCCTGGTGAAGTTAGCTTCATGCTGGAAACTTATGTACATGCACAACTTTACTCCCTACCAAACTCCTATATGGAATAATAGATATGTGCTACATAGAAATAGGTCTCTGTATTTAAATCGCTGGATTGAAAAGGGTATTTGGTCTATAAGACTTTTTCTAAACAACAATGGACTTTGGCTGTCCTATTAGGGTTTTTGCTTACTATATAATTTAAACTGCTCCTATGCTCAGTTTAACACTATCATAAACTCTAATCCGGCAGCAAACGTGCTGCATGTTATTCCCAAAGGCTCCTAATACAAGTTCCAGAATAAACTTCCGGTCCTGACAGTGTAGGAGACCCCACTTTGCAGGTCTGCAACGGACAGTGATGGGACTAACGGCGTTGAAAGTAACGGCGTTACTAACGCCGTTACCTTGTTTTAGTAACGAGTAATCTAACTAATTACTTTGACTGTAACTATAACGCAGTTACCATTGCAGACACCCCGTTACTGCGCGTTACTCAGGTCGCACAATTAACCTTTTTTCATGATAGGACTCGTGCGCAGCTGCGTGAAGCTGACACCCCACCCACGTCAAAAAAAACTTTGCAAATAGACTGAATGGTTAGTGCAACGTTAGTGCAGATTTGTGCAGAAAAAAATATTGTTTGTGCTACTTTTGTTTAAGAGATATTAAAGATTATTTTTTAGGTCATCCAGAGGTGCGCGCCTTGTCATGAGAGAGGGGAGGATGAGAATGGCTGATGTATAGTGAGATTCCGTCTATCAGTTGGGTAGGTTGGTGTTTCTGCTGGCGGGTGTTAACATACAGCACACACAGAGAGATGGAGAGTGAGGACGATCCAGCAGCAAACAGAGTTTTCCACATGGAAATACTGGTGTTATGTCGAGCTGCGTTTCCCCATCAGATACGGTTTCCTCTGCATCTCCGCACAGCGCAGGCGGCACGAGTCACCGCGCAAGCGACAGGAAACGCGCATGCTCGCTAAAGGCGCGCACCAGTCGCCCTGTGCTCGCGCCACAGGAGAACTATGGAGAGCGTGAACTATCAAATGAAAGGGAGAAATCTGGATGGATGGATGGATGGATGGATGGATGGATGGATGGATGGATGGATGGATGGATGGATGGATGGATGGATGGATGCTCTGCCTTCTCAACCTACTGTATTTTTTATTTTAAACATTATTTGATGGCCTTTGTGGCAGGGATGGAGATCCATATTTTATGTCACACACAGAGTATACATCTAGATAGATAGATGGATAGATAGATGTTGCAATATCTATAACAACCCAAACACACAGGATTTCAGAATTAGACATCCCCAGTTATTAATTTCACCAGATCTGAATTCCCTGTTAAAAAACTTCACATGGCGTTCCCCCCTGATGTCATTTACGTTGAGTTGCAATAAATGCTAAACTCTCTGCAGGTTCTTGTCTTTGTCGTCCGCTCTATTCAGCTGGCTTTGGAAACACACAGCGAGAAGGTGGGGGCTGGGTGGTGAGGTTTACGGGGGCGAGAAACGCAAAAGTAACGCAATAGTTACTTTTACTAGTAACTAGTTACTTTTATTGTGGAGTAACTCAGTTAGTAACTCAGTTACTTTTTGGGAGAAGTAACTAGTAACTATAACTAATTACTTTTTCAAAGTAACGTGCCCAACACTGGCAACGGATGGGCCTGACAGTTCAGGTCTGCAGCCAGACTCTCATAGAAAGTTTTCATATTCTAGTTAATTTTATTAAAAATGTATTTAGTAGTTCTAAAGGCAACTGGTTGCACTGGATGTTCTTTGGGGGGATAGTGCTGAAAGAGCATAAATACAAAACTCACTACAGCTTTTTAAAATCTGTAATAATTAAAACATTACTCTCATAATCAAGAATTGATTCATTCTGGATCGATTCTTGGTCTAATGACATTTAACTCTCAGACTGTATGAGACTGTGATGGACTGGCAACCTGTCCAGGGTGTACCCCGCCTCTCGCCCGTAGACAGCTGGAGATAGGCACCAGCACCCCTCGCGACCCCAATTGGGACAAGCGTGTCAGATAATGGATGGATGGTTGGATGGATGGACTGTATGAGAATCATTTAGTAAGGGTGAAAGGATGCTTAGATCCCTACATATTCATTCTGTGCTCTGTCTTTAAATCTGCAGCAGCAGGACAATGACCAGGTGTCTTCTTCTCACTAAATAAGTGAGTTAAGTTAATGTATTTTCATTTTTAAAGCTTAAACAAACAGATCATCAAAAACTATGAAGGTTTTTGATGATCTTAAGGTTCCTCTGATATTCAACCTCTATATAAACCTGACCAAGAATATTCAAATGTTGAATAAAGATGCCACTACACACAGCAAATGGAAAAAAAATGTGTGTTTGAATATAAAAACTTACTTTCTATCAATGAGTACTTGAACTTTTCGGTTATTTACTCGCTTGTCACTCCTGTGGCGATTCTAAAAGAAAGAGGAAGACAAAAGCAGTTACTCAGGGTAGATTACAGGAAATTACAGTTCTCTTTATTGAATCATTTTCTGCACAGACAAGCCCTCCAATCACAGACTAACAGGCAGCCATACGATTTCTTTAATAGCATCTGGGAGTAGATATGTTGTTGTAAATAACCTGGGAGGAAACCTGCTGATGAACCTTGTCTTCTTTGAAATAGCTGATGAGTCAAAGCACTGACGAGGCTTTTATTGATTGTCTCTTTGTGTTTCAGATAAAAAACTGATTTCTCTGAAACCCCATGCGAAGAAACCTCCATGATAGAGGAAACCAGTTGAAGCGGTTTTCACCTACGTTGCATTTACCAAACAACTTATTTATTTCCAATTAAAATGTTTGCGTCTATATTTGGTTTTAAACTTTATAGTTTTGATCCATTACACAAAATCCAACTAAGATCCTTTTCTTGTTTTTGTTTTTTCAATGACTTTTAAAGCTTTTAACTTCCATTTGCCTCTTTTCTTTACTACTGTGGGACAATAATGCATACTTATATTCTACTTTCACCTACGACTATGCATCCTGGTAGCTAACTTGGCATAGGTGCCTTCCTAAGTCCGAGTACAGACATGTTGCAGAAAGACGCTGGAATTAAACCTAGAACGTTAATGCTGACAGAAAACCTGCTTTGAACTCTTTTTTAGCCCTTTAAGTTAATGCCCGTTATCCTCTAAATATCCACCTCATTTTGGGAAATTCTTGCCTATTTTGCATACCCAAATGGAAAAGCAAAAACTTAGGAACTGTAAGCCCAAATTACATGTGTGATACATTATTTGAAAGCTAACACCTTCTAGTCTCTGAATATATACATGAAAATTGGGTGAATAAAAAAACCCAATCTACATCAAGCCCAAGCTGTATCAAAAGTTGTAAAGTTGTTTTTTGTATTGTCCAAAATAATAGATCTTTTTTGAACAGCTGTTATAAAGACATGCTTGCTTGTTGTGGCTGCTTTGTCAGGGTAAATTTTGACATGCTGCTATATCTGTGTTAATAATGCTTTGGTACTCACTATATCCATAAAATAAACTGGTTGAATTGTGGAGAATCTAACCTTTCCAACGATGTCTAACATGTCTATATTGGTAAAAATTTTACCAGTGTAATTTTCATGCATTCTGAGTTATTTTTTGTAAACACTTTAAAATTGTGTGTTTTGAGAGGTTAAAAGGTAAGAGGTAAATAGCAAAGAAAAAAAATAGAAAATAACTAGCAAACAAAAAAAAACCTTTAAAAAGCCGTGAACCGATCTAAAATAAACTGATCAAGAACACTTCAAACCAAAGTAAGAAAAATCCTACTGCTTGGAAAGGAAATCTGACAAATTGAGATATTAACCAACGACTTCTACACCGAATCAATTTCCCCACTAATAAAAATGATCTTGCTTGGTCCTCTCAGGTATAGGAACTAAATAATCAGATTGTTTTAACTCTAATGCATCAAACAAACAAAAAACAGGAAATTGGTGTAGACCAGTAAAGCTTGGTCGGTCCTTCTCCGGAAACAGGGGCTTATTTGAAGGAAGTTTAACAAGATCTGTG
This sequence comes from Cyprinodon diabolis, assembly GCA_030533445.1. NCBI lineage: Eukaryota > Metazoa > Chordata > Actinopteri > Cyprinodontiformes > Cyprinodontidae > Cyprinodon > Cyprinodon diabolis. Next base: position 16,114,087 of record CM060073.1, read on the forward strand.
TCATTTCTGACAGATGAAAAAATGTGGAGCTAACTATTTTGTTAAAACAAAATGTAAAAAGAAAGACATCGGATTCAACAAGGCTAAAGTTTAATGACCTGTTCTTCTTTGCTCAGAGGATTGGTACACGCTGCCTTTGGGCTGTCTGATTGACTAAATCAACAACAAAAGGAGGCTAGAGTCTCTTTTGTCCATAAAGTTGGGAGGAACTCCAAAGAAAATATCTATGTTAAACAAATTCTCATAATCTATTCAACCAGAGTGAGCTACTGGTAAATTTCAGTCTGACAAAGACATGTAAAACTTTCTTCACAGGTGCTTAAGTTGCTTCAGTGTTTGTTTAGGTCATCATATGTGGCCAAACTTGAGGCTCTTGAGTAACAGGTGGACCCAGAACAAACGGTGCACCTCGCTGGAGCACCAGATGCTTCAGGATTGCAGATAAAAAGCCTCCTGTTTCTGTCCCTGGAGGAAATGTTTAACCAATTACATCAGCTATTTCCTCCTAATGTCTAAGTCCATGGATCCCCATGTCTCTGTCCCTCAAACACACCTATTCTAACACACGTTAAAGGAAACTACTAGTCCATCACTTCAAAGTGGAGTTCTACTCTGTTTTAGTTTGAATGAACATGTGTGCAGTTCACACGATTTAGATGTGCTTACCCTCAAACAAGGGGAATTTTTACTCTTTCTCAATGCGCTTTAACTCCCAGATGACACAACTCAAGAAATAAAGAGAACTAAAACCTAGAAAACTATGGCTGATGTAAAATCCCATGATGAAGAATGTCAATTTAGAGAACATTAAATCCAATCTTTAAAGACCATCACTAGTTTCAGACAGGATGAGCTTCCTTCACCTGTTTGGCAGAAATCAGTCAGAAAGGTTGTGTAATTTGTCCTCAGGTTTAAATTACGATTCAAACCATCAAGTCACACTTGAAAGGAAATGCCTCCCTGTTTTCTCGTCTAAGTTTTCATATGATTAACCAAACGGATGGAGAAACATCTTACTGAGATGTTTCTTACTGGGAAATACTCAGGAGGGGAATCTGCTGGTGGTGCTTACGCAAATAGCAGAGAATCACTGAAATATGTTTAACCGCAGATGCTGGTCATTATCTGCTTGAGTCACAGGACATGTCATCAACCAGTGACAGACGCCACCAGCTCTGTTGATCCGTCTATTGCTTTTACAAGCAATGGTTGATGAAACACACAGATATGCCTCTGCATACATGATGCTTTAACTTTACACGGGTGATCAGGGGGTATTTCCAGTAAATCCTTGGTTTTTCCCTGGGTCATTTAACAACAGGTGCTGTATCTTGAAAACCTCAAAGAGAGAGAGGTTAGCGATGTATACGGCTTCAAAGTAATTTTCAAGCTAAATTTAAGATGTTGGAAATGGTTATACCTCCATTACTCTAGATGCTGACTTGAGCCGGATAACTAAATATTTTTTTAATCAGAACTCTGGTTGCAGCATGGTTGCAGCATTTGATTGATTAATTGATTGACTTTATTGATCTCAAAGTGGAAAAATTTGAAGGCTTTTAACAACAGAGTGTGGACTTCCTGATAGTAAAGAATTAAAATAGTCCAGCCTTAAAGTAACAAATGCATGAACTAGTTTCTCAGCATCACCCCTGGACAGGAGATTTCAATATTTTTTTGAATATGTCAGAGAAGAAAGATGGACATTCTAGAAACCTCTTTGATATGTTATTTAATGAGATGTTCTGATAAAAAATAACACCAGGTTGTTTTTGCTTTATCATTTGAGATCAGTTTATTCCTATCCAAATAAAATGACTGAATAATCAGCTTATTATTCAAAGACAATAATTTCTGTTTTGTCTGCAATCAGGAGCAGAAAGTTAAGAGTCATCCAGGTTATTATGTCTACAAGACATGCCTGTAGTCTATGTAATGGGTTAGCTTCATCTGGATTTACAGACAGATGCAGCTGAGTATCATCAGCATCACAGTGGAAATGAATCCCATGCTGTCTAATAATTATACCGATTGGGAGCATATGTATAGTAAAGAGAATTGGTCCTAGCTCTGATCCCTGTGGTACTCCACATGTAACCCTGGAGCATGAGGAAGATTTATCATTAGCGTGAACAAACTGAAATCTGTCAGATAAATAGGTTTAAATAAGCGTAGTGCTGTTCATTTAATTCCTACAAAATATTAAAGTGTTTCTAAAGAATATTATAATCAACTGTATCAAATGCAGCACTGAGATCTAACAGGACAAGTACAGATACAAGTCCATTATCTGAGGCCATGACAATATCATTAGCAACCTTCACCAGAGCCGTTTCAGTGCTATGATGAGCTCTAAAGCCAGACTGAAATTCTTCAAAAAGTTCATCATGGTGTAAGTGGTGACATACTTGTTTAGTCACTGTTTTTTCAAGAATTTTAGATAGAAAAAGGAAACATTGAAACAGTCCTCTTCTGGAATCTTGTGTGGCCGGTTTGCATCAGGCCAATAAGATTTCAAAGTCCTTAAAGGTGTAAGACCATCTATATCAAATCTGGACAAGCTAACTGGTTTGATACTTTTATCATGTCAGAACAAAGGCACCAAGCTTGCAGATTTCACACCTGCTGCAAACTAACTGCTCTGTCACTTGAAATTAATCTTTGATTCTGGTACAGGGATTCTCATCTAACAGCAAGGCCCAAACCTAAAAAGTTTAACTATTCAGTCTAAAAAAGGGTAACCTGGCAGCACAGAGGGGAAGAAAGCTTGGGTCCATTTTTATCAAGGTAAAGAGAGAACAATAATATTTGAAATTCTGCTTACTATATCGTCAGTTGCATCCTTAGCGGCGGTGACTGACAGCACGAGGACAAGAGGCACGACGGTGGTGAACCAGGATAGGGAGGAGATCTGGGGAATCACCTGTACATCACAGACAAAGTCTTCAGTTTACACTTGTTCCAGTTAAGTAAAACACAGCAAATTGGAATAAAGAACTTTTACCATATTCTGTTACATTGGCATGTATTTATATTTAGCTGTTTTTAGTAAATTCTTTGGGGAAGTTGAGTCAGCTTGGATGAAGAACACAACAACAATTTTCAAACCTAGTCAGATTAATTTGTTTAAGGTCTGGACTTTGACTAGGCCATTAACCATTCCATTGCAGCTCTGGTTGTACTTTTAGCCGTTGTTCTGAAGGCATGGAAATCTCTTTTCAAAGTCTTTAGCACCTTAATAAAGTTTTTCTGTCAGGATTGTTATGCATGCAGCTCCACCCATCTTTCTATAATCTCCAGTCAGCTTCCCTGTTCTCCAGTACAAGCAGAACTTCTTTTTTTGTTACAAACTGAAAACTGGACTTTGTATAGCTTTCTTTCAACAAAGATTTTCTTCAAAAACTCTTCCATAAAAGCTAGTGGGGTCCATGACTACGGCAAGGCAGGTTTACTTATACACATTTCAGGAACAAGACAATTCAAAGTGTAGTACATCAAAATCATTGATAATAAAATGAAAGAAACTCAATTAATCTGAGTTTTAGTACAAACTCAAATTTAAATACCAGTATAAACAGATACATGTTTCATCTGAGTTTAAAGCAATTTAGGGTTTCAATGCTTCTACCATTATTAGTATTAGTATTACAATCAAAAGCTGCTTCTCCATGTTTGGTTCCGGCTATGCAGAGAATACCTGGGAAGGAAGTTGGTTGACACTGACAACAAAACCATGATGTACTTTTGGTGCTAAGCCATTCCTCGATTTATAGCTAACAGAAGTATTTTAAAGTCTCTTCTCCGACTAAGCAGTAGGTCTCTGCGGCTCCTCCAAAGTTAAGGCCCTTGGATTGTGCAGCCCCTGATCACAGTTCAGAATGATACAAATTTAACCCTTCAGCACAGGTAGTTGAAGAAAATGGAAACTTTAAAATACACTGATCAAAATAATAAAGGGAAATTCAAATAACACATACTAGGTCTGAATAAATTAAATATTATCATTCAATACTTTTTTCTGTACAAAGTTGAATGTGCTGACCAGTGCATGAAATTGGCACCCGCCAACCATGCAAATGCAGGTAACTTTTGTGATCAGCGGGTGAAACTGTCCATCTGCCAGTCATATTGGCGGGTAGCCAAAATGACAACACACAACAGAAAGCATGTGTTATGTTGTTGTCCAATGTAGCCTATTGTTTTTGAAGCAAGTCCTGCTTTTTTCTTTAATAATTTAAACAAAATGTGGCAAAATATGGCTATCCTTTAACTGTTAAAACAGCTAAACGCATTAAAGTTCAGTTACTTCTTTTCTGAGCACACCATGAGCATGCACATGCTAATGCAGAAGTTTGACACAGACGTTATGTGATGCAGAGCAGAGCTGAATGTGAGCATCAGAGTGTTTAGCAACCCAACAGCAGGAAGCAGAAAACTTTATTTCCCCCCCCAAAAACCATGTAACTTGAAACGTTAAATGTGTAACGTTGTTTGCAAATTAGACTTGTTAGTTAAGTGATGACTAGGTCAAACATGCCAATATATCAATATGTTGAGCTATTTAATAACTTAAACACATTATATTAGCAGTTGGTGTATTATTGGAATAAATCCAATCCTTCCTAATTTCTAAGCAGACTGCCTGCCACCCATTGCTCTCCACAAATTTAAAATAAGTCCTTTGGTCACAATAGAGAGAAGAGATTCAGGAAAGAGAAAAGAACAACTATGCAACTGAAGCAACTTTAAAGTTAAATGCTGCAGCACTTTTGACTGCTTCACTTCCTAATTCTATATGAAAAAATGTCGCTTTCCACATTTTCATTTATCTCTATTAAAAAATATTGCAAGCACAGGCTTGTCCAGCTCACAGCTTCTCATCGTCAATTAACATCAGTCCTCTGTTCTTTGCCTTTCAGGTCCCCCGGCTGGTTTTTATAAAATTTTTCTCTGTCAATTATGTCATGGCGATTTAACCAGCAGATTGAGTGCTGCTTTTCATGGATAAATCACGTCGTTCCTGTTTCGATTTCACTCATGTTTGTCACAGATTTAATTTTAAGGAAGCCTGAATTTAGAAACCGAAGTTTTGTGAAAAGTAGTTGTTTCCTATTGCCGCTGACTTTAATTAAATCATTTGAACCTAATTTTTAAAATGGATTTGTATAACGTTTTGTTCTAACCGCATAAAAACTTTCTGCCTGGTCAATCAGCAAAGCTAGTTAATTTCTCATCATCCATATATTAGATGAATAAATCTCGAGTTACTGGAACCCAAATTTCTTAATCGGACTCAATAAATCCGTTAAATAATTTATTTAACCAGGCTAAACGTGATCTACAGAAATAAATATGTAAATTTATATTATTGTATATCTATATTATTTAATATATATATAAAAAAATAGAAAATAAAAAAACTTCTTTTAGGTATGGCTTATCACGTATATTCAATCTTCACTGCACTGCATAGATGGGGTGAATTTCCAAGTGGATGTCTCGTCACTCTTAATGATAGGTTAAGCTGCAGCCTTTTCTTCACAGAGTCTATCAGCGTATCTTCTCTGTCGGCGCGTTGAGATTGAAATGTATTTATCCCCTGGTAGACTCTCCATTTTTATCACTTTTAAACTGAATCATGGTCCTTTCCAAGCCTCGTGGAGTTGTTGTGGCTTTTCTTTTGGCAGTTCACCATGTTTTACTGTCATTTAGTGACCTCTTAGGAAGCTATGTTTCTGCTGCACCAGTTGTCTGGTTGCATTCATTAATCTCTGCTTCTAGTTTCAGATCATCATCAACTGCATGTCTCAACATCAGAACAGTCACAGGCATTCCCCTCAGTGCATTGTTTCTATCTAAATCTGCACAAAGTTAGACTCGTTTTATCGTGGCGGGCGCCCTACATCTATTGCAACAAGTGCTTTATTGCTCAAACGCTCATGGCACCCTCCATCGATATCTGCAGGAGCATCACGGTACGTTATATCAGAATTTCTGGCAGCCTCATGCGATTATGGCGCCTTCCATCATCACGGCGGGCGCCTCATGGCGCCTTCCATCTTCGCGGCGGGCGCCTCATGGCGCCTATCATTTGTGTGTGTTTATGGCGGCAGCTTGGCGGCTGGCATTTTATGCCGCCTTCTAGCATCGCGGCAGCAGCTGCATGTCTCCCATACCCATTGCAGCAGACACATCCTACTTTTATCCATTGCCCTTCCATTCAACTTCCTGGCGCCCTTTTTCCATCATAGCCAGTGCATTACGGCCCCAGCTCTTTGCCTCAGGTGCATCGTGCTTTTAACCCATCGCAGCAGCGCTAATGTCACTATCTTTTGATCGCAGCAGGTGCATTACGGCTCAGCTCATTGCTCCAGGCGCATCGCACCCACACCCATTCGCATCACAGGCGCTTTGCTTCGAACCACTTAGCACATCATGGCATACGTATCTCAACAGAAACACCTTGCTTAACCATTGCGTCTTGCTTGTTTCGTCTTCGGTCATCGTGGCTTGCAGGTTAGCTAGATTATTGCGTCCACATCTCACTTTCTCAACTCATCGTGGCTTGTGTATCACGTCCCCATCTCATTGCTGCACGAGCTTGTTCTCTGCTCGCACCCTTAGCTCATGGCTATGTAGAGCTCGTCTGTCTCATTGCTGTTATCACCAAAGTCATCACCGCATCTTTATTTTCAAGCGTCATTGTCTCCTTGTTTGGTCAGCAATTTTGCCATTACACATCATTCCAGCGTTGCTCTTTCCAGCCTGCTGATCTGGCTATTACATTTCCTTCCTCCTTGTCAAGTTCACTGTTTAAGAGCTGCCTTCTCTGTTGGTCTAGACTGCTTCTCCATTGGTTTGGCAATCTTTCTACTATCCCATCATCCTGTCTGCAGCCATGCTTCAATTTTACGGATGACGCCCCATCCATAGGTTTCGGGGGGGTTCTCGAATAGTTGGTTTGCGGTTCATTGCTGCTCCCCTCATCATTTCGATTTCTCTGCTTAGTGAGGTTTGCCCATTTGCTGTAGCTTGTGTCATCTGGGCCATTCATGCAGAATGGAGCAGCCACAACAGCGGTCTGTGGTGTCTCCTTGATTTCTCAGCAACGGGGCTTATGGTCTTCAGCCGATGCCTCATATATTCCCCCTGAGCATGCATTAATCCATCTGAACTGTTCAACGTTCTCTCAGCCTTTAAGGGTAAGCTAACTACAAATATTGGTGGTGGTTTCAAAATTCATTCATATTCTTTATCAGATCTGAATGTTTGGTTATTTCAGTTGTGTTCATAACCCATTCTCATCACCCATCTCTCTCCTGTAATTCATCATGCCAGATGGTTTTATACCAGGCTCCCTCCTATCATTCATCATATAATTCATCCCATCATTAATCCCCTCCCTCATCCCATTACCATTCACCTCACCTCACCTCACCATCCCTTCACAAACTTTTGGTAGGCCTTTGCGGCAACTGGCCCTAGACCTCTTTTCATTGGCCTTTCAGTAAGCCTTTGCGGCTCATCTCCTCTTTTCCTGACGTTCTACTTTTCTTAGCTTTCAATTCAGTCTCTGCCTTCTGAGCATGCTGTCGTATCGGCCTTAACCTCAGCAATTTTTTTTGGGGGGGGGAAACAGCCCTATTCTCCACTACTGTTCATGCATCAAAATTAAGCACGATGTTTCCTGCTGAGGTCTGAGTGCCAAAGACAAAGTAATTGTATCAATAAATTTCTCCTAATTTTCATTTCTCTTCGTGTGAGTTTTTCAGATTGAAATGGAGCCTAGGCAGAAGTTCAACTAAAGAAACTTGTTGCTATCCTATATCCACCTGCGACACAGCCAGTCAGCTTTAAACCACACCTCAACGAAAGCCAAAAGTTTTTTATCTCCACTGTCGCTCCATTCTTGCTCATCATAGACAGGTTCTCTCAACCTGTGTTATCCAACTAGACTTCCATCTTCCAGGTCCCTGAGTGAAGCTCTAGTATCAGCTCACGCAATCTACTGGATCTCCCCATAAAGCTCAGCATACCGTCTCGCTAACCAGCAGTCTACAGACTGACCAACTTCATCTATCTCTATCATCTATCTCTAGCTTATACGTTTTTTTAGATTTTGAAAATAATTTCAGCTGTTTCAATTTAATTGATTGAATTTGAATAAAAAAATACTTGACTTGAAAGGATTCGGATATCCATTTGCAATGTTTTGTGAGGTTTAGTTCCAAATCTTAATAGATTAATTGCCAAAAGATTTTCCAATGTAAAATCAAAGACGTGTCCTACCATGACAATGAAAATGATCCCAGTTGGAAATTTGTCGTCTTTGTCCCTGACTCTGTAGGGGCAGTGATAGCCATGCCAGTCCAGGGACTGACTGCAGTTCTACTGAAAGGTGCCTTGGTCAAGGTCAATGACCGGCATACCTGACATGTAATAACCATACCATGCATAGTGCTTTAGCTTAATAGAATATATTAATTACGCTATGTATACTACAAAAAAATAAATAAATAAATAAATTCCACCATCCCCCTTCTTTTTCTTTTTTTTACAACTCGACTACTGGTTACGCCATACATCAACGTTTATGTTGTTGTTATGGATTTATTTTGGTGTTTTTGTTACAGGATCGGTAACTGGGCCCTTTTAAAAATAATAAAATTTTGTGTTGCTGGGCTTTCAACTTAAAAAATATTGTCCTACATGGCATATATGTATATATATATATATATACACTCACCGGCCACTTTATTAGGTGCTAGTAACGGGTTGGACCCCCTTTTGCCTTCAGAACTACCTCAATTCTTCGTGGCATAGATTCAACAAGGTGCTGGAAGCATTCCTCAGCGAGATTGGTCCATATTGACATGATGGCATCACACAGTTGCCGCAGATTTGTCGGCTGCACATCCATGATGCGAATCTCCCGTTCCACCACATCCCAAAGATGCTCTATTGGATTGAGAGCTGGTGACTGTGGAGGCCATTTGAGTACAGTGAACTCATTGTCATGTTCAAGAAACCAGTCTGAGATGATTCCAGCTTTATGACATGGCGCATTATCCTGCTGAAAGTAGCCATCAGAAGTTGGGTACATTGTGGTCATAAAGGGATGGACATGGTCAGCAACAATACTCAGGTAGGCTGTGGCGTTGCAACGATGCTCAATTGGTACCAAGGGGCCCAAAGAGTGCCAAGAAAATATTCTGCACACCATGACACCACCACCACCAGCCTGAACCGTTGATACAAGGCAGGATGGATCCATGCTTTCATGTTGTAGACGCCAAATTCTGACCCTACCATCCGAATGTCGCTGCAGAAATCGAGACTCAACAGACCAGGCAACGTTTTTCCAAACTTCTATTGTCCAATTTCGATGAGCTTGTGCAAATTGTAGCCTCAGTTTCCTGTTCTTAGCTGAAAGGAGAGGCATCCGGTGTGGTCTTCTGCTGCTGTAGCCCATCTGCCTCAAAGTTCGACGTACTGTGCGTTCAGAGATGCTCTTCCGCCCACCTTGGTTGTAACGGGTGGTTATTTGAGTCACTGTTGCCCTTCTATCAGCTCGAACCAGTCTGGCCATTCTCCTCTGACCTCTGGCATCAACAAGGCATTTCCGCCCACAGAACTGCCGCTCACTGGATGTTTTTTCTTTTTCGTACCATTCTCTGTAAACCCTAGAGATGGTTGTGCGTGAAAATCCCAGTAGATCAGCAGTTTCTGAAATACTCAGACCAGCCCTTCTGGCACCAACAATCATGCCACGTTCAAAGTCACTCAAATCACCTTTCTTCCCCATACTGATGCTCGGTTTGAACTGCAAGAGATTGTCTTGACCATGTCTACATGCCTAAATGCACTGAGTTTCCGCCATGTGATTGGCTGCTTAGAAATTAAGTGTTAACGAGCAGTTGGACAGGTGTACCTAATAAAGTGGCCGGTAATTGTATATATATATATATATATTGGCATGAGCTTTTTTTACACAAAGGATCTTTTTTAACTTCCATTCTGATCTCAAAATAAAACAGTTGATAGATATGTAATGACTAACGTTATTGTTTCCTTTCCAGTTATAATAACATTTTGTAGCTGTTTCAAAAACTCAAACAGAACAGCACATGTCTTATGTTTATTCTTTCTCTGTTTAGAGATCAGACGTTAGAGTTGAGCTTAGTGCTGCTTTGCACACGATGAGGCAATTTCCTGTGTTGGATATTTTACTTCCTTACTTTTCTATTCTCTTGATTCTTTGCTTTCCTGTGTAGTTAACATGCAACCTCACCCTCATAGACAGAACGATTACATCTGGTTCGGTTTTCTGTTTGATTTGAAGTTGCTCAGCGACATTTCTGTCATTAAGAACATTTTATATTAACAGCTGCATAATGTCATGATCTTCTGGACCTCGGTTTTGAGTATTTAAGTAATTTAGGATTTTCTACTTGTGGTCTCCTTAATCAGCTCCTTCCTTAGATTAAAAATTTACAGTCCTCATGTTCATTAAGTATGGAAAATGCAATTATGTTGATGATGATGTATTCCAAATGTATTATGTACTCGTAATATTAGGACTTTTTTCCCCATAATATTACGACTTTATTCTCATAATTTTCTGACTCTATTCTTGCAATGTTACAACTTTATTCTCGTAATTTTTGTGACTATTCTTCTTGCGACGTTATTCTCGTAATTTTATGACTTTATTCTGGTAATGTAACGACTGTATTTTCAAAATTTAAAATTTTTTTAAAAATCTCTAGCCTGGCCCTAATGCTCCATCATACAAAAAATGTAGAGATGTGCATAACTTTATTTTAAATTTAGAGTTACTGAAATAGATATACTTTTTCATGCAAAATAAATAATATTGTATCAAATATGACTAAACACAAGTACAGTATCTGTATATAATACCTGCTTCTATGTTCTCTGTAAGACTTAGAATATTACATTTGATCAATAACAAGAATATTTTACACAATATATATCAGAGATCTGGATGTGTAACACTTAATTCTGACAAGGATTAACTTTATCTTTAGATCACTGTAAGACAGTTACTACTAGCCTTAATGACAATTTCAGATATCAAAAAATATGATATAACATTCTAGACATCCGGAAATCCAACCCCTGACATCAGAAATATATTTCTAGTTGTAAAAAATGTCATTACAGACATCAACTACTTATATTATTATAGGACTAGTTAAATTTGAATTCCTGAATTAAAATTTTTGACAAACTTTCTAAACATTTATGGGCTCTGATCTAACATCAGGTTGGCACACTGACTAGTCACATTTCCATTATAGATAGCATTAAGGTATTTACCCTAATCACAATTACAATGTTTTCTAGTCAGAAATGTAATATAGATATCATTAATTAAATTTCTGCCAGTGGAAATTAAATCTAAAGTAAACAGGACTCAATTTTGTACTACTAAGAACTACATTTCAGATATCTACAAATCTTTACTTATTTTCAAGTGGCAATTTTAACATATTTTGCTTGATTGGATAAGTAGTTCAGATATCTTTAATAATATTCTTTCTATCTAAAATGAACATTTCAGATATAAGAAATGTCATTCTCACTAGTAAAAATGATGTCATTTTTACCCATTATTGTGTACTGGGCTGTGACTTTCAGATATCAGAAATGACATTACCCCATCTAAGATTTCAGATATTTGAAATGTTCATTTTAGAGAAGACGAACGCTAATTTAGATGTCAAATATGTTAATTTTTAAAGGAAAGAAATACATTTGAGATATCTGGATTATGTATTCAGTCAAGCAAATAAATGTTAAAAGTTGCAACCAACCAACACGGAACAGTTCCAGGCAAACAAAGCGGTGGGTGTTTGTCGGACCATAGATTCCAAAGGGAAAAAAAGGAAGATAGCTGACGAGAAAAGAGGATTCAAAGAATGGACCAAATCATTTGCTTTCATTATCAATACAGAAGGATTGCCTGCATTTTTGCCTTGTCATGAAAGGTTGTCAAAAAATAAAAAGAAACATTTGGAAAGACATTTACAGGGAAGACAGGCTAAATATGCAGCCAATCACAAAATTAGGAGTGAGAGAAAAAGTGTGATTGCAGAACTTCTAGATAAATTAGAGGAGCGCAAAAATAGATTTAAGAAGTGGATTGCATCTCCAAACTCCACTACTGCTGCTAGTTTTGTTGCAAGAATAGAAAACCATCCACAGATCAAACAGGTAGCGCTCTGATACAGGTATTTGAACTTTCTTCAGTTTTTTTCCCCACATCCTAAAAATACAAATAACACCCAGGAATGATGTCAGTTCCTGCTTGGTTCCTCATGATGATACGGTGAAGGGCGGTGAAGTAGTGTGCAGTGACAACGTTCACTGCTCCTCCCTCATCTCATGCTGCTATGTGACATTTGCTCCAGGATAAACATTTAATCATGAATGCTTATTATATACTGAAGCCCACATTTCTTTTCCTTTTCCTTTCCGTTCCTTTTCTATAGTGGGATAATACACTTAGGGCCGGATTTATCAAGATCCAATTTTGCGTGCAGTAATTTGCGCTCGCAAACTGGAATTTTGCGCGAGGGGCTGCACCATGGTTTGCGGGTGATTTAACTAGAGTGATTGCGTAACTGGTGGCAGGTGCAAAACTGTTGGAGACGCCCTATTTAAATGATGGTTTTGCGCGTTTTGTGGTTTGCGGCAAAGTAGTTTGTAGTTTGTACAAACTAGTGCATTAAGAAATTTATACCCCCACCCCCTCCAAAAATAAAAAAAAAATATATATATATATATATATATATATATATATATATATATAAACTTTGGCAACCTTTATTCCCTAAGGTGGTATGTGGCTGAATTTCTACTTCACTGCAGTAAAAAAAAAACTGGTGTTTTGTATTGGCCTGTAGAAAAATGCACATACCAAATGGCTCACAAGAAGTGGCTGTGGTTGAGATTACTGCGCGTACGCATCCCCGCAGCATTGGCATGTTGCTCCACAGGCGCAGGGGAGGGGTCGGGGTTCTCCGGTAGGGCGTCAGGGCGACATGGCATTTAGAACGTCGGACAGCACTTCTGAAAAACGAGATTGGGAGATCCCAGCTCTCGCTGCAACCGTACGCTGGAATGACCCAGATGCAAAAAAGTGCAATGTTGCAAGGAGTTTTGTGATATCTGGTATTGCGTGAGTCCTCCTTGTGGCTGGCTCCAAATCCATTCGGAGTTCCCCCAACAGCTCCAAAATGGCAATGCTGGATAAACGATATGTTTTGATGATCGCTTCCTCGTTCATTCCAAAAATATTCACACGGAGTGAAAAAATGCGTTCTCTGCGTCTCCTTGCTTCATTTCGATGTCTCCTTCTTGCGACAATAACCGCTGCCATGTGTGCGCAATTACGCATACAGACCATTTGCACCTTCTTTTGAAACGTGTTAAATATAGAGTCAGATACCGTTAGCAAAATTGCTTTCAGTTTTGATAAATCACTTTGCGAGTGCTAAATTAATATATTTACATGTTCTCCTCCCACAAGATGCACTTTTGCGTGTAAACGCCCCATATTGCATATTCATTGCAGAAAAAGTACTAAATGGATAAGAGGTGCAATTTAGCCCGTTTTTAAGACCAAATCCTTTTAGCACGCTGTTGATAGATCAGTTTGTACATTTTTTTAGCGTATGCAGTGAAATAGCTCACGTTTTTATACATGCAAACCTTTGATAGATCCGGCCCTTAGAGCCTGTGTTGCCAAACAAGGCATATATAAGTCTTTAACATTTTTGTGGCTCAAGACAGATTTTTTATATTTTTTGGTCCAATATGGCTCTCTGACCAGTTTGGGTTGCCGAACCCTGGCCTAGTGGTTAGAGCAGTGTGCTTGTGCTCGTAGAAGGTTGTAAGTGACCGGTTTGTTCCCCACAGCCTGCACTCTGGGTCCCTGAACAAGACCCTTAACCCAACACTGATCCCTGGGCGCCAGACAATGGTAGTCCACTGCTCCCCAAGGGGATGGGTTAATTGCAAAGAGTGTATTTCTCCAGTGTGAGATCAATAAAGTTTAATTATTATTATTATTAACAAGGGCAGAGATGTTATTTCAGTTCAGTTTAATTTAGTGTAGTTCTGCTACTGATCTCATGCTAAAGTTGTATATATATATATATATATATATATATATATATATATATATATATATATATATATATATATATATATATATATATATATATATATAAACTTTGTTATCATGGTGAGTTATTTGAAGAAGAAATAAACAAACACCATCAAATCTTCTAAAGTCAGACATTTAATAACAGTGTGGTTATTAAATCTCTTTTGTAAACACATTTTTATTCTTTAGCTTTTAACAATATAATGTACTTTTGTATGGCAACATTGCGAACCTCGTTATTATATCTATTTTAATATTATGTTTTCATTCTTAATTTGTTTTTATTTTTATTTACAGCACTGTGTTACCCCTGCACTTTTTAAATGTGCTGTAATAATAAAGTCAAATTTAAATAAAGAAATAAAGTCAATTGATTGGCTGATTGATTGATTAAACATTCACTGTGAATCAATGCTGCACAAAGTAACCAAATTAAAATGAAAGGAAACTCTGGTGGAAGAGGGTTTAGTTGTTTGAAAGAAGTTTGATTGTTTTTCTAATACATAAAAGAAATTGGAACTGATGCTTTGAGTTTTCCTAACACTAAGGTCTGTGATTTGGATGCTTTTTGTTGCATCTTACCTGAAGCACCAGCAGAACAAGAAAGTAGGCATTAGCAATCCTCTGGAACTGTTCAAACAGGTTGAGTGGAAGAAAGGTGAAGAAATTGTACTTGGATGTCTTGATTGCATTTGTCTGGAAGAGAAGAGAAAAAGGAATGAAAAAATTACTAAACATATCAAATGAAAGTCAGGAATCAGTGACAATGTTTTTGAATTTTGTCTTTAAGTAAGTCTTCATTTTTCTTATTTTTTTCTGCTCTCTCCAGTCTGAATTTTGATCCCACTCTTTATCTCTCTATGCCACCTAGCAATGACTATTTAAAATCCCTTAATTAATCCAGTAATATTTCATTTGTTCATAATAAAAGTCCTCAGAATCTGTTCTTAGCACATCAGCCTGTATCTGCAACAGTGCTGCAAGTGAAGACGTTGGAGCCAAACATCACAGGAAGTAAGAAACCTCAGCTTTAATCTTTAATATAGGCCCTGCAATAATTATTATCATAAAAATAATAAAGTGTAAGTCTATTATACTGATAAGTGTTTATGTGACAGTGTTGCTGAAAGTATTTAAATTCAGTTAGATTCTTTTATCCCCGACATGCACCAATCTCAATTTTTTCAGATCCAAATATATATATATATGTGTGTCTGTTTTACATGTTATAGTTTAGCATTCTTTATACAGCAAAGTTTGAAATATTTTTTTCCAGTACTGTTTCCTAAAGCCAATAAAGTGCATTATGAGCTGCCGAGATTAATCATGATTCCAGGACAAATATATAGGGACAAACCTCTCTGAAACTACAAGAGCTAGCCAGCTATCAAGAGGTTGATTTAGGGAAGCAGAAAATCGTAGACATTTATAAATGTTTTGACTAAATCACCAAATCATGTAATGAAACATATTGCAGATTAAGTGCTAGCTGAGTGTTTCCTTAGCATATTAAGCACCAAGGCTCCAGAACCTTTCAATTATCTAATTTTATAGTTAACTTTAGTTATATAGGTAGTACTTTTCTCTTCAAGTATTCAGCATCCTAATCATGTTATGATATTTTTATATTATATTACTAAATACAGCTGTATTTTCCAGGCTGCAAAGTGGTGCAATTTGTAGTATTTTTGCCTAGATGTTTTGCTAGATGTTCCTGTTTTAACTCCTTGCCTGGGGTACTTTGCATTTGCTCATAGACTGCTCTTGAGCCTGTGAGCAGAAGAAGCTGTCCAAGATAGATGGAACTTGTTTATTTTTTATGTTTATTTATTATGTAGTGTCTGTTGATAATTTTTGTTGTTGTTTTTTGATGAGAAACTGCTTTAAGTAAAAAATATTCTGTCAATACACATACCTAAATAACAGAATTTGATATAGTCGACATAACATAAAGTCTAAAAATACATTTCAGATCCCCATATTCCAGTTGTTACTGATCATAATTTTTATTTTAGATATCAAGAATGAAGGAAACTTTGCAGATATCTAGAGTATAATTTCTGACATCTATCAATATATTTTTAACAGTCAAAATGTCATAAAAGATATCTGCAGCTGCAGTTATAGTAGGGCCAATTTTGTGGTGGATATCCATATCTAACTAAATTAGAAATTATTACTTTTACAATTTTCTTGTTATTATTAATGAGTCGGACATTTTGAGCACATCACGCAGGAAGTCATTCTTTGTGATTTCTAATTCCATATTTTTTTCCTCTGGACTTGGTAAAATGGAGATAGACGTGAACAGATTTCAGCTTTTGAAAGACTTTTCAGAGCTGTTTCTCGTGCAAGATGCTCTGTCGCCACAAATCCCCCTGGTTGAAGAAAGAGGGTTTAAGAACTAAGGAGAGAGAGAGCGATAGAGACAGGAAAAGTACAACTAAAGAGAAAATAAAGCAAAACAGCAAAAATAGACAACATAGAAGACATACAGTGACTCCTAGAAGTCTGCTTCCACACCTGTACGAGACGAGAGGAACACAAAACAGAGAATATGGCAGGTAAAAGAAGAAAACAGACAACCAAAGTAAAAAATAAATAAACAAAAAAACATCGGGGTTTTTTTTTGGTGACATTTGTCTCATATTTAAAGCTACAGTGTGTAATTATTAGCGACATCTAGCGGTCAGACTGCAGACTGCAGCAACATGAACATCTCCCCCCCACCGCTTCTCCCCCCCAACAGTACGGCGAGCGTTACGGGACAAAATGTCTTCCACGACGTCCGCATCACCTACCTTCTCAAGTGATGAGGTTTGTTTACATAGATAATTTTACAGATAGTATTTCATTAGTCTGTGTGTTCAGTACCGTCTCAGTTCTACTCTCTCAACTTGCCGTAGTTACTTTCGACCCGCTGCTATGTAATTATAAATAACGAATTCTAAGGCAACGCAAATATTAAGGTTAAGAGGCTGAGCTCGTAGATGATGATAAATAACATAGTTATGTATAATATATTACATTTCTGACTGTATATCCCTGTAATTATTACACACTGTATCTTTAAGGATGTAAATTTGGTTCAAACGTGCTGCTCTACAACAGGTGGCTCTTGCCGGGAAGGAGAAAAGTTTATAAGCCGTTCTATTATCACCAAAATCTCTATACTGACAAAACCACCCCACACAGGACAGTTCTGTCTGTAAAAGCTTATACAGGGGAAATGAGTGTTTATACTACTTTGAAATTGAAAGGATTAATCCTTTGGTGGGTTTATAATATATAGTGACTATTTAGAAGTGATGTAGCAGTACAAATGTCTACTTAATCCCCTCTAATGTCCTCTAATGTGTTTTGCTACCAACTCTGGAGTTTCTTCAGGACTACCTTCAGTTTTTTGGCTGACATCCAGTCTGCTGATAAGAACCAGACACAAACAAATCAAGACACACCCTAGAGGGAGATTTGTTTCCGCATACAAACAAAAACAAAAAATCCAAATTGTTATGTCTTAAAGGTACACAGGGATAAAGGAAGAAAAGTACAGAAAAAAACAACAACAAACAAACAAAAAAAACTGAATGTGAGAACTGTAACTGTACAGTCATATGTTTATATTACTGTTTTTCATCACAATGTTTTTATCACTGCTGCTTAACTTATCAAGGCTGCACTTTAAAAAATGAAATAGTCTAGAGAGCTGTACAAAATAAATTTTTGTTTACACTCGTGTGTAAAAAAAAGAAATTATAAAATCTGTCTAAGTCAAAACAGCCAAATAAACAGAATGCACTGATTGCTTGGTACTTACTGCATATTTGAAGGAGCGGTTGTACTCCCGGTCATTGGCTCTGAGTTTCCTCTCCAGCTCAGCTTTAAAAAGGCAAAGAAAATATTATTTTGGGAGCATGCTTCTATAAAAGCATGTTTAATGTAGAACAGATGTATAAAACGAAGTGAACAAAAAAACATAATATATAAGTCTAACCATACTGAGTCCTTCTTTAACAAACAAGTTCTTCACGGTCTTCCAAGGCATTTAAAGGTATAGTAGAGGATGATCTTTTTCCAGGTGAATCTTCAAAATAAGTGGTCCTCCTAATTGCCAATCTTTCTGCTGACATGTTTACGGAAAACCGTCCTACAGGCTCCTCGCCTTTTTCATTTACCGGCGGTGAGTCTGACATACTGCAAAAATTGCAAATCTTTTGGAAAGTAAGCCTGTATGAGCGATGCAAACAGCAACTTTTAGACAGAGCGTGCACAAAGAGAAATGGGAGAGTACATGCTCTCGCAAGCGTTTCATAGGCGTTCCCTCTCGGAAACGGGTACAGGGCTGTGCATGTGCATTTTTTCTTTTTAAGTGGAGAGGTCGGTTCTTTTCAAAATTTCACGAAAATCCTCCACTATACATTTAACTTTCAAAAAAGTGACCGCTCACAGTGGTGTTCAATCTCTGAATAATAACCAATTTTCCCTGTAAAATAC
Source organism: Cyprinodon diabolis (assembly GCA_030533445.1). Taxonomy (NCBI): domain Eukaryota; kingdom Metazoa; phylum Chordata; class Actinopteri; order Cyprinodontiformes; family Cyprinodontidae; genus Cyprinodon; species Cyprinodon diabolis. Next base: position 16,132,778 of record CM060073.1, read on the forward strand.
ATTGAGAAGGAGTGATGAGTCCTTTAATCCAAAAGTGAGAAAAATTTTCTACAGGACTAAGATGATAGCTTAGTGATGGCAACTACAGAACAATGAATATGTTGTTTTTGAGTCACTTTATACATATATATAGAATAATAGGCTTAATATAGCTTATTATCTATGAGGGTTTAAGTTTTGGCTTCTCACAGGTTAAGTAAGATGCAGATTTAAAGTTTCCACATAATGTTCTTTTCTCATGATGTTATCTAACACCATGACAACATGATACTGCCACCCCTGTGCTTCACAATGAAGAAGAATGCCCTCAAACATGCCCTCTTCTTGGCCCATTGGGCTTCAGTTCATGTGTGTAATCCCATCTTCAGGATAATCTCTTTGCCAGAATATTGGCTTCAGCTAAAGTAGATAGTAGCTTGTGCTTTTCTGGTGAATCATTTGCAAAACATAAAATAAATCTTGATCTTAATATATGTGAAATAAGAATAATGCCTAAAGTAAATGAACTCCACATCAAAGTTACACGATAAATGATTAAACATCTGGAGGGCTTACCCCTCTCAGGCTCTGTGAAACAATCCAAACCAAAGAACGACATCTCTTCCTCTTCCTCCGTCTGTTATCTCTCCATCATAACAATCTGCGAATAAAAATGGACAACATATAAGTTTATATTTATTGTATTTTTCAAAAGAAGGAAAATCAGTCCTAGTTCTGTTTAGAACAAACATTTGTCCTGCCATTAATGTGCCTATTTAATCCCAGCTGTTCTCTACTTACAACCTTTTCCATAACATGCTTCATGAAGTAAGCGTTTCCTAGAGGGCAACTTTTTATTTTCCAGACTGAAACCTCCTCATGTGGAACTGATGTCTAATCCAAACACTTTTTATGGCAAGTAGTTAAAGGTCCAGGCATTTAAATGCCAAAGTTCTTGTCAAGGGGATTTAAAGTGTAACAAAACTGGCAACTAAATTAAGTATATATCCAGATTATTCAAGTTTGAACTGCATTTAGTGTGTTTTAGTCAGTCTTACTCCAGGTTTGGATCAGTCTTAATGACTTTCCCATGAAAGGTGGTGAGTCAGAAAAGGGAGGCTTCCCGTTTAGTGCTGACTGATACTCCTGAAGTAAGCCAGAAATCCTAAACAGGAAGAACACGACAAAAAAAGAGCTACGTCTGGTCAAGGAGCTCATATCAGACGAGCTAAAATGAGCGTATCCACTAGGATGCAAGAAATAACTAATTCATTCAAATAATGCTTCAATATCTCAGCCACTGAAACAATAGACCAGACTGATAAAAAAAAAACTCTCACTGTTAGAACTAAAGAGAATTTCCTAATTTATTAATTTGTTCTGCACAACAGACTAATCATATGTCCGATTTTAATTCAGTATTATTATTTTACTTTTTAATAGAGTTAGTAATTTCCTCAGAAAGATGCTGTGTTGCTATACTTTAGAGAACTTAGACATTTTTAGGTTATAAGGGGGTCACCATCCCCCCATTAAGCTCCAAAGTGAACCAGAGTGGTTTGCATTTTTTGTGCTTTGTTAGTGTAGATTTGTCCAGGAAAAAACTGTTGTTCATGCTGCTTCCTTAGATATAATTAATTTAATTTCAGCTGCAAAGCATTTATGATACATTTTATTTAACCTCTTGGACACTAGGCCTGTTTTCGAGAAATATGCTTGAAAATAACATGTCCAAAATTAATTGCATATATCTCAAGTACTACAGAGTTTATTTTAATTGTTTTGGTATCAAAATAAAGGCAAGACCCAAGAGAATATGTTACAGGTCTAAAAACCATCTTGGGGCGAGTGCTGAGGACCCAAATTTTGGTCCTCATGTTATGAAAAAGATGTCTGAAATTACTGACAGCCTTCTAAATAATAAAGGAAGCATCTTTATTGGCATTACATCAGTCAAACTCTTTATATTTGCTAAGCATGCGTTTTTATGTTTTCTCTGCTAATTGTATTTTTTCAGATTCAGTGATGAACTCTAAGTAGTTAAGTTACCATGGGGAGGGTACCTGCAAAAACCCTAATCTTTATATTTCTCCATAGATTCTTTGTTAGATTCAAGTTGGTACTCTGGCTGAGCCACCGCACATTCTTAATATTGCTTAAAATCAGGATAAACATGTAAAATCTAAAGATTACCGTTAACTTATCAAGGGATCTAAATAACTTTGTCTAAAGGTGATGCATGTTTGATCATGCACAGTTATTAATCTTACTGGGTTAGGTTTCATCTTGGGCTGCACCTTATCATTATTTTAATCGATTGATCTGTTGATTAATTTTCTGATCAATTAATTTTAATTGTTGTTTAATCAGAAAAATGTATTTATGATGATTTAATGATTAATTAATCAGTTATTAAACAATTAATCAATTATCAACCAGAGCAAAAGAATATTTTATACAGAATTTAAAACTATGCCAATTGATTACCACAGGATAGAGCATACTGATAGAGAAAAAAGTCAACATAATGCAAAATGTATCTGTTAGAAATTTGGTCTCATTACTGCTCTGTCTGGGTAGCTCTTATAGCTAATGGTTTGACATGGTCTGGAGGATCTATACTAAAGTAAACAATTAATAGATCACTACATTAGTTGACACTATTTAATTAATTAATAAATAATGATTAATGAAATTAAACTAAGCTTCTTCCTGTTAAAAGGGTGTTTTTCCTCTCCACGGTCGCTACAAGCATGCTAAGTGCTAAGCATTCGAGTCAATGAGTCGATGCAATCAACTGGTTTTCCTTAAATAGAAAACTTTGAATCAATTTGACTGTATGATCTGGAGAACTGTAAACTGCCTTGAGATGACATCTGTTATGAATTGGCGCTATTTTAAATAAACTGAATTGAAAATTCAACTTAATTGATTATTTAAGCCCTAGTTTCAGCCCTAAGTCAATCTCAGAAGGTTTGAGAAAATTAAATCCATCAAATTCTTCCCTTCAAAAATCATAGCAGATATCAATGAGTGAGCCGATTTCATTCTAGCATAAATATATATATTAAAAAAAGGTTTCTACTCAAACAGTAATTTAACATTATTTAAACTGTTCCTACTTATTTGAACCAGAAGAAAGTACATTATCCAGAGCAATAGGAGGAAAATGTCGTTGTGAGGAAACATTTAGGTCTTTAGGATCTTTGCTCTTACTTTCCAGCATGATGTCAGAGTTTGAGCTATAAATATCATCCAGCTGAAGAATGTGGCTATTTTAACAGCACCGGTAACACAGACACGCTTTACCATTAGGTGTGGGAAAGGCTGAACCCTTTAAAATGTGGGCTTCCTTCTTGTAAGGATAATCCGAAAGAAAGCCTGTAAATGCATGCTCCGCAACTAATGGTTACAGGAAATATATTTACATTTACTTTATGGCTGTTTTTTCCACCAAACTAATGCGTTTGTCTTACTTGTATGTATATATATATATATATATACATACATATATATATACATATACGTATATATATATATACGTATATATATATATACGTATATATATATATATATACATATATATATACGTATATATATATATATATATATATATATATATATATATATATATATACATATATATATATATACGTATATATATATATACATATACATATATATATGTATATATATATATATATATATATATATATACGTATATATATATATGTATATATATATGTATATACATACAAGTAAGACAAACGCATTAGTTTGGTGGAAAAAGCAGCCATAAAGTAAATGTAAATATATTTCCTGTAACCTTTAGTTGCGGAGCATGCATTTACAGGCTTTCTTTCTGATTATCCTTACAAGAAGGAAGCCCACATTTTAAAGGGTTAAGCCTTTCCCACACCTAATGGTACAGCGTGTCTGTGTTACCAGTGCTGTTAAAATAGCCACATTCATCAGGATGATGATATTTATAGCTCATATATATATATATATACATATATATATATATATATATGTATATATATATATATGTATGTATATATATATATATACATATGAGAAGTCCCTTCCGTCCACATCCTCGGGACCGCCAAGAGGCGGTCGTTGAGGGGGGGGGGGGGGGGGGGTACTGTTGGGATCTGGAGATTTACCACCTTTCTCCAGCAGAGTGCGCTAAATTTAAAACAAGGTAACCAGCCAGTATCTGACTTTGCCATTAAAGGGGAAAACTGTTTCTTTTGCATTGGGCGCTTGATTTTACATTATTGCATCATGTTCTACCCACTCATATGAGTTTTGTTTCATTTGGAGCCGTTCTGAAGATATTCGGTTTTGTTATATCCAACTAACATCTTCCTATGGGCAACGACTTGAAGGCAAAAACTAAACTGTTCATAATTTATTCTTTATGGAACGCCAGCAATCATAACATGTAGGCGAATCACTGTTCCCCAGACATCCGCAGTTATATTTTTTTTATTTATATTTTTTAAAACAAAGCGGAGTACGTATGACGCTCTACCCCTTCCATTCATTCGGGGAGCTAATCTGAATCGTTTAATTCCATTTCGAGAGCGAGATCATCTGTGGTAGTAGCACTAAACATCTTCCAGTCATGTGAGTAAAACTAGCAGCAGTTCAGCGGACAGGATGAATGAACGGTACCTGGCGGGCACAGATGACGTCTTGGTGCTGCTGGTTCCATTAAATTTACATGGTTGCTATTTATCAAATCTGCCAAGGGCCTTCAGAATCAGCAGTGCTTAGTGATGTTACCTTAAGAATATTTCGTTTTGTTAGGGAAGTTTTTTTCAACCAGTCAGATCTACCTTCCTCTCATTCAGTATCTTTTGCGTCCTCTGATTCAGTATCTGTTATGTACTCTGATTCAGTATGTGTTGCATCCTCTGATTCAGTAACTGTTGTATCCTCTGATTCAGTAACTGTTGTATTCTCTGATTCAGTATCTGTTGCATCTTCTGATTCAGTATCTGTTGCATCCTCTGATTCAGTAACTGTTGCATCCTCTGATTCAGTTACTGTTGCATCCTCTGATTCAGTATCTGTTGCATCCTCTGATTCAGTAACTGTTGCATCCTCTGATTTAGTAACTGTTGCATCCTCTGATATAGTAACTGTTGCACCCTCTGATTCAGTAACTGTTGTATCCTCTGATTCAGTAACTGTTGCATCCTCTGATTCAGTAACTGTTGCATCCTCTGATTCAGTAACTGTTGCATCCTCTGATTCAGTAACTGTTGCATCCTCTGATTCAGTAACTGTTGCATCCTCTGATTCAGTATCTGTTGCATCCTCTGATTCAGTAACTGTTGCATCCTCTGATTCAGTATCTGTTGCATCCTCTGATTCAGTATCTGTTGCATCCTCTGATATAGTAATTGTTGCATCCTCTGATTCAGTAACTGTTGCATCCTCTGTTCAGTATCTGTTGCATCCTCTGATATAGTAACTGTTGCATCCTCTGATTCAGTATCTGTTGCATCCTCTGATTCAGTAACTGTACCATCCTCTGATTCAGTATCTGTTGCATCCTCTGATTCAGTTACTGTTGCATCCTCTGATTCAGTATCTGTTGCATCCTCTGATTCAGTAACTGTTGCATCCTCTGATATAGTAACTGTTGCATCCTCTGATTCAGTAACTGTTGTATCCTCTGATTCAGTAACTGTTGTATCCTCTGATTCAGTAACTGTTGTATCCTCTGATTCAGTAACTGTTGCATCCTCTGATTCAGTAACTTGTATCCTCTGATTCAGTATCTGTTGCATCCTCTGATTCAGTAACTGTTGTATCCTCTGATTCAGTAACTGTTGCATCCTCTGATATAGTATCTGTTGTATCCTCTGATTCAGTAACTGTTGTATCCTCTGATTCAGTAACTGTTGCATCCTCTGATATAGTAACTGTTGCATCCTCTGATTCAGTATCTGTTGCATCCTCTGATTCAGTAACTGTTGCATCCTCTGATTCAGTAACTGTTGCATCCTCTGATTCAGTATCTGTTGCATCCTCTGATATAGTAACTGTTGCATCCTCTGATTCAGTAACTGTTGCATCCTCTGATTCAGTAACTGTTGCATCCTCTGATTCAGTATCTGTTGCATCCTCTGATTCAGTAACTGTTGCATCCTCTGTTCAGTATCTGTTGCATCCTCTGATATAGTAACTGTTGCATCCTCTGATTCAGTATCTGTTGCATCCTCTGATTCAGTAACTGTTGCATCCTCTGATTCAGTAACTGTTGTATCCTCTGATTCAGTATCTGTTGCATCCTCTGATTCAGTAACTGTTGCATCCTCTGATTCAGTAACTGTTGCATCCTCTGATTCAGTATCTGTTGCATCCTCTGATATAGTAACTGTTGCATCCTCTGATTCAGTATCTGTTGCATCCTCTGATTCAGTAACTGTTGCATCCTCTGATTCAGTATCTGTTGCATCCTCTGATTCAGTAACTGTTGCATCCTCTGTTCAGTATCTGTTGCATCCTCTGATATAGTAACTGTTGCATCCTCTGATTCAGTATCTGTTGCATCCTCTGATTCAGTAACTGTTGCATCCTCTGATTCAGTAACTGTTGCATCCTCTGATTCAGTATCTGTTGCATCCTCTGATATAGTAATTGTTGCATCCTCTGATTCAGTAACTGTTGCATCCTCTGTTCAGTATCTGTTGCATCCTCTGATATAGTAACTGTTGCATCCTCTGATTCAGTACCTGTTGCATCCTCTGATTCAGTAACTGTACCATCCTCTGATTCAGTATCTGTTGCATCCTCTGATTCATTAACTGTTGCATCCTCTGATTCAGTAACTGTTGCATCCTCTGATTCAGTAACTGTTGCATCCTCTGATATAGTAACTGTTGCATCCTCTGATTCAGTAACTGTTGTATCCTCTTATTCAGTAACTGTTGTATCCTCTGATTCAGTAACTGTTGCATCCTCTGATTCAGCAACTGTTGTATCCTCTGATTCAGTATCTGTTGCATCCTCTGATTCAGTAACTGTTGTATCCTCTGATTCAGTAACTGTTGCATCCTCTGATATAGTATCTGTTGTATCCTCTGATTCAGTAACTGTTGCATCCTCTGATTCAGTAACTGTTGCATCCTCTGATTCAGTATCTGTTGCATTATCTGATTCAGTATCTGTTGCATCCTCTGATATAGTAATTGTTGCATCCTCTGATTCAGTAACTGTTGCATCCTCTGATTCAGTATCTGTTGCATCCTCTGATATAGTAATTGTTGCATCCTCTGATTCAGTAACTGTTGCATCCTCTGTTCAGTATCTGTTGCATCCTCTGATATAGTAACTGTTGCATCCTCTGATTCAGTAACTGTTGCATCCTCTGATACAGTAACTGTTGTATCCTCTGATTCAGTAACTGTTGCATCCTCTGATATAGTATCTGTTGTATCCTCTGATTCAGTAACTGTTGCATCCTCTGATTCAGTAACTGTTGCATCCTCTGATTCAGTAACTGTTGCATCCTCTGATTCAGTAACTGTTGCATCCTCTGATTCAGTAACTGTTGCATCCTCTGATTCAGTAACTGTTGCATCCTCTGATTCAGTAACTGTTGCATCCTCTGATTCAGTATCTGTTGCATCCTCTGATTCAGTAACTGTTGCATCCTCTGATATAGTAACTGTTGCACCCTCTGATTCAGTAACTGTTGTATCCTCTGATTCAGTAACTGTTGCATCCTCTGATTCAGTAACTGTTGCATCCTCTGATTCAGTAACTGTTGCATCCTCTGATTCAGTAACTGTTGCATCCTCTGATTCAGTAACTGTTGCATCCTCTTATTCAGTAACTGTTGCATCCTCTGATTCAGTATCTGTTGCATCCTCTGATTCAGTAACTGTTGCATCCTCTGATTCAGTATCTGTTGCATCCTCTGATTCAGTATCTGTTGCATCCTCTGATATAGTAATTGTTGCATCCTCTGATTCAGTAACTGTTGCATCCTCTGTTCAGTATCTGTTGCATCCTCTGATATAGTAACTGTTGCATCCTCTGATTCAGTATCTGTTGCATCCTCTGATTCAGTAACTGTACCATCCTCTGATTCAGTATCTGTTGCATCCTCTGATTCAGTTACTGTTGCATCCTCTGATTCAGTATCTGTTGCATCCTCTGATTCAGTAACTGTTGCATCCTCTGATATAGTAACTGTTGCATCCTCTGATTCAGTAACTGTTGTATCCTCTGATTCAGTAACTGTTGTATCCTCTGATTCAGTAACTGTTGTATCCTCTGATTCAGTAACTGTTGCATCCTCTGATTCAGTAACTTGTATCCTCTGATTCAGTATCTGTTGCATCCTCTGATTCAGTAACTGTTGTATCCTCTGATTCAGTAACTGTTGCATCCTCTGATATAGTATCTGTTGTATCCTCTGATTCAGTAACTCTTGTATCCTCTGATTCAGTAACTGTTGCATCCTCTGATATAGTAACTGTTGCATCCTCTGATTCAGTATCTGTTGCATCCTCTGATTCAGTAACTGTTGCATCCTCTGATTCAGTAACTGTTGCATCCTCTGATTCAGTATCTGTTGCATCCTCTGATATAGTAACTGTTGCATCCTCTGATTCAGTAACTGTTGCATCCTCTGATTCAGTAACTGTTGCATCCTCTGATTCAGTATCTGTTGCATCCTCTGATTCAGTAACTGTTGCATCCTCTGTTCAGTATCTGTTGCATCCTCTGATATAGTAACTGTTGCATCCTCTGATTCAGTATCTGTTGCATCCTCTGATTCAGTAACTGTTGCATCCTCTGATTCAGTAACTGTTGTATCCTCTGATTCAGTATCTGTTGCATCCTCTGATTCAGTAACTGTTGCATCCTCTGATTCAGTAACTGTTGCATCCTCTGATTCAGTATCTGTTGCATCCTCTGATATAGTAACTGTTGCATCCTCTGATTCAGTATCTGTTGCATCCTCTGATTCAGTAACTGTTGCATCCTCTGATTCAGTAACTGTTGCATCCTCTGATTCAGTATCTGTTGCATCCTCTGATTCAGTAACTGTTGCATCCTCTGTTCAGTATCTGTTGCATCCTCTGATATAGTAACTGTTGCATCCTCTGATTCAGTATCTGTTGCATCCTCTGATTCAGTAACTGTTGCATCCTCTGATTCAGTAACTGTTGCATCCTCTGATTCAGTATCTGTTGCATCCTCTGATATAGTAATTGTTGCATCCTCTGATTCAGTAACTGTTGCATCCTCTGTTCAGTATCTGTTGCATCCTCTGATATAGTAACTGTTGCATCCTCTGATTCAGTACCTGTTGCATCCTCTGATTCAGTAACTGTACCATCCTCTGATTCAGTATCTGTTGCATCCTCTGATTCATTAACTGTTGCATCCTCTGATTCAGTAACTGTTGCATCCTCTGATTCAGTAACTGTTGCATCCTCTGATATAGTAACTGTTGCATCCTCTGATTCAGTAACTGTTGTATCCTCTTATTCAGTAACTGTTGTATCCTCTGATTCAGTAACTGTTGCATCCTCTGATTCAGCAACTGTTGTATCCTCTGATTCAGTATCTGTTGCATCCTCTGATTCAGTAACTGTTGTATCCTCTGATTCAGTAACTGTTGCATCCTCTGATATAGTATCTGTTGTATCCTCTGATTCAGTAACTGTTGCATCCTCTGATATAGTAACTGTAGCATCCTCTGATTCAGTATCTGTTGCATCCTCTGATTCAGTAACTGTTGCATCCTCTGATTCAGTAACTGTTGCATCCTCTGATTCAGTATCTGTTGCATCCTCTGATTCAGTAACTGTTGCATCCTCTGATTCAGTATCTGTTGCATCCTCTGATTCAGTATCTGTTGCATCCTCTGATATAGTAATTGTTGCATCCTCTGATTCAGTAACTGTTGCATCCTCTGTTCAGTATCTGTTGCATCCTCTGATATAGTAACTGTTGCATCCTCTGATTCAGTAACTGTTGCATCCTCTGATACAGTAACTGTTGTATCCTCTGATTCAGTAACTGTTGCATCCTCTGATATAGTATCTGTTGTATCCTCTGATTCAGTAACTGTTGCATCCTCTGATACAGTAACTGTTGTATCCTCAGATTCAGTAACTGTTGCATCCTCTGATATAGTATCTGTTGTATCCTCTGATTCAGTAACTGTTGCATCCTCTGATTCAGTAACTGTTGCATCCTCTGATTCAGTAACTGTTGCATCCTCTGATTCAGTAACTGTTGCATCCTCTGATTCAGTAACTGTTGCATCCTCTGATTCAGTAACTGTTGCATCCTCTGTTTCAGTAACTGTTGCATCCTCTGATTCAGTAACTGTTGCAACCTCTGATTCAGTATCTGTTGCATCCTCTGATTCAGTATCTGTTGCATCCTCTGATATAGTAATTGTTGCATCCTCTGATTCAGTAACTGTTGCATCCTCTGTTCAGTAACTGTTGCATCCTCTGATATAGTAACTGTTGCATCCTCTGATTCAGTATCTGTTGCATCCTCTGATTCAGTAACTGTACCATCCTCTGATTCAGTATCTGTTGCATCCTCTGATTCAGTTACTGTTGCATCCTCTGATTCAGTATCTGTTGCATCCTCTGATTCAGTAACTGTTGCATCCTCTGATATAGTAACTGTTGCATCCTCTGATTCAGTAACTGTTGTATCCTCTGATTCAGTAACTGTTGTATCCTCTGATTCAGTAACTGTTGTATCCTCTGATTCAGTAACTGTTGCATCCTCTGATTCAGTAACTTGTATCCTCTGATTCAGTATCTGTTGCATCCTCTGATTCAGTAACTGTTGTATCCTCTGATTCAGTAACTGTTGCATCCTCTGATATAGTATCTGTTGTATCCTCTGATTCAGTAACTGTTGTATCCTCTGATTCAGTAACTGTTGCATCCTCTGATATAGTAACTGTTGCATCCTCTGATTCAGTATCTGTTGCATCCTCTGATTCAGTAACTGTTGCATCCTCTGATTCAGTAACTGTTGCATCCTCTGATTCAGTATCTGTTGCATCCTCTGATATAGTAACTGTTGCATCCTCTGATTCAGTAACTGTTGCATCCTCTGATTCAGTAACTGTTGCATCCTCTGATTCAGTATCTGTTGCATCCTCTGATTCAGTAACTGTTGCATCCTCTGTTCAGTATCTGTTGCATCCTCTGATATAGTAACTGTTGCATCCTCTGATTCAGTATCTGTTGCATCCTCTGATTCAGTAACTGTTGCATCCTCTGATTCAGTAACTGTTGTATCCTCTGATTCAGTATCTGTTGCATCCTCTGATTCAGTAACTGTTGCATCCTCTGATTCAGTAACTGTTGCATCCTCTGATTCAGTATCTGTTGCATCCTCTGATATAGTAACTGTTGCATCCTCTGATTCAGTATCTGTTGCATCCTCTGATTCAGTAACTGTTGCATCCTCTGATTCAGTAACTGTTGCATCCTCTGATTCAGTATCTGTTGCATCCTCTGATTCAGTAACTGTTGCATCCTCTGTTCAGTATCTGTTGCATCCTCTGATATAGTAACTGTTGCATCCTCTGATTCAGTATCTGTTGCATCCTCTGATTCAGTAACTGTTGCATCCTCTGATTCAGTAACTGTTGCATCCTCTGATTCAGTATCTGTTGCATCCTCTGATATAGTAATTGTTGCATCCTCTGATTCAGTAACTGTTGCATCCTCTGTTCAGTATCTGTTGCATCCTCTGATGTAGTAACTGTTGCATCCTCTGATTCAGTACCTGTTGCATCCTCTGATTCAGTAACTGTACCATCCTCTGATTCAGTATCTGTTGCATCCTCTGATTCATTAACTGTTGCATCCTCTGATTCAGTAACTGTTGCATCCTCTGATTCAGTAACTGTTGCATCCTCTGATTCAGTAACTGTTGCATCCTCTGATATAGTAACTGTTGCATCCTCTGATTCAGTAACTGTTGTATCCTCTTATTCAGTAACTGTTGTATCCTCTGATTCAGTAACTGTTGCATCCTCTGATTCAGTAACTGTTGCATCCTCTGATTCAGTATCTGTTGCATCCTCTGATTCAGTAACTGTTGCATCCTCTGATTCAGTATCTGTTGCATCCTCTGATTCAGTATCTGTTGCATCCTCTGATATAGTAATTGTTGCATCCTCTGATTCAGTAACTGTTGCATCCTCTGTTCAGTATCTGTTGCATCCTCTGATATAGTAACTGTTGCATCCTCTGATTCAGTAACTGTTGCATCCTCTGATACAGTAACTGTTGTATCCTCTGATTCAGTAACTGTTGCATCCTCTGATATAGTATCTGTTGTATCCTCTGATTCAGTAACTGTTGCATCCTCTGATTCAGTAACTGTTGCATCCTCTGATTCAGTAACTGTTGCATCCTCTGATTCAGTATCTGTTGCATCCTCTGATTCAGTAACTGTTGCATCCTCTGATTCAGTAACTGTTGCATCCTCTGATTCAGTATCTGTTGCATCCTCTGATTCAGTAACTGTTGCATCCTCTGATTCAGTATCTGTTGCATCCTCTGATTCAGTATCTGTTGCATCCTTTGATATAGTAATTGTTGCATCCTCTGATTCAGTAACTGTTGCATCCTCTGTTCATTATCTGTTGCATCCTCTGATATAGTAACTGTTGCATCCTCTGATTCAGTAACTGTTGCATCCTCTGATTCAGTAACTGTTGCATCCTCTGATTCAGTATCAAAATGAAAATAAATTGCAAAGTCCAAGCGGACAGAACTCTAGAGTGGGAAAGTGATTGTTGTGCAATAAGAAATCTTTCAAATATTTCAAGGATCTTCCTGTTACTGAGGCAATAAAAGATCTTACCCGCTAATATACTTGTGGGTCTGAGATAGTTTCACTGTTTTTGGTTAAACAGTTTTTCCCCAACTAACGGCAGTCAAAAACACAAATAGGGTTTTAGATTGTTACTGCATGCTTGCTCTCCAGCATTAATATGAATAATGACGATGTAATGAAGTCCAAAAGGACATAACTTAAATAAATGACACCAATTATGGGCTGAATTTGATGATCCTGCATACTTGGAGTGAGTATCGCATGAATTCTTATTTTTTACAGGTACAGCCAAACTAGAACAATTAGAACAAAGAGAAAGTGACCATTGTGCAAGAATCAGATACTCTTGTTTCAGCATTCTTGTGCTTTTCTCGTGATTCTAAACGTGTGTGTATCATCACGTATTTTTTTTTCTCCAAGATGGTCTGCCGTGCATCAGCTTCCTGTATGGAAACTCCTTACATTTCATTTCAGAACATTTTCATGTTGAATAAACAAATGTATTTTGTACACCCACACAGATGCTGTCTGCTCTATAAAGTCTTTTTTTCTTATTATTCTAGGAAAACAAAGGTGCGTAATAGTATAGCTGAGTCAAAATCACCTGTGAGTGGCTTCAAAGGTCAAAGGTCACGCTCATGAATGCCTGTGTTGTCCTAACGGTGGTCTCTTGTTTCCGAGCTGAACACAGGGCTCTATTATCCAGACTGTCTGATTCTTTGCAGCTGGAGAGCAGTTTTCTTCTGTGTGTGCATGCAAAGGACTTTAAACTTAATGCTGTTTAAATAGGCATTTCCCAATAAAATCAAGCAAAAAACAAAAAATAATACTTCATTTTCAGTCTTACAACATATCTGTGTGAAGTTTTTCTTCTGAAGGTTACCTTTCGACATTGCTTCTCAGAATCTTGCATTTTTTTTTCTTAAATGCACCAACACTTGAAACACACTGAAATTCACCAGTAACCAGCCAAACCACACTTCATTTAAGCTAATCTAAGTATGCCAGTTCAGAAAGTGTATAGTACATATTTCTGTCATTTCAGATGCACTGACATGTACATAGTTTTTATTAGCACGGAGCAGCATAGTAGCAATACCTGCTTTAAGGACTTTAATGGGATCACTGTTTGATTTGCAAGCAACCTAACCGATTTAAGTAGTCACTGACAATTTCTGGAATACTGTTAAATTAACATGAGAGGCAAGAGATGAGCTGATGGCCACCATTAAAACAACCTGGGGTTCCATTGCATCTCAGCAAAACACTGCCATGCAACAACGTTTTAATTCATGGCAAAGATGCCCCAACCAAGTTCTGAGAACACATACATGTTAATACTCAGTAGGTTCACATTTAGAACTAAAAAAATAAATATTTTTATCTATTAACTGTGTGGATGGTATGTGATTGAGGTGGGGGAAATATTGGACCAAAACAGTGATTTTCCTGAGACAGATTCAAACTTTAGCACAATGGCAACTAAAAACAACGTCTAACCAATACATCCGCAGATTAATTTAAAACTTAGTATTTTCATTCATATTTCATGTTTTATGCACCATGTGTTTTGGGGGGTTTAGCATCATGTACTAAACGTTCTTTAAATCCCTTCAATAAGCTTGCTCTACGCAAACCTGTTCATATAAGCATTGCTTTGTTGGCAAATGTTCAGCACCTCCTCTTTGCTGTCCGAACAATTTTATAAAAAGCAGGTCTGGACTGGACCTCGATGCAGTTTTTACAATAGTACCTTTAAAAAAGGCAGCTCACTTCCCCCCAACTCCCTGCAAAATCCCCTCCAACTTCCAGCCACTTGAGTGACCGCCTCTGGCATATTTTTTTAACTTGACTCCACTATTTCACTGAGTTACAGGGGGTGACCAGGAGATGACACTTCTCTTTAGTTCTTAATGTCCACAAATCATGACAGAAAGAATATTTTAGTACGAAGATTGATGCTTAAAAAGGAATTGTAGGGGACCAGCCAAGGGCCCATCAAGGAAAGCGGGGAAATTTTGAATGGCTACTACTGAATACCTGGGCTCCTTTTGGCCCAGTTGTTGTTAAACAGAAGTCACTATGTAATATTTTCCACCAGAGGACCAATCTGTTGTATTGGATAAGGCCCTGTGAACAGCTGCAGCATTTCCAGCATGTTTCCTATGTGTGTTTTTCTTCCACAAAGTAAACAGTAATCTGTTTTTTAAAAAGTGCAAGATAAAAGTTGGTCTTGACTAATTGGATAAACTATGGACAAGTCCTCTCGAAAAAAACCTTGTTCCGTTTTATTACGAGGCTCAATTCACTACTTCCAAAGCTGACTTTAAACCTCATTTGTCTATGAATGGCTTTATATAAAACATTTGAGTCATTTTGTGTGTATCTTTTAAAATGTATTTTATTATTAGCTGAATGGTGATTAATGATAATAATGATTTTCCTGCCTCTAAGAAAATGGAAAAAGTAATTTTGTTTTAAACATTTAATTGTAAAATTACCCATAATGTAAACAAAACAAACTGTAGATCCTTGATAAAGGTCAGGGATTTGAATTCAACAGCATTACAAGAGCATCTGTCCCTAGGCTTAAACTTACTTATATGAAATGATAAAAAAATTAAGAAAAACTGCATCATGTTTGGTAATGCATTTAAAGCCTAAAACAAAAGTAGGACTTTGCAGCACTCATCTGACTAGTTAATATGAAAAGAGACAATGGGTTTTTTAGGAATCATCTCATCTTTATATGATACATTTTATTGTTTATACATCTTGTTCCCTGTTATCTAAAGAATTTCTTCCATGTTTATGTTTGCAATGTCTTTTTGTTGAGCTTGCCAGACTGTTTAGGGACAGCATCTTTAAACATTAATATTCCAGTTGAGGGAAATAACAGATTTATTCCTGCAGGCCGACAAAACAGACCACCTATAAAAGTCTAAGGGCCGGATTTATCAAGATCCAATTTTGCGTGCAGTAATTTGCGCTCGCAAACTGGAATTTTGCGCGAGGGGCTGAACCATGGTTTGCGGGTGATTTAACAAGAGTGATTGCGTAACTGGTGGAAGGTGCAAAACTGTTGGAGACGCCCTATTTAAATGATGGTTTTGCGCGTTTTGTGGTTTGCGGCAAAGTAGTTTGCAGTTTGTGCAAACTAGTGCAATAAGAAATTTTAATCTTACAGTGATACCCCCATCCCCTCCAAAAAAAAAAACATATATATATATACACTATATTGCCAAAAGTATTTGCTCACCTGCCTTGACTCACATATGAGCTTAAGTGACATCCCGTTCCTAATCCATAGGGTTCAATATGACGTCGGTCCACCCTTTGCAGCTAGAACAGCTTCAACTCTTCTGGGAAGGCTGTCCACAAGGTTTAGGAGTGTGTTTATGGGAATTTTTGACCATTCTTCCAGAAGCGCATTTGTGAGGTCGCACACTGATGTTGGACGAGAAGGCCTGGCTCTCAGTCTCCGCTCTAATTCATCCCAAAGGTGTTCTATCGGGTTGAGGTCAGGACTCTGTGCAGGCCAGTCAAGTTCATCCACACCAGACTCTGTCATCCATGTCTTTATGGACCTTGCTTTGTGCACTGGTGCACAGTCATGTTGGAAGAGGAAGGGGCCAGCTCCAAACTGTTCCCACAAAGTTGGGAGCATGGAATTGTCCAAAATGTCTTGGTATGCTGAAGCATTCAGAGTTCCTTTCACTGGAACTAAGGGGCCAAGCCCAGCTCCTGAAAAACAACCCCACACCATAATCCCCCCTCCACCAAACTTTACACTTGGCACAATGCAGTCAGACAAGTACCGTTCTCCTGGCAACCGCCAAACCCAGACCCGTCCATCAGATTGCCAGATGGAGAAGCGCGATTCGTCACTCCAGAGAACGCGTCTCCACTGCTCTAGAGTCCAGTGGCGGCGTGCTTTACACCACCGCATCCGACGCTTTGCATTGCACTTGGTTATGTATGGCTTGGATGCAGCTGCTCGACCATGGAAACCCATTCCATGAAGCTCTCTGCGCACTGTTCTTGAGCTAATCTGAAGGCCACATGAAGTTTGGAGGTCTGTAGTGATTGACTCTGCAGAAAGTTGGCGACCTCTTCGCACTATGCGCTTCAGCATCCGCTGACCCCGCTCCGTCAGTTTACGTGGCCTACCACTTCGTGGCTGAGTTGCTGTCGTTCCCAAACACTTCCATTTTCTTATAATACAGCTGACAGTTGACTGTGGAATATTTAGGAGCGAGGAAATTTCACGACTGGATTTGTTGCACAGGTGGCATCCTATCACAGTTCCACGCTGGAATTCACTGAGCTCCTGAGAGCGACCCATTCTTTCACAAATGTTTGTAAAAACAGTCTGCATGCCTAGGTGCTTGAATTTATACACCTGTGGCCATGGAAGTGATTGGAACACCTGATTCCAATAATTTGGATGGGTGAGCAAATACTTTTGGCAATATAGTGTATATATATATATATATATATATATATATATATATATATATATATACAGTGGGGCAAAAAAGTATTTAGTCAGCCACCAATAGTGCAAGTTCTCCCACTCAAAAAGATGAGAGAGGCCGGTAATTTTCATCATAGATATACCTCAACTATGAGAGACAAAGTGAGAAAAAAAATCCAGAAAATCACATTGTCTGATTTTTAAAGAATTTATTTGCAAAATATGGTGGAAAATAAGTATTTGGTCAATAACAAAAGTTCATCTCAATACTGTGTTATATACCCTTTGTTGGCAATGACAGAGATCAAACGTTTTCTGTAAGTCTTCACAAGGTTTTCACTCACTGTTGCTGGTATTTTGGCCCATTCCTCCATGCAGATCTCCTCTAGAGCAGTGATGTTCTGGGGCTGTTGCTGGGCAACACAGACTTTCAACTCCCTCCAAAGATTTTCTATGGGGTTGAGATCTGGAGACTGGCTAGGCCACTCCAGGACCTTGAAATGCTTCTTACGAAGCAACTCCTTCGTTACCCGTTCGGTGTGTTTGGGATCATTGTCATGCTGAAAGACCCAGTCACGTTTCATCTTCAATGCCCTTGCTGATGGAAGGAGTTTTTCACTTAAAATTTGAGGATACATGGCCCCATTCATTCTTTCCTTCACACGGATCAGTCGTCCTGGTCCCTTAGCAGAAAAACAGCCCCAAAGCATGATGTTTCCACCCCCATGCTTCACTGTAGGTATGGTGTTCTTTGGATACAACTCAGCATTCTCTCTCCTCCAAACACGACGAGTAGAGTTTTTACCAAAAAGTTCTATTTTGGTTTCATCTGACCATATGATATTCTCCCAGTCATCGTCTGGATCATCCAAATGCTCTCTAGCAAACTTGAGACGGGCCTCTACATGTACTGGCTTAAGCAGGGGGACACGTCTGGCACTGCAGGATTTGAGTCCCTGGCGGCGTAGTGTGTTACTGATGGTAGCCTTTGTTACTTTGGTCCCAGCTCTCTGCAGGTCATTCACTAGGTCCCCCCGTGTGGTTCTGGGATTTTTACTCGCCGTTCTTGTGATAATTTTGACCCCACGGGGTGAGATCTTGCGTGGAGCCCCAGATCGAGGAAGATTATCAGTGGTCTTGTATGTTTTCCATTTTCTAATAATTGATCCCACAGTTGATTTCTTCACACCAAGCTGTTTACCTATTGCAGATTCAGACTTCCCAGCCTGGTGCAGGTCTATAATTTTGTTTCGGGTGTCCTTTGACAGCTCTCTAGTTTTGGCCATGGTGGAGTTTAGAGTGTGACTGTTTGAGGTTGTGGACAGGTGTCTTTTATACTGATAACGGGTTCAAACAGGTGCCATTAATGAAGGTAACGAGTGGAGGACAGAGGAGCATCTTACAGAAGAAGTTACAGGTCTGTGAGAGCCAGAAATCTTGCTTGTTTGTAACTGACCAAATACTTATTTTCCACCATATTTTGCAAATAAATTCTTTAAAAATCCGACAATGTGATTTTCTGGATTTTTTTTTCTCATTTTGTCTCTCATAGTTAGGTATATCTATGATGGTATATCTATGATGGTATATCTATGATGAAAATTACCGGCCTCTCTCATCTTTTTAAGTGGGAAAACTTGCACTATTGGTGGCTGACTAAATACTTTTTTGCCCCACTGTATATAAACTTTGGCAACCTTTATTCCCTAGGGTGGTATGTGGCTGAATTTCTACTTCACTGCAGTAAAAAAAACAAACAGGTGTTTTGTATTGGTATGTAGAAAAATGCACATATCAAATGGCTCACAAGAAGTGACTGTGGATAAGATGACTGCGCTTGCGCATCCCTGCAGCATTGGCATGTTGCTCCACAGGCGCAGGGGGGAGGTCGGCGTTCTCTCCGGTAGGGCGTCAGGGCGACATGGCATTTAGAACGTCGGACAGCACTTCTGAAAAACGAGATTGGGAGATCCCAGCTCTCGCTGCAACCGTACGCTGGAATGACCCAGATGCAAAAAAGTGCAATGTTGCAAGGAGTTTTGTGATATCTGGTATTGCGTGGGTCCTCCTTGTGGCTGGCTCCGAATCCATTCGGAGTTCCCCCAACAGCTCCAAAATGGCAATGCTGGATAAACGATATGTTTGGATGATCGTTTCCTCGTTCATTCCAAAAATATTCACACGGAGTGAAAAAATGCGTTCTCTGCGTCTCCTTGCTTCATTTCGATGTCTCCTTCTTGCCACAATAACCGCTGCCATGTGTGCGCAATTACGCATACAGACCATTTGCAACTTCTTTTGAAACGTGTTAAATATAGAGTCAGATACCGTTAGCAAAATTGCTTTCAGGTTTGATAAATCACTTTGCGAGTGCTAAATTAATATATTTACATGTTCTCCTCCCACAAGACGCACTTTTGCGTGTAAACGCCCCATATTGCATATTCATTGCAGAAAAAGTACTAAATGGATAAGAGGCGCTATTTAGCACGTTTTAAAGACCAAATCCTTTTAGCACGCTGTTGATAGATCAGGTGGTACATTATTTAGCGTGCGCAGTGAAATAGCTCACGTTTTTATACACGCAAACCTTTGATAGATCCGTCCCTAAGTGTTGATGATAAAATAGGGATGATTGAATGAAAAACTGGGAGGAATCTTGTTTGGAAAATGTTAAAAGTGCTTAGCCTGCAAAAAAAAAAAAAGTTTGGATTTTTCTGCTGCCTCTCAGTCAACAAGTACTTGACTTATCAGAGCTCTACCCAAAAATAGCAGGCATACTGAAAACCTTCGGAGCCTGTTGGACCATACAAGAGATGAGGGAGGATCAGAGATGAGGGGAATATTTAATTAGTTGATCAACAGGACAATGAACTCCAACAGCAACCTTTAGACTTCTGTTATTTGTTTTCTATGTTGGACTGTTTTTAAGATGGAAAAACATCAAACACTGCCCCATGAAGTTTCATGGGACCAGAGCTCTGAGACCTGTTGCTTTAGAGTCAAAGTCAGCTCTTCAGGCTCCATGCAGCGGCTGTTAATAACTGAAAGTTATCTTTGAATGACAATCTTCTTTGGAAACATAACCTTGAACATTGTTACTTCTATCTGTTTATATCCAATATCTACATAAAAATTCTATAATTACAAGCTGCAAAACATATATATAAATATATGTATTTATATATATATATATACAGTATATATATATATATATATATATATATATATATATATATATATATATATATATATATATATATATATATATATATATATATATACCGTATATATATAAAAGATCTTAGGAAGTTATTTTTCTGGTTCATTAAGAAAGATTTCAGTTTGTCTTCGATTCAAGTTATGTAGAGTTTTGACAAATATAAGTTGTTGGATGTAAGATTAAAAAGGCTTGCAGTGGGGTAAGGTAGACAAAAAATAAGCATTTTTGTTTTGTTAAGGATTAAAGAAGACATTGGGAGAAAAAAGTTGCTATGACAATAAACTGTTGAAATAACAGCAAGTTGAAATAATGGAAATAAATTTTTAAAAATATACCAGGATACATTCAAAATGATAAATAAAATTAAAATGAAAACAGAATAAATATTTTTAAAAAGCCAATATTTTGACTTCCATCATAACAAAGCATAATTTATTCAACTTTTGAGTTTTTCATAATGTTCTGAAATGTTCTGGAAGTTTTAACCTTATTCTGTAATAGTTTAAAATAAATAAATAAATACAATTTACCAAAAATGTTCTCCCAATCACACTCTAATAGAAAGAGATTTAGAAATTACTCTAGGAAGCGCTGATTTAGAAAAGCCAAGCTCTCACCTTATGCTGCTCTTTAGTTTGAATGCTTTCAGTTGATATTTGGACACAGTAGCCTAAAAGCATTATTCATTTGGGAAGTTTTCAGGCTTTTCACTTTGCAGGTCCATTACAGAAAATGGACAATAGCAGGAGGAAGTAGCGAAAGGGGAAACTTCCTTTGAACAGAAGTTTAGGGAGAAAAGCAGGAAGTCATTTTTAAAAACATTATGTCAATTCTGATCAAATCCAAAGAAAATAACACTTCCAAGCATCTACACAAGAACGTTTTATTATTTTTTTTTTTTTGCAGCTCTAAAGACCACTGCTTTGTTTAAACCAGGGGTAAACTTTTGTTTGTATTTTGGTCTGAAAGGGTTTAAAGGGTTTGTCTGAGGTGGCAGGAGAAGAGAGATCTGTGCTGGAAGGCAGAAATTTACCAACTCTGATAGAAAAAAAAAATAGTACATCTCAACATTGTTGTGTCTTTGTATTTCATGTTTTTGTTTTTTATGATTAATTAAGTCATGTTATTTTTTTTATTTCTTAGTCAGAGATCAAGGAAATGGCACAGAAACTGCAGAATTACCACCTTATTAGAATTTATTTTTTTATTTTTTTTCGGTTCTGTTTTGAGAACATTACTAAAGACAGACCTGTTTGAATCTTCTGAAAAGGTTATAAGTAAGTATGCTGTGAAAGCTCCTGTCTTGTTCCACCATCAGACAAAAACATAATGCCAAAGCAACTGTTAAAAGAGAACACAGAGCCCGAGGAAAAAGAAAAAAAAATGTTCAAGCGTTCCCGAAAAAAGACCATTTATTCAATAATTGGACTCAAACTACTGGGACTTCAACATACAGTACAAGGAAGCAGATTTTTTTAACTCGATTAAAAATATTTATTTTATCCTGTAAAGCTTAAACATTTGGTATTAACCTCCATCTCACAATTTCTTATTGCAGACACGGAAGAAGAGACGTTGATTTTGGAAGTCGAGAACAAATCAACTCTGTATGATTTTAGGCATCTGCATTACAAAGACAACGTTTGAGCAGAAATTACCCATCTGCTGGACGATGGTTAATGATGTCATAGTAGATGGAGCGTTATGCTCCTATATTTTAATAAACTGTATAATATCATGCATGCTCTCCTCAAGCTCCAAGGAACTCAGAGCAAAGCAAGACAGAGAACAACAGAGGGTGCAGGCATTGCTTCCTAGAGGCTGTCTGGAAAAGGAGGGGAGGGGAGAGGTTAGGGAGGATGGGGAATTTCAGGGTAAGGTATGCAACGTCTGCAGAGCTTAGTATGTTTAACTTCCTTTGTGAATTTCAGGAGGATTTGAAATCGCTCATGGGGTTTATTTACAAGGAAATGTTTACTGCTGGTCCATGTTTTCTCTGTTCGTGGATGATAGCTGCAATAGTTTAAGGTTCTTATCTTAAATTTTCACAGAATGGGTGAATTTTGATCAAAACACAGACAATGCTACACTTTTGTTAGTCTCATTTTGATTTGTTGGCAGGATTTTTCAAATATGCTGTCAAATCCTTTATGCACCGTAATCTTTTGGTCGATATTTTATTCAATAATTGCAAATCTTCATCCTGCTTCAAGGTGTAAAATTAACCATCAAAATAAATAAAACTAGTAGATGGCTGCTAAACATGCAGGTAAGGGTTTTTCTTTGCTTTCTTTTTTAGGATTTTATTTTGCTTGTCTTATTTTAACCCTGTGTGTGTTTTCCAGCTTAATTCTTCTTCATTTACCAGGTCTGGAAGTTATCAGAACTGGGAGTGGCTGCTGAGACTGAACCCAAACAAGATGATAAATCACACTTAATTCACGATTTACCAAGGGGGCAAATACTTTCACAATTCAAGTTAGACTTTTTTTTATTTTAATGAGTAAAATATGAATTTTTAAAGATGTTTTATAAATTCACTTAAGTTGTCAATGCAGGATGTTAAAATATGCATCGAAAAGATAATAAGAAATCAGCCCAATGGCAAATCTGTTTTCAGTATGTACTATAAGCAAAGCTACTGTTATTTTGTGTGCTGTTGAGGCTAAGCAGAGTCATAATGATTACTTGTTTGTCTTTATGCCACGCTGAGACCAAAAAGATTAAGTCAAAGTGTGGGATAGCTTCTAGCACTTTTTGATTCCATCAGATCGTCTCAACCTTCTTTAAGCTTCTTTTCAAAATCACTGTATTGTTTTTTGCAGGAATAAAACTGGGTTAGATGGAGGTCAATGAGTCTCCTCAAAAGGAGAACCCAAAAGAGGATGGTTATCTTTTTTGCAGGAGTCTACAGTTTTTAGACGTACACAAAAGAAAGCGAAGAGATAAGTGAAACTGTAAAAGTGCAGAGCATTTAGAATCTCGCCTCTGGCCGCAGTTCAACCACAGAAAGTGCTACACTTCAACATGAAACTTTGGTCTTTTGTTGAAGTCGTTAAAGAAAACCACCGCTCTGCTAAATGCAAATCAAATCCAGGAAAAATTGAATCTGTTGTCTGTTTTTACCCACGTATCCACAGCAGGTGAAAACATTTTGTATTTACATCAAAGAAAAGAGTCAGATGATGTTAAGCCCTGAAAACCAGGCAGGAAGGACACCGGGATCATTTTACAGACAGAAACGAGGTCAGTTGTGATCAAATCTTATGTAGCCATCCCTACTGAGAGCTTAAGGGATACACAGCTCAACTGATTTATGTCTCAGTGATAACCTGTCTAAAGGACTGAAATGCAACAAATGATTGTTTCCTTCACACTGTTCTCTACAATACAATACATTTTTCCTGACTGATTGGGATTTATTTTACATGTTTCCTGTTTAATAACCTGAATGTTCTTTTTTCATGCAGTGTAATTGTTCTATCTAAATGGATTGTGAATGGGACCCCAGAAAGAATAATTGTCAAGCTTCTAACAACTAATAGGGATCCAGATGATAAATAAACAAATAACACTCATCAGTGTTTTTAAGTAGCATTAGAGACCTTTTGTAATGTTTAACTGAAAAATATCTACTTTAATGAGCAGACTGACAACTCAGTAGTTCAGCGCCAAAGCATCCATAAGCCTCTAGCCTATTTTTACAGAATATAATTCGGGTAAGAAGTTCCCTCGCTGTTCAGCGGATGTGACGTCAAGCTCATCCATGTTAAATGGGTCCAACCGAGCAAACAATCAAAGCGATATATTCAAGATGTGTCACAAGTGGGACAGATGGACCCAGTAATAAAGGCTCTTTTCCGTCTCCATAACTGTTTTTATGTTCCCGTATTTGTATTTTGGTATTTTCATCTTTCTTTTTATTTATTTCTTTTATTTTCTGTAAAGTGACCATGAGTGTCCAGAAAGGCGCTGTTAAATAAAATGTATTATTATTATTATTTCAGACAATGAGAAGTTTCAAAAAACTTAATGACAGAAATTAAAAAACAGAACCAAAAGGAGAAACGGACTGCAGCGGGTAAGTGACCACTATCATCTGACAATCCAGGTCAGAGAAACTGTTCATAACCGGGAAGTTCTAAGATCCAGGAGACCATAGCCTTAACAAGGACCAGGTCATGGTCCGATCCAAGCAGGAACAGACAGATCCACGGTTCCAGGAATCCCCAGAGCGTTCAGGCAAGTTCAGAGTTCTATGAGTCCAGCAGCGTGCTTAGACAGACACATGCAGATTAAGACAGGCAGGCTCAGTGGTAGAGAGGAACATAGACAAGGCATGATACCCCCAAGTTCCAAGCCAAAACCCTGATTGCTCCGGAGAGAAGGGCCAGAACCCGCACTCCCCCCGCATGCGAGCTAAAACCCTGAGGGCTCAGCAGAGAAGAGCTGGGGCAGATCAGCAGACAATAACCAAACCCTCTCAATCCACTGGCCTCCAAGAGTCATGACATGGACTAGGAACTTAACTAAATAAAATAAACTAAGAATACACAAAAACACTATTAATACAAACAAATAATGATTTGGCCCCGATAGCTGGGCTGAACCATATATATAGCAGAGGAAGCAGGTGAGTATGATTAATGGGAACGGCAGGTGAATGAAGTGAGTAATCACCTAGTGGGGCTCCGATCAAGACAAGATGGATTTAGTGGATACTCAGAAGCGACCTGCCCATCCTTCCCAACTCAGGCATAAATGGAAACTTCAGTTCAGGTGAAAAAAGTAAAAAGGAAAAAAATTAACTTGTCAAGTACGACGGCAAGCTATGAGAACGAACAGAAGTGTGCTGCAGTTCTGTGTTTTGGCCACAGGTGGCAGTGTCATTAAAAAACATCTTGTCTTTAACAGAAAATACTTTTTTCCACTAGAGCTGCACAATATATAGAACCGCAGTGCTCATTAAGCTAATAATGACAGTAATATCACAATGGCTCCTGGCTGTAATACCATCTTTTCAATTAATAATCAGGTAGCCAAAGATTACCTAAAGAAGACTTTTTACGAGAGTACCAAAATGTTCACAAGCCATTTACACTCATCGGCCACTTTATTAGGTACCCCATGCTAGTAACGGGTTGGGCACCCTTTTGCCTTCAGAACTGCCTCAATTCTTCGTGGCATAGATTCAACAAGGTGCTGGAAGCGTTCCTCAGGGAGTTTGGTCCATATTGACATGATGGCATCACACAGTTGCCGCAGATTTGTCGGCTGCATGTCCATGATGCGAATCTCCTGTTCCACCACATCCCAAAGATGCTCTATTGGATTGAGATCTGGTGACTGTGGAGGTCATTTCAGTACAGTGAACTCATTGTCATGTTCAAGAAACCAGTCTGAGATGATTCCAGCTTTATGACATGGCGCATTATCCTGCTGAAAGTAGCCATCAGAAGTTGGGTACATTGTGGTCATAAAGGGATGGACATGGTCAGCAACAATACTCAGGTAGGCTGTGGCATTGCAACGATGCTCAATTGGTACCAAGGGGCCCAAAGAGTGCCAAGAAAATATTCCCCACACCATGACACCACCACCACCAGCCTGAACCGTTGATACAAGGCAGGATGGATCCATGCTTTCATGTTGTAGACGCCAAATTCTGACCCTACCATCCGAATGTCGCAGCAGAAATCGAGACTCGTCAGACCAGGCAACGTTTTTCCAATCTTCTATTGTCCAATTTCGATGAGCTTGTGCAAATTGTAGCCTCAGTTTCCTGTTCTTAGCTGAAAGGAGTGGCACCCGGTGTGGTCTTCTGCTGCTGTAGCCCATCTGCCTCAAAGTTCGACGTACTGTGCGTTCAGAGATGCTCTTCTGCCCACCTTGGTTGTAACGGGTGGTTATTTGAGTCACTGTTGCCCTTCTATCAGCTCGAACCAGTCTGGCCATTCTCCTCTGACCTCTGGCATCATCAAGGCATTTCCGCCCACAGAACTGCCGCTCACTGGATGTTTTTTCTTTTTTGGACCATTCTCTGTAAACCCTAGAGATGGTTGTGTGTGAAAATCCCAGTAGATCAGCAGTTTCTGAAATACTCAGACCAGCCCTTCTGGCACCAACAATTATGCCATGTTCAAAGTCACTCAAATCACCTTTCTTCGCCATACTGATGCTCGGTTTGAACTGCAGGAGATTGTCTTGACCATGTCTACATGCCTAAATGCCATGAGTTGCCGCCATGTGATTGGCTGCTTAGAAATTAAGTGTTAACGAGCAGTTGGACAGGTGTACCTAATAAAGTGGCCGGTGAGTGTATGTTAAGATAGAAAAACTAACCTTAAACAGAGGGGGGACTCAAGTTTCAGCTCTCTAAAACCTTTAACACAGTGATAGAGTTGATTCCTTATGGCCATGCGGGGGACCAAGACAACTCGCCTGGTCAGCCAGGCCAACATTGGCCCTAACGACTCCCCTCTTTCAGAGGCAAAGACCAGTATCCGGCATTGCAGGCTAACAAAGACCTCAACAACTCCCCATTCCTAAGGGGAGGACCTCTTCGTCCACTTCAGTTTGCATGTTTTCTAAGCCATAACAACGTTTTGTTTGGGCTACTCTATAACGCTTGGAACTCAACGCTAATTCTGACATTTTGAATTGAAAAAAGCTTTCTGAAACGAAACGTCTTCAAACTTTGATACAAGGTCCAGTGTTTTGTTGTTTTTTTTTACTTTTTTGGAACTTTTTACGAAATTAAACCAGGCGCAACTAAAACTTTTCCACTTGTGGAATTTTTTTCTTTTATCTTATATGCAAAATGTTTATACATTTTTTTTAAATCTTGCAATAATTACTGCTCTGACGGGGTTTCTCTGTCGGCTAAAGGCTTGTTTTAGAGTCTCTATACTTCAGTTATATAGTTAATATAACATATTTGGCCTGTTGGATGGTCTCCTTAAAAACAAACATAAGTGCATTTCTATTTTCTGAGATGCTAAAAAAATGCTGGTAAATCGGCAAAGGTGGAAAAGAGAGGAAAGAGTCAGGAAAATGCTTGAAATCAACAAAATCATTGAAGTTATATTTGTTTTTCAGTATTGTGTAACACTTTTTTCCACGCAGGTGGCTTGGTTATTGACTAACAAATAATGACAGAGGAGAACATTCATTCATTTGACTGGCTTTTTTTCTATTTCCTAATAAATTAAACTGTTCAGCCAAAAGATTTTTCAGATGTTTTTTTTTTTTTTTTTACCCAAGATTTTGGATAAAAGCTGCTATTATAATATTGTGATACTTTGAGAAACAGATGCAACAGAAGATTTCTCTTCGTAAAGAAATCACAACAAAAGTCAGACTGCAACAAGAGCAGGAGTTGGCGCGTGATGATTTGTTTATGAGATTTAATCTTCTCAGATTTCCATCTTTCTTGTACCTGTCAGTCATTATGTGTTCAGCTGAGCCCTGAATCGATTAAAACCTGCCGGCAACGAGGCTAAGCAAACACAGTGCATCACATCAGGCTTTTTCAAGGTCTCTGTGTGTTACTGATTAATACAATTTCTCTCCAAACTGGAAGTGAATAAGTAAACTATAATTCAAATGTTCATTTCATTAGTTTTAGTACAAGAAGAGGAAACTGATTCTAAACCAACACTATAAACCACATTTTTATTAACCATAAAACAGAGCTTACTTGTGATTCTGATTTTCATAAACTCTTAAAGACACTTAAGTTTTTATTTTTTTGTCTAATGCTAGTGTATAAAGCAGCAACCTAAACAGCAGCCTGACAGGAATTAGCAGAGCACGGGTTGGAAAACGAGGTGCTGTTATGACAGCATGAAGGCTTTGAGCCCCGAGCGCTAAACAAAAAGACCCAAAACAATCAAGCTCTGAATTATTCACTTAACCTCTCAGGTCACAAAAGCCACTCCTCTTCTCATCTTACCCCATAAAAAGCTGACAGTTTGATTGACCTTCTAAGTCAAATCATCCTAGTTTCCCTTTTAAAAAACCCTCACAAGAATGCTTCAATGTCCGATAATCAGCTTTTTAAACTGCATTTTGATTTTGAAATAATCGATTGCAGAACTTTTTCTGTGCTCTTAAAATAGTGTCTCTTGTTATGCCATTTGTTGTGTCTTTAATGATAAGAGGTAAATGTGAGCATGCTGTTCTGTGAGTCGGAGATCTGATTAGGGGATGAACAATCTATCTTTACTTGAAACTTTTAGTGGCTTGATGATTGATAATGAAGATGATCGCTGGGGAAACTGGTTGCTGCAGAAGGTGGGAGTTTCATGTACGTACCACATTCATTTTGTTTATCCTGATCACTTTCTAAATATTTTGCACTATAATCTCATAAGGGAATATGATTATAGTAAATGTTTTATAAAATCTTAGAGACAAGCATTTTTGTTTGTAGAAAATGATATGCTACAAAAGTCAGCTTTTTTCTCTGAAGGAAACGTAATTCGAACGGGGAATCTAAGCAACATTTCTGCCATTTTCTGTGCCCATTTCCCCATCCTTATTCAAGGGAAAATTCACTCTACCAACCTGTGTAGATCATTTAACATGTTGTCGATTTAGGACTACTCATACAGATCCTACAAATGAAAGTCATTTTATTAAGATATCAGAGAAAGCTAGAGTGACCATAACACAGAGTAACAAGGCAGAGTCCCATCTTCACACTTCCAGCAAGAACCACAAATTTGTCTGTTTAGGAAAAATGTTTTTCTGGTAATTACCAACCAATTAGTCATTCAGACTTCCTTGTCTTCTAAACTTAATGACTGCACTTATTTCAGTAGCAGCTCTTCGGGTAAAAAGAGGTATCTGGCATGCCCCTTTCAAAAGTGATATATATGCCGCTTGCATTATGCCAGTTATAAAAGTTCTACACAAGATGTAGAAATGGCATATGCCACTTTCAAATCTGGAATGCCACAGGCAGTTTATAACTGGCATACCAGTTTCAAAATATATTCACTATTTAAAAATATTCCACTGTTTTACTGGCGTGCCATATGCACATATACAATAGGTAAGGTTAAGCATCTTTTGTTTTCAACCAAAGAAGAGGAAGCAAAGATCTGTATGCGATTAAGTCAGACCACATGACGTGTTTAGCCTAATGCAGATAGCTGCCATCAATTGCCTACTGTAACACTGATAACTGCACTGCTGCTTTCAGAACACTGTCAAAGAAAACACAGCTTTGTGAAAACAAGGATTGGTGGCATGCACAATGACTGTTTTCTCCGAGACATACATACACACTGTTACAACCACACACGTACATTAGCTTTTATAACTGAAAAAAAAATCTTGTCCATAAAACTGGAATATGATATTCATCAGCCATTTATTCAGATACGTGAATGTAAGCTGAATGTCACACCTGAGTTTATTAATTTGCCCCAATCAACATACAAATCATCAATGCCCATTTTTGCAAGAATTGTTTGGTAAGTGAAGATGAAGAAGAAAACTGGAAAATTATCCAAGTGCTTAAACAGAGGAAAGGAAGTTCATTTAAATGCCAAAAATACCACAGACATCAGATTGATGTGTCTGCAGTCATTCAGTCCTGTGGTTCTTGGTATCTGGGAAAAGGGTTGAAGGTGAGGCTTTGAGGCTGACTGGCAGACTCCTAAGCAGACTGACCTAACCCAATTCTGGACCCACTGCATTTCCCTACAGAGCCAACAGGTCTTTGGGTTTTGTTATAAACATGGCCTGTCACTACATCCTGCTGCACCTGGAATACCCAGCAAACTATACTAGGATCCTGTTTGTAGACTTCAGTTCTACCTTCAATACAAGCTCTCAGCCGAGCGTGCCTGACTCAACTTGCAGGTGGAACACAGACTTACTGACAGAGAAGAAGCACCACATGAAGCTGAGAAAACAGGTCTTCAAGTCCAGGACCATCAACAACGGTTTCCCTCAAATCTCTCCAGTCACCATTCCGTCAAACTCCGAAAGTTTACAGACGACACCTTCTTGATAGAGCTCATCCCTGAGGAATGAGTCTGCCTACAGCTGGGAGATAGGTCATCTGGTGCATCCAACAGTCTGGAGCTCAATGCTTTTGGACGCTTACTTCCACTTCCTGGGCCAAAGCGTTCTTAACCCAACTCGTCAAATATTGACACGCTGGGTGCATGACAGGTTGAAGCCATTTATCTTGGTGATCGAGGTTCATCTGGACCAGAACATCCCACAAAAAAAAAACACTAATCCCATCTACAAAAACAAAAAAATTACAAAAGCACTTAATGTAAAGAATGGAGTGCCCCAGGGCAAAGTATTCAAAACCCTTGGCATTAAAATAAAGGACATCTAGAAATTTAGATTTATTGAATTTTAAACTTTGCATAGTTGTTGGTCCCATACAGGCTGATCAAAGTATTTTAGTAAGTACTGGTCTACTGGGAATTTCACTTGGTTTACAAAGAATTATCAAAAGAAGAATAAATCTATTGAGAACTGATTGAATGGAGAAAACAATTGCTCTGTGAATGACAGAGGTAAGAAGAAGAAAGGCTAGTTTGATACAAAGGTAAAAGAAGCTCATTTAGCAACTTCTTAAACCAATGGTATGCAGAAAACCATCTATGTAATGCAAAACATGTCAGACCTTGAAGCAGATGAATTACATCAACAGAATACCTCGCACAGTTCCAATTCATTCTAGGTGAATACAAACTGAAGCAACAAATCACACATAGGCAATAAAATATTTGGAAAACTCCTGTCTGAAAAGTTCTGGTTTTGGCTCTCACATTCAGACACTCATGTTAAACATTGATACAAGCGTGGTGAGTAATAGTGTGGGGATCATTTAAGGAAACGCTGAGTCCATTTACACCAACAAACCTTTTTTAAACATTAAAACCTACCTCACTGGGGTTGCTGACCATGTCCACAGCTATAAAAACAAGTGTTTCCTCCTGTCACTAAAAACAGCAATTATCAAGCCGCTGTTGAATAAGAGCAACTGGGACAAACTGCAACTGCAGAACTACATGCCAATCTCAAAGCTTTCCCATCATCAGTAAAATTATTGAAAAAGTTGTGTTTCAACATTTAAATGCCCTTTTGACAATGAGAAGCTGCTTTGATGTCTTCAGATCTTCTGATCCAACCACAGAGCAGAGATCCGCCAGATTAATGTGTTCAATGACATACGTATAAATTCAGACTCCGGAAGAACCACAGTGCTGGTATTATTTGAACTCAGTACAGCATTTGAAACTGTTGATCAATTTATTTTATAAGAGCACCATTACAAATGGGTCTGCCTTCCTGGTACAGCACTGAACTGTTTTAAACCCTACCTATGGACAGGGCATTCCCCAAGGGTCTGATTTAGGGCCCCTTTTGTTTAATATCTACATGCTTGCCTCAACTCAAATCCTATTTATAAAAAACAAAATAAGTTACCGAAACTATGCCGACGATACACAGCTGTACATCATGTTGTCACTAGGTGAGCAGGAACCCATTCAAGCTCTGCGTAAATGCATAGAATAAATCAACACATGGGTATGATAACTTCTGGGCCATAAGATCAGCATTCAAAAGTTAGAACTAAGTTTTAGTTAATACAGGTAGCAACCAACAATCAGGCTCTAAATCTGGGTCCAGACTGCCTCAGAACTCAACTTTCAGAGGCACATACAGACAGCATCAAGGTCTGCCTTCCAGCAGCACATCTCCAGGATTAAAGAACTAATGTCTGGGCAAGACCTTAAAAAATGTGTTGAATGTGTTGACCTTAATTAGAACTGGTTACTGGAATAGTTTCTTCACAGTGCTAGCTAAAACGTTGATCATACAGCTGAAGAAATATATTTACTTCATAATTTTTTTTTTATTTCTACACAGTACAAAGAAAATATTAGCAAAAATATTTGGTACATGACATTTAACCAATGACCTTATAGGTACTTTTACATTTATAATTACTTTATTTATTTATAACCTTACATCTAATCCACCAGGTAGCCCTGTTGAACTCACAATTAATTCACTATATTTTGTTTTCCCAGATCTGATAAATTTACATTCAGTGTTTGAAACAGTTTATATACTACATAACACTCTATACATGTATTTTTATAGCAGAACACCACATATAATTATAAGCCTAATTGTTGACTTTATCATATTTAAAAGTAGTGTTGTGCCGATGCCATGTTTTGGCCCCGATACCGATACCCAATACCTGGCTGTACAGTATACCATTACCATCTGTTTGAAATTGATGTGTGTGTGTATATATGAAGAACTCCATACTACTTGGATGTAAAATAACTGCCATCATGGCTTTGTCAAGCTGCTGCCTACCTTTGTGAAGCAGGAAAAAGACTAAAACAAAGTGAATCCAGTAGAACTTTTTATTGCCTACTTGGAATGGGTGACAATAGTTGAATACACTTTTTGCTCTAAAAATACTATCAGTGCCCATTTTGTTGGTACTTGCTAATATAGATACCACCATTTTAGTGCTGGATGGGGGCCCTGCCGGATACTGGTATCAGTATCGGTGCAACACTATTTGAAAGTTCACCTCTATTTTTTTGAGCATCTGTGTTCATTAAAAATGTAGGAACAAAGGATGATGCACCCTTAGTTCAATGCCTACCCCCCCACCCCCATCCCAATTAGCATATGCAGATAAAAACCTCTAGAGCTGCCTACAAGGACCAGAAACAGAAGCAAACATAGTGAGACAGTGTTTAGTTCTTATTGCCCACATGTTTGAAGTAAACTCCCAGTAATCGGTTCTATATAAATGAACATGCCTTGTCTCAAATGAGCCTAGTGCAACCATCTTCGAGCAGAATAACGCACTATGTTGATTCAGCCAAAGTAAGTTTGAAGGATGCTCATCGTACTTAAATATTGTGGTGACTATTTCTGGTTCACTTCTCCTGCTGGCTTCCATGTTTGCAGGCTGCTGCTCTTTTGCGAACATAAAATACGAAATACTTCACTCTGCTTTGGCAGCCCTGAGAACTCTCATATGATTGGCTTAGGAACCAGGAAGTAAACACACTGGACCAAAGGTGTTCTGTACCATAACTCTCTTGGTTTGAAAGGGGAAATCTGGACAAAGATCTTGTTGATGGAGTAGACCAATAGTTTATAGGGAATGTTATTTCCATCCTGTGTTACAATTGACAATACTTTTGGTTGATTTCACTAAATATTTCTTGGTTATTGCTCCTTTAATATTGGGGACTAACTGTGCCATATCTAAGAATAAACACATAAATAAATAAATGCTCAATAAATAAATAAGCATTTAATCAATTGCCCCAAAAAATACAATAAACAAATTAATGTAGGTAGAAATTAATTATACAGTGAGACATAAATGTATATATCTCTTTTAACCAGCTTCTTTATTTACTCGCCTTTGTAATAATTACCTTCTTTATTTTTGTACATTATAATCTTAAACTTTATTTATTAATACTCATTTTTTAAAGTATTTATTTATGTGCATGTTTGTTTTATTTTGCCTTTGTACTTTTTTATCCTATTAATTTCTTCCATGCTAGTTATTTCTGCCTGTCGTTTTTACATTTCTGTATGCATTTCTGCCTCTTTATGCAAATAAGGAGGGGTGTGTCTTAGAGAGTCAACTTCTGCTCATTGGTTGGTGGCCCATCTTATTAAATCATAGAGCTCACAATATTAAGTTAAAAGTTCTTTAAAATTTTAAAAGTTAAAAATGTATTTTTAAATATGGCAGAGTTGGTCCTCCATACTCTAACAATGTTCTGAAGGGAAAAGGAAATTCAACCCAGTACCTAATAAAGTGGCCAGTGTAATGTAATTAAGTTATAATGTGGTATTCTCACCCAAAAAGTATCAGAATGATCTAAAATCAGACACTTGTTGATGCCTAAATAAAAGTAAAAGATAAACAAATATATTTTAAATATAGGGTGAAACAATAACTGAGAGAATTAAAAAGAAAATCACATCAAATCAAGTTAAAAATCTGTTATAAATCCATAGAAAAAGTGAAAAGGGAGCTAAAAAAAAAAAAAAAAAAACCTTTTAAGAATTAAAAGATGATATGATGCCTCAGAGCTGCTTTTTAAGAAGCTACTTTAAAAGCATCACTGCTGATAGAGGATGTAAATAAAGTCTGAAAAGTCTCCAGATGATGCACAGAAAAATGACTCATCGTCAGTGACGTCACAGTTTACGGTCACAGTTTAAAACCAGTCACTCTGACTTAAAGCGGAATTTCCTCTGGTTCCTTTTACTCCTTGAATTAAAAAAAAGGCTTTATTACATTTAACAAATGCTTTGTAAATAAAAACAGACTGTAAGAATTTTCAGTTCTTGAAATGTTTTAAAACTCACAGAAAGTAGTTTAGTAACACAAAAGTAAGCAAATACAGTCGATAACTGTCATAGAAGTTAGAGAAAAGTTTTCCCTTTCTGTACCCAAATATAACTAACTCCACTTCTTCCTTTTTCATTCTTTCCGCTACTTTCTCGTTAGTTTTCCCCGGGGAGGAGGCAGTTCCTTTCTTCCTACATCTTTTCTCCTAAAAACCCTTCTCTGAAAGCTTCACCTTGGCTCCTCAAAGATCAGCGGAGGACTAAAGGAAGTGAAAAGAAGCAGGCGCGTGGTTCTTACCGTAAAGCCGCGCGTCTCCCTGCGGGTTTCTGTGTGCAAACAGAAATAAAAAGAATGGAGGTCTAAAGTGTTGGCCCTGCAGAACCCACTCGCTCCTGCTCCATTCCCCTCCTCTGTGTTTCTCCTCCCTCCCGGAGCCTCCACTCCCCTCCTATGCTCACTATTAGATTTTCACAGAACTTGAACAAGGAAGCCAAACGAGGTCACGTGACACAAAGATTTAATTAAGATATCTGGAGCTATAATGACCTCTAGTTGGCAAGAGTGAGACATGAGTAACTAATTGAAGACCTAATTGAAGATGGAAAAAATTCATGTCACACTTTTTTTTTGTTCTAGCTAAAGAAATTTGAACTTTAAAATACATTCAATTATTTAACTAAGAGCAACAATAGGATGAAAATCTACAGTTACGCAGAGGTCACTACATAATTAGATGTGAACAACATGTTTATAGTTTACAATACAGCATTGTTGCATAAGGAGCTATGTAAACAGAAGGACAGTAAGCAATATCCCTTAGCAAAAAGTAGTTTATTCAAGTATACTAAAAGTGCACTAATTTCATACTTAAAATCAGGCAGTGCACTTAGAGTTTACTTATTCTAAACTATATTTCATATACTTATCAATAATATAGTCACTGTTTACTTTACTGTTTACTAAGGTAGACTTTAAGTCTACTTTAGTAAACTTAAAAATGTCCCAATTTAGTACGAAGAATTATTACTTTAGTAATACTTCAAGTACACTAAAAGTACATTGTTTCGTATATTTTCTAAACTTATACTTATACTTAAGTATTCTTAATAGAATTTACTTCAAGTATACTACATTTTGCTATGGGATAGGAGGATGATTAAATTTGTTTATAGATGTTGGAGATCGGCCTGTTTTCCAGTGTAGTCCTGTTTCTCTTACTGTGACTGGCTGGATTTGCTCTCTTTATCCTCTGACATGGGAGTTGGCTCGGAGCTGCTTTTTGTATCTCTGCTTCTGTCTCCTTGAACCCCAGTTAGCCTCGGCAGATGGCCGCTCACACTGAGCCTTGTTCTACTGGAGGTTTCTTCCTGTTAAAAGGGAGTTTTTCCTCTCCACTGTCGCTACGAGCATGCTTATTGTGAGGAATTTCATTCGAGTCAATGAGTCGATGTAATCAATTGGTTTTCCTTAGATAGAAAACATTGAATCAATCTGGCTGTATGATCTGGTGAACTGTAAAGTGCCTTGAGATGACATGTGTTGTGAATTGGTGCTATATGAATAAACTGAGTCGAAAAATGAAATGAATAAAAGGTTGTGTTACATTTAATCCTTTACTATTAAAAACGCACTTGTATAATAGAAACATTATATGATTGTAGGAAACACAGATGTAATGATGCAGGGCAGCCTCATGGTGAAGCAGCTGGCCTCAGTGCTGCATTATGGAAGAAATCTGTTTGGTATGTTACCATAAAATTAGGGCTGCAACTAATGATTATTCTGCAAATTGATTAATGTGTCGATTAGTTTTTCGATTAATCAATTAATAATCAGATAGCCAAAGGTTCTTTAAAGAAGATCTTTTACTAAATGAAACAAGGTGAAACAGAAATTTTCCTCTTGAGGAGTTCTGGATGGATAATATTGAAAGACAAAAACTTTTTTTTATATCTCAAATGAAAAATGTTTACATATTTTTTACAATCTTGTTATAATTCCTGCTCTGAGTATGTTGCTCTGTCGGCTAAAGTCACATTTTAGTGGCCCTATACTCCAGTTAATGATTAATCAGTTATTAATTTAGTTGATGATTATTTAAATAATCGATCAATATGCTTAATTTTTATACATAAAAAATAAAATACATGAAATAGGCTACACAGAGTAACTACAGCCCAGACGTACAACTTCTATAGTGAAGTTCATATTTTAAACGCTCAGTGTCAGTTCGTCTTATAGTTCCAGTGCAAATATAAATACATTAATTTACCGTCCCTTGAATGTACTATTTTGCATGATATAGAGAGACCATATTAGATTAAAAAAAATATAAAAATAAGAGTGGGGTTTACCTCTGCACAATTCTATAACTTCAATAGAAAATACAGGATAAATCCACATATAACAGACTTATTTAGAATATATTTGGTTAAATAGGCATGGTCTTAGTTGCTGGTAAGTTTAAATGCAATCCTTTTCAAAGTGTAAAAAAGTCCTAATTCCACATTCATCAGAGCCAGTGATGCTTTAAACATTGATAAACAGCATCTAGTGAGTGTAGTGCTTATAAGATTTGTATTAATGTAGCAAGAAATACTGCTGTTCTCTTTAAACAAAATAAGCCCAGATGCTCACATTAGGCATAAAAAAGAGCATGCATATGTTTGCATAGGACCAATGACATCAGACCAATGAAACTGAAAACAAATAGTGTCCCTATCAAAGTTGAAATCAAACCTAAGCCCTTGGGTATAGTGAATTCTCTGTGAGAGTTTGTACCATTGTGAGTTATTTTAAGATGGGCAATGTATTCATATCTATGGAAGAGGATTAGGGTCACTGAAAAATAACAAAAAGTTCACTGATTTTCAAATTTTATTTCAGTACAATATGAGAAAAAAGTCACAATTCGGCCTTTTTTCTCTGAATCCTGACTTTAATCTCAGAATTTTGGATCTTATTGTAGATGGGCACCATGAAGGAAGAGATGTGGGAGCATTCAGCTTCACTGACAAAGATGTGAGTTGTTTGAGAGGGCCAGTTGATGAAAAATGACAAAATTAGGCAACTCTTTACGTGCCCGGTGATGCTATTTAATTAATGGAAGAGCAGAAGGTCATTAAAACCAGAGAGCTAGTCTCTAAAACAGACATGGCTAGAGCTTGATGCTAACATGTTTGTTAGCTATCAGAATTCAGTCAAAATCTGAGAAAAAAAGGTTGAATTCCCATATTAAAATTACATAATATTTAAAAATCAGTTAACTTTTTTTATTTTTTCAGTGGTCCTAATCCTCTTCCGTACATATCCCATCAGTCAGGAACAGAGGAACAATTAAACCAAACAATTAAAAGATTAATACTCACACAATAGAATTTAACATTGTGTTTGTTTTACAACTTAAGGTTCCTGGAGAAGATATTTTCTTAAACTTAAATTTAGTCTAAATGTGTTTTCTTATTTACATCCCTGGAACTTTAAACATTTTTTGTGTCGACTAGGGCCGCAACTGAAGATTATTTTGCGAATCAATTAATTTGTCGATGATTTTTTATTAATCAATTAATAATCTGATAGCGAAGGGTTCCTTGAAGAATATTTTTTATTAAATTAAACCAGGTGAATTTCAAACTTTTCCACTTGAGGAATTATGGGTATATTTATAGCATGTAGCATATTCA
This sequence comes from Cyprinodon diabolis, assembly GCA_030533445.1. Classification (NCBI taxonomy): domain Eukaryota; kingdom Metazoa; phylum Chordata; class Actinopteri; order Cyprinodontiformes; family Cyprinodontidae; genus Cyprinodon; species Cyprinodon diabolis. Next base: position 16,171,393 of record CM060073.1, read on the forward strand.
CAGATAATTTTTTTTACTCCTAAATGCAAAATGTTTATTCACTTTTTTTCAATCTTGGTATAATTACTAGTGTTGCACCGATACCAGTATCAGGTAGGGCTCCGATCCATCAGTAAAATGGTGATATCAGTATCAGCAAGTACCAACAAATAAGGCACTGATACCATTTTAGGGGAGACACAGCTTTTATTTTATTATTACACATATGTTAAAAGTGCAGCACGCATTTGAATGAAACCCCCTCTAAACCAATACTTTACAGAACCAACATTTTTAGTGCATTTCCCCCCCAGCTTCACATCTCAGGACTAACATCCTTTGCTATATATTCTTTGCAGAAGCTACAGTTCCGTTAGCTTGGAAGGAGGATAGCTTTTATGTCTTTTCAGGGATTCAGAATCAGGCATCAGTCTAAAGTTTGCTTTGGCCAATCCAAGCATGAATATGTTTTGATCTAAACCACTCCTGTAGCTCTGTCTATGTTACTGGGGTTTCTGTTCTGAAAGAGGAACCTTTGTTTCAATCTGCCTTTAACAGGTTTCCTTCCTCTATTCATCCATCCATCTTCCCCTTAACTCTGGCCAGGTTCCTTGTCTCTGCTAAAGAAAATGATCCCCACATCATGATGATGTCACCCCCATGTTTCACCATGGAGTATTCAGCATTATATGTACACACATACATACACATACATACAAATCTAAATATCACTCATGAGCTTTATTATGGTCTCAGTAATATCATCTCCTCCATGTATTTGCTTTATTTTTCTTCAAACAACTGCTTCCTCTTTTCAACTCTTCCATAGGGTCCAGCTTTGCAGGGCGCACGGTTGTTCATTTACAGTTGAAAGTCTGTAATAGTATTCTTAGGCTTACATTAAGTTAGCTGCTAATTTGCTGTGCTTTGAATTAACCAAAAGTAAAAAAGGTTAAAGGGTTGGAAAAACTTTTGCACAGTATATTAGCCTCTGCTGCTTTACCTGTATGGGTCCCAGTCCTAATGTATTGGAGTACTGATAAATTATTTCTTCTTTACATGGTAGATTTGATAATATTCCCATAAGAAATCTGCACAGTTAGGTGTTACCAAAATTTCTCCTCTTAGGGTAGTAAAGGAGAAAGAATGCGAACGTTTATCACTGTGACATTTCTTAACCACCGCCCCTGTAATCAGTCTACCAGGCTTTTGGATGAGACTGAGCCAAATCGTTGCATATCTCCTGCAGCTGGGACCCTTGAAAACTGTGTTTTTTAATTCAGAATTTTAATATTACTCAAGCTGTAGGAGGAGGGGGAAAAAAACACTGCCATCCTGCCTGCTGAGGTCACTGCTCCTTTCCCACAATGTGCTCTAACTCCTGTATTATAAATATTTGAACCAAATTTAAAATGGTTTCTACTGAAATACAAACAAATTGTAGGGGGAAAAAATGCTGCTAAAGGTTCTAATCTGTTTTTTTTTTTTTTAACCTTCTCAGACATTTTGCTCTTCTCATCGTCAAGTTCTGACAAAATGTAAGTTTTTTTCAAATGTCCACAGGATAAGACAAAAATATTTATAGAGGACTCAAACAATTCGTATGCAATATTAGCTAAAAAATAATCTATAAACACAACGATAGTACAAAGGCAATTCATTAAAAACAAAAAAGCATCCTTATTTTATTTGAGGAACTCCTGATGACAATAGGATGGTTGTAGCTGATTACTGCCTGTTCTGCTGCTGCTATTAAATGGAGAGTTGAATAAAAAACCTTTGACATAGAGGGAGGCTGATAAATGAATGCCGTTTGTTGCATATTGTTGTTTAATGTACAGAGTTAAACTGCAAAAGGAACTAATGTGTTCCAAAGACATTGGGTCATATTATCTGGAACAGAACAAAACAAAACAAAACAAAAAACAGATATTTTATCATTTTATTTCCATGACTATAACAGCAATGTGTGAAAATCTCCTCACATATTGATGCACATTAACCACTAGATGTCACATGTCCACATAATATTAGTGAATTAACTGAGAAAACCCCAAACACTGACTATATAAATAATTGCTTATTCCCTCTCTATTCCCTCCTTGCATTTAAGGCTGCTTCTTTAAAGAATGAGATTTAACATACATAAACAATTTTATTCTTTAATAACTGCAGTCAAAATATCTGGATTATATAGCAGAGCGCTCCATCATCCACTGCCTATACCTGCTTTTCCTCACAATGTCAATGGAAGTAAATTAAAGTAAAGAGGTTGAAAAGAAGCAAGCATTAATCGAGAATGTAAGAGAATCCTGTGCTTTAGGTATTACTGAGCTCCTAACAGAAAAAGCCGGAGCATGCAGCGGGGAGACAGATGGATGGCTTTCCCTATCAAAGCTGTAATCCCAGTGACTGAATGTTTGGTGAATAAAAGACAAAGAAAGGATGGTTGGATAACACACAAGTCTTGAGGAAAACAATGTGCACTGTGCTGATGAGTCTTTATTTGAGTCTCTTTCTCCTTGCAATATGATACATTCCTATTGCTGCTGCACTTAATGTTGCGTATTTATCTTATTATATCGTGATTTCATCATATTTGCATGAGCTGTATGCAACTAAATTGTGTTCTGTATAAACCCTGTGCAAACAAAATTCCATTAAAGTAAATTTACTAAGTATTTGTTTATACCAACAGTAACATTTATAGGGAAATACGGGACTGTTTTTTTGTTTTTGTACTAAAAACGAGTAGTTGAAATATAATGTATTTCTTAAATACCTACAAACAAAGGTGGAAATCCAGACCTGTCTGAATATCTAATCAACAAGTGATCAAAAACAAGTTGCTTTCATACTTTGACCACAAGGTGGTGCTAAAACTTCACCATGGACAGTCCCTAAGCTACTCTCTCACTGCTGAAGATAAACACTAAAGAGAAGACTGTCTAACAGAGGAAACTTACTGATTGCCCTTCCTCACCTTTGATTATAAACGATGTAGTTGGATAACATCAATCAAGATGTTTTCCAAGTCATCATTCAACTTACTGTAAAATACATATTACTTGGTATTTTATAGATCAACCAAAAAAAGCCTTGATGTCATTGCTCTGAGACCTATTTGCTCTTTTTATATACCACTTTTCAACCTTGAATAACTAATTTGATTTAAATTGGACCTGCATCTTAATAAAACCAAAATAAAACAGTTGACAAAAACAGTTTAGTGCATTGCATAAGAGATCTGCACGATAGTGTAGCCTATGGAGTTAGTAAACTCATAAAGCTAAATATGTTTCAGTTAAGTTTTAAGTCATTCTCTAAAATAAGAGAAAAAAAAAAGTTTAGAAATTGCAACAACATATATTCTACCATCATAAGGCTCTTTATTTATTTACTTGTTTATTTTATTTGCTTTTTTTTTTTCATCGGGGGTAATTTTATATTTTATTTTTTTAGTTTACCCCCCCAAAAAAATCAATGAAATAATAGTGGAATTTTGTAGTTTTTGAAATACTATTCATCTTTAAAATAGAAGAAATCACACATAACTAAGAAAATAACTTATATTCAGTTGATTAAGAATACTGATGAGAGTTGGCCAACAAAAATGAAGTAGTAAAAGTGACGAGAAAGTGACGTAAAAATGACGTGAAAATCGGGGTACTAAATGGAGAAGGGGTCGAAATGAAAATTCTTAAAAAAAAATTAAAAAAAGCAGTTTAATTTTAGAATTAATTTCATGAATGAAAATAATCCTTCAACTGTAACGCTAACTTAAAAATAAACGTCAGTTGCTCAAGTTAAACTACCTTAATACAAAAACAATCAGGCGACTTTAAAAACTCTAAACTTAGGGGGCTCGGTCCAAAGTTTTGTGTGACGTAACGCTCACTGATTGGCTGCCACTGATCATGGTAACTGATGGGCGGGCTCCAGGAAAATAGTAGTTGACGTCATTTCGGCCGTTGGCATAGAGTGAAACAAACATGGCGACAGATTCAAGTGGACTGGGCTTTCCTCTGACTTTATTTGTGTTTTTTTGCGTGTTGGCGGCCAGTGAGACCGAGGCAGCGGTCCCGGAGTCACGGGGCGTAACTCGGATAATCGGCATGCGGCTCGAGAAGAGCAACAGGCCGGCCGAGACCACCGAGACGGGAGTTATTCAGGTGACCGAGGGCAGCGAGATCTTCATCAGGTTCTACGGACTCCAACTGTTTCCCAACAGCTCGGAACTCATCAGATTCGCCGAACTTTACGACAACGTTGGAGAGGACGATCAGTTTGGCGCGCGTGACGTTCAGTTAAACAGGACTTGTCCGGAACACTCCAAGGATGTTTTAGTGAATGGGCCCATGCAGGTAAGCAACCAGAACACCGCCGGACTTGTCAACCTCACCATCAAGCAGCTTCGGAAAAGTGAAATGTCCAAAGTGTTCGGGCTGTGCGTCCTCCAACCCCAGGAGCAGAAGTGGATCCTGCTGGATGATAATGACGGCAGGCTGCGGGTGGTGGAGGAGGAGAAGTCCCTGCTGCCTATTTGGCTGCAGGTGATCCTCATCTGCTGCCTGTTGGTGCTGTCCGGCATGTTCAGCGGGCTCAACTTGGGGCTGATGGCGCTGGACCCCATGGAGCTCCGCATCGTGCAGAGCTGCGGCACCGAGAAGGAGAAGAAATACGCCCGAAAGATCGAACCCATCCGCAGGAAGGGGAACTACCTGCTCTGCTCGCTGTTGCTCGGCAACGTCCTGGTCAACACCACCCTCACCATCCTCCTGGATGACCTCACTAAATCCGGACTCGGGGCCGTGGTGGCTTCCACCGTGGGCATCGTGATCTTTGGGGAGATCGTCCCCCAGGCGCTGTGCTCCCGGCACGGCCTGGCAGTGGGTGCCAACACCATCATGCTCACCAAGCTCTTCATGCTGCTCACCTTCCCTCTCTCCTGGCCCATCAGCAAGCTGCTAGACTGCGTGCTGGGGCAGGAGATCGGAACCGTCTACAACCGGGAGAAGCTGGTGGAAATGCTGAAGGTGACCGAACCCTACAACGACCTGGTGAAAGAGGAGCTCAACATGATCCAAGGGGCGCTGGAGCTCAGGACCAAAACGGTGGAGGACGTGATGACGCCTGTGAACAACTGCTTCATGATCAGCAGCGATGCTGTGCTCGACTTCAACACCATGTCAGAGATCATGGAGAGCGGCTACACCCGGATCCCTGTGTATGAGGACGAGCGGTCCAACATAGTGGACATCCTCTTCGTCAAGGACCTGGCCTTTGTGGACCCAGACGACTGCACCACCCTGAAGACCATCACCAAGTTCTACAACCACCCAGTCCACTTTGTCTTCCATGATACCAAGCTGGATGCCATGCTGGAGGAGTTTAAGAAAGGTTTGTGGAAATCTTTTTCTCTGATGGTGTTCTGGAAATAAGTATGACATGGAAACACTTTCTGATCTGTCATAAAACCATAACCTCTGACACATATACACCAATTATATCCTCAGGTTTGGCATCTGTCAACCCTTTATAGGGCAAATAACCGTTTTTGATCACAGGACAAACCTCCCTCGGTGAGGTCTAGAAGCAGAAGATCTATATCCATCCATTCAGTAAAGATCCTGCTGCATGTCTGCACATCTTATTTTGGCATTTGACCAATTAGATGAGCCCTTTAATGATATATTACCTACTGTAAATTAAGTTAAAAAAAGTTAACAAGTCAAAAAAAAGGGTAAAAAGCTCATTTGAAAAGTTAAAAAGTAAACGTAAAAAGTTAATAAGCCTAGTTAACAATTATATTTACGCTTATAAACTAAAAAATGTAAGTGCCAGTATCAGCATTATTGCCTCTAAGGTTGTTAAATGTGTTGCTTTCACTCTTAGAGTGTTTTTTTATGCATTTCTTTCTTTCTTCCAATAACACTATTGGCTTGAAATTTTGATTTTCAAAGTAATTGACTGAGTGCCATATAAAGGGTTAAAGCAGAGCTGCACCAATCAGTCACCCAAACATAAAAACTGCTAAATATTCTCCTCTGATTGGAGGTTAGGTATGGAAATATATATATATTTCTATTTTAAGAAGTGGATCTAAACTGAAATGCTGATATTTTAAGTCTTTTAATGTCAGTCAACAACATTCAGATTCATAATTTCTCAGTTTTATAAAGAATGGTGATGCAAAGATGGGAAACTTTGTGTTATTTATTTTTTTTTTGCCTTAGTCTTGATGAAATATTTCCATAGGAAAAGACTGATCTGTGCGTCTCATAACCTAAAAGAACAACAGCAGAGAACCAGCAGTGACGTTATGTTTTATTGATGCATGAGGGGAACAAGGGTCCAATAGATTAGCTACAGCAGCCCAAACTACTAGAAAGATTAGTGCTGCTTCTGATAGAAAATGTAAAAAAAAAACACTACAAAGCACTAAGGTAACCATACCGGTCATACTGTTATGCCTGATAGGTGCTGCATTTTTAATAATGCTTACAGGTTTTTTTCTCCCTAAACTGTTGCATTTCATTTCAAGTTTATGCTTATTCTACTCTAATATTTTACCCAGACCCAGACCTTACCCAGATTTTGATATTTTGAAAGTGTTGAAAAATTGTTGAAAGGATGTATTTTTGGGTTACCTTGGACTGCTAGTTCAAAACAAACAGATGAAAGACCAAATCCTGTGGGGCAGTTTAATAAACATGTTAGCCAGAAACCAGAGATAAAACAGAGAGAGACAGATCATGTTATTTATTATCTGTCATTACCAACTAGATGTTTGAAAATCACTATATTGGAATATGCTGATGAAGGTTCTCAGTCATCCAGGTCATAGTCATCACAGAGGAACGAGGGACCTACCCGCTCCAGCCGGTGAACAATACCTCCTTAACGACCGACTCTTAACAATCATAGACAGGTTTCAGGTATTACAGGAGACAATCCCCCCCTTAACGGCACCCCCCCCCCTTTAACGACCGACCCTCAGAATCATAGACAGGTTTCAGATATTACAGGCTAACGATGGAACCAAACGACCCATTCATCAGTTACCATTTAAATGTTTCCAAGCGATACAAGGCTTTGTCTATATAAGACTCATACTCACTGCGGATCCAGACATTTGAATTGAGAAAGCTTCCTGGAGAGGTGGCGAAACGTCTTCAAATCTTGGAAACCAAGTCCAGTGGATATTTTTTGAATTTTTACGGAATCACTATATTGGAAAATACAACTCAGTAGTTTTTATTTAAGTCATTTGAAATGTAAAAAGACATGACAGCAGTACATCCTTTAAGTTCAGGAGCTTTTTTGTTGTCAAAGAGGAATAGATAAGTGTCAACATTTTAACAAACCCAAAAAAATACGCATCATATTAGGCAAACAAATATATCCCTCAGAAAACCCCAAATAAATATTGATCAACAACAATGAGATATAAAAAAATCTACTTTGTTGGCTCTGGAAAACAAAGCAATGACTCAAGCATTTTTGCACATTGTTCTACCTATAGATAAGTAAACAACTCTGATGTTCTGATTCCGGTGTAGAAGAGGTTTAGGTTAATCTCTGTGGAACTGAATAGCATCAGGAGGAAGTAGCTGATGCTGCGGACGATCACCTGGCCTTCATTAGGAAACCATCTCTGCTCTTCTAAAGCTTCTGTGACATGAAACAAGTTCTAGTTTAATGCAGCCGTCTCTGTCAGTGACTGTATTGAGGCGTTTGGTCATGGAGCTGTGAGGATTACCAAACAGAAGGTCTGTTTGGAATGTAAACAGTAATTATCTGAAGAAAAAAAGTTCACTGTTTTCATCTAAAGCCGTTTTTGAAGACAGGTTATGCTGCTGAGCCCTTTGGTGAAGGCTGGTAGCAGTTTGGGGGTTTCACAGGTAGAACATTAGTTAACTTCATGGGTTTTTTTAACCTGCAAATTAACTGACAACAGGGTAACCGTTTGGTCTCAATGTGATACCTAATCATAACTGTGTTGGCACAAATGGAATGACTCAATCTATCTCACTGCATGATGTGCTTAAAAAGGAAGTGGCTCTGCAAGTTAACAAATGCACTTCAGCAGACAGACTTCTCAGAGTTGTTTGTGTTTGTCTTGTGTTTCTAATTAACCAGTATAAATAAGGTCTAGAACGGATGTAGCGTCCTGTGTGACATTTGGCTAAAGAAAACGTTCTGCAGCCTGGTCTGGAAGGTGGGAGGCTTCAACAAGCTGCAGTGTCTCCATATAAACACGCATAAATCTGCCTGCACAGCGGCTCCTTCATAAGGCAGCAAGTACCAAATGCCTTGCTTTTTATTAAGCATTACTCTTTAACGTGTTTGGTATCATAAATATTGACTATGTCCTGTTGGAACATTTGATTGAAACAGAATAAAACATAAAGGTGTACAAGTAAAAAAAAAAGGTTTAATATTTTTTTTTTCCCCATACATGTATATAGTAAGATAACGGCCTATAAAATTGGTGTCTGAATTTTTAAAAGTAAAAAAGCATACCATGATTGAATAGAAGATCTGTATTTGTGGCTTGTTTTCAACTCTTACATACATGCAAGATTAAACGCTTCATATGTGACAGTACTTATTAAAGTTTAGCAACAATACAAGTACCAATCGCAATGTATGAGTAGATTTGTGATTCGTACTTGAATTGTTGCCAAGCTGTGACTTCTAAATTTGAATTCTCACAGATGAAACCGTTGATGTGACTCGTAGGTATGTATTAAATTGATTGACATATTCTTTTACAGTTATGTCGCACTATGTGTATGCCCTTACAATCGCTGTAATAATACCGTAAATCCTCTAATATAGGACGGGGCCTTTATTTCACTCAGGTACATCTTGGTCCAGGCCATTATTGGAAGGAGGCCAGAATTAGAGTCAGGCCTCTATTTCTATTTGATCAAAACAGACTACCAGCGGAAGGAATAAAAACAAGATTTGAACCTATAAAATACTAGGTTAATTTATTGAAAAAGTACAGTTACCATAACGGTATACAGTACATTATTCAGACATCTTCCTGCAGCTGCAATTTTTCTGCACAGCAATACGAAGAAAAAAAGACACAGAATGGAATCTTGGCCAAACTGACTTGCGAAACAAAGTTTAAAAACAATGAATGGAAACTGTTCTGCCATCACAGCGAAATTGTATTTGAGGCAGGCTAAGTGGAAGTAGGCTACCAGTATCATAAATTTGAAGGGAAATTCAGAACAACAAAGGCCAGCGAAATTCTGTCATTTTAACGCTGCCTGGTTACCACCAGACCTACCGGTAATCACATTTGTCTTTCAGATCAGAACGATTGTGTAAGGCCTCTACAATCTCTGTGTAATGATGGGACTTCCCATGCTTATGGATTTGATTCGTTAGCAAACATTGCCCCCCTGTGGTCCTTGTATGTTACCATCACAAGTTGTTCAGGACTGCCCAGGAACATCGTTCGTTCTAATTATAGCCCCGGCCTGTATAAGAGTCCGGCCACTGTTTACCTCCGCCGGCAGCGAGACCTGCCATTAGAGTCCCGGCCCCTAATGGAATACAGGCCAATATTAGAAGATTTACGGTAAGTTGAGATGCACTTATTTAGATTTTCCAATCTCATACCGATTCCTGGGCTGAGCGGATACCGATCCGATTCAACTTTTGAATGAATGAACTGTATATCTTGCCATGAGCGCATCTCCATTAAATCTGTAGCTTATGTTATACGCCTTAAAGGATTCAACATTAATATGTTGTAAAAATATAACATAATAAACTAAGCTTGGTAAAACACAAAAATGCAGATTGAGGCCTGCTTATATATATATATATATATATATATATATATATATATATATATATATATATATATATATATATATATATACATATAACCCCTTTGCCATCATTTTTATAAATGGATATCCGTCTTAGTTTCTTCTCCTTTTTCTGTCCTGTGTGGTAACAAACCTACTTTGAGCATATTACTGCCACCTAAAGGCCTGGGGTGAGAACTCTAGTGTCTTACTTTGTTTAATTGTAATGTGACCGAAATCTAGTGCTTCTGCGATATGAAGATTGCGTTTTAATAAATTGCGGGAATATTTCAAATGCTAACATTTGTCCGGCCCTAGTTGTTTTTATCTATCATCTAGATTGTTTAAAGGGGGATAGTCACATTCTATGACAAATTTCTAAATGTAAAACAAAATCTAATTGGTATTTAACAGCAGCAAAAGTTAAACGGCATGCTCATTGTTGCAGATTGTTTTTAATTAGTCTTTCTTTGGATTTGAGTCATTACCATAAGAACAAACATTAAAAGCACACCCAATAAACAATAAACTCAGTAGGAATATTTCGTATAACAATGTTAGTTATTTAAAATAAACATTTAAAAAACACTTTTTAACCCAGTGAGCACCTGCATCTTGATTAAAAAGGTTAAATGCTTGCTTGAAAAAAAAACCCCCACAAACAGTTGAAATGCTAAAGATTTATATCATATGTTAGCTATGTATCGGCAACAGGTAGAGGAGGAGCAGGGTGTTGCCGTGTAGGAACTGAGTGAGATTCTTAATTTTTTTAACATCTCTTTCTAAGCTATTTTCTGATACCAGCCTTATGAGGGTGCATGTTAGGATATGAAATAACCCATATTTACTAAAAAATAGAGGTACATGCTTGCAGCATTTTACTTTAAAATATCCAGTCCAGAGAGGATCAGTGATCAGAAGCAGATCATTTGAGTTTAAGTTGAAGAAGACTAAAACCTTAGGATCAAAGAGAGACTTCAGAGCCGACAGACTGTAAAAGTAACCATTTAGGCTTGCAGTGAATCTTAGCTGTGGTTTGTTAGCGGCGTTCATGTCAGATCAGATCTTATCTATTTCCTGCCTGTCAGCAAGCTTCTAATATTTTCTGAGCTGCTAATAGGTCCCTGGTTAAGATTGATCAGTTTCTATTTGTTTTAGTTGTGCATGAAGAATCAGCAGCTGTACCATTGAAACCGCCTGAGCTGAACATCAGCTCGTCGCTGTGTGGTTCACTGTGTTGTAAGACGGTAGTTAATTCTGTGAAATGATTTTAGAACTTGAGAACTTAAAGCTAGAGATGCTCTAGATTATTATTCTTACCATGTCATGCTGTGGTCAGGTCACAGTGGGCCCTCAGCCCCCCTGCTCATGCTCTGACCCGACTCCCCGCTTGCATCTCGAGTTTCCTCTCACCTGCTGCTTGGCATCGGTTACCTTGGTGAAGGCATCTTGCAGCGTCACTGTGTACACAGACAGCTTCCTTATTGCTGAGCGGCTACTCCATAACGTTTAGATTGTTGACTCGTTTAATAAAAATCATTCTAATTTTGTTCGCATGTAGCTCTCCAAACACTTGGAGGATGAAGAAGCTTGTTTATCACCAAGCTTCTCTCATACACTGATAGCAGGAAATTCTTCAAGTATTTTTCCTTTTTTTTTAAAATAAAAAAAATGGTTTTGTGTAAGTTGATTTACAGAATAGATAAAAGACTCTCTTTTTACCCCGACGACATGTGAGCTTTATGGATGTTGAGCATCAGGCGTAAATTTTAAAAGTCCACAACAGCAAGTGAAGCGTGAAGTTCCTGGAGGCACGACGAACTATGTCAACAGAGTCACATGCTGCAGCCTCAATCACTGACTTATATTGCTCCTGCATCTAAGCTTCTATTTAGTAAAATCAACATTAGGTTGAGTGTGTTAAATAAATAGATATATTTTTATTTTCCAGTAGTTTACTGTTGTTTCCAGCTCTTAAAGTGACTTTGTTTCAGGTTGATATGTACTGTATTGATGACATTGATTGACTGTTGAGTGGCTGAGTAAGATTTGCACAAGACTTAGCAAAAGTTTTGCTTCAAAGCGTTTGAAGAAATGAACCAGCTTGCATTTTTCTTGTGGTTATCGTTTAGTGGGAAGTTCTCTGGCCTCCCAAAAGAGCCAGCAAACATACTGGTTTGTTAGTTCATTATCTGCTGGTGGTCATACCAGGGTTTTTACAGGGTAGTAAAAATCATTAAAAGTCATTAAATAATTATTTTTTAAATTAAGCCCTGGATTGACATTAACATTCATTAAACGTGATTTTTGTGTCATTTAGAAGTCTTTATTTTACAAAAAAAGTTTATAAAAACAATTTTCGTCAGATATGTCGCAATATATCTGTGCAGAACATATGTTTGGAAAAGAAGCTTGAGGCGGAGAAAAAGCTAGAGAATGGGGAAATGCTAATTTCAACCAAAGAGGCTGGACATCGGGGAATGGCTGTAGCCTGCAATGGTAAAGATGATGAAGGATTTTGCAGTGTATATATGAGAGTACTTGTTGGGTACTTGTTGATGGCATTAAAGAGTTAGAAGAGCATTAAAAAGCATTAAATTAGAGTTATTAATTCCTGCATACACTATTTTACATTTGATTATGCTCCTGATGAGAGGTATGATTAAACCATTCTTTCTGTAGATGTAAGTTTCTTAAAAATGTTGATCTCTAGTCTGGTTATTATCTAAACTCAATGCTGTTCAGAAAGAGATACGGGCTTAGTTATGGTATTTGATTGCTCCTTTAATAAAGACCTTCGTTTTGAGGAATAAAAGACAGTATGGGAGGAAGAGGAAGAAACATCTGGGCTCTGATTGAAAGCTCTTATACAAATAGAAACCAAAAATAAATAATTATTATAGAGGGAAAGCTCCAAGTATTATTTCCCAGCATGCAAAGTGAGTCTGAAGCTCAGCTTGTGGATGACGACAGTCTGTGATTTTCCTTTTGCATATTTCCCATGCTTATTTCTGTCCACACATTTACTAAAAGCACTTTACTCTTAATAACATCACATCAGTTTGTGTCTAAAATCATGAATAACACAGAATGTTTTGCTTTATTCACAGTACCAACCAGATTCTAGATAAATTTTATACTTAAATCTGATAATTGCTATTCAGCTGCTGTTTTTATGTAAGACTCTTAAGCAGACCTGACCTACAACTCCCTCATGTGTCCTGGCATGTTCACCTTCATGCTCCAGCTACAAATACTTCAGCACTGTTCCTAATGAGAGCCCGACAGGCACTCCCTGGAGAATAAATAACATGAATGCACAGACACCCTCCACAGGACACCAATGAAGTCACTTCTTTTCTCAGTGCTCAGTGGGGAGTCTTAATTTAGCAGAAATATTGCTGCCATTATTAAAGGCCTATGCTCTTACTTTTGAAACCGTCTCTACCTCGGCTCAGGGATGTTTCTTTAATTATCAGTTATTTAACATAATAAACTAAAAAGTCAGAGGATGCAATTTCCTTATTTGTTTTGTCTTTTAGGACAGGTGCTTAAAAAACAAACAAACTGCGACTTTACTTATTGTAGTAGGTTTATAAGCATAGGATGAAATCATATGTATGGGTGTAAAATTTGCCTGTTTTGTGCTGCAGGCACCTGTGTTTCTATGGGTCATTCAACAGGTGTTTGTCTTTCTATTTATCAGAGAAAACCTTTCAGGTATTCTGCAAAGACGGTAAACACACCAACAGAGACACGCTCTCATGAATTCGCTCACACTTTTGTTGTTTGGCGTTCCTTTCTTAAATGTCATAACTTTGCGTGCGTCATTAAATCTTTGTTGTCAGTGTAGGTGTGAGCGTGCGTCTCACTTCATCAACACAACCAAATTAGTCTGAAAATCAAGTTTAGGAACCTAAGTTCAAAGATAGAGAGATTAAACGGCATTTTGGAATATTTAGAAATGTATTAATGGTAGAAATTATACTTTTTTTTGTTTTTTTCTTTCATTTCAAAGCTGAACTCAGACAACAGACGAATATGTTCCCGTTTTTAGTTACATAGAAACAGAATTAAATGTTATTTAAATATTTATGTATATATTTTTATATATATATATATTTTTTTTTTTTTTTCAAGATTTAAGTCGATTTTCTTTTAAGCTCTGTACTTTAATTTTGTAACAAAATGTTTAAAAAAAATTAGCGCAAGTTTAAATAATATCCTGTTTTATCTTTCCTCTTACAAGCTCTAATTATCAAACATTTCTTTTAGGGGAGATTTTGTTATAATTTCTAAACTATTCTGAAAGACTAGAGCAGAGGTCTTCAGCGTTTTCGAGGCCAAGGACCCCCAAACTGATTGCGAGATGGAGCGGGGACCCCCTAATTATATATATTGTATGAAATTGTGTTATATCAAACTGGTCCTATAGTCACTCTATTACAGATGGAGTCATGTAGAGAAAGTAATTTCTCCCTGGGATTATTAAAGTATTTCTGATTCTGATTCCTGGTTGATGGGACAGGTGTTGTGAATGAAACGGTGCCCAGCTTAAAGGCGCTCCTGTGTGTCGCTGAATGTGTGCATTGATGACTGAAAGACATCTTCTGCTTTCATTTATCTGTTTACTACAGGTGTTGAATTCATGTTAATGTGGATTTAAAGACATTTTAATTAGTGCAAAAAATTGCAGGAGGGAATATAAAAAAAAGTAATCAACCAAGACTTTCGCGACCCCCATGCAGTACCCCCCTGTTGAAGACCTCTGGACTAGAGGGTTTAAATAAAAAGGTTGGAGTAATTTGTACATTTGAGCACCAGGAGCAATTCTGTAATGTCTAATGTTCCTAACCTGTGCTGTCGTTCCCAAACTGTTTCTATTGGCTTATCTTTCTAAATGTTTGTCCTTTTCTGGAACTTCTTGCTGTCAAGGCATTATTTTTGTTACTCTGTCTGTTTTCTTTAAGGATGTTCTTTTTTTTCTTTCTTCGTTTTGTTTTCATAAGCAGCTGCTCTGAGCTGCATTGAGTTTGCTCATTTATGTTAGTAAATCTAGGTGGTGTGTTGCAACCACGTAAGTCAGCATAAAGAAAGATCAACTCAGCAGAGTTTTATCCTTACAGAAAAAACTACTGGACATTAGTTTAGATTACTCATGGTTGCACTTTATTTAAGCTCAAATGGGAATGTATGTGTTTGATTTGAAATTTCAAGTGAAAATTGATAGTTTTGCCAGAAGAGTTAGCATTTAATGGTATTATACTGTATTCATTGGGGCTTATGTTACTCATTGTGTGCAAGCAATTAAAAACAAACAAACAAAAAAAAACCCAAAACAATATGTCCACAGTTAACAGAATTGATCCATTTTCCGACACACTTTTAATTAAAGTAAAGAATAGGGCTTTATTTTTAAATACCCATTGCCATCCTGGAGTTTTCTGTAGTGGGACTGAAATATGATAAAAGATCATATGAAGTAAAGGTAACTAAAGAAATATTGATGTGCTATAATAAGAAATCCAGAACCATACATTTTATATTTGATGATATTTAACCTAACCTTTTCTTTTAACTTCAGATATGATAATGTAGCTACTAGTATTAAATGGTCACAGTAGTAGTACAGTGTTCATTAAAGGGGAACGCCATTTTTTTTTTTTCACAAGCGGAGTGTTTATGACGTCATCCACGCGCACCGCTACCGTTCAGTCATCCTGTCCGCTGAACTGCTGAGTTCAGCGGACATCTTCCAGGCATGTGAGTAAAACTGCTAGTTTTACTCACATGCCTGGAAGATGTCTAGTGCTACTACCACAGATGATCTTGCTCGCAATGGAATTGAATGATTCAGATTAGCAAGCCGAATAAATATGAGGGGTGGAGCGTAGCCGCCTGTGTCCCGGGCTGCCTGTCACAACTCCAGTCCTGCGCACGGATGACGTCATACACACTCCGCTTTGTTTTAAAAGATATAAATATAAAAAATATAACCATGGATGTCTGGGGGACAGTGATTTGCCTACATGTTATGAGTGCTGGCGTAGCATAAATAATAAATTATGAACAGTTTAGTTTGTGCCTTCAAGTCGTTGCGCATAGGAAGACGTTACTTGGATATAACCTAACCGAATATCTTCAGAACAGCTCCAAATGATACAAAACTCATATGGGTGAGTAGAACATGATGTAATGACGTAAAATCAAAGGCCCAATGTAAAAAAAAAACAAAAAACGATGATCCCCTTTAAGTTTGCCAGATGCAAAAATTCCCTTTGTGAAAAAGAAATGCTTTACAGTGTCCATCAAGTGCATCATCTGGATGGATCACAGCAGAGGAGCTTCTACCAGAGCGTTTTTCTCCTCTAGCCGCCACTAGCTTTCTAATAGCTAATAGTGAGTTGGTAAACAGGTAGAGTGCTTGTGTAAAATAAGTCTGATTACACTCAGCAGCGCTAGCCGAATGATAACAGGATGAAAAGCAGATACTATTTTATTTTTACTTTATTTGACATCATTAAAAGACAATAACACTTGAAATGTAACATTAAAGTCCATGCCTGGAAATATGAGTGTGTTTGTAGCTTCAGTATGGTGAACTTTCACAATAACAGCCTTATTACATATTGAGATTGGGAGTGTGTGAACTTAGCTTGAATCTAATTAGTACTGCTAACAGTATGTTCATAACACAAAAATACGTTGTGATTGATGGAGTAATTAGAATATAATTACCACCACTGCTACTAGCAACGCTGGTAACTTTTGTTTCAGTTTTATTGGATGTATTTTTAATGGGTTATTTATTTGTATTTTTTTAGTCTTGGGTGCCTTTTAGTTTTGCAGAAGCAGTTAGCTCCATTTGTTGACATATTTTTATTTTGTGGTAAAAAATCAGAGCAGAAACTGTCTGAGGCCTCAAAGGATATTTATTTTCCGCTGATTCATCACTGCTGGGTTTTAAAGGCAGGATTGTTTGACTTCTAGCAAATAAAATATTTCAGTACCGTGAGGTGACACTGAGCTTCAGTAAATCTTATCATGTCCCTGGGGATTTGTTCAGTAGGTTTTACCTCTCCTTCGTCGGAATTTCTTGCTGTTATTAAGGCCAGCGGTTTGACTTCTTTGGCGAGCATTATCTTCACCTCTGCATACTGAGTCAACAGCAATATCCCTATCAATTCTTACCATTTCTACCTGTTTTTCTCCTGCTTCTCCTAAAATCTCCTGCCACTTTGTATAGCAGTTTGCCATCTGACCTTTGCACTAACAGATATTTTTCATTTTTTTCCCATTTCAAACCATTTTCCAGAACTTTGGTTTGATTCTCTGTTTCAGCCTGACTATAGAGAAGCAGAACACAGCCTGAACTTTAGCATTTAGCTGCCTCTGCAGCTGAAGCTGTTGAGGGTGTAGGCGTTAAAAACTGTGAGGTGGTTCATTTGCTGCACAGCTCCTGGGGATCACAGCAGATCTAGCTGCATGGGACTTCAGTTATAACTGGAAAACGGGTTCGAAGGGCTTGACCTGTCCCACACAGCAAGCCTCCCAATCCCAGAATGGTGATTACCAAGTGTTTGTGTATGAGATCAGTGCTGTTTCTTTTAGATGTGTGATTTTTGTTTCTTCCCCTCGGCGTGTTTGTTTCAAAGCTGGTGGCCTTAAGGTGCTGCTCATATGCGGCTCATATGTGTTGATTGGTCCAAGAGCAGTTTGTCTCTCCCTCATGGCTTTGTCGTGGATGTTTTGTGTCAACAAACCGGCTGGTTTACTGGATGGTGATGGAAAAGCCAGAGGGCAGAGAAATGTAGCTGGAAGGTCAAATCACCTGGAGTGAATTATTAGTGTGTGTTCAGGCTGATTGTCAACAGTTACTGGAGGAAACATGATGCTGCCTCACACAGAAATCTATTCACTGACTTATAGTGTCTCGGTGAAAGGTTTTATTGTTCATATGGCTGTAAATGAAGTGGAAGTACTGGGGGACAGAAAAGGAGAAGCTGTTGATCAGAAGAGTTTATGATTTCTGACAAAGGTCCATTTGGTCGTTAGTTCCTGTTTTAATAAATGCTGCTATCCTGGGTATTTTTTTTTTTGTCCTTGTTATCCTCCAATAAACTAGATTATATTTAAAAAAAGAACATTTTGAAAGGCTTTATAAACCCCCAAATAAAATGCATGTCAGGAAAAAAAACTGAGCTAACAATAATTAGATCGATGATAGGACATTAAAGCAGTAGACGGACGATGAATACAATTACAAAACCGTGTGCAGTATCACAATCCCAAGTGACTGCATGGCTGTAATATTTTTAGTGTTTTTCCTTCATGCATAGCATGATACTAATAATATTTAAGGGAGATGAATTGACTCTGTGTTCTTTGTGCCTTTGGTATGCCAAATTTTACTGACAGTGGTAAAGCAATAAAATAAAAATAAATAAAAAGTTTTAAAATGTGCATTAACCGACTGTAATGTTTATCTACATTACTCAAATTTTCTCTAGATTTGTTGCAGCCCTGCTAGATGGACTTACATGCTGATAAATCTGCAGGATAATCTGGTAGAGCTCTACCAATGCAGAGTTTTATGCCCTGGCTTTCATTAAGCGTTTGAGAAAATTTAATTTTCATTTTATAACTATGAATAATAAGGTTCAAATTATTAATCTGTAAAATAAGAGATCTTTTTTACATATCTTATCAACCTCTGCAAAGGTCTGAATCTGTAGAAGTTTGAATTTTTTTGGTAATACTTGAGAGCAATACCATATGTGCACTTAAACAAATGTGCTTCATTCCACTGGTATTCTTCAGTGTTTTTCAATAAAACAAAATTGGAATATTGTATGACGGTTAATGCCAGACGAGGTGTACATTATCAGAAATTAATGGATGACATGGAGGTGTGAACTGTCTGACTCAAAGCTGGGAAGTTCCTGTGTTTCTGATAATGGACACCTCCTGGGGCATTATCCTGCTTCTACCATGTTCACGTATGAAAGAAAAGCAATATTAATTTTCTAGGGATGCACGATATTGGGATTTTGAGCGATATCCGATATGCCGATATTTTAAAACTCATGTAGCCGATAACCGATATCGATGCCGATGTTAAAGCTGGACAAAAATAAGTAGTCATTGAAAATAGCAGTTTTGTTATCCATTTCTGACACTTTGAAAAATAATATACTCAAATATATTTTCATATGCTCATATCAAATTGATTTTTAAAAACGAGGTATCGATCTATTTTACTTTCAAAATCTCGTGAAATTTCATCGCTCTGTTACAAACTCTCGTGATATTTTGCAAATTCTTGTGAGATTTTGTTAGTAAAATAGATTGATACCGCGTCAATATATCAACATATAAAAATATGGCAAAATTTCTTGAATTTTTGGGGGATTTCGTACCATAACGATGACATATAGCAATATTTCATTAGTAAAAGAGATTGATATGGTGTTTTTAAATGGCAATATATCAGCATATGAAGATATTGTGATATTTTAATGTATCAATATTTTTTCCCTCGTCTTTAGAAGTCTGTAAAAAATAGGTTTTTGAGGAAGAAGAAGATGTAGTATTTTTTATTTTCTTTTTTAGACTTTAGAAACTCAGAAGCTGATCAAATATCGGGTTAAATATCGGTGTGGTGGCCGATGTCCGATATTCAGTTTTAAGGCCGATACCGATAGGGGGCCGATTATATCGTGCATCCCTATAATTTTCATTAATATTTACACAATCATTAATATTTTCACTCTCACACACACAAATTCACACAATCACACAACCTTAATGTGAAAGCATTTTTACGTTAAGGTTTATTAACCATTAAAATCCTACATTTTTCACAAGAAGCAGCCAAGCACCCTAATTTGGGTGCCCTAGAGTGAAACTATTTTTTTCAAACCTTTTTTGCTGCATCCAAACCCTTCCTTCTTTTTTGTCTCTTTGCTTTTTAAGCTCACTCTTTCTTTTATTTTATTTTCTCCATTATAAAAGGTTTTATTTAGGTAAAGTTAGTTAAAAAACAACAACAGCACTGATCATCAGCCAGTTCATCTTGATGGACCGGTTGTTTGAGAAACCTTCCTAACCTGGACAATCCACCCTCCACTGCAAGGGCTGGGCTCCCTCTCTTTTGCAAGGCAGGGATTTGCGAGTCAATGACAGTCTTAGTGGTGTGTGGGGAGGATGGATGGTCTAAATTTTCATAGAACAGACTCAAGGTCCTCCTTAGACACATTTCTTGCGTATATGTGCAAGAAGGAGGTAAATGTGTTTAAAATTGGGTTTCTGTGGCTGTTATGCTAATTAAAAATGAGTATATCTTCCTAATTTTGTTGTAATTTTAAAAACTTATAGTGTAACCAGCTCTTGCCTGAAATGCGCTGTACAGAACCCAGGGAAAAGGAACTTGGATATCACTCAGAGGGCAGCTATACTCATAAAAAAAAAATTTACTAGCCTAATTTCAGGGGAGCGGTGGCAACTTTCAGTGTGTCGGCCTGCTGAACTTATTGCATGGGCAAGGACGGTGCAGTGATTGCAGCATCAATATTCATATTGCATAGGGACTGTTTGGAGTGCAATAATAATGAACTTGTATATTCCAATATATTCCAAGTGTTATGCTAATTTTATGTTAAGTCGTTTAAACAGAAGCTCACAGCTTAAGATGCTCACACTAGACGCTAGACATTACCAAAAAAAGCTGAGGGTCACAGAGCAATGGAAGCACACAAGGCTGAAATAAGGCATATATACGAACTGATGTCATCAGTATAATAACTACCAGTAATATTGCCATTGTAGAGTTTCTCAGGCATGCTTAGCTGCTTACCTAAAATATATCAGCCATTTCCTCTAAACCTGTAGCCCTGCGTCTAGCTGTCTACATGGACCCACTCCTTTCTGTACAGTCAAAGTTGTAGTTTACCATCCTCAGCATGGTATCTACCTCACATTCTGCTTGTAAATGTATGTGTTTTTCTAACTACACACTGTATACATTTCTCCAACCGTCCTCATACCTGCTGCTGCTTTCCTTGATTTTAAATGCATTGCTGTGTCAAACGCACCCTGCTGTCTAGTATTTTCCTGAAATGCTATGATCCTCCCAACATTGAGAAATAGATCATAACTATACTCAAAAACCACCCAACGTGAATAAACTCCTGCTTGTTTCTATACTTCTAGACTTGGATTAAAAGCTCATAGGGTAAAATACAGCAACTTTGCTGAACTCTGCTAGTTTTTTCTTTTTTCTGCTGAAGTCTCACTCTCTGTTTAACCCTTTAAAGCCTGAACCAAGAACAAAACAAAACAGAAAATTACTTTTTTTTCTGTTTGAATTCCTTATTTGCCCTTTTAACAAAATATGTAAAAAGAAAAAACAGAAATACATTTTTGATATTAATAATTTATTACTATGCGATAAGTCAAGATAATTTTTTGTGTAGTCTTCTGCCCTCTGTTATCAGGTATATCTGATTGTGTACAATAGGATTTTGAGCAAAGTTTTTACCATTAAATTATGCAAAATGTGTCAGATGCAAAACATTTCAGAAACCGTATGTATCAAATATGATACATTTGGCATTATAGAGTTAAAAGTTGCAGCCTTGATTAACAGTTTAATTTTTTTATTTGGTTTAAGCATTGCAATATTCTGCAAAAAGCTGGAATTAAGTCACTTTCCTGCTGCTAAAATCGTCCACTCTGAAGAGTGTTGCTGTTGTGGAATCTGGCTTTGGTTATGGTACATTCAATGTCAGGAAAACAAGCAGATTTTCCAGTTTTGAGGTCATGGTTCAGTTTAGTCAAACTAAAAAATCTTGCTTCCTGATCTGACCCAAATAAACCAGCAGCAAACTAAACAGACACACGTGCTCTGCAGCATTGATACCATTGCTTCACATAACTTATTGTTGTTTGTTTTAATTTTGATGAGGACATACTCCAAGCTACTCCAAACATGGATAAATATAAGACGGTGTTTGTGTTGTTATTTGTAAAAAAAAAAAGTTTGCTGTTTTTACTTTGAGGTTTTTCTTCATATATCAACATTTATATCACTGTTTGTGTGTCCAAAAATGAGAACTGGAGCAGTTGTCTAAAGAAAATACACCACTGCTGCTCCAATTTGAAGTGTCACGTTGTGTTGAAAGTCATCTGCTCATCTTAATCCTATTTGATAAATAAGTATTACCTGGAAAGATCAGCTTCGAGGACACAGAGGTCAGATGGTGACTGAACGAAGCAGTCTATGTTTGGATTAAGTTTCTTTACTAAGGTTATGTGCCTGTGTGTCTGTTGATACGTGTGCACTCTAAAGGAGCCAGTAGACTCTCTAGAGGCTACGCTAAGTGGTGGAGTGTCCCCAGGGGTCCTACTTCCTCTGAAATATTGACTCAGCACTACAGGAAGAGGTCACACACCAACACTGACACAAGGCCTTTTCCATTACAAGATGTCTCTGTTTTTGTTGTTGGACTGATCTTTTGCTTCTTTTTCCTCTGAGCAATAAACGATGAGCTAATAAACGCTCTCTGGGGGCTTTGTTTTCATGGGACTGTTGACAAATTCTTTCCATCATTCGATGTGATGTCAGGCAAGGATCTGTGGTGTAGATAAGCGTTAAATAAGGGGATATAAAGAAGGAAGTTGTTTTGTTATGTGGGATGTTTGCATTGACTATATAGTTGATTTGACCATTTGTTTTATATATGATTGTCTTAGCTTTCTCTTTTCAATGGCTAACATAGCCAGGGGAATTCTATCAAAATTATATTTTTCATTATTTTTTATAATCTACTTTTGTTACTAGAGATGCAGCAAAACTTTGTAGCTGAATTCTGAACCTATAGCTTTGTGAAGGTTCAAACTACGGAGAGTAATTCTAGTCAATTCCTCTCCAATTTCCCTTTAAGAACAACAGGGAATGTATTTGATTGAATGATTGACTTTATTGATCTCACAGTGGAGATATTTACTTGTTACACCAGCCCAAACAGTCAAAGAAGAACGTGCCAAAGGAAGAAAAAGGTGCATGGGATATATACAGTATATACAGTGTGTCCACAAGGGTTGTTCAAAAAAATAAATATTATGATATATTATTATTTGGTCATTATTGAACTAGTTACATAAAATATTCAGTCTCTTTCTGCAATGCTGTGCGCTGCCAGTAAGAACAGTTTGGAGATTTCACTTTGCTAGATCAGCTGTCTTTGTGTATTCTCCAAAGGAAGTATACATTTACCCAGACTTTGAGCTTTGTAAAAGCCCCTCGGTAGTTTTATATTCTTTATGCTCAAATGAAGGACAGAGTTTGAACGCCTTGGCGGAGAAAACAAAGCAGCTTTGCTGTAATAGGTTAAATCTTCCTGTTATCTGCTGGAAGTCTGACTCTCTTTGCTGGCTAAATACAAAAAGTACATGTTTATCTTTTTTTTACAGTCTTAACTTTTTATTCCAGGACCTCATTTTTGAAATAAATGATCAGTAAGGCTAAAAATATTTGCCTCATATTCTTTTCTTTTCTATTCTGTCAGTAAGCTACTTCCACATTAAAAACTGTTGTTGTCAGTATAACCAGGCAACTCTTGGGTAAAATGATTTTACTGATGAGGAAAAGTTGGAACTTTAGAAGGTATGAATGAATTTAAAATCAACTCAGTTTATTTCTATAGTGCCAATTCACAACACGTCACCTCAAGGCACTTTACAGTTCACCAGATCATACAGTCAAATTGATTCAAAGTTTTCTATCCAAGGAAAACCAGTTGATTTCGTCAACTCATTGACTGGGATGCAATCCCTCACACTAAGCATGCTTGTAGCGACAGTGGAGAGGAAAAACTCCATTTTAACAGGAAGAAACCTCCAGCAGAACCAGGCTCAGTGTGAGCGGCCATCTGCCGAGGCCGACTGTTCAAGGAGACAGAAGCAGAGATACAAAAAGCAGATTAAACCAAGATTAGATGAATAAACCAAGTAATGTTTTTCATTCCAATGGCCCAGGAAAGCAAATCTTTTATATTAAGCTTTTGTAGAAAACAGGCACTTTAACACCCCAAAATCATTCTGGCCAATAATAATTCTCAGTCTAATCTCTACTTTTAAGTGCACATTATACCCTCATGCACAAAAAAAACTCAAAATGATTAGCTATCAATTATAAAACTGTTTCAGAGTCTCAAAGGATTTATACAAAGTTTTGATCAAAATGTATAATGTTCTTTTGAATTAATTAATTTAAAATGCATAATTGTTCATTATTTTTAAGATTTTAAATTAAATTGGCATCTAAATTGTGATGTAACTGTTATCTATTCCTTAATTTATTTCAATATTAACCTAAATTTAGTTAAAATCCTGAAGCTGGAGAACAAAGAAACTATATGCTATTAAATTTACTCTTATCTTTTATATCTGTGTTGAAAATATCCTAACTGAGGCTAGTAAAGTAAAGCATCAATAGAAATTCTTGATATGAAAATTCGTATAAACTTATAATGTAGGAATAAATCTGAAAACAAAGGAAACACTGAACAGATTTATAGAACATATATATATATATTTTTTAATCAGCTAATACTATCCTGGAATCTCCCATGAGTTATTTGGGGGGTTTTAACCTTTTATCTTTTATCCGTTGTACACTATAATTTAATCTTTATAAGGATATTTATATTCTGTTTGAATATTCTTTATGTACTGAGAACAATATAGGATATTCTGTAGACTTTTAAACTATTGATGAAGTAGGAGATCTATATATAATTTATAGATTTGAAATGATGAGATGTCACTAATCAGTGATGGACCTTCACCTCTAATCAGATGACAGAGAGAAACCTGCCTTCTAGGTTTCTCTGGAGCTTTCTAGGCGGAACATCCAAAACATGATCCTCAACATGTCATGCCGGCATGGAGCAAAGCGAGACCGTAACGCCGTCCTGGAGGGGAACAGATTCCTCAAAGTCCCTGTAGTCTATTTATGTATGAAACCAGCCGGACTCAAGGCGCAGAATGTTTGGAGTGTGATTGTGTGAAGCTGCAGCGCGCACGCTTTGTCAGGACGCGCAGGCCGACATCAAGGACGCACAACAAAAACACTTTGAGCCTTTGGTCTTCGTCTAATTGCTGGTCATAGGAGCTCTTTGTAAATCCCCCTGATCTGCTGCTTTTATTTTGGAAACAATGACAGGTGTTTGACCTCTGTGATTTGAGTCTCTACCACCTTATTATGCTTCTTTATTCAGACTTCCGATAGGAATGATTTCTAAAAAAAAAAGTGTTTCTCATAACCCCTTCTGTCATTTAGGAAGGTATTTTAAGCCAGTTATAAATTCAGGGTAATAAGTGTCCAGAGAACAGCCAACTTAATATCCTCCATCATAAATTATTCAGAACTTCATCGGTACGGCCCTGGCACCGCAGCCAGCTACCATCTGCTCTTTCAAAGCAGCTGTGTGTCAGCGTGGTGTTGTACAGTAACTGGTCTGGCCAAAGTTCAGACCCAGCCCCGACTGTAACAACCAGTACACATTAACAGGCTATTTGTGGTGCGAGCAGGGTGTGAGCCCTTGAGTTTGTGTTACAACAAGAATAGAGGTTATCAGCTATCACTTATCAGTCCTGATAGGATAATCGCGAGACTCCGACAGTTTTGTGGCAGCAAACAGACCTGGATCACATCAGAGAGTTTCTCATTCTGAATGTTTATATTTTTTTAAATAACCACTAGAATGAATTCACAGCTAAAAGGTGGTAAAATAGATGGTTATTTATATTATATCTGAACACCTTCATGAAGATCAGTGCATTATGATATTTTACTATATAAATTGTCCATTTGTCCTGTTTTTGCATTTCATTTGGCAATTGGAGCTCTATTTACACAGCAGGGGCAACATAATGTTCTGATCCATAAAACCAACCCCCAAAACACCAAACACAGGTTTTTAGGCTAAATCTGGTCGGTCCGTCACAGTCTTTAGTCCAAAAATAGATTTTTTTTTTAAGAATGTTTTTTTTGTTTTGCCAACAAACTGAAAATTACCGCCTTTCACTTTTCAACCAAATGTAGATGTTGTCTGGACGTAAATCATGTCGTCTTTTTAACCAATTGTCGCTCCGTGGGAAAGATCATTGTATAATTTATCTGCATCAAAGTAGCTTTCATTTTAGCTAAATGGTTTCAGTTATTATTACTATATAAATTGAAATTTAAACTCAAGTTTCCAGGATATGATCTGCTTTAAAAAAAGACTGAAATAACTGATAGAACATTGATAATTAATGAATGAATTTCTGATCTTGATTTTGAAGACTTTGTGGATCACATTAACACTTGTTGATGTGCAGATAGAAAGTATTTGAATTAGTGGCGTCACAAACACTGCCTGGATTGTTTCTCATTGAATTTTTATATATGTATTTATATTCTTAATTGACTTTTTTGGTGCTCTATAAAATACGGAAGTTGATATACACTATATTGCCAAAAGTATTTGCTCACCCATCCAAATTATTGGAATCAGGTGTTCCAATCACTTCCATGGCCACAGGTGTATAAATTCAAGCACCTAGGCATGCAGACTGTTTTTACAAACATTTGTGAAAGAATGGGTCGCTCTCAGGAGCTCAGTGAATTCCAGCGTGGAACTGTGATAGGATGCCACCTGTGCAACAAATCCAGTCGTGAAATTTCCTCGCTCCTAAATATTCCACAGTCAACTGTCAGCTGTATTATAAGAAAATGGAAGTGTTTGGGAACGACAGCAACTCAGCCACGAAGTGGTAGGCCACGTAAACTGACGGAGCGGGGTCAGCGGATGCTGAAGCGCATAGTGCGAAGAGGTCGCCAACTTTCTGCAGAGTCAATCACTACAGACCTCCAAACTTCATGTGGCCTTCAGATTAGCTCAAGAACAGTGCGCAGAGAGCTTCATGGAATGGGTTTCCATGGTCGAGCAGCTGCATCCAAGCCATACATAACCAAGTGCAATGCAAAGCGTCGGATGCGGTGGTGTAAAGCACGCCGCCACTGGACTCTAGAGCAGTGGAGACGCGTTCTCTGGAGTGACGAATCGCGCTTCTCCATCTGGCAATCTGATGGACGGGTCTGGGTTTGGCGGTTGCCAGGAGAACGGTACTTGTCTGACTGCATTGTGCCAAGTGTAAAGTTTGGTGGAGGGGGGATTATGGTGTGGGGTTGTTTTTCAGGAGCTGGGCTTGGCCCCTTAGTTCCAGTGAAAGGAACTCTGAATGCTTCAGCATACCAAGACATTTTGGACAATTCCATGCTCCCAACTTTGTGGGAACAGTTTGGAGCTGGCCCCTTCCTCTTCCAACATGACTGTGCACCAGTGCACAAAGCAAGGTCCATAAAGACATGGATGACAGAGTCTGGTGTGGATGAACTTGACTGGCCTGCACAGAGTCCTGACCTCAACCCGATAGAACACCTTTGGGATGAATTAGAGCGGAGACTGAGAGCCAGGCCTTCTCGTCCAACATCAGTGTGCGACCTCACAAATGCGCTTCTGGAAGAATGGTCAAAAATTCCCATAAACACACTCCTAAACCTTGTGGACAGCCTTCCCAGAAGAGTTGAAGCTGTTCTAGCTGCAAAGGGTGGACCGACGTCATATTGAACCCTATGGATTAGGAACGGGATGTCACTTAAGCTCATATGTGAGTCAAGGCAGGTGAGCAAATACTTTTGGCAATATAGTGTAAGTCCCATTGTTACTCTACATGTTATTAATATAAAATCATTCCCATCCTTTAGCTTCTCTGTTTTATGATACTCGAGAGTGACAGAAAATAAAATAAAATATTTAAAGTTATTCTGATTAAATCTGATTGATTTATACTTGGATAAAAACATATTGCTCATCTGGTTTTTAAACACATTTTCGTTGATGTTTCAGATTCTTACTGATAAACCTGTCTGTCTTCTTCAGGGAAGTCCCATCTGGCCATTGTCCAGAAGGTGAATAATGAGGGGGAGGGAGATCCTTTCTACGAAGTGTTGGGGTTGGTCACGCTTGAAGATGTGATCGAGGAAATCATTAAATCAGAGATTCTGGACGAATCAGACCAGTACAGTAAGTGCTTGTTTTTTTAACATGACTTAACATGGCTGCAGATTATTCATTCACGTTTGCTTTGTGGAATATTTACCTGAATGTACGACCCATGTAATGATCTGTAACTTTTTAGTAAATATGGCATATTATATTGATTTTTATAGTTATTCTGAATGGTGTCTTTTTCTCTTTATCACTTCTAAGCTGACAATCGCACCAGGAATAGAGTGGCGCCCAATAAAAACAAGAGAGACTTTTCCGCCTTTAAACACGAGAGCGAATCCAAGGTGAAGATCTCTCCTCAGCTTCTGCTGGCTGCTCATCGCTTCCTGGCCACAGGTGAGGAAACTTTCCTCAAACTGACAGTTCTAGCTGCATTTGTCGATGTTTTAGCTCCACATAAATAAATATTGCTGTTATTACAGTATCATATTCCCACAGGAAATCTGAGAAAAATCAAAACATTTAATTTAATTTCAATTATTAAGTAGGGAAAAGTTAGTCTGACGTAGTCCTACTCAATTCTAGTCAGAATATGAGTCTGATACTGCTCCATAGAGCTGTGATTATGGGGCGTGTTTTGAACGAACCAGGAAAAAAAATGCCTCTGCACTCAATTGGATAGACCTACAACCAATAAGAGCAACGTAGTGCGTGACGTATGTTAAGCGACGCATAGTTGTTGTCAACAAAAATCAAAGCGTGCAGTTGCACGCCTAGAATAAGAAGATGAGCCTTGATCGCGTTTCTCTGTTCCCCTTTTAAAACTAATTTGCTGTCGATATCTTCTAGATCAGACCTAATAGCAGAATCTACTCACCTCAGCTCTCCAGCGGCAGCCATTGTTGTTATCACCCAAGAGCGCTTTGGTCACATGGTTGATTATGTTACTGTTGATCATCTGTCCATCATCGTATAAAGCCCGCCCTGACAATTTGGTTGGCCCGCCAGATATTGTGCTAGCATACTCGCGCTACTGTTGAGCAATGCCAGACCGAACTTCCCGACCTCAAACGTTGTGGGCGGGACTAAGTTCGGAATGGCACCCAGGCTAGGGGAAAGTAGGGTTAAGCCACAATTGTTTCTGACAAAGCCACAGATGCACCTCTATCAGTTTATACAAAAGTTTATTTACAGTTTTGTTTGTCTCGGGTATTAATATAATTTATTTAAACCACTCTGAAATAGGAAAGTCAAGGAAAAATTCTGAGCCAAATGGTTTGTACCAGAAAATGGACCAGAGAAAGTAGAGACTACTACTAGATCAAATCTACAGTCAGCGCAATGATTAAAAAGCTGTAAACAACTGGAAATCTGACACAGTACGCTGGAGAAGGACTGAGGTTTGTTTTTCTGTCAGACACAATGGTAAGGGAAATTAAGAAGCACTCATATAAGCAGAAAGCCTCCACTGGTCGCCACTACGGACCAACGGTTTGTTGGAAAGCTAAAAACAGCCTTTCCTGTCCTACCATCACAAACATAAATGGTTTACTAAACACCAATGGGACTATAAGAAGAACTACAGTGATGGGGTCAAATTTAGATTAAGCTTTTAATGACCAGTAACTACCAATGTGTATGGTGGAGGATCTGTGATGCTGTGGGTAACCGTGTTTGAGCATGTAGCTGTTTTAGCCTCTTTATCCTATTGGGAAAACTGGAATACAAACTGGGAGGCTTCTTTTTGAGAACAGAAAAAGGCTGATTATTTGATATTAAAAATAATTAGTATTGATTCAAACGATCATTGAAATAATAGAGGATTTCCCAGACGCTGAATCAGCCTTCCTCTTTCTCTTAGTCTCTGTTTTTACATCTTGTACAAATGTTGTATGGTGAGTGGAATAGAAGCTGACATGCGTAGGGGAGAAGACAAAGATCTTGTTGCTTTATGCTCTAGCCTTATAAAATATAAAAAAAAGCTAAAGTCTTCTTGGCTAAACCAGGTTTTAAAAACTATGAACAACATTATCTATTTTGTCAAATAAAAAGCTAATGATCACTTAATGTAGGATTATTTTCCCACTGAGCACCAAATCTGCTACTTGCGTTTATTCTCAAGCCAGAGAAGTCTTTCAACAGCCTAGTTGTCATTAATTGCTACACCCCTTCCCCATATTCTTCCTGTCATCAGACAGCAGTGATACCTCCCCCAGACACATGAAGGACATCTGAAGACATTTAGACCTAAAGGAAAATGTTATTTGCTTGTTCCAACCAGCAGACCATGAACTCTGCTCTGCCTTGAGAGGCCATCCCAGATCACTTGAGAACATGTTTTGCAGCCTGTCATGTCAAGATGATTGTTTCATTAAGAGGGAAATACATATTTCTAATATTTTATTCAAAGGATTTAATAGCCTTTCTTTTAATCTTCTTTTCCTCTCTGAGCTTTTTTTCACAGTAATAATCTCCACTATGGCTGAAACAAATAATCAGATTAATTTTAATTCATTGATTATTGAAATAATTGTCAACTTATTTAGTAATCAATTACTCATTAACTCGAGTATAGAGACTTAAAAAGCAACCCACTTAGAGCAGTAATTACACCAAAATTGTAAAAAAAATATATAAACAGTTTGCATTTAAGATAAAAAAAAACTTTCCTCTGCCAGTATGCTCTATCCAGGGCTCTTCAAGTGGAAAAGTTTTAGTTTCACCTGGTTTAGTTTAGTAAAAGTCTTCTTTCAGAAACTATCTGATTATCAATTGAAAAAATAATTGACAGATTAATTGATTTGTAAAATAATCATTAGTTGCAGCCCTTATCTCCACCAGCTTCCTTTACTTATGTCGGATATTCAGAACTGCTATGGTTCAATACAGATTATAGATATTAGATCAAATGAGATGAAGGTCAAACAAATTAGGGAAGTCTAATATATAACTAGAATGTTTTGTTTGCAGTGATATGCTTTTTGTTAGAAGCACACAGTGGGTGTGGCCTGAGTTAATATGTTAACTAGAATGAGGAGAATTTGTTTGAATAACTACCTTCAGCCATACTTTACTCTGCATATATCACAGGGCTTTGTTTCTTTGTTCCTAGCTTGGGCGGAGGCCTGGCTGAGCACGGATTGCAAAAGACTGACCGGGTTGGGAAATCGTGTGGATGAAAAACATTTCTAAAATTCCTGCTAACAGGGGTACTGCAGATAACATGAAAGGCCAACAAATATGCGTTTAAAGGAAGGTAAATGGGAAAGCAGTTTGGGTTTGGAAATATTCTGAGAACATTGTTGTTTTTTTTTGTTTCTTTCTCTTGGAATGAACCAGTGGCTTAAGCGCTCATAAAAACATTAAATATCAGAATATTTATTTCAGAATTTTATGAAGAATTTCCACCATGTCTAAATAATATGTAGAAAATATAATAACACTAATAATAATAATAATAGAACTTAATTGATCTCACATTGGAGAAATGTACCTCTGCATTTAACCCCTCCCCAGGGAGCAGTGGGCTGCCGTTGTGTGGTGACTGTGGAGCAGTGCGGGGTGAAGGATTTTGCTGTGGGGATCAAACCGAGTACCTGCAACCTTCACAGCACAAGAGCACTGCTCTAACCATTAGCCTGACACTTCCCACTCACCAAATATGCACTTAATGAAAAGCAAGGAAAACACAACATGAATTTAGAGAGACCAAAATTAGTTCTTAAGGAAAAGGTTACAGTAACTGTGCCATAAAACCTTTAAGACTACTTTAAAAAAAAAAAGCCGTCTTCTCATGTTGTGACTTTGAAAATGAAATCTGAGAGCTGTTTCTGCAAGCCTGAAAGTAAGATGTGTTACATTGTGCCCTAGATTTTGTAAAATCATAAAGCTCTTTGACTTGTCTTACTGCTATGGTGATTTTAAGAGCTTCATAATATCGATTACCGTATTTTTTGTCTTTTCATTGTAAAGTTTGTAATGCGATACAGTTGAACTGTATGTTATCTGGCTGCAGTAGAATAACGTCACAAAGATCTGACAAAGTTAATAGTAATTTCGTTATTATTGGGCTATCTTCTTGATTTCAGCATGCGATTGGCTAATTCTGATTCTTTTCCTCTAAATAAAGAAATTAGTTAGAACCTTTTTTATAGCCAGTTCAATGGCAGTGTGCAGCAACATGTTAGGAAGGGGCAATGAATAGAAATCAAATATTGGTATTTCCTTTCTGTGGAGGATTTTTCGTTGCTTTTTTCTAGAAACTCGCCCTCTCTACGTTAAAAAGAAAAAAAATGCACATACAAAACCCTGTACCCTCTCCCAAGAGGGAACGCCTATTAAACATGTGCGAGAGCGTGCACAAGCCCATTTCTCCTCATCCAGGCTGTTTAAAAGTTGCACAACTCATACAAGCTTACTGTCCCTGAATGTACGCCCTAAACCCTTAATCCCTCAATCACTATATAGAGCAGGGACTATATAGCAAACTCAGTTAACTGACAGTACAGACAGATGATCACTAATTTTGGCTCCTCGTTGGTCACGTAAGTCGTCCTCCAGTGCGTGATCCCTGATTAGTTGCCGCTGTTGGTTAGCGACAGCCTATGGGGACAGCGGGCCGCTGTGACAGCAAATCCC
The DNA here is from genome assembly GCA_030533445.1 of Cyprinodon diabolis. NCBI lineage: Eukaryota > Metazoa > Chordata > Actinopteri > Cyprinodontiformes > Cyprinodontidae > Cyprinodon > Cyprinodon diabolis. The sequence continues at coordinate 16,203,905 of CM060073.1, forward strand.
AGAATGCTTTGGGAGGAGAGCTCTCTAACCAAAGCATTACAGGATATATCCGCCTCTTCTAAGGCCTTTCTTTTCTTCTCATACACTTCGTGGACCCTTTTTCTCTTATGACCCTCGGCCATTTTTAAGAACCGCGGTGAGAAAGGTGAGCTTCAATGACTGTCTGAAACCGTAGCTCACCACAGATATATGCCTGAAAGTGTTCATGCGCAGAAAAAGATAGATAAAAGGACGATCACGTAGGACGGCCTTACGTAAACATATCACCAGAATGATTGACAATTAGGAGGTACACTTATTTAGATGATCCACCCGGAAATAAAAGATTTACTCTTATACCTTTTATGTCCTTTTATTTAAATAGTTATTTAAACGAGAAGGGGAGGATGAGGAAGAAGGTTATGTTCAAGTGTGGCTGGGTAAAAAGCTCTTCAAATGATTGTAGGTCGTTGCTACAATCACACTAGATACTAGGTACTCTTAATTGATTTAATTGGATTTATTAAAAAATATATTTTTGTTGTTTATAAGAAAATAACAGTAGAATAATTTAAACCTAAATCTGAACTTCATTCAAGGATTTTCTTCTGTTATTTTGTATAGTAAATAGAGAAATGGTTGACTTTGTTGTGTGGTATTTTACAGTTAAAGGTTAGATTTTAATTATTGATGAACCTGAGGAAGAGCTGCTTACTTATCTTTTAAAATGTATACCTTTTCTTCATTCAAGCAATAGAAACTACAGTGAGATAATAGCTGAGGGGTGATTATATATTTCCATCTCAGGGGGAAACTCTGAGATCCAAGACTGGAAATCTCCAGGCAGCAAGGTGAAACACGTCATACAGGTTTTCCTGCCGTTAGGGATGTAAACAACAAGCCTACCATGGGAAAACTCTGTGTGCTGCTTATGTCCTCTATGTGTGGGCAGCAGGGAGGTTCCCTCAATGTAATCTGAACTCAATTACTCAATACTTTACGAATAAGCTACAATCAATAAACATGTTTTACTGCTGATCTGATTATGTTCTGCCAGCCCCAAAGGTTTGATCCATAAAGGAATGGAAACCACAGATCCTAATGGAATTTTATTAAGAAGGAAAGGATCTGGAAAATGATCTCTTCTACTCAGTTGTGACACTTTTAAAAACAAAACATCCTTCTATAGATTATTGGCTTTTAATTATTTGATTACTCTTCCTCAAGATGTACAACCAGGCTCTTGATTGTCAGAGTTCATTGTAACCTGGTAATCATGCTGTGACATTTTATAATAAGTAAACATTAGTTATGTCTTATGATACACAAGGACATTTTAGCCCTGTTATCAAAAGTTGGTTAGAAGCCCAAAACTGAAATAACCTTTAGAGAAATATAAATTAGACCAACATTGATCATCCTTTCTGACATTGAGCAATAGGAGTACTCTTTAAGAACTTTAGAACAAAGAAATATATACAAATATGACTGGAGGAAAAAAAAATGCTTTCCATGCTCATGAGGGATTCAAATAATTCACCAATAAGTAAGTTACCCCATTTAGTAACCACATTTTTTCTATGCTATAATGTACCACTATGAAGGACTCAGAGATCCTCGGGTTGCAGGCCCCCGATCCAAACCGTTGAGTTGCAGATCTGACTTTACGCTCAGTATTGTCAACCTGAAAGTGACCCTCATTAAATGGTTTATGTCTTTTTGATGCCTCTAATCATTTCCTACAGTATTACCCCACATTAAGTTCTATTTACCTTTTGTTAACCTCAACCAGTTTCACTTTTCCTGGTGGGAGAAAAAGCATCCTTGCTGCTAAGGGTGTGCAAAATAATCGTCAAATCGATGCATCGTGATTCTAATTTTTGTGATCTACGGCATCGATTCTTAAAGGCAAGAATCGATTATTAAAAAAAAAAAATGAACAAATAAAATACATGAATGGTTGGCGCACATCAGCCAAACCAAGTGGAATACCACTTCCAGTCCAGCAGATGTTGCTGCAGATGTGTTGACGCCTGCTGCTTTGTGTCACAAGCATGTCCGGCCGTGGGATACTGAGACGAGTCATTCGTATCACATTTCAAGTCAGATGCTTGGATGCATTCTGGCTTTAAAAACAAGGAAGGTAAAAACGAAATTGATATGATGCACGTCATTTGCAAAAGGGGAAATATACATTTGAATGTTTTCGTTTCATTGGTTTAAAGGACCACTGAGGCCATGTAAATGGCACTGATTATCCTTATTTTGTTATTTTAAGTTTGATGAATCCTAAGATCTTTTTGTCAGGGTGTCCACGCCAGTAATAGTAATATTTCTGTCCAGTATTTGTTTTCATGGCAACACCTCCAAAAGTCATTTCAATAAATACAGCTATGTATGAATTCAGTTGCTTTCAGTTATGTATCAATTTAAGACACGATCCAGATCATACCCAGCCAGTCAGCCACTGGTAATGGCTGTATCTTTTTCTTACAGTGTTCAGTGAAAATATCGCAATGCATTGCGATGCATCGCAATATTTCAAGTATCGTGATGCATCGTGATAGAATCGCATCGTGGCATGTGAATCGTGATTCGAATCGAATCATGACTTCTTTGCCAATATCCACCCCTACTTGCTGCATGATGCTGCCATTAACATGTTTTAACATGGAGCTGATGTGTTCAGGATTAGTCCACTCTCCTCACAGCTCTTAGCAGTTAGGTTTGAGAGATTAGATTCGTTTTTATCTCTTATTCCACATACATTGCACTTCGGTATCTGAATTAAATAGTGGCTGTTGTTTTTTTTTAAGATTACTAAACTTGAGCCAGAATGCTGTAGATTTAAAAAGATGAAGTTGAAACTGATGAAATGAAATAACTTGATATTTTTGTGTTGTTGTTTTTGTTTTTTTTTCTGCAGAAGTGAGCTTGTTCAGCCCAAATCAGATCTCCGACAAAGTGCTACTCCGAATCTTACGGCATAACGATGTCATCCAGGAGATCAAGTTTAATGAAAACGACAAGCGATCGCCTCATCACTACGTCTATCAAAGGGGCAAGGCTGTTGACTACTTCATTCTCATTCTGCAGGTAGGAAATAAGTGGGGGGGGGGGGGGTGGGGGGGGGTGAAGGATAAGGAACAAAAACAAATTACAGTGTCTAAAGTAGTCTGAATATAAAGATCCTCCTATTCTCAATTATGGATTCCAGATGTACACTTTATAAAAATGTGTCTGAATCATATAGAGCGTTTACTGAATGCTGTATACCATTGGTCTATTTATTTTACAGTCTGCTTAAGGAATTTTCAGGTGATTCTTTGACACATTTTTATATTTTTGATACGGTGATTTTTTTTTATGAGATACACAGCTTTTGACTGGCCTATTCTATGTTACCCTGAGGTCTGACTGGCAGGTACCAGTTCTCTCTGTGGAACCGTTCCGACTCTGTTTCAAGTTAGTTGACAGTAGGAGTAGTTTTGAAGTAAAATTAGACTTTAAGAAACCAAAGTTTGTTCATGTTCATCGGTCAAAGCATCTGATTCTAACTTTGACCAGGCTATCCTCGTAGAGTGGTCTGTCTTACAGGTTTCTGGAGAATCCTTTGACTGAAGACATTGTTGTTTATAAGTTTGCAGCGATCAGTTGTTTTAGTAATAGATAAATCTATCGATTATTTATTTTTGACTAATCTAAAAATAGATACTTTACGTAAATTAACATCTCTGAATAAACTGAAATAGAAAAAGTTAAAAAAAAAAAATTATTGCACATTTAAATCAATTGCAAATGGCAAAACAAAAAGAAAAATATATAAAATATTTAAAACTTTTTTTATATATAAAACTTTTTTTAATATTTTTTATTTAGAAATGTTTATATTGTATATTTTTAGAGTCTTAATTACTGCTGGTGGTAGGTTATTGTTTCAGAAGACTGCCTATCTTTGCCTTTAACCAAATTAGTTGAGTATCACTGAAGAAAAGACGATTATTCATGGTGATATGAAGAAATCTAATATCACGATATATTCGGGCTATAATCTCGATACACTATATATATATATCAATATGTTACAGTCTGCTCTGTCCCTTCTTGTATATGATTTCATCCCCAGTTAAATCTGTTGTCTAGGTGAACACAAAGGTATTTATAGTGAGCCACCAACTCTACTTCTTCTGCTTTAATAACTTGTGTAATCTACATTCTTCTTCCTTGTTTTGTTTACAATCAAGATCTGATGATTGTTTCTTTACAAATCGGTCCAGCAGTTCTTTGTCTATCTCTGCACTTAAAAACTACAGTCATCCATGTATTTTTGGTAAGACATGTGTCTCTTCAATCTCAAAAACTGGACTTTCTTGTCAGGCAGTCTTTAATCCAGGCGGTTTTTGAAGCCGCTACCTGAGTGCTCTGAAAATTCTCCCTTGAATTTGCCAGCCTTCTTCAAATCTCTTTGCCCATATTGTCAGAAACCTGACTGAGAGTCAGTGGAGATTAGAATATGATGCTGTAGCCATGCTTCAGTAAAACACATAATACTGCATTTGTGATATTCTGTCTGGGTTCCTGTATGGACTTTGAGTTCCTCTAACTTGTTTCCTCAAGATTTCACATTTTCCATAATGATTGCTGGAGGAGATGGCTTGATTTTCCTCCTCCTTTCTCTTCTCCTTGGTTCTGCTCTGCATCCTCAACACCTCCTTTTAAACTCAGCTGAAACCTGTGGAAGTAACTGAAATATTATTTCAGCTTTGGAGAGGTTAATGAGCTGCTCCCAGGTTTGGAAAACTGTGGTTACTTAGGCCCCTGTCACACCTTGACGATTTTGCCAGCGTATACCTGACGTACGAAAAATCTGGCATACATTGAATAAGTTATTGAATAAGCTATGTATATGCCCAAATTTGAAAAAAATACATATAATGTTCAAAGTATGCCAGTGTTTTTTAAGGTTCTGGGACATCAGGCATACGCTGGCTAAATCGTCAAGGTGTGACTGGGGCTTAAAGTTTTGCATCATAACAAACTTCTAAAAATGAAAGGATAGGGGCAAAAATCCTGTCAGCTGCACAGTACCAAAGAGCAAAAGTAAAAAAAAAAACAAGAAATTTAGATCCCCTAACAGAGAGACTGAAGCTTTCTTTCAAATAATATCAAAGCTAGCGTAGCTACTACAATGTACAGCTACTTTAAGCAGCACAATTCCAAAAGTATCGGTCGATCAGCGATCATTGTTGATCAGTAGCTGACTCATTTATCTTATTAGCTTAACGCTGTCAAGCTAAGCTTTAAAAAATTATAATGATTTCAGTGAAACAATTAACTGTTTGTTTACATAAAAAAGAAGGTTTGACTGATTGTAAAATAGATTTCATTAGTCAGATGATCCTGCAATGCATTTGAAAAATATTAATATTGTTTACTTTTACAAGTAAAAGTAAAGAGATAAAAGAGAATATAGATGTTCATGTAATGATGGATGGATGAACAGACAGGGCGATAGGTGTATAGATGGATTAAAGATGATTATGTATTAAAAATGATTGTTAAACATTGTGAAACTTTTAGATACCCAGTAAGTTTGAGGTTTGCTATCCATCTAGCTGGAAGGAAAAAGACTTATGTGTGTGGTGTTGTTCGCTCTGCTTTCCTCGAGTTTCATTTGGTGCGTTATTATTGCCAATTATCATATCTCAATCAGATTTTAGGTATAGCTGCTGTGCAGGTATTGTCCTTCTGTCACTTTACATACCTGCATTCGTTCAGCAAACTAACAAACATACCAGGCTTGACGTGAGAATCTCTTTCCCTGGTTGTTTACACGCTGTGGACTGAACATAAATATCCACCACTGCTTTTGCTCTTCGGCTTGATCCAGTCTGTGCCTTTGTGCATGAACTGTTTAATCCCGCCACCGTTCCACGCAAGCTCATTTCCCACACTTCGGTGGGGTTTTTGGTCCGAAACAGTCATTATGGTTGCTTCAGCTTCTCTTCATTGCTCTGCTGTGCAAGCTTTTCCTAGTGGGAGGCCGGATATAACGGCTGATGAGGACCCCACACGAGGAATCTTCTGACACCTTTCTGTGTGTGTGTTTTCAAATTATAAGGCTTTTCTGTTGGATTCCTACAGCTAACAAACAAGAAAAGTAAAAACAAGGCTAGCTTTAACTGGTGCTGAAGAAAAAGAGATATGTGTGGCTCATTGTTGAAACATGTCGGCCTTATTTTATCTCCAATGCTGGGTTATAGCACATTTTCAAAACCCATTTTCTTGAACTATTTACTTTGCTATTTAAAAAAATCTCACCAGCACTTGCTCATCTGTCTCTCTGTATTTAAACATATCCGTCTCTAGATGTGCAAAGCTGCTAGGGACATTTTACAATACTTTTAAAGAAACAAGACGTTCTATTTCCTCAGTATTTCCTCTAGGGAGGAGCACAGCAACACATGCCACAGTATTTACTTCTTATTAGTAGAAAAGGTTAAAAAAAATAAGTATTCCTTTTTTTTTCTATTAACAACCATAGTTACTGTATGTTGCATCAATTCATTTATAATTAGGGTTTAAGTTTTTTCTGGTTGGTATTATTAATGTTTCTACTAGCAAACTGACTGAAGGAGGAATGAAAAAAAGTTCAGATTTAAATTTTACATGAGCAAGGCCTATTTTAAGGTCATATTTCTGTGATGCTCAATCCAATCTGACATGTTTATTTTGTGTTACAGCTTATAAGGTAGAAACTTGCTATAAATATATAGAATTAATGACACCTTTTCACTATTCGGTAAAACAGAGAAAACATCAAGTTTATTATATATTTATATAGAAGATAAATTCGCAAAGCTATCACATACTCCTGATGTCAAGTTTATTATTAAACCTACTGTAAGTTTAGCTCACTTCATAAAGGGAAAGAAAAAGAGAAGAAAAAAAACTCAACTCTAAAAATTGCTTCATTGGTTTTTTTATTTTTTTTTCTCCACCTCTGGTAGTTATTGTATGATTTTGAACAGATTTAAAAACACTAAGCTATAAATGGGTGTGCAGTGGTTCTTAAGTTGTTTTAGTGGCATTCTCAGCTGTGTGTGTGTGTTTTGTGGGCAGTGACGATCGCTGTCAGCAGACTGGCTGTTTGTTTATGACCAGAGTGATTCAAGTCTTCATACAGACGCTCTCATGTCTAGCAAAGCAGCTGAACACAGTTAACTTTTTGTTTCACTCAAGGAATTTTCTTTAGCTTTCATGAGAAAATCCTTAGATTATCCACTCCAGAGACTGCAAACCTTTTTTGTAGCTTTCTATGGTCTTGTTTTCTTTTCCTTAAAAATAGCAATATGGGAAGAAAAGGAATGTATGTGGATCATTATATTTTAAGTAATGTGCAGAGGTTGCATCAGAGTTGCATCTGAAAGACCTTCTTCCTGTTGAGTAAGAGATGGAAAATAGAGTCCTGGGAGAATAAGAAATATTCCCTGACAAAAAAGGAGATATTTCCACTGCGTGTGTGTGTGTACCTGCCTAGCCATCAGAGTGAGGACCAATTCCAATTTCACCATCAAATTGAGGACCAGTTTTTGCTACTTGAGGACATTTTACCGGTCCTCACATGCTATTTTGCTAATGGTTAGGTTTAGGGCTAAGATGTTAACTGGTTAGGGTTCGGGTGAGGTATGTGTTGGTAATGGTTAGGTTTAGGGTTAGTTCTAGGGCATAGAAAGGGTTGAATAATAATAAAAATCAATGGAAGTCAATGGGAGTCAACACATGGTCCTCACTACGATGGCAGAACGAGTATGTGTGTGTGTGTGTGAGAGGCTGAGGTCCGGTTTGCTCTATGGTGATGCTGACTCACTGCGTTACGCCCCACTGTGAAAAACTTGTGTGAATCTGTGTCTTTGACCAAACACTGTCCAGAATGACGCCAACCACTTATTTTTAAAACATGTTGGTTACAAGCCACTAAACTCCGGTGGCTAAGTCACAGGTTAACACATATTTAACACCACACCTCCAAACAGAGCACCTGAATCCTACCCTCATTCACACAAATACCAGCAGGATGTTGAAGTGCGGTTTGAGGCAGAGACCCCTCACTGGTTTTGTTATAAGTTATTAAAAGCTCTGCGACAGCGAATCCTCCACCCTCTGCAGGGGTTCATCTCTCACCTTCACACGTACACAAGTGCAGCTCAGGCCCACACAGACAGCAATCCTCAGACAGCTTGGATGCACATTACCTCAACCTGCTAGGTGCTGTTATCTGGTAGTTGACACACAAAATAGTCTAAACTGCTCCCACAGGATGGCTTCTTCTCAGCGCTCGCTTCCTCTTGTTGAATGAAAACATTAGTCATGAGAGCAGCACGTCAGGCTTCTTAGCTTCTTTGTTTTTCTCCCTGTGAAGGTCGTATCCAAACAGAGCCGGAGACTAAATCTGAACCAAAAGTCTGTAAAAAAAAAAATAGGAGTTGTAATAGCAATGCCAAACCTGTGAGTGGTTCTGTAACTTTTTAATTTTTATTCAGTAACTTTTCTAAATTATTGAGCTTTATTGATCTCACATTGGAAAAATTATCCTCTGCATGTAACCCATCCCCTTTCGAAGCAGTGGCCTGCCATCGTGGGGCACCTGGGTTAAGGGTCTTTGCTCAGGGACCCAGAGTGGCAGTCTGTGGGAGGAGGGCTCAAACTTAGATCCTCAGGATTCCATGCTCTATGCTCTAACCACTAGGCCACCATTCCCCCACTATCTAACAAAATATTTCTCATTATGGATGTGCATGAAAGAGTTAAAGGCGGTAGAAGAGCTTTAGCCAGTGCCTCCACCTGGTGACCATCTGATTGGTCAACTATAGAAGAAGAAAAGATGCATAGAATCTGCAATAAATTGAACATCTGAAACTCAACTTTAACATTGAAGTCCACTGTTGTTTAACTCTGGGAGCAGATTTTGTAACCTGGTCTCCTGTCAATGGAACCAAGCATGAAGCTTGGTGGAAACTCCCAAAGCAGGCTCAGTGTGGACGGTGCCTAAGAGAAAACAACCAAACTTTGACTTGAACTTAAGAGCAGTCAGTTTAATCTCTGGGGGAACTTAAATTAACAGAAGTAAAACATTTGAGTTACAAATAAAAACTCTGTATCAACATTTTATTCATGTCACTTTGTCTTAGCATTAGATAGCAAGATTATGATTTCTAACATTTTTAATCTGTAGATCTTCCCTCAGCATGGACATACAATGTAGATGTTTTTTCAGGGGGATAGGAATATATGTCTTTGTTTTCTTTGGAGTTTTATTTTCATCTTTTGTGCAATATCAAATGCATCAACATTTAATCATGGTTTATCTTTCATTGTTAGTTTTTCTTTTTTTTAACAAATCAATTTCTTCACTTTTCTCCTTTTTAATACCCTTGTGGATATTCCTGTTAGTTTTGGGACTATCGCTCGAATGATGGTGATACTTAGCAAAGTATTTTAAAAAATGTATGAAATTATGTCAGTTATCCACAACAAATTATTTCCTTCCCTAATATTTAATAACTTGATGTGTATTTCTTGTTTGCTATCACTAAATCTGTGTTTCTGTTAAAATGTCACCTTCTTGATAAACATACTGATGGGTTTTTGGGCAGAATTTTACTTGGTGGTTAGGTTGGATGAACCTGTAGGTTTGTCGTTTCTTGTTTTCTTGCTTGAATATATCTGGGTGAACAGCTAAAAGCACTGTGGTCAGATGTGTGACCCACTGGAACAGTCACCAGGCTCTAAAAATAATACATTTGTAATATAACAGAATTAGGCTTATGTTATTTTAAGCTCTGTTTGAAGACTATGAACTCGCCAGGTCCATAAAGCAGTACTTAATGGACCTCCTAACCTCTTTTTTTTTTTTTTTTTTTTTTTTTATTCCATATTAAACTTCTAAAGCTCCCACTCACACTTTTTTTCTTCACTTTTCTGCCTTCTTTGACTTTTTTTGCTCTTTGATTAAAGCAAAATCAATCAGCCCCGGCCACAAAGAGGCCCCTAGTATAAACCTCAGAGAGCATCAGGTATTATGTTTGCTCATTTAGTGGATAAGAGCCTCAGCTGGAACAAAGAGTTCTCCATCAGGTTGTTTATGACTCATAATGCTCCATGTTGAACTTTAGCCAAGACCCACCTACGGGTTAAGGCCTAAACACATCTCAGTAAAAACTTTGATCTTTAAGCTCAATTACTGGGCCCCAAAGGAGAGATGGTCTTCTGTACTCATAATCATTACTTACAAGTTAGTAAGTTTAGTAATCTGCATGTCCTTTTCTGCATCAAATTAGGATTATATTGTAACAGGACCAATTCAGCTCAGATAGTTTCATCAATCACTAGCTTGGTTTGTTTGCTATGCAGGGCACTGCTATAAAAGTAACAAATATTTCTGTAAATAGTAAATAAAAACAATGATTTTCAGATTTTAAAATACAGTTAATACGTTAGAGATAGCTTAGCTTAAATTAGAGGCATGAGATAACTTAGTGGTTAGGGATGGGAAATATAAAAAAACTTGACTTATGACACAAAAACAGTGAAAAGAGGCTTCAATTAAAAAAATTGCTGTGACTGAAAAGGAGGTCCTGCGACATGCTGAAGGAGTGCCTGCTCTGATTGTAAATTGGTTGTCCAGCCACACCTGTTGTTAGTCATTTGTTTTGCATGAGGCTGGGAGGCTATAGAGAGCGCTGTAAAGGCGGTGATGAAGTGGAAGCAAACAGGGTTCCTTCTAACAAACAAGCTTTAGGTTTGCATTCTCAAAAAGCCACCGAGGTTGTAAATTCTGCTGATGTCCTCATTAAGGTCGTTATTTATTTATTTATTTATTCATTTATTTATTTATTTATATTCTACCTTCAGACAGATTGACCCATTTTGGACAGATTTTTGTAACCCACCAACCAAAAGTTCCCAAGTATATAGTAAAAAGAAGCTCAGTGATCATTTTTGACTTTTATTTGGCAGACACAGAATCATTCAACCAATGGAAATGTGGTATCATTTAAAAGTTTCAAAAAATAACACAAAATCATAAGATTTCAGCATTTAAATAATTAATCAGAACAGCTATTTACTTAAATACTGAACTACCAATAAAACGAAGAACTGGGTTTAGAACTGTCTGTTTATTGATGTAGACGGTTGTGAAATGGTGGATTTGAATTGGTCCTCCTTATCAGAGGCTATTGATAACCAGACTTAAAATAGCCTGTTGGATTTATCAACGTCAAGTTAGATTCTATACTTAATGGACTATTAATTGAAGGCTGGAAATATCTCACTATCTACATAAAACAGCCCTAAACCCCTTAAGTGAAGCTACAGGATGTCAGCAGTTCGCTGCCACATACTGACCTTTGTTTGAAATGAATTTAATAGAGAAAAGATTTTAGTCAGCAGATTAAATTCTTCACTGATGAGGATCTATTTTTGAAGATACATCAGAAGACTGATCAATCCTGATCTCACAAGGTCGTGTTTGAGGAATAAAACTCCTACTGGTGCAGTCAAACGGAATTCAACTACATGCAGGCTGTCCTGTTGGTGCAGAGCAGAGGATGGGAGTTTATCACACCTGCTAACACTGTCCTGTTGCTGCTGCCCGTAATAAATTTAACTACTCATACATACAAGCCATGCATTGTATGTGTTATGTGCATGTGGTGCAGTAAACATGTGACCTCAGCTGATGATCAACTACACAGAGTTAACCTTAGCCTACAGATAAGTGATGTTTTAGCTGCACTGATAAGCAACACAGGAATGTGGATGCATATTTCTTTGATTCAAACTGGTTTCATGATATCTCTGAAAAGTAGAGGGACGTTTTGCTTTTATTTCAGCAACCTGTTCTCCAGACATAAATCTGATCTCTTTCAGATTAAGCCTGATTATCTCTGTGGCAGGTTTACATCCTCTATATCTACGTAAGGAATTTGGATTTCTTTTTTTTTTTAGCAGTTTGGGCTCAGTTACTGGGGAAGGACGGGCTTTTCATGGAGAGCTAAAGGTGCTCTCCGGGCATCACGTCCGATTTGAGTTGGGCTTAGAGGTACAACCAGAAAAAGGCTTCGGTGTGCACATTTGACATTTTTCACCTGGACAAACATGGTCCAGTGGCATGCACATAAGCCACCAAAAATGTGAAGTATGTCAGAGTGGAGCTCTCTCTGTAGGATACATGACAATGTTTTTAGGGAAGTATCCTTTTTTTCTTTTACCTCTTCATGTTCACTATTTAGAGACAGATTGTAAAAATGGTTTACATGAATCCTACAAATTATACTTTGAAAAATAACCTTAAAGCAGTGTGTTAAACATTTCAATAGCACTGAGTTTGACTGGCTGTGCATAAGACTAACATTATACTGTCATAATCATTACATACAGTTGTGTTCGAAATAATAGCAGTGCCTTTAGAAAAATGAGTAAATGTCAAAATTCTTCAAAGAAATTGTACTTTAATGAACACAGATACATTGGGGACACAGTACATTCTATTCCAAAGCAAAACAATTGCGCAAAGTCATCAAAACTTAAATAATAATAATAATATTTCAAATAAAGTAAGAAATGGCATGTTCAAAAGAATAGCAGTGTTGCCATCTTTCCTTGGAAACTCAAAAATGTACTGTACAAACAAAGAAATTCTTGATAAGTGAACCTAGCTGAGTATCCTAAACTAATATTTTGTTGCAAAACCACGGTTTCTGATGACTGCTTCACATCTGTGGTGCATGGAGTCAACCAACTTCTGGCATCGTTCCACAGGTATTGCAGCCCAGGATAATTGCACTGTATTCCACAATTCCTCAGCGTTTCTTGGTTTTGCCTCATGCACTGCACTTTTTATGTCAGCCCACAAGTTTTCAATGGGATTAAGGTCCGGGGATTGTGCTGGCCACTCCATCAGTTGAATCTTGTTCATCTGGAACCATGCTTTTGCTCGCTTGCTGGTGTGTTTGGGGTCATTATCCTGTTGAAAGGTCCACCTCAAAGGCATTTCCTCCTCAGCATATGGCAGCATGACCTCTTCCAGGATCCTGATGTACTGGAACTGATCCATGATCCCTTGTATGCGGTGAATCGGACCAACACCATAGTATGAAAAACATCCCCATATCATGATGCTTGCACCACCATGCTTAATGGTCTTCAGTGAGTACTGTGGCTTGAATTCTGTGTTTGCAGGGCGTCTGACATACTGCCTGTGACCCTTAGACCCAAAAAGAACAATCTTGCTTTCATCTGTCCACAAGATATTATGCCATTTCTTTTCAGGCCAGTCAATGTGCTCTTTGGCAAATTGTAAACGCTTCTGCACATGTCTTTTTCTCAGCAGTGGGACTTTGCGGGGGCTTCTTGCTGGAAGGTTAACCTCAGTAAGACGTCTTCTGATTGTCACAGTACTCACTGTCAACTGAAGGTCTTGCTTGATCCTCTTGGATCCCATCATTGGCTGAGTCTTCGCCAGTTTGGCTATTCTTCTGTCCATTCGAGGGGTTGTCTTTCTTTTTCTTCCTCGTTTTTCAGTTTTTTGCTCCCATTTCAGGGCATTTGAGATCATTTTAGCTGAACAGCCAATGATTTTCTGCACCTCTTTGTATGTTTTCCCTTCTTTAATCAATTTTTTTATTAGGAAACGCTCATCTTCAGAACAGTATCTTGAACGACCCATTTTCCTTGTTTTTTCAGGACAAATGCACAGCCAGCATGCCAGTTGTCTTGATCCTTAAATACGGATCACCTGTTAACACCCTTTTTTCCCAGAATACCCTCCCTAATTGATGCCCTCTCTAATTGAACTCACCACTGCTATTTTTTTGAACACACCCTTTTCAGTTAATCATTCAATTTCACAGAATCCACAGTATGCATGGCTGTCCTGTTGGGTTTGTTGGTTTTCTATACCTTTATTTTACCCCCCAGAAACTTATCTGGGGTATAGAGTTTGAAATGTTAATAAAACAAGTGATTTTCTTGCTGCTGTTGAGGCACTGCTATTATTTCGAACACAACTGTATGGCCTGCTATGGACAAGGAGTCTATAAATGGTTGACTGTTATCATTAGGTAATTTATTACACTTTTAATACAAAGATGACATAGTTTAAAATGTCTTTGTTGTGACTACTTGACATCAACAGAACTAAAAAGTTATATGTAACGATTTAATAACAACCAAAAAAATCATAACTATCAGGTCTTATAATCTTTGACTGTCAGGAAATCATTTTATTTATGTCATTAATGTTTTCCCTTACCTCAAGTAATATAGAACAAGCTATAGGTGTTAACACAACAGTACAGAATGAATCATTTGACGGCTTGTTAATGCTTAATGACAACTTTACTTCTAGTTCTACTTGTTTAACTTCACTTGAGGTATGGGAAAAATTTATGACATATTTAAAAAAATTGTCTTTTAACAGCCAACGTTTCGACCAATCCCACTGGAGATTAATTTCCCTTTTTAATCACTGGTGTTAAAGAACAAAAATATTTATTTTGCAATAGTATGCAAGCATCTAAATGACTTTCAAAGAGAATTCAAAAGTAAAAAGAAATAAATGAGAAATGAAAAATGGGAAAATAAAAAATGATAAATAAACAAACTGTAATTGTTGTGAAGAATATGAAATTTCTTTAAAAAGTATTTTTAAACCCTTTATTTGATTCAAAAGTTTCTTCTGAACGCATTTGTGTTCCTAACCCTCAGTCAGCGGAGCAGGACTACAGCTCCATGTCTACGAGAATACGCATGAAATCAGTTGAATAAAAACTTTTGCATGCCTAGATGCAGGATATAGGGGAATATGCATGCATTGGTGGGGGCTACATGCATTGAAGGGTGCATTAATTATTACATCAATAAGTTGCTTGCATCAATTTGTGAATTAATGGTTGGAACTGCAGAAACTGGTTAGCCTAAGCGTGATTCATCCAAAGCTTCTTTGAGCTTCAGATTAAGTTCAATATGAGCTGAGATGATCTGAGTGTTTCTAATTTTAGCAGCTCGCCTGTTTTATCCTCCTTTTTAAGGGGGGAACACATCCTATAATAGCAGCAGGGGTGGTTATACTGTACCATTCATGTTTAGATTTCCTGAGAGATTTACTCTAGACAAAGCCAAGATCCTCTTATGTAATAATAATAGTTTATGGTTATTTTGTGGAATTATTAACCTTTATCTCCTCAGTATCATTGGAGTCTTTAGATCTTCCTATAAATCACAGTTTTTTTTTTGTCCACTTACATCTGCTCTAACCTTTATAGGGCTTAAATATTAACTGAGGATGTGATGGACTGTGTGACTGCTGTCTTTCTTCACAATTTGTTTTGAAAGGCTTGTGATCGTGACTTTTCTTTGGCTTTTTTACTTGATTAAATAACCAATGCTGTAAATGTATGAGCATATTCTGGCAAATCAGGGCTATATTAATGTGCAAAATGATACAAAATATAATTTAGATATTTTGTGTCCCCGTTGATCGGCCCTCATTGAGAACAGTGTTGTTGGGGCTCTGCTGTTTTTCTGTTTACTCCTCTTTTATGTCACCATCTGCTCTGCTTTCATCAGGCCGTTCGCTGCCTGTGTTTGGAGGGGTTTGGGGGGGGTTGAAAGGAAGAAGAGGATGGCAGGATGGATTAACTGTGCTGTTGTTGCTGCAGTTTACACATTCCAGCCGTCCGAACCGGTCCAGCTCTCTGTGCCAGTACATAGGCCCCTGGTTAATTATTTTCTCTTTGTTGTATCCAGATTCTGTTGCTATGACTCCTATTTGATGTAGAACTCAGTCAAATCCAACAAAAACATGTTTCCTCTACTCAAGCAAAGGATGCAGAGCCTATCTGTAGGGCATCAGTAATACATTTTATATTTTACGTGGGGATGGAGCTCCATCTAGAGGTCAAGTCATGTAATTTCATCTAAACTATAACATAGTGAGGTTTAACATATTTTCTCTAAGGTTTTTCAGTTTTTGTTCACTGGAAATGATACATTTTTGTTGGTTTTAGCTCTATTATTAACACAGCATCTTTTTGTTCTGATCAACAGGGCCGAGTTGAGGTAGAGGCCGGAAACGAGAACATGAAGTTTGAGACGGGACCTTTCTCGTATTATGGAGTCATGGCGCTCAATGCTTCCATGCAGGGTGAGTCCTGAATTGTTTCATCTAAGATCAGGATCTGTTCACTGATCCCATTTAAAAAAAAAACCAAAATAATCCCATTAGGTGTCTCTCTGCTGCCACCTGGTGACCAGGATTTTACTCATAGCTTGGAACTCATTTTGTGAACTACTTCCCATCTGTTGTTTATTTATTTATTTTTATTTGCATTTGATCATTACTAATGTGATGCTGGAACAAATGGAACATCGAGTGTTACCTTCAGGATGTGATGCATTCATTTTTTCTCTTTTATATCTCTATAAGGTCAAAGTTTCTCTGTTTTTAATTATATTCCTGCAAATAAACGTACAGGACATCTGTATTGGTCTCGCATCAATGCATGTGGTAAGAGTGGAAAGTAACGGCTCCCTTATAACAGGAAGAAACATCCAACAAAGCCATTATCTGTTATCTACAGTGGATGTGAAGCAGATTTAGTAAAAACTTCCTGGTTTTACCTTCTAATGGAATCAGAAACAAGTTGTAGCTGCAATGAAAGCACAATGGGGAGTAAATGGAGAAAATAGAACATCTGTTCGCATAAAAGCATTTCTCCTCTTCTTCACTTGCTTCCATTTTTTCCTAAAATACTTTGTTACTCTTTCAGGACCTTTAAATGGGGAAAAGGAACAAAAAGAGGATGAGTGAAGCATTGTTCTAATAATGTTTGATAACCTTCCTTCTCTCTTTAGCCTCAACATCAACCTCTGTTCAAACTCCTTAAAGGAAAACACTGTTACAGCTCATCTGCTTACCTTCCTACAGAGAGATCTGACAGTGAGCAGCAGCTTGTCGCCATGGCGCTGCCAGCTCTCTCCCAGGCTGTGAGCAGATCTGTCTCCCTGTTTATCACTGACCGTCCCTTTCATCCTCCCTCTGTCGCGTCGCTCCCTTCCCCTCTCTCCTGTCCTCTCAGTGGCCGCACCTCGTCCTCGCCTCCTCTCCTTTAAGAGGTTTTCTCTGTTCTCTCGGTTGCCAGGTAAACGCCGGCATGTCTGGGTAGTCTAACACCGAGCGCAGACGTGGCTCAGATTCACTCGTTGGAGAGGTCAAAGGGCAGAGAGCTGGTTCTCTGCTGCCCTTTGTGGGTAGAACAGCTGATAATGATTAGCGCTTCTCTTCAAAGTCAATCTTTTTTAGCCTGATCATGTCATAGACAGAGATGCAGCTTATTCAAAATTAACCCACAGCACCTGCTCTATTCACCGTATGATTGAATCTTTAAGGACTGCACGACGGCTAAATTTTGGCAAACTGTTATTTAGTTGTAAAAGTTATAAAAATTTTCCCTTTTGAAGGTTTAAGTTTTAGGAATTCAGATGGCATGCTTGAACAACAACATTATAAATAGAATAGAATAGCAGACTGTACGAACCCAAACAGCAGTGCAGTAAGTTCAGATATATGCGGTGATAGAAGATCACCTGTTTGCAGAGAAAATGAGTAAAACACTGAATGTGATCATTCATTAAAAATTTACTTAAAAAGGAAGAATTATCAATGATCTACTGGATCAGATGTTTTTACTGACATACTGACCCAGCTCTCAGGATGTGGAGAACTAGTGCATTTCTAGAATGAGAGCTGCTCTGCTAGAAACCACCCAAAGCAAAGTCCTTCAGCTGCCCTTCTTTAAGACAAAGCCTGATCTTTAGAAAGCTGAATAAGTCGGCCTTTTAGATGATCTCCATTGCATAAAATGACACATACAGTAGGTTGCTGCTGTATAAGTGAAGTCCGAATGAGGTGAGGTTGGTCCGAGCGTTTGCCAACATGTCAGCCTTGTGCTATAGATATAGAAGGATAGGCAAACATGAAGAGACCCAGATGTGGTTTGATACCCCTTAAGGAATAAAGCTGCTGAGTCACGTCTGGATGCATCCTTTTAGCTTCCAACTCTTTCCCCATCACTGATCACTGCCCTAAAGATAGAGCATGTAGCTTTCAACATGTAGTTTGTAATGTTCCATTTATGCTTTTCTATCATCTTTCTTTTTCTTTTTCAAAAATAGTTTAATTCTAGCTTAGATGTCCTCAAGATTCTGCAGTAAGACGTAGACGTCTTTAAAACAGCACCCAGTTCCAAATATATTCCCACCTATATTTGTTATTATATAGACGTGTTTGTTTGGAACTGGGTCAGTAGATTTTTAATGCACTAACTCAAACAGACTAGTTTACTGATAATATTGACTCAGTTTAATCCAGTAGGAAACTTTTCAGCAGGTTTTAAATGAGAACAATAATGACAGAATAACTATAAAAATATTATTCATTTTAAACGTGTTTATAGTCTGACATGGTTGCTAAATGTTGCCGTTTATTTTCAAACATCTGCTGTTATTGTTGTCATTGAAATATATCACAAGTAAACAGGATAAATATAAAAATATGTTTCTATAATAAGCTAATTTCTCAGAAAAACATTTTTTTCTGCCAACAAATCAAAGATTGTTTTGGATTTCTCTTTGATTTGCTTTTTATTTGTATTTTTCCCATGATGTAATAATACAATATTCGGTTTAAGCTGTTTTTTTGTTTATTTTGTTTTGTTATTAAGCCAACAGGGAATATTCAGAAAACTGTCCAGGTTCAGATAAGATCTTTTTTTCTTCATTTTTTCCAAAGGCATAATAAAAACAAGATACAAAAGGCTATATATAGCTAGATTTTTTTTTCTTTAATAAGAAGCAAAAATATACCATAAAACCAGCATTCAATGTATTGTTTCTGCTTAATCAAGAAATTCCCTTTTAAATCACCAAAGACTTCTTTCTGTCTAAGATTTCAAACTGCTACTTATTTAGGTCTTTTAAAACAGATAAACTTTTTAACATTTCAGGTTTATGTTTTCATAGAAAATATATGTTGAGAATAACCAATAAAGCTTTTAAAGAAAGATAGAAAAAAGGTAGAAGATTAAGAGTTTTTATCTCAATCACACTTTATGCTGCCATAAATTGCGGTTTGTTATTTATTTAGAAACTATAAAAGAGTTTAAATTAGCTAAAGAGAATATTTTTATGTTAACTTTACGGTAAAAGAATGAGTTTTCTGATTTTAACCTGAGAAAAATCTCCTACTGGATTAAATAAAAGCCCAGATGTTTGCTAATTTAACCACTAACTGTTAGACTAGCTGCAGACATCCAGGATGAGTGTCCTGATTTAATTCCTGGTTAACTAAAACAGTTGACATGTCCAGGTAAAACAGTTTCCTATGACTCACTGAGGCCCCCTACTGGACGTCTCACACCAACCGGTAATAAGAAGCACTGTGGTGACAGCCTTGTGTATGAATTGTTTGTATGCGTGTGATGCTTCCAGAATGATTTGGTTTGTTTGGATGATGTCAGCATATTAGAGGCAAAAAGGGAAGTTTATTTAAGTCATCAAGCATCATTGAGAGTTAAAATAGGAACTGTAGATTGCTATGAGTAAGTTCTGGATTTCTCTTAAACCCAGACTACAAATAAAGCTGTTTTCATCATTTATCTTGTGACAGTTCTGATTTAAAGCTTTTTTTCTTTTTCTTTTCTTTTTTTTTTTGAGAACCAAGAATCCAACTTTTGATTTAAATATTCCATTAATTTGTTGTTAAATCATATGTGAAATGTTTTTTATACAGAAATTACTCCCTAAATGATACTAAGGAGATTTTTGCTTATATTTATCTTAATAATACTAATCGGTTTGGACTTTAATAGCTGTGCAGATGAAATCAGTTGTTTATGTTATATCTGTAAAGAGCCTCATAGATCAGCACCCCTGGTAAAGATGTGGAAAATGCCAAAAAGATAAATTCATCTCAGTTTCACCAGTTAATATAAAATGTTTTATTATAAGGGATCCATTCATGTGAACCATTTTGACTAAAGTGTTTATTTATTTACAATTTTTTGGATTTTCTTGGAAGTTTTGAATTTATGATCAATAAGTTTCAGTTAGCTTACTAAGAAATCTCTGCAACAAATAATAAGGGAAAAGAATATATGGAAAATCACCCCATGTCCTCTATTAAGTATGGTGGAGGATCAGTTATGCTGTGTTACTCCAAAGGACCAAAGGGCCTATTTATATAGTATCATAAAGTACCTTAAAGTAGGTCATCCAGGTCATGATCAGATACACCTTTTGTTTTTTCCCCTTTATTCTGTGTTACACCTACAGTATATTAATCTCAGTGCTCCCCATCATCAGAACTGAGGAAGCCTCTAGAATGAGATGCAAATGTTAGGATTTTCCCCCACTAGATAAATGTCTTGAATGAAGAGCTGTATTTTTACAAATATTTGGATGTAAAATATTTAACCTTAAAGCGAAACAAATGTATTGAAACACTTCTTACACATCTTAAACTGCCCCTTTTTGTCTAACGTTGAGGATTTATACAAATAATGAACCAGGCGAGTATCTGGTAAACAGTTAAAGGGTTTATTTCAGAATCTGAATGTTATTTTTAGTTTTTAGGTTTTGCAACTAAAGCTCTGTGTGATGCATCTGTGTCGGCAGTAAAGCAAACAGTTTTCAGATTATTTAAAAACAGTTGCTTTAAATGTTTACCTTTCCCCCTGCAGGGCTTTATCTTGTTTGATTTAGAGAAATGATTGTGGCTGATGTCAGGCATCTTGATTAATGCTGAGTCACTCTTTGTTGGAAACTTTTCTGTGTGTCACCGACTATCTGTATGTGTGTTTCTGAGGAACATTTGATTCCAGCTAACCTTTATGATTGTTGGGTTTTTCCTGATATTTCCTGTAATCATCCCTTGTTGATTGATCCTAATTTCTCATTCCTGTCATCATTTCTAACCTGCACCGTGTTTTTAGAACCCTACATTGTGGAACCATGACTTACTGAATGCCGTAGAGCTCTGCAGATGTCTGTTACATTTTAAAAGTGTCTTTTATTGGGCGGCCTTATCAGGATGAACTATTTGTTCCTCTAAACTTGCTTTAGTCTGGATCCGGTCTCACTCTCTCTGTCCGCATCTGCAGAGTTTCGCTCACCGTCCCACCTCAGCGGGTTGAACCGGACCGCCTCTCTGAGCGGCGCCGATCGGACGGACTCTCTGGCCGTCAGCGGGAGCAACAGCCAGCTCAACAACAGCATCCCTTTACAGCAGTACATTCCAGACTTCAACGTCAGGGCCCTCACAGACCTGCAGTTTGTCAAGGTGGGTTAGAGGGTTCAGACAGTTAGTGGTCATGACTGACAGGCTATTTTTAGGCAAAATTGAAAGAACATCTTTAATTTTATTTATCGTTTTGAGAGAAATTTTCTCAATATTCTTAAAAAATGATCAGGCAGATTTCAGCAGGTTTCAGCTCTAGTTTAAATAAACTGGGACGGATTCAGGTTTTCTTGGATTTGCTTGCAGCTAAATATCACGTGGTCATGGATAAAACAGTTTGTCTCTCTTTACGTGCTGTCAAATGTTGTCAAACATTGTATGGCTTCTGTTTGTTTGGCCTTTATTGTTGCATGCAGCACTTTGAACTTAAGGTGTTTAAGTGCTCTTTAAATAAAGCTGCTATGGTATGATGCAGCGACATTTCAGAAATGTAGGAAAGCCTGGATTCATTTTCTGGCAAGCAATAAATGGAGAGACAGTTGTCAATTTGTTGTCATAGAAACAATTTTTTCAAAAGAAATCATATATATATATATTTTTTTTACAAAATACTTCTTCACAGCCTTAGAAATATAAACTCCTTTAGTGATAGTCCTCATTGCAGAGAGAGCTGCATCTGAATCACCAGTCATTACACTTGGGGAGAACCAGGTGTGTGTTTTTTTTTTTTTTTTTTTTTTTTGGTTTAGAGCCTCTGTCAAGAGGCTCTAAACCTTGAACCCAAAATTCAACAGACAGAGCTGGAAGAGTTTAACAGACTTTATTTAGTAAGCAGCGTGAAAACGGCGCATTAGCAGGGGCGGATTACGTGGATCCTCTGTGGAAACAGAAACTCAGGTCAGTGACTAAGAATGGATGGCTGGAAGCAGTTAAGAGCTAAAGTCACTGACCTGGTTCAAAGTTCAGTCCGATCCCAGAAGGGGGGGAGGAATCCGCGAAGGAGACGGTCCTCCGCCGCAGGCGGGCGCAGGCCCCCGAAAAGCAGTGAGGTGAGCGGCGCAGAAGCCAAGAGGCGCCGAGGAGCAGGTGTTGCCAGAAAGGGAGATCCAAGCCGAAGTCGAAAACAGAACCAAGTTCGTTTACCAGGGGATCTGAGAGCCGATGAGGTACCGATGAGGGAGTCCAAGCCGTGGTCGGGAAAACAGTCCAGGTTCGGTAAGCCAGTAGAATCCAATACACAGTCCAGAGCCGATCAGATTAAATGAGCAGACAGGGGCGAAGCAAAACTCGGGATCCACAAGACAGAAACAGGTCAGCAACAGAATAATCAGAAAAGTAGTTTAAACGCTAGAGTTACTCTCACCAAAACAGCTAGAATAATCTGGCACTGGAAGCCTGAAAACAAACCGTATATATATAGGGGCTGGAACCAGGTGGAAGGGATAAGAAATGATGAGAACAGGCAGAGCTAAACAGGTGGATGGAATAAGCAATCAAGCCACCAGTGCCAGGACTATGACAGAGCCACAGTGTTTGGACCAACCTGGACTTCATTATCTGCAGAAGGAGCCCCCTTTCCATTCTTATGGCCCAGATACATTTATGCATATTCTCAAATTACAAGAAACTTCTTTAATTAGTATAACATCAAGTCATTGAAACTTCTGAAAGGTTGATCTGGTCTGTTAAGTAGCAAAGCAGGGTGTTGAGTGTCAGCTGTGCTTTTACAGTTGTAACTGCTTTAAGAGCCAACATGTCTGTCCTGTTCTCTTAGATCACACGGGCTCAGTACCAGAACGGCCTGATTGCTTCTCGCTTGGACAGCACGCCTCAGTCCCCGGAGAGCAGCCACACAGCCCACCCGGAGGAGGCGACTCCTCCGGCCAGCATCAGCATCACGGACCTTGGAGCAGACTCCGCCCCTATGGAGAACGGCCCAGACGAGACGACGCTCCTCCTCCTAAACGAGCAGACGCCGGCGCCTACGGCGAACCACCACAGTCAGCTGGAAAACAGCGTTTGACCCGGACCTCTCTCCCCTCCATCTCCCTAGGTTTGCACACATGCACTACTGAGCTCGGACGTTCACTGAAGGGGGAGGGGAGTTGGTGGCACCAATCACACCTTAGAAGTTCCAAAAAGAGAAGCCATGTGCGCGCATATCGTGTAGATATGCAGGGATGCAATTTATCAAACATACCCTAATGAGCCAAAGCATTACTGACACGTCTTTGCATACCCACAAGTTTAATCTCTTGAATGCAGCTCTGAAATACAATCAGACTGAAGGAGCATTTAAAGGTAGCCCAATAATGATTAAAGCAATAATCAAATCATCATCAACATTTAATCAGATGCAGCTGAAATCAGTCATATGTCAGAAAAAAATGTTTGTTTTTTTCAGTATAAAATAATAAAGTTCTTTTTATAATTTTGGAATAATTATGTCGAGTAATGTTTTGGCTCATCAGTGTGGAAAGGAAGCTACCAAACGTTTGTGCCTCGATCATGTAAGCAGAGGAAACATCAAGCTGTCGTCACTGATAGCTCCTCTTTACCCGCTCCGTGCCTCCGCCACCTCCGTTTCCGTGCCGCTTCCAGTTCAGTGACTCAGGGAGACTCCACTCTCCTGGCTCCACCAATCACGTTCCAAGCAATGGCGTCGCCGCTTGTGTTGCAGCCTGGAGCTCCTCCTCTCTCAGCATCCCAACGGCGGAGCTCAGACCGGTTATTATATGTTCCACAGAGATTTCTAGTAAATATTTATTGATGAACTCAGATTGAGACGGACACTAAAGACTTTTTCTTTGTTTTTGTATCTCCATAGCGAGGGAGTTACGACGGGAGTTTTCCTCCTCGTTTTTGCCTCCTGTGTAAAACCAGGGATTAACCAGGAGCCTTTATCCCAAAGTTGTGAAGAGATTCACCACTGATTGACAGCCAGTCTGTATTCTGATTAAAACAATCCTCATGAATTCTATGAATGTGTTCAATGAAATGTGTAGGGTACGTTAACTGTGGCCGCTCTCGTCTCTGTGAAAGCTTTAGTTTTCATGTTTCAAAGCTTCATTCTGGCCTTTATTCACATCCATCTGGTGCCGGTTCTAACAGGGATGAGAGCAAAGAGACTTGACGGATCTGGTCCTTCTTTTTAAAAGAGGCCGGGTCTTTTTCTTTTCTTTTGATTTTTGTATACTTGTGTGTGTGTATGCGTGCGAGCATGTGAGCGTTTGTTGGCGTGCGTCTGCGACCAAAAATAGCCATCATTTGATGGGATCAGAAACCAAAAGAGGGATGCTGCATCACCTCCTAACTAAGAATATACTTTAAAGAAATCAGAGACTTTATTTATTTACTTTAAGGCTTGTATATATTTCTGCCTATGAGGCGCAAAAAGAAAATTTTTTATTTTGCCTCATTGTGAATTTTTCTTTTTTTGTATCTCTTGCCTGGGTTTTCTTTTCTTTTTTTTTAATCTGGGGTAATGGGATAATTATAAGGAACTGCAAAGATGAAAAACACTCGGCCTGGGCCACATTTTGTCACTTTTATGATAAACTGTTCTGTACGTTTTACTATCATCATCATCAGCTCCTTTTTTCTTTTTTATTTTGAACTGCATACACTCCAGTTGTATTTTACTGTAACTTCAAAAGAAATTTTAAGCGGAAAACCAATCATAAAACGGATAAAATGATCTTTCTTGTGGTGAGATTTTTTTCTCTGAACATTTTTTATGTGCACAGAAACATTTTGACTTTTAAGGCATCCTTACCGACCGCTCAGAGCAGCCTGGTTTCTTTTCTAGTTTTTGTTCCCTTGGGATCAGCTTATGACATGATAAACTACTCACAATTACTTTTGAAACTGAAAACAAAACATGAGAAAATTCTTATTTCCCTGTTTTTGAGCTGAAAAAACAAGATTTTATGTTTGTAGAACTTCCTGTGACTCATTTTGTTTATATTTGGAAAAGCATTAATGTCACAAGCTTGAAACAGAAACATTTTTCACTGTAGTTTGTGATTAAACGTCAGGCTCTCCCAGCGAGGAGCATCACCTGACGCCATAAAGGTTTGACACATGGCTGAAGAACTAACTGGTTTCAGTTTGAGATTGATTTCTGTGGAAGATGAAAGCAAGTAATAGAAACTTTCTCAAACACACTTAACCTGAACAGATTCAGAATTTAATTTGCATATTAAAATACACCATATCTATATCTATTTAAACTGGTTTGGAATACGTTATTATTGCAAAAATTAAGTTTATTCACAGCACATTTATTTATGCCACAGCCTTATTCCAAATGATATCGATCATTTACCAGATGGTAACTGATCTTTAAAAGCCTACCAAAAAAATGCCCTATTATGACAGTATGAGAATTAAATATTGAGTTTGTTGCAAATTTATCACCAAAAGGAAAGTAAGAAATTACATCTTGGTAAGTATTCACCATCTTGCCTTAGTTCTTAGTTGATCCATCTTTAACAGCAGTTACAGCCTCCAGTCTATGTGATCTGATGTCTCCAGCTCAGCTCACCATCTTCAGGCAGTTTGACACATTCTTCTTTGCTAAACATCTCAAGCTCCATCAGGCTGGACATGTGCTTGGATAGTTTCAGATCTCTAGAGATGTTCAATTGGATTCGCTCCACCCCAGGACGATCCCTGCATGGTTCCGATCCACTCCACTGAACTCCAGGCATGCCATGTTCCTTTTATTAGGGACTGGCTTTAATGGAGCAACTTTAAACACACTAACACACACTACAGGCCTGTCTGGGGGATTGCTGAAGAGATGGTTGTCCTTCTGGAAGGTTGCCCTTCTCTCCGGTCACTTAGTCCTGTTAATTCCAGCCTTCCTCCATTTACCAGTGATGGAGGACACTGAGCCTCAAAGCAGCGGACAAGTTTCTGTATCTTTCTCAAGGTTTGTGAAATGAAACTTTTTCCATCGGCTGTTTTCCCCTGTTATTTTTACCCATTGTCTTTAGCTTTTGAAGTTGAATTTACAACATCAGATAATGATGATAAATCTGTTATAGTGATGCACGATATAATCGGCCCCCTATCGGTATCGGCCTGTATCGGCCGTAAAACTGAATATCGGACATCGGCCACCCCACCGATATTTAACCCGATATTTGATCAGCTTCTGAGTTTCTAAAGTCTAATAAAAAAAACAAAAAAAAAACTTCTTCTTCTTCCTCAAAAACTTCTTTTTTACAGACTTAAAATATTGATACATTAAAATATCACAATATTATCATATGCTGATATATTGCCATTTAAAAACACCATATCAATCTCTTTTACTAATGAAATATTGCTATATGTCATCGTTATGATACGAAATCCCCCGAAAATTCACGAAATTTTGCCATATTTTTATATGTTGATATATTGACGTGGTATCAATCTATTTTACTAACAAAATCTCACAAGAATTTGCAAAATATCACGAGAGTTTGTAACAGAACGATGAAATTTCGCGAGATTTTAAAAAGTAAAATAGATCGATACCGCGTTTTTAAAAATCTATTTGATATCAGCATATGAAAATATATTTGAGTATATTATTTTTCAAAGTGTCAGAAATGGTTAACAAAACTGCTATTTTCAATGACTACTTATTTTTGTCCAGCTTTAACATCGGTATCGGTTATCGGCTACATGAGTTTTAAAATATCAGCATATCGGATATCGGCCAGAATCCCAATATCGTGCATCCCTAATCTGTTATCCATCCTCCTTCATTAGTCTCTAATAGAACCCAGATTTCGATCTTCTCATCATAGAATAAAGTCTTCGTCAAAGTCATTGGCTGTATATCTGATAAATTGCAGGATTTTTTCCCCTTCATTTCCCATCTCAAAGTAAAATAAACGGCATCAAAGAGCATCTAACCGTGGTAAAACAATTCACTCCACTGTGATGCTTTTATGGTCACCGTGCTTACTTGGTTTGATGGACAGCTCTGTCTGCCATTTAAGAAGCTTTCACTTCCTGCATCTTAAGCCTTTATAGAGCAACTTACTGTTTTTGATTACTTGCATATCCCTTATATATGGATTATTGTGTGGCAATCGGGGAGCTGTGTGGGGTTAAGGCTCTGGCTCAGAGACCTAGAGTGGCAGTCTGTGGGCGTGATTTCATTCATGTCTTTACCTCCTTCTGTTTCCTTTAACCCCAGTCGACCTCAGCAGATGGCTGCTCACACTGAGCCTTGTTCTGCTGGAGGTTTCCTCCTGTTAAAACCGAGTTTTCCTCTCTACTGTCGCTACATACATGCTTAGTGTGAGGGATTGCAGAGAGTCAACGAGTCCTCACAATCAGCTGGTTTTCCTTAAAGAAAAATATTTTGAAGAATATGATTGTGTTGCCCTTATAAATAAATGTAATATTTTCTAATTGCAACTTCTCTGTGTGCCTCTCTCCTGGTTGAATTACATTGACCTTAAGTTCATGTCATTGGAATGTACATATTTTATTAGTGTTAGAAAAGTGATACGGTCTTGTCCTGTCCTAAACAACACCTGAACAACACCTTGGCTTGAAATTTTGATTTTCAAAAAAGGATTAAGGAACTCTGTTTAGTTTTAAATGATTAAGTTAATGTTTTTTTTTACATTCCCTATGTAAAATATAAGTTCACCTCTTTTGCATTCATCCACTGTAATTGATATTTTAACCTTAGTCTAGATGACCTGGTGGTAAATGAGCCTCTCTTCTTTGACTAAAAAATTTCTGTCATTTTAAACTCAGGTAAACTTCAGTGGCGAAGCTTTTCATGTTACTGTTTATAAAAGTTTTTCCTGTTTCACTGGAGTTTTTAAATGACTGTTTTTACAAGAATCGCTTCCATGTGCATCATTAAAATAAATCAGGTAGATGCTCAAGATATTTTTATTCTTTTATCCAACACTAGTGCAGTACTAAACTTATTAATTAATTGCCTAATTAGTTTTAATGTGCTGCTGTAGAGGAACGGTGTTAAAAATATGATGCAATTTTCTAATTGGTAGTAACTTAAAGAGTTAGAACTTTTTCTCGTGTGAGACAGAGGTAAAAGCTATCAGTGTTAAATGTAGAAACACACTCCTGTTATGTCATAAACCAGGTTTATTCTCACGTTGAGGCTTTGTTTATCTGCTATTGCTCTGCTTCTAGGAAAACTGCACAAGAAACAAAAGACTATGCCTCTGGCGCAACACCCTTCCAGGCCGCGGTTTCATAATCTGCTGTTTCTCTATTTGTGGCCCTGGGAGCTTTCTGATGCACTCTCTTTAGCATTTTGCATCTTTTATTTTATTCCTCAATTCCTCAAAAAAAAAACCCTGACTCGCTCCACCTTCACAGACCGCTGCAGATTTCCTTGTAAAAACTGCCTTTATCGAGCTTTTCTCTGAATCCAAAGGTCATCCTTCTTTAAACTCTGGTTTTGCTTCACTATAATCTATCTGAATGTTATTTGGATTTCATGTACAGTATGAATGTCTGTAAATGTGTTGAATCAATTTCCCATTTAGAAACAAAAGGATCTGATGAGTTTTGAGAATGGAGAGATTTATCATTAAATCTACGTTATTTTTCCTTGTGTTTTGTGATTCTGCTTCCTCTCTGTATTGAATCACTTCAGAGACACAACCGTATTTCCTTGCAAGCAGTGAAAGCATTTTCAAAAAAGAAAATGATCTCTTGCAAGTTCTAAATTGACTGAAGTCTGAACCCACCCATGTACAATTACACTTTTTTTTTGTACGAAGCAGATTTTTTATTTTTTTTATTTTTTGCTGTTTTCTTGCAGGATTTAAGTAGGAAAGTTTCAGCAGGGTGCGGCTGATCGAGGCTCTGGACCTTTTTCTTTTAAAAGCCAATTGAAATTGAATTAGCTTTGAATCAATATTTTCTAAACTGAACTGAATTTTCTCTTTATTTGATCCTCCATCTGTGTAAAGAATGATCTTATAAGGATAACATGTTTCAAAATCTTTTGTATTAAGTCAAATATCACTTTCAATATACTCATAAAGGTTAGTATTATTCTGTAATGATAGAAATAATGAAAGTCATTTAAATCACTTGCATAAATGTGAATTTTATATAGTGAGAAGGTCATTTTTTCGACTCCATGAATAAAATATAAATCCTTATTGCAGTGGTAAAGTATTCTAAATAGGAGCATTTAAAGGGAGACAAAAGAACTAGAAAATGAGGGAGAAGACTGTTATACTTTCTATTAAATTTTTTTTAAAGTTAAGTCTTTGTATTCAGCAATGTCCTTTATGACAGAACATTTGCCACAAGCAGATTTTCTTGGAAAATGATTAAAACTGCAGATGTTCTTTGTTTCCAGGAATGGAAATCAGAGCCGCCTCTCCCCAAGGCAAGGTCTTGCAATACTCAGAAAAAATACCTGAATGCATATCTTTGGTACCTGTGTAAAGTGGAACAATTATAGCAATTGTTATTTAATGAAAAGAAGAGTTACTGAACTGGGAGATCTTATTGAAAAAGTATTATAAAAAAAATTAAATATGAATTTGACAAATATAACTTGTAGAATCAACCCAAAAACTTGAAGATTGAAGCACAACTCAGGTCAATCTAATGTAAACAAATAGGCCACATCTTTGTTCCAGAGATGAGGTGGGGCTCGCATGTGTTTTTGATAAAGTGATTATGTTCTACACAACAAAATAATTTTAACTTTAAAGAAATTGCCACATAAACAGTAAAAATGCGGGAAATTATCATTTCTTTATAGAATTATCGATCATTGAAGGAAAAAAGTGCTTGACAAGTTCAGGTCAGAAACAAGAAAGAACATTCAAACAAAAAAGTTGAACTAATGATGTTTCACTTGAACTATTCACCAAGAACAGTCGAAAGCAATCCTAAACAAATGTGTTTTTAGTCTTGATTTCAAGGAACTCAGGCTTTCTGCACTTCTACAGTTTTCTGGACGTTTGTTCCAGATAAGTGGAGCATAGGAACTAAATGCTTCTTCTCCATGTTTAGTTCTGGTTCTAGGTATGCAGAGCAGGCTGGAGCCAGAAGACCTGAGTGGTCTGGAGGATTGATACACTGATAGCAAGTCTGTGATGTATTTAGGTGCTAAGCCATTCAGAGATTTATAGACTAACAGAAGTATTTTAAAGTCTATTCTCTGAGATACAGGGAGCCAGTGTAAGGACTATAGAACTGGGGTGATGTGCTCTATTTTCTTAGTCTTAGTGAGGACATGGGCAGCAGCGTTCTGGATCAGCTGCAGCTGTCTGATCCACTTTTTAGGCAGACCTGTGAAAACACTGTTGCAGTAATCAATTCGACTAAAATTAAACGCCTGGATAATTTTTTCCAGATCGTGCTGAGACATTAGTCCTTTAATCCTGGAAATGTTCTTCAGGTTATAGAAAGCCGACGTTGTAATTGTCTTTAAATGCATTTGGGGGTTTAAGTCTGAATCCAGCACTACACCTAGATTCCAGGCCTGATAAGGTCTGAATACAGAAACTAGTCAGGATCAGGCAATCACCACGTTATAGTAAAGCCGGAAAACTCTCAACAGCAAAGGCTCAAGAAAAATCTTGCACTGATTGCTGGGACCCAGGAGTTTAAATAGAAACAGGAGCAGGTGAATCAGATGAGTAGTAATGAAAAACTTGGCAGAGTTAGACAGGTGAATGAAATTAACAGTTACGCCAGCCATCAGTGCCAAGATCATGACATATCCCTATAGTGAAATATGTTGGTGGGGGCATCATGCAATGGGGATATTTTTCAGCAGCAGGAACTGGTAGGCTAGTCTGGATAGAGGAAAAGATGTCTTCAGCAATTTATAGAGCAATCATGGATGAGTATCTTCTTTAGAGTACAGCTGACCTCAGACTGGGGTAACGAAATAAAGTACACAGCTAGGATCTAAAAGAAGTGGATCAGAACCGCTCTGAATGTCCTGGAGTGGCCAAAGACGAGTCCGTACTTTAAAAAGATTTAACATCTAGAGAGATCTGAAACTCGCCGGGATGTCAACCATCCAACCTGATGGAGCTTGAGCTATTCTGCAAAGAAGAATGGGTCAAACTGCCTGAAGATGGTGAGCTGAGCTGGAGGCATCAGATTCACAAAGACTGGAGGCTTTAACTGCTCTTAAAGGTGGATCAACTAAGTAATAAGGCGAGATGGCGAATACTTACCTAGATGTAATTTCTTACTTTCATTTTTGTGATAAATTTGCAACAATCTAAGAAAAAAAGTTATATTGTCATAATGGGGCATTTTGCAGGATTTTAAAGATCCTTCAATACCATTATCAAATCTATACCGTTATTTTCTAATGGTAGAAACCATAAAAGTCACTAAAAATAATTTGCATGTAGAGAAATTAAGATTTTTACTGGGATTTAAAATTTTTTTTACAGATCATTTATTTTTCTCCAAACGGAAGTAGTACAACAAAGAATTTTTTCCCATAGTGGAAAAAAAATCATGAATATTCAAGTTTTGACTCCATGAAAAGAATCATTAAATATAATTCCTAATTTGGTAGTTGTGTATTTTAAATATGTTTAATGGGAGACAAAAGCCCTAGAAAATGCCAAGGGAACAGATTGTTATACTTTCTATGATCAATTTGTTTAACTCCGTCTCTCAAAAAACATCAAATGTAGCTAGGATGTGTTTTTATTCAATTATTTTTTCTCAGTTATGTCTTTTTACATTAAGCTTTCTATTCTCACAATGCAAAAGCAGTAAGACCTCGACAATGACCTGAATGATATTTGCAGTGAGGAGTTTTTCTTGGAAAACAATTAAGACTGTAGATGGTCTGTGCTTCCAGGAATGGATATCGGAGCAGCCTCTCCCTAAGGCAAGTTCTTGCAGTACTCAGAAAACATGTATACCTTCTGTAAATGCATACCTGTGGTACCTGTGAGTGGAACAACTATAGGAACTGTTATGTCCTCTTAAGACTTGAAAGAATTTAAAAAATTTTTCAATAGAGAACAATATACCATTGAACTCTTTTTTTTTTTTTTGCGTGTATGGAGGACACACTCTGACTGAATTTATAATTAATACAGGAATGAAATGCACAATAAAAACATAGGAATACAATTAAATGTGAAATAAATAAATATCAGCAGTAAATACATTATACAATGAGAAAAAAAGGCAAAATAATCAAATTATCTTATTTATTCATTAGAATTAACAATTAACTTGAGAAAAATAACCTGTGATTTTGAGAGAGCATCCAGCCCACTTTGTATGGTGCAGATCTTCTTTCTAGGAATCAGGCTGAATATATTAGCCCTCCAAAACATTGACAACCCAGGGTGCAGACCAAGAAGCAGCAATACCTAGTGCTCACCTAGCAATCTTTTTTAGCCAATCATGGTAACAAAAGAAATAGCAGGAGGAACCAATAGAAACCACAACAGCTTACAGTGGTACGATCATATTGTTCCTCTTTTAAAGGTGAAATCTTGGATTCTGACAAAACAGATTTGGCTCAGAAGCTCTTGCTTTCATCACAGCTATATTTCCTGCCTGGGGGTAGTGTTGGCCTAGTGGTTAGAGCAGTGCGCTTGTGCTCTGAGAAGGTTGCAAATACCCTCTTTGATCCCCACAGCCTGCACACTGGATCTCTGAGCAAGACCTTTAACCCCTCACTGCTCCCCGAGCAACGCACAATGGCAGACCACTGCATCCTAAGGGGATGGGTTAAATGCAGAGAGTTATTTTTTCCATTGAGAGATCAGTTTTGTTCTATCTTTATTTTTTTAAACAATAATACGGCAATGGGTTTGGCTGACCCCTTTAGGTCAGTCTCGAACCATTTTAGCTGAAGCGGTACAAGATGGATTCTTGCGTAGTTGTGAACTCACAAATATCCAGAAAATTCAGCTTGCTGGCAATATTACAGTCCATCTCTGTTTTTGTAGATCTCAAGCCGCTGTCACACCTTGACGATTTAGATGGCGTATCCCTAACATACGAAAAACTTTGCAAAAAGGCTGGTGTACATTGGACAAGTTATGGGTCAGTTGTGTATAATAACAATACATTTTATTTCAAAGGAATCTTTCTGGACACTAAAGGTCACTGTACAAAAGATAAAAACACAATGGCAGAAACAAAATAAAAACCATTTAAAAGATACAAAGGCTGGGACAGGGAAATTAATATTAAAGACATGAGTTTTGAAGTTTTCTAAGCAGGGTTGGTAGAGAGTTCCAGAGACAGGGGGCGCAGCAGCTGAATGCTCTGCTCCCCATGATGGTGAGCTGGGCAGAAGGGACAGCCAGGGGTAAAGCGGATGAGGATCTAAGAGGATGCGAGCGGCTGGGAACATGCAGGAACCCTGACAGATATGGGGGGTAAGGTATAATGTATGAGCACGGTGAAGTACTGTACGCTGAAACATGCTGGCACACGTCGATATACGGTGACTATGTTGACGTATGCCAGTGTATGCTCATACGTGGGCCATACTTTAGAGGTGAGTGCAAGTAATTAATAAGTCCTGGTGTCGTGGTAGCTTATCCAAAACCTTTGAGTAACATGTGCATAACAGAAGTTACGCATCGGTCAGGAACGTATCTCCAACACATATCAACGTATTTTTCAATATATTATTAAAAAAAAGAAGTTAGAATTTTCAATCATATTTTTGTATAGCTTTTTTATGTATTTGTTGCTGTTTTCAAGGCTGCACTTTAAAAAATGAAGTTGTCTATAGCTGTTATAAACAAAATTTCTTTTTGTTTACACTCGTGTATACAAAATGACTAAGTCTAAAAGTATTTGACGTGTTCCAAGATGACAGCTGAACGTGTTTCTAACTTACAGCTACTGTTTAATGTCGTATTCGCAGCGTTTTAGTATAAAAGGGGGTTCATAGAAGGAAACCGTCAGTTCTAATCCAGACATGGTAAGCAGACAATCCAGAAGAGATTGAAGATCTAGCAGGGCTGGGATAGGAATACATGTTAGCTGTCCTCAAATTTTAGCTTGATCTCATCAATTTGATGCTGTTCCAGTTGTAGGGTGAGGTATCCTCCCTGTGTTCGTGGCCACGACCAACAATCTTACTAGCAGATATGATGCTGAATCTGCTGCGACTGCAACCCTTCTTTCTTCCCTTTTTCTTTATTTATTTATTCCATTTTGTTTTTTTTTTGGCGGGCGGTAAACAGCAGCTAGGTTGATACCAGGATCAAAGAAATCTTTTTATGCAGGCCGTACGCCTACAGGTGCATCGCTGCTCGCCTCAGGACTCTGGCTTTTGACATTTCATGGCCAT
Source organism: Cyprinodon diabolis (assembly GCA_030533445.1). Classification (NCBI taxonomy): domain Eukaryota; kingdom Metazoa; phylum Chordata; class Actinopteri; order Cyprinodontiformes; family Cyprinodontidae; genus Cyprinodon; species Cyprinodon diabolis. The sequence continues at coordinate 16,238,503 of CM060073.1, forward strand.
TAAGGTGCCACGCGTTATGCATAAGTTAGGCTGTACATAAATTCTGTATATGCCCAAAATTCAGTAAATACATAGAAAGTTCAACGTCTTCCACCGTTTTAGAAGATTCTGGGATGTCAGGCATACACTGGCTAAATTGTCAAGATGTAACAGAGGCTTAAGGTTTTGTATTGTTACACATCTATCTTAAATTAGCATTTTTCTGTCTAGTGACCCCTCAGTCACAAGGCCCTCAAGCTGCAATTGCTAGTATGCTAATGAAACAATGATCAAACGGATGAACGGAGGCCGATGCAGCAGAGTGAAACATTTTATCTCAACTTTAGTAGAAAGAAAGGACGACATTTACATTTCTTATGCAATTACTTAAGTAATTTGCTGTGACAGGCCTAGTTCTTTAGACAACTTACCTCAAGAATGTGCAATGTATAGTTAGAAAGGGGAATTTCTCTAGCTTCAAATAGTATTAGACATGATGGTTTTGAGCAAGGAGATGGAGGCCTTCTGTAGAGTCTTTTTTTACTGAGTCAGCCATGTCAAAACGACTTGCTAATGTGGTGATGTGTGTTTAGATCAATCTAATAAGCATTAGTAATTGCGCTAAAATTATGGCGATCTTTTTTAGAAACACTTAAGCCTCCTTCAGTGAGAGCTCACAGGAAATTGGTGCCTCCATGCTCATACTAGAACCAGAATGTCAGAACACTGACCTTCCTTAAGATGAACAGAAGAGATATTTGTTCATCACTGACAGCCCCAAAATAATCCCGATCATCTTATTCCGCTACTATGGCACGGAGGGAGAAATGAGGACGTGGATTTTGACATTTCTAATATTTTGAAATTGCAGGGACTGGATATTTTGAGTTCAACTTGAACTCCTCCGCAACACAAGTTATTCCAAAGTCAAATGTGACGTTATCTGTCTGACAAACTGAACATTTTTACACACAGATTCTCATCTTGGCATCATAAATATTCAAATGCTGGACTCTCTAGTTTTTTTTTTTTGCTCACTTTTGGTTAGATTAGTATGAACTTGGTGTACTTTTCCATTGTCCATGCATACAAAAAATTATTCTATTTTCCGACTTAAAGCTACAGTGTGTAATTTTCAGCGACATCTAACGTCCAGACCTCAGACCGCAGCAACATGAACATCTCCCCCCCACCGCTTCTCCCCCCCAACAGTACGGCGAGCGTTACGGGACAAAATGTCTTCCACGACGTCCGCATCACCTACCTTCTCAAGTGATGAGGTTTGTTTACATAGATAATTTTACAGATAGTATTTCATTAGTCTGTGTGTTCAGTACCGTCTCAGTTCATCTCTCTCAACTTACCGTAGTTGCTTTCGACCGTAATGGGCGATCTCGCAATCGCTAGTTTGTTGGCTCTGCGCTGCCGTAGCGCAAAGATGTCTGCCTCCATGGCTGCGAGACCCGCTCCTATGTAATTATAAATAACGAATTCTAAGGCAACGCAAATATTAAGGTTAAGAGGCTGAGCTCGTACATGATGATAAATAACATAGTTATGTATAATATATTACATTTCTGACTGTATATCCTTGTAATTATTACACACTGTAGCTTTAATGTTAGAGAAAAATCTATAAATTTGTGTCTAGTTGAACACATAAATATTCCTTTCCAAGAGTTGGACAAATTCAAGATAAGTTTCATTTAATTTTGCTAATTAAAAAACAGCATGTTATGTTTTTTTCAAATAATCATTTAAATATTTATTTATTGATACTTGATGATGTTTGAAATTAAGATGTATTGTCTTAGATGATATCTGTAGCAACACATGATGAGACTGCTAGACGCACGCAAAAAAGAGGAAATGACATGCAGCTGCATTGAAATAACAACCCAGAAGAAAAATCCCAGAGGCAGGCTGCCCAATGTGTCATTACTGGGAATTTTTTCTGCAAAAGCGGTTCCACCAGATGAACTCCAGATCCATAACAACAAGGAAAAGGTGCAGAAAGAAGGTGTGTCAATGAGTAGGATGTGATGAAACTACCGTTTCTCTAAGACATGGGCGGATACATTACAGAAAGCCAACTGTTATCATGATGCCCATTAATTTGGACATTTGTCATTGCATTATTGCTATTGTAAGAAGCTGCCCTAAAAGGAACTGTGCCAAACATCTCAGAGGACTTCTGACAGGAAACCTCCGCCCTCTCATCCGGTAAAGATTACAAGCACTGATTTCAGCCTGCATCCTGAAAGTTCACACTCATGCAACCAAAATATTAATACCTGATTGCTTCAGGAAATGATTGATTTGTATATTTTATTTACAGATGGTCGCCTATCACGTATCACCCTGAAGAGCTTAGGTCAATAGGAACTCTGATCATGGCCTGGTTGTGAGTGACTTTATTAGTTGGTGCCAAGATTTCTATTCAACCACCACAGTGAAAAGCACAAAATGACAGACTTTAGAAAATCGCATAAAATTATTCAATTTAATTCAGTTTATTTATATAGCACCAATTCACAACACAAGTCATCTCAAGGCACTTTACAGTTCACCAGATCATCCAGTCAAATTGATTCGGTGTTTTCTATCTAAGGAAAACCAATTGATTACATCGACTCATTGACTCGAATGAAATTCCTCACACTAAGCATGCTTGTAGCGACAGTGGAGAGGAAAATCTCAATTTTAACAGGAAGAAACCTCCAGCAGAAGCAGGCTCAGTGTGAGCGGCCATCTGCCGAGGCCGACTAGGATTCAGGGAAACAGAAGCAGACATACAAAAGCAGCTGTAAAAGGTGGCCCCTGAAAATGATCTTTTCAGTAACAACCAACAATCAAACTGCTGAGCTGATGCTACAGTATGAATATCTGGGGTCTTTATTGATGGAAAACTGAGTTTAGATTTGCAGATTGACATCAGTTGCTGTACTTTTAAATTCAGTTTTGTTTTAGTTTTTTTGTTTTGTTAATTTTATGACGATGTATTATCTGCTGCCATTGATTATTTTCTTTTAAGGAAACAATAAACATTTGCAAGGTATTGTAAACGTAGTGTAATAACCGACACACCCCTGAACTGACCTTTTTAATACCAGAACCCTTAGCCTGAGTGAAAGCCTCTTGGCTGACCTCAGCTTTTCTTTAAGAGGACAATCTTCCCGGCCACCATGAGGAAGAAGATGCATCGTTGTTGAACCAGCAGAGTGGGATGTTCCTTTAATTCTGCTGCTGTCAGCATTTGGAGATTTCCTTTCCTTTTTTTATAATGTTGTGTGTTAGTTTTCACATGACTGCTGTCTGTGCAGCAAACATTTTTCCAGGAAAACTAAATGTGACTTAAATCTGGAAGAGATGTTAAGACATCTGACCAGCTGTAAATCATCAGCAAACTCACCTTAATATAATTTAGTTCTCATGTTCTTTCATTTAAGTCTGCTTTTTTTTCACTAGATATGTTTGCATTAAAAAAAAACTATGGCCACTGATACATAAAAATATAAAGTAGAAATAACCTTTACTGACCCTCAGTTTAATGTGAGAAACACAAAACTGAAGCATGCAGATGCAGAAGGGTAAAAAATATTCCAAAAAATACAACATTACCAGAAAAGACGTTGCAGTAAAGGTAAATTTGTGCTGCAAGAAAAGGAAAATCTGAATAGTTAAATAAATAGTTAAAAATAGCATCATCCAGATATATAACACTGGAATGCATATGCATCACAACATACAGTTTAACAGCTACTGGGAGGAAGGAACTGTGATAACAATCATTTGTACAATGAAGATGCATACTGCACGTCTATTACTAAAGGACCTTCTCAATTTATTGATGTCCAGAGTCCTATCATTCTCCACCACCTGGGTAAAGGTGAATCAGAGGAAAATATTAGATATGTTTGACATTTTTGGCTTAAACGATGAATTCTGCTTGCATGATGTGCCTTATGTGATGTGAACCTAAAACAACACCAACAACAACAACAACAAGGTAAACACTATATATATATATATATATATATATATATATATACACTCACCAGCCACTTTATTAGGTACACCTGTCCAACTGCTCGTTAACACTTAATTTCTAAGCAGCCAATCACATGGCGGCAACTCAGTGCACTTAGGCATGTAGACATGGTCAAGACAATCTCCTGCAGTTCAAACCGAGCATCAGTATGGGGAAGAAAGGTGATTTGAGTGACTTTGAACGTGGCATGATTGTTGGTGCCAGAAGGGCTAGTCTGAGTATTTCAGAAACTGCTGATCTACTGGGATTTTCACGCACAACCATCTCTAGGGTTTACAGAGAATGGTCCGAAAAAGAAAAAACATCCAGTGAGCGGCAGTTCTGTGGGCGGAAATGCCTTGTTGATGCCAGAGGTCAGAGGAGAATGGCCGGACTGGTTCGAGCTGATAGAAGGGCAACGGTGACTCAAATAACCACCCGTTACAACCAAGGTGTGCAGAAGAGCATCTCTGAACGCACAGTAAGTCGAACTTTGAGGCAGATGGGCTACAGCAGCAGAAGACCACACCGGGTGCCACTCCTTTCAGCTAAGAACAGGAAACTGAGGCTACAATTTGCACAAGCTCATCGAAATTGGACAATAGAAGATTGGAAAAAAACGTTGCCTGGTCTGATGAGTCTCGATTTCTGCTGCGACATTCGGATGGTAGGGTCAGAATTTGGCGTCTACAACATGAAAGCATGGATCCATCCTGCCTTGTATCAATGGTTCAGGCTGGTGGTGGTGGAGTCATGGTGTGGGGAATATTTTCTTGGCACTCTTTGGGCCCCTTGGTACCAATTGAGCATCGTTGCAACGCCACAGCCTAGCTGAGTATTGTCCATCCCTTTATGACCACAATGTACCCAGCTTCTGATGGCTACTTTAAGCAGGATAATGCGCCATGTCATAAAGCTGGAATCATCTCAGACTGGTTTCTTGAACATGACAATGAGTTCACTGTACTCAAATGGCCTCCACAGTCACCAGATCTCAATCCAATAGAGCATCATTGGGATGTGGTGGAACGGGAGATTTGCATTAGCCGACAATTCTGCGGCAACTGTGTGATGCCATCATGTCAATATGGACCAAACTCCCTGAGGAATGCTTCCAGCACCTTGTTGAATCTATGCCACGATGCATTGAGGCAGTTCTGAAGGCAAAAGGGGGTCCAACCCGTTACTAGCATGGGGTACCTAATAAAGTGGCCGGTTAATGTATATTGTGCAGTGTTTTTATTTATTTATCAAGACCATTTGATCTTAGTAATATATGTTTTAATACCCCAGTTTTTTTATTCTTTTCAGCACCGGGTGCCAGGAGCAGAGATAAACAGATGTGGCACTACCTGCTGGCACTAGTACAGAACTATCAGAAAGTCAGATGGCAGCTACTAAACACAGCCTGACTGTCCTGCAATGCCAAACAGTAAAGCAACAGCGTGGGATGATAGAAGATCAACCAATATTGATCAAATAAACTGACTGACTGAAGGTTCTAGTAAATACTTCCCATAACCTACCAACAGAAAATCATAGAAAATGAAAGTTCCCATTCCCAACAAACCCAAACAGGGACACAGCATCACAGTAGGAAATAATCAGTAAATCTATTTAGTATATCATTTGTTCTTAGACTGTTGATACAAAGAATAGCATTGCTATCACTGGTACTAACATTAATAACAACGTTTACTCATGCATCCATTCAGCAACTTAGCAGCTAATGGTAGAAACTTTAAAAATTGCTAGAAAATGAAGATGTCCTCCAGGAAGAAGAATGATATATATATATATATATATAATATATATATCCATCCATCCGTCTTCTTCTTTCACTTATCCGGGGTCGGGTCACGGGGGTAGCAGCTTCAGTAGGGAGGCCCAGACGTCCCTCTCCCCAGCCACTTGGGCCAGCTCCTCCGGGGGAATCCCAAGGCGCTCCCAGGCCAGCCAAGAAACATAGTCCCTCCAGCGTGTCCTGGGTCTTCCCCTGGGCCTCCTACCGATGGGACTTGCCCGGAACACCTCACCAGGGAGACGTTCAGGAGGCATCCTAATCAGATGCCCGAGCCGACTCAACTTGCTGCTCTCAATGTGGAGGAGCAGCGGCTCTGAGTCCGCCCCGGATGGCTGAGCTCACCCTATCGCTAAGGGAGAGCCCAGACACACTACAGAGAAAACTCCTTTCAGCCGCCTGTATCCGGGTTCTCATTCTTTTGGTCATGACCCAAAGCTAATGACCATAGATGAGGGTAGGAACGTAGATCGACCGATAAATTGAGAGCTTTGCTGTTTGGCTCAGCTCTCTCTTCACCATAACAGACATTGCATTGTCTTATATCAAGTGCATATTTCTTAATTATCTTATTTTAATTGTAAAAATACTCATCCCATTGACAAAATCATCTTATTTATTTACTCAAAATCGGGGTGAATACATTTCATTAATTATTTATTTTTTTACTTATTTCTAAATTAATGTATTTTTGTGATGATTAAAATAAGTTACTTAATCTGCTACAAACAAAAACCAAAAACAGAGCAATCCAACTTTTTAATGACAGTTTATTATTATCATTTCAGCCAAGATTAGCTGAATGCCTTGCCTTAGTTCATTAATCCATCTGGTCAATTATTTCTTGATTTTATATTTTGAATGAAATATCTAATTTGTTCCTTTTTTTCTTTCTTGACTTCTCTATTTAGTGAAGATTAAGTACTTCGTTTGTGACTCATACTTTCACACACAGACTGTTCAAGGCAACTTGATAAGTACCCAGAGGAAAAACACACAAATCTGAGAGTTGATTTTTTATGATAATAATAATAGATATAATTAGCATTATATAGTTAAATTGAGCACCAAGCTTTCATTTCTAGGTTGTTGAAAGAAAACTTCTACATGTCATGGCTATTTATGATTATCTGTAGACATGGGGTTTTTAAATTTGACAAAAGCTGGAACATAAATTGTTGCTCAAATACTTCCCCAATATTCTGTGGTTTTACACGTTTTAAAGCCTCGCAACTGTCTTGCGTCACTTCTGTGTTTTTTTTCCTCCCCTTTTTTTCTATTTGTCCTTACATTTAATTTGATGTAAAAGTGCTGTGCTGAAGAAAAGGACTCCCCAATATCAGGAACTATAATGCTAGACAGCAGCAATTAGTGATTCATGCAGTAACAACAGTAAGAAGTGGTTACACCACACCCTTATTGTTAAACCAGGTGGCCACAAATTCAGACTTAGGTTTGCTTGAGGCCGATCAAAAACTTCCACTGCTTTTGTTTGATTTGAAGTTTACCGTGCGCCATTTTTTATTTTTCCATTTTCATTAAGATTTAGTCATGGGTCATACTCAAGAATTGTGTCTTTATTTATCTATGAAACTTGAGGTATTTTGTTCATTTATTTCATTTGTATACAGATGCATTACCTTTACTTCAATAATTCAATCCATAAAGTAAATCTTAAGTATAAGTATATATTACACATAATGATATGCTTAAAGAATAATTTTTTTATTGATTTTGATTATTCTTACTTACAGCTAATGAATGAAATTTTTAACTTTACATACCAAGAAAAATGTTTTTTCATATCAAAATGTGTTAACAGATAGCAACTCTACAGTGTATGTATTCAGTATTCCTTTTTGCTTCAGTTACTTGATCAGGAATGGATCAGCTTGTAGCTTTATTAAGGTTGTAAAGAAGTCAGAAACAAGATATTTTTTAGCCCCAAGATTTTTAGGTTATCGACGTCCAGGATGCAATGATGATCATAGATTCATTGTCAAAATATCTTTGAATATTGTCCCATGTTGACTTTCCGCAGGTCCGTTTTGACATTTGATTTCACACCTTAACTCCACTAAAATCCTGAACTGATATTATTAAAACACAACACCACTTTATGGGCATAACATCAGTGCTTTTGTGTTCAAACTGACCTTTTCTAAAGTGTTTTTTTGACTCACAAATTGCAGAATTTTTTTGTAAATCTGTCATTTATTGATGGCTAAAGTTAGTGTCTTTGCTTTCTACTCTGATAAAACTGGTTGATCAGACATATTTGAAAAAATAGCTATAAAGAAGTTTTTTTTTAATAAATGTAATCCTGAAAACAGCCAACAACTCTTAAAGATTACACCAATTAGCTGAAGTTGGTTAGCATCCTAAATTATATTCAAATGCTTAAATGAAATGGTTTAATGAAACTTGTAACTAAAGAAACACTATGGCTGGATAAAAGCCACCAAAAAAGCAAAGTTCTGGAATTAAAATAAAGAAGAAAGAGAACCATAAGTTAAAAAATCATAATTTATCTTGAACATAGACAAATAGCTTGCAGAGTTTCATCCAAAGACACACTGAGTAAAAGGGTCTGGAGGTTAAAACCTTTGTTTTATCTACGCGTCCCTGATGTGGGAAACCATTTGAACCTCATCCGGCTTGAATCAATCACTTAAATGACGCAGTTCTCTCATCTGCAACAGCGTGAGGAAATAACAGAGGCAGCCCATGTTAGGCAATGGTAAACAATGAAGCAGTTCAGTAAAACTTGTGGAATTTTTATTTTTCAAATCAACAGAACCTCAAAGTTTCAAGGAACCGCTTAAACATGTGGGAAAATAAGTGCAACAGGAGAAAATTTAGGTTGTTTATGAACTTTAACCTGAATACTACTCCAAAAAAAGAAAATGAAAAACAATCCACTGGACTTTCCAAGTTGGAAGACGTCTCCCTTCCCATTCAGGAAGCTTTTTTAATTAGAAATGTGAGGAATAGCGTTGAGTTCCAGGTTTTATACAGTAGCCCAACAAAGCTTTGTTATTGTTTTGAAAACATGCAAATTGGAACAGACGAAGGGGTCCACCCCTTGGAATGGGGGTCATTTGGTTTCTTTTGTTAGACAGCAATACCCCATACCTGTCTAAGTGTCTGAAAGGTCGCTCATTAAGGGGAATTGGAAACAACTTTGAAACAAATACAGTGAATTGTTCTTAATTATCTTATTTTGGAATGACTATGACCTGGATGACTGAGAATCTTCACCAGCATACCTGAAAACTAGGAGACAAGCAGTTTGAGAGTTAAATCTTTAGCTGTGTGTCCGTTTATATCCTCTAAATCAATAAAAAAAATTCCTTTCCTTTAAAAAAATATTTTTAATTGGTTTTCGTATTTTTTTTCTTTTATTCTAAGCTTACAGGCCGATACACACTGATTAACATTGGTCAGCACACACGACCCATGTATGGAGGCCGTAGTCCTCGGCACGACCTGTGGTCCTGTCCCGCATGTCTCTCACCCTCTCTCATACCCCCTTTCCTGTCAGCCTACTGTCCATAAAAACGAGCCACTAGTGCTGTAAAAACTAAAATAAAATAAAAAAAAACATTGGTCATGGTGAACAGTTGTATTTAAATTAATTAGGGGAAAAAAACACACAGTTTTGAAACCAACCTGAGGTGGGAATTCACTAACACTAAAGAGCTAAAAATTACCTTCCTTGATGATAACAGCATGCAATTTTGATGATGCAGGAATGGGATGCGATTTCGGCTCCAAAGAGTCACTATTGCAGGGATTTGCATTGAGTTTCAGACTAAAGTTACAAATATATAACTAATAAATGTGTTGGATGTGATCTGTATCTCATGAAGACGAGGTTTGCCACAACCTCAAGAATTGCCGACCATTAAGGGGCCATAGACATCACCTATTATCTGCTCCATCAAACATCCTGCTTCACCAAACAGAGGATAAAATCCTGTAGAAACTGAAGGTGTATAACTTTCACCAGATGGGCCCAGATCCTCCGCACCAAATGGCTCTGCAACTATTGTTAGGTTTTTGCCAAGGTTAGTTCATATATTCATATTCAAGTCAGAGGCTGAGCTTTGGAAGCCAGTCTACCAACACTGCAAAAAAATTGAAAGTACATTTTTCTTAAAATAAGTATTTTTTTCTGCAATTAAGCAGGTAAGTGAGACACTATGCCAATGGAACAAGGCACTTTACATTTAAAATAAGAAAACAAAAAAAAACAAAAGTCTCTTATTTCAAGTGCATAATGTCAAATTATCTTATTTTAAGGGTAAAAATGCTCATTCCATTTGCAGATCATCTTATTTTCCATACTCAAATTAAGGTTAAATACACTTATTTTAAGAAAGTTTAACTCATTTTCAGAAAGTTTTTGCAGTGAACCAAAGGGTCCACCAGAGCGTCTAGGGCAGTCTAAAGACTCCTGCATCGGGCCGTATTAAAATGACAGTATTTTAATCATGTTTAATGATAACCTAATGCTAGAAGAAAAAAAACAGTGTGGATCTCTACTTACTGCTTATTATAGTCTTTTACACCTTTTGCCATTTATTAATGATAAATTTTGGCACTTATAAGGAAATAACTTTTTCCTTATTTCTTTTCTAAAACAACTACTGTAAAGCAGTTAAAAAGAGCACAAAACACAAGTATTTTTTTCAAATGGCAGCTCCTCTGCTGCTTCACTTCCTGCCAGCTGTGTGATTTTAGGTAAAAGCCACTTATTCAGGTTATATCTAGATGCTAAACTGATCAGCATTGTAGCCTCGGTCAGAGAGTGTAAATGGTATTGTGGAGACTAGATATTTTTTTCAGAAAGAAAAACCAAGAAGCTTGATAAAATCTTTTTTATAATGGTTGAGGTTTTTTTTTTCCTAATGATTTGTTTTTGTGCTTTTAATTAAAGAAAAACTATACAAAGAAATGAAATCAAAGGAAATTATTTTAAGAAGGCAGAAAGACGCGGGGCTCACAAATCTGAATTGAACATTTTAAGCCAAATAAACAAAAAAATAAAGTCTTCTTTTTTTTTTCTGGAAAACTTTTTAAATATTGACAAATCAGGATCAAGTTTTGGACATGAAAAAATAAAATAACACAGAACCTTAAAGAGATAAGATGAAATAAAAACCAAGATTTTAACGGAGCTTAATCCAAACACTGACGTTCATTAATGTGCTAACAGATACCTGACTGATTCTCAGGCAACAGACAGAGGAAGTCCGGTTTTATGTAACACAGTGCAATAGTTTTCAGTGGTGTAAGAGTAAACACTTAATCCAGGTGATTGCAGAAGAGTCATTAAGAATCCCTAAAGCAGAATTTTAACCCCTGAGTGAAACTCTTCTTCAGGAAACAAAGGCTTTAAGGTTGACATGAATTACTACAGTTGAATCATCCCAACATAAAAACACAGGAGTGGCTAAGTTGACAGAAACTGGAAAAGTAACCATAAAAAGCAGCTGGAAAACTTTTAGCGACATTTCTAAAAATACAAAAAAAAAATAAAAACTTGAAGCAGCCAATATTTTCTGTAAGAAAGTAGAAACCTTTCTGTAAAAACGTGTGTACTTTAGTATATTTAATGAGCAAAAACACCTTTAAGCTGGAATAATATTACATTTCCTGAGAATAAAAATAATCTTTATTACTTGCTTGAATAATTAAAGCTACAGTGTGTAATAATTACAGGGATATACAGTCAGAAATGTAATATATTATACAGAACTATATTATTTATCATCATCTACGAGCTCAGCCTCTTAACCTTAATATTTGCGTTGCCTTAGAATTCGCTATTTATAATTACATAGGAGCGGGTCTCGCAGCCATGGAGGCAGACATCTTTGCGCTACGGCAGCGCAGAGCCAACAAACTAGCGATTGCGAGATCGCCCATTACGTTCGAAAGCAACTACGGCAAGTTGAGAGAGAGGAAATGAGACGGTACTGAACACACAGACTAATGAAATACTATCTGTAAAATTATCTATGTAAACAAACCTCATCACTTGAGAAGGTAGGTGATGCGGACGTCGTGGAAGACATTTTGTCCCGTAACACTCGCCGTACTGTTGGTGGGGAGAAGCGGTGGGGGGGAGAAGTTCATGTTGCTGCGGTCTGCAGTCTGGACGTTAGATGTCGCTGAAAATTACACACTGTATCTTTAAAATCATTTAAATTTAGATTTGAGACAAACATAAACTGACTAAATACTCAATGAAGCCTCATTAAATTGGTAAAAAAAAAAAGCTTTTTAAACCAACTTGAGATGCTTGGCAGCCCCAGAACATCATACCCCCATCACCGTGTTTGACTGAGGGGGAAGTTCATGATCTAAAGTGCTTTCTTTTAGGCAGCAATGATTATCAGCATAGAACTCTTGCAATGAATGTGCCTTCATTTAAACTTTAGCTCTTTTTGACCTCCTGGATGAATCGCTGACAAATTGTTTCAGTGCTTTTTATACGAGAGCTACCAAGGGAAAGCTTTTTAACCCATTCCAGACTGTCAAATGTCAAAGACCCGGTTTGTAAACTGTTCCTAAATTTCTTTATGTTTATGTCCGGTTTTCTCAGATGTCATAGTTTATTTAAACTTGTCAGACAGGCTCCTCAGCAGGGATTATTTGATTTGTAAGGTACTGTAGTAATCAGGTCTGGGTGTGGCCGGTGAAATTAAACAAAAATATTTGGTTAATCACGGTCAATTAACCCTTTCACAAAGACCAATTTGGATCAATTTTCCCCCTAATGAATGAAATGATAATGTGATACTCAAATAAATGCTATTTTTTTCTGATATTTCTAATTCATTTATTCATTTTTGATCATCTTAAAGCAGCTAATGTGTCAAAAAGTAAGAAGAGAAGAAATCTACTAAGTCATTTATTTCAATTGCTTAATAAAACCACTGGGATTCTGGAGAAGTTCATTGTGATTTTGAAATGAATTATTCCTATGTTTAACTTTCAGCTACAAATGTGCTAAGGTAATTCTTCCAAAAATAAACCAATATATTTTTCAAAAGATGTTACATTTTTGTTGAATTTCTTGTTAAATTCTTTATATGGGTTCAAAATGCATCAGAGCATGTTCTGGTTCGCAAATATCTTCTTTCAACTTGATAAAAATTCTCAAAACTAAGGCATTAAAGGAGAATTATGTAGATGTTATTCATTCTAATGTTATTGTATTATTTTAAATACAGTAGCTAACATAATGTGATTTTGAATCTTCATCGTATTTCTTATAAAAATGTGTGTTTTGCTGCCAAAAAAAGAAATGTATATATATTTTTTTACTCAGTTTAAATTTATAGCAGTTTATGGACATTTTAGGACTCCAGCTACTTCCAGCCTGCTGTAAAACTCAAAAACGTAAATAAAAACCAAGAACCAGCCACTGAAGATTATGCATGTGGTGGCGGGGCGTGACGAGTCCTACGTGTCAGTGCTAGTCTCCTCACATTGTTGCTCTTGCTTTTTTTTTTGCACTTTATTTCACAATCACCTCATGTGCAAGTACAATATTGCATCACCAGGCTGCAGCAAGTGCAACGGATAAGGCCCTCCCACTTCCGTTTTGTTGAACCTTCCTCCACCAAGTGCCTTTAAAAGGCTTGCAGGTCAGCTAGAGGAATCAGAACATCAGGACAACTGATACCAAAGCAAACAAACCAAAAGCTTCCCTGCGCTTGCCTTCCTCAGGTAAACAGACTTTTCTCATCAATACTGTTTCATTATATTGAGCTTTGCTTATTGATGCCGTGCAGCCTCTTCTGCGTATTTTCCTAGAAAGCTGGATTAGAGGGATTGGTTTAGTCACTGCATGAAATGATGCTGCAGAGAAAAAAGTAGAGCTATGATGCTGGTATTATAACGGCAATTAATAGCAGATAAAGACAACCTTAGTCGCATGCTTGAATTGAACCTTAATCTCCAGTATTTAAGCCAGATGTTTCTTTGTACCCACAGAAAAAAAAGGAAAATCTCAATCCAAATGGAGTCCAAGAAGAGCTGCAATTTGGCCCAGATGTTGACCAAGAAGATGCCTAAAGGAGTAGACCTGGAGATTTCCCAACAGCCTCCATCCATGAGGTCTGTGGCCAACCTGATCATCGCCATGGAGAGGCTGAAGGCTGGCATGTCAGAGAAAATCATGAGCACCGACTTCAGTGACGAACACCTGCTCAGCATCATGCTGGAAAGCGTTGTGGAAGGTAAAGATTATATCAGGCTTTAACTCCCATTCATGTTAAGAAATTGCACTTTTCTAAAGACAGTTCCAACAACCAGAGTCTAACTTTATTAGAGAAAATAAAACAAGTAGACTGCAATAATTGATTTATAATTGGATGATCAAATGCTCCTTAAAGAAGATTTTACACAGAATTTAAAGTAAAAAGTTAAAACTGTGCTCTTTGAGGACTTCAGGATATTAATGAGGATCAACCTTAAATGCAAAATGTTCATATATTTTTTTCAAATTTCGGTATAATTACTGCATTAAGTGAGTTGCTCTTTCAGTGAATGCATGCTTTAGAGTCTCTATTATCAAGCTAACAATTAATCGATTACTAAATTAGTTGAAGATTATTTCGATAAGATTAATCATGATTAATCCCATAAATTGTTTAAGCCCTAAAAACAACACCACTAACTAGGCTATCTTTTGTTTTTTTTTCATAGAGAGATTAATCTGTGAGAGGACTTCAGCTGGACCAGGTCAGTTCAGCCGTGGAGACGAACACCCTTGCACTGTGACCGACAGCCAGAAAAGAAGCCTGGTTCTGGTCCGAAACAACTTGGAGCTCCTCGCAGTCATGCTGCAGGGAGGAAGCGACAGCCGCAAAGGTAAACGAGTGCAAAAATTAGATTAAAGGTTGTTTTAGCTTACCTACCTCCTCCACTGCACATCATGCACATCTTCTGGTTTAAATCTAAGTCTACATAAAGGTTTTCCTTCATATAAAGAGTTGAAATACAACAAAACTGATATACTATTGTTTTCAGCTGTTTGAGAAAATTTCCATAAAGGATTTGCTTTTTCTTCCATTAACCCTTTATCATCCACTCTGTCCTCAGTGTACCTGAACATGGCGACTTATGTCCACCTTACACCCAACACTGCTGCGGGTCTACCCGTGGTTCTGGGCATCAAAGGCACAGACTTCTACCTGTCCTGCCACCAGGATGGTGACAAACCAACCCTGCATCTGGAGGTAAAGTTCTTCCACCAATATGCCCTGTAATGAGGTGCTCACCTTTGGGCACCTAATCACCTTGTCATATCAGTAGTGTAAAACCTGCTGACTCTGACCTTTTTAATTGATTTTGACAGGAAGTGGAGGACAAAACAAGCCTCTCTGAGATCAGCTCAGACAGCGAGATGAGGCGCTTCCTCTTCTACAAACGGGATGCCGGACTGAACATCAGCACTCTCATGTCTGCCCTCTACCCCAACTGGTACATCAGCACGGCGACACAGGACCACAAGCCTGTGGAGATGTGCCAGGAGTCTGCTGCTCGCTACAGAACCTTCAGCATCCAGCGTCAGATCTGAAACCCATGGAGGCTCATCTCACTCAGATACCGTAGCACTACCACACTCTGCTGGAAGGAAGTGTGCGTGTTAAACCCCAGTATTTACTGTATGTACCAAGTACAGAAAGTAAATTGCTTCATGTATTGACATTGTCAATTTTTTACACAAGGTGGCGTTGTTGTGCTGTCTATAGAAGGATATTGTCTATTTATGGTTGGCTTAAGAGATATGATGCTTTTATTGCTTTTTGATATTTATTTATATATTTATATAATCATGTACATTTTGTTTTTTTATCATCTGAAAAAAACTGCTCACTAATATCTATTTAAATAACCATGTGAAATGTTTCCAATAAAGAACTGATAACATCGTATATTCATTTAGACTCTGATTTATTAGATATTTATGGTTATTTGCAGAGCAACTTTCAATGACCCTGCAAAATATACACACACATGTTCAAATACAACATTGTGAGCTAACAAAAAAAAACTCCCATTGTCATTTGAAGCATATTTTCATCCATGTTATTCAGAAACAATCAATTCAAATTAACCTTGAACTTAAACTTCTTGGAGAGCCTTTTTTAACAGTTGCTCAGGGACCCAAACTCTGGGTCCCTGAGTGAAAAACCCTAAACCCAACACTGCTCCCTGGGAGCTGCACAATGGCAGCTCATTGCTCCCCAAGGGGATGGGTTACATGCAGAGAGTTCATTTCCTTGCTCTTGTGACAGTGTAGTGAGAATAGTAATAAAAAAAAGCTGATGAAAAGGACATAGGGGCTGAGCACAGGTGCTGCTGCTGGTTGACAGAGGGCAGTTACAGATCCAGCCTTTATGGATCTTTAAATGGCATCACGCACTGTTCCAGTTGAAGTTGTTCATATGGTATTAAAATAAATGAGTGCTTTCAACAAATAACTGCATTTATTCAGGTTTTTACAAAGGCAGAAGTGCTCTGTTTAAATAATTAATAATAACGAATGAATCATTAAAAGTTATATTGATCATAAAGAGCAGCTGAATATAACAGCTTTGGTGAACTTTAAAATAAAAGTTTATAAAATAAGGACAGTTTGAAAACCATCGTAGAGCAGTTACATTATTTCATTGTATCGGCATTGCCAATACCAGACTGTATTGTACTCAATATCGGATCGTAAACGAAATTGCCGGCATGGAAAAGATTTGGAAAGTTGATGTAAGGGACAGGATCTGTTCATTTTCCTGTACAGCAATGTATGAAAGAAATTAGAAAATATATCAGATTAGTCTGTTTATTTATGATTCAGAAGAGAGATTTTGCTACCAGCACTCTCACTACAAGCTCAAATCTATAAAGCCAAAGGAAGGACTTTGTATCCCCTTCACATTTACTTACACACATGGAAAAATTGTTTGCGTGCTTCGTTTAATGAAAGAAAAACCCACAATCGTAACAGAAAATAATAGAATCTGACATATGTAATAATGAAGAAATTATCCATAAAAATACACAAATAAAAAGTTAGACACTGCTTTTTGACCATGTTTTAATAGAGCCTTTAATAGGCCTGGAGAAAAAAAAATGTAAAGACTGATGACAATGTGGCCAAAAGAACATGATAAATCCAGGTGTGTCACTAATTAGCATCACATGTATCTACAAACTGATGTATACAGATCAGATGAAGACTTGAAACCAACTCAGTCCAGGCATCAAGATCTTTAATTTGCTCTATGGTGCCATCTAGTGGACAATCATTTATGATTTTGATTATAAGATGTTTTATTTTCTTGTCTAAAGCTGTAAATAAAATGAATAAACTCAGTGTTGTTTGTTTTGTGCCAATATTTGTTTTATGGTCTCAGTATGATCTTGAGTTATGATGCAATGGCTAGATCCTAGAAAAAATGGAAACTAATGAAGTGGATGATTGTGATATGAATGTGCTGCTATTAATCTCTACACTAGAGAATGTGATGGGAGAATCAGGAGCATTTGGCTGTCCCTTAAAAGCATAGTGCCTTATTGAGGCCTCATCACCTACACGTGGACAAAATTGTTGGTGACCCTCTCCCCGTTTAGTGAGAAAAAAACCTACAATAATCAAAGAATCAATTTCAATGTGCTGAGGTGCAACCTGGAAATCCTCTTGTCTCTGAAGTCTCTGAAGAACTCAAAAGGATTTTCTCCAAACACAAAATCTCAGTACATTTCAAACCAAACAAAACCCTTAAAAAGAGGCTAGTGCATCCTAAAGATAAAACCCCCAGACCCAATATGAGCGGAGTGAAACCAAACAACCTCTCCACGAACGCATGGCCCAACACAGAAGAGCGGCCTCCTCTGGACAAGACTCTGCAGTACACCCATACCTTGTGGACAAAGGACATTTATGGAGGACCAGAATGTTCACATTCTGGATAAAGAAAATAGGTGATTTGAGAAGGGCGTGAAGGAAGCCATCTATGTGAAGAGAGAAAAAACAACTTTAAACAGAGGTGGTGGACTCAGATTCCAGCTTCCAAAAATTTACAATTCAGTTATACAGATGATCCCTTCCAGATATCACCACACCCCCACCCCCAATCACGGAGGAACAAAGTACCTCCTTCACTACCGACCCTTAACAATCATAGACAGGTTTCAGGTATTACAGGAGACAATCCCCCCCTTTAACGACAATCCCTTCTTTAACGACCGACCTTCAGAATCATAGACAGGTTTCAGATATTACAGGCTAACGATGGAACCAAACGACCCGCTTGTCTGTTTCAATTCGCATGTTTCCAAGCAATACAAGGCCTTTTCTATATAAGAGACTCAAACTCACTGCGGATCCCGACACTTTTCAAACCTTGGACACAAAGTCCAGCGGATTGTTTTTTAAACTTTTACGGAATGACCAGCATGCATCTGGGTGGGCATATGTTTTTTTTTTTTTTTTACCAGCGCAAGAGAAACATGGAGGAAATGTTTGTCTTTTTTTGTTTGCTTGCCTGAGGAAAAAATAAACTGAGAAACGAATGGAGTTTACCTTTATACTTTCGCCTACGTAAAATTTGTCCATGGTGCATCTGTAGCTTTTGTGGATTTCCACTTTTTGTGTCATCAAAGCTGGGCCACAACATAGGGTTTGAATATGTTTTAAAACATGCAGTGAGGAAAATAAGTATATGAACATCCTACTATTTTACAAGTTCTCCCACTTCAAAATTATGGAGGGGTTGGAAATTTTAACGTAGGTGCATGTCCACTGTGAGAGACATAATCTAAAAAGAAATATCCACAAGTGTATGATTTTTTAACTATTTATTTGTATGATACAGCTGCAAATAAGCATTTGATAACCTGAGAAAAATCATTGTTAATATTTGGTACAGTTGCCTTTGTTTGCAATTACAGAAGTCAAAGGTTTTTCTGCCAATAAGAGCCCAACAGATTTTACTTTCACAAGTGGAGCAGTACGGCTATCGCCATAATGTTCCGCTTGTTTCATGCATATAAATTGCTTCATTATAATTATGCAGGGAGTTTTACAGATATGGACACTGCAATGTAAATAGAACAGAAGAAGAAAAACAGAAAAAAGGAGAAAAGAGGAAAGAAAGAGGAGATAAAAGGGAGATAATGATAAAGCTTCTTCCATTTTTTAATGATTGCTCCAACAGTGGACCTTTTTACAGCAAGCTGCTTGGTAATCTCCCCACAGCCCTTTCCAGTCTTGTGGAGATGTACAATTTTGTCTCCAGTGTCTTTGAACACCTCTTCGGTCTTTGCCATGTTAGTAATTGGGTTCTTACTGATTGTATGGGGTGGACAGGTGTCTTTATGCAGCAAACAACCTCAAACAGGTGCATCTAATTTAGGATGATAAATGAAGTGGTTTTTGAGGTACTTGAGAGTTAGAATCTTAGCTGATAGACAGGTTTTCAAATATGTATTTATAAATAAAGCACTAAAGGCAAGCATCTGTAAATATCTATAAATATCAGTGTGTTGTGGTTCTCTTGTGTTCTCAACAATAGAAAAACATTCAATAATGTTTGAGCTCATTTTTGGAAAATATAAACTCTATTGAAAGCGTTCAGGTCCATCAGCCACTATCCTTAGAGCGTCCCCACCAACTTTTATCGCAAAGTTACACCCTTCACAGAAAAAATAATGCAATCACTTTTGGCATTTACTTAATCATGTTTAGTTACTTTAACACAATTGTTTTATGTCCTACCCCGCTAACATGAAACAATTCTGTTAAATAAACTAAATATGATTATGTAAATGCCAAAAACACATGCATTAGTTTTTTTCAATGCTGGTTTCACATGTAATGTTTTGATTGATTAAACATTCAGGTCTTCTTGTATCTGCTATAGATAGCTGCGTAAACAGAAGCTGATGGAATACTTGGCAGCCAAAGGAAAGTCATTTGCTCTATGGTGCCATCTAGTGGACAATCATTTTGAGACGTGGTTCTAATTATAAGATGTTTTATTTTCTTGTCTAAAGCTGTAAATAAAATGAATAAACTAAGTGGTGTTTGTTTTGTGCCAATAATATATATATATATATATATATATATATATATATATATATATATATATATATTTTGCGATGTGGTCTCAGTATGATCTTGAGTTATGATGCAATGGCTAGAACCTAGAAAAATGGAAACAAACAAAGTGGATGATTGTGATATGAATATGCTGCTATTACTAGAGACAGATGTTTATTAATTTTTAAAACAAACTTTTAATGAGTTGGCTTACACTTTTGGAGGTATGGAATCTCAACACTAGAGAATGTGATGGGAGAATCAGCAGCATTTGGCTGCCCCTTAAAAGCCTCATCTTCACATGTGGAAAAAACATTCAGTTTCTTTGATTAAATTATTTTTTTAAGAAAAAGAACAGAGAACACACCTATTCACTTTAGGTTTGGGTGCTATTTTTTTTTTTTTTTTTTGCTTGTGAGTGTGTCTGTATGTATCTTTTAAACATGTTTGTGGTGTATAGGTGCTTATAGCAGATATTGCTGTGTTATTTATCTGCAAGACTATCTAAAATAAGTAAACGTTTTTAAAAATAAATGTATTTACCCTTAGTTTGAGTAGGTAAATAAGATCATCTGCCAATGGAATTTTCATTTTTACTCTTAAATTAAGACTTAAAAGTTGTTTGCCAACCATCATTAAGTCCAAAGGACTCGCTTCCACTCCCCGCTGAGGGAAAATGAAGCGGGCATCTTAACCTAAACTTATTCTTAGAGACTTATAGTAGGTTTGCTGAATTTCCTTTTTTTTTAACCAGTACATCTCAAAGGTATTTTTTCTCCTTTGTCATGTTATGTCCGCCAACTTTAGAATATTTTAGCCTGAGAATTATGAATACTTTGCAATATTCAGTTAAAGGTTACATAAATGTAAGCACAACACATGAGCCATAATGCTGAACACATGCTGTGGTTACAGAGCTGCTTAAACAGAAGCTAGTGGAAATGGAAACTTTTCATACCTGAAATATGGTGTATTAGCTGTTTGTTATCTGCATACTTCCATCCCTAAAAGCTGTTGAAAGTTCTCAGAGGTAGGGAGCGGTTGCTCATATTTGCCATCATTCACTCAAAGTAATGATCAAAATATATAATTAAACTCCCTCCTAAATAAAAGGGACTGGCAGAATGTAGCATTGCTACATTCATCTAAACCTCCATCCTGACTAGTTAACCAGAGCCGCCTGCTGAAAAACACCCCTACAATCTCCCAGGGAGATTGACAGTCATGTTTAGCTTCTTCCATTTTACTTATCATTGCTCCAACAGTGGACCTTTTTTCATCAAGCTGCTTGGTAATCTCCCCACAGCCCCTTCCAGTCTTGTGGAGATGTACAATTTTTCTCCAGTGTGTTTGAACACCTTTTTGGTCTTTGCCATGTTAGTAGTTGGATTCTTACTGATTGTATGGGGTGGACAGGTGTCTTTATGCAGCAAACAACCTCAAACAGGTGTACCTAATTTAGGATGATAAATCAAGTAGAGGTGTGGACATTTTGAAGGCAGACTAACAGGTCTTGGAGGTTCAGAATTGTAGCTGATAGAAAGTTGTTCAAATTTGTATTTGCAGCTGTAGTATACAAATAAATAGTAAAAAAAAAAAAAAACTCATATTATGTCTCTCGGACTGGACATTACAACGATAGTTTCAGACTCCTCAATGATTTCTTTGTGGGAGAACTTTCAAAATAGCAGGGAGTTCATATATTTATTTTCCTCACTGTATTTAAAAACAAGTTGAAATCTGTACACTTAAATGTAACTCTCAGTTTAAACTTTTTACAGGCCTATTTTACGTATAAAATAGTTATCCTAAATTGGGGATTATGTATTGTCTTTTAAATGGAGATGTTCCTCAACTAAATAAACAATTATACAGAGTTCAGGAGTTTTCTTTTCATTTATTTTCCTGCCTACGGGTGTTACAGGGTTAAAGTTTGTTTGCATTTTTTTCAACCAATGGGCGTCGGTTTTTCGCGCATGCGCACTGTTCTTTTTTCTTCAAATGTTCAAACTGTCCAATCAGCGAGAAGTATTGGAACACTAGCGGTAGTTTTAAAGTCAGGTAAACACATGCAGACAATTTCACGTCTGGAACTAAATATATAACGTTTTGGCATAATCAAAAGAAGAAAGTAAACGTTAATTAAAAAAATGGAAGAGGTTGAATCGGTAAAGCCTCTTTCCAGAAAAGGTAAGGGCGTTTAATTCGAGTTAACGACTAATATGTTTTTGTGTTTCGGCTTGTTGTTGCTACTATTTAGACAGTGGATGACTTCGCGGCACACTAGCTGAAAGTGTTTGTTTCTGTTTTGTTTAAAAAAGTTCCTTTATAGTTTTGGCGGCGATATAAAAAAATTTGTGTTTTAATAAACTAATAGGGAGAGTGGGACGATGCTAAATCTAGCTACCGAGTGCTAGCATGGCTACATTAGCATATCCAGATTGGTCAAACTAGACGTTGGTTATCTTATACCTGATGAATGTAAAACATGTTTGTTTGTTACACATCCTTAAATCAGTTTATGGGAACAGATCAAAAAGGCAAATGCACTTCAGGTGATTTATTTATTTATTCTTAATCAGAATCAGTCCATATTGATATCCACAGTAAACAACTGTTTTCAAAGACACTCTGTGATCTTTAGAAATAAAGGTATCCAGATCGTACAAAGAAATATAATATTTTTTTTGCATTCATTTGTAGAATAAATTTTTTTAATACTCTGTAAATACGTTTATTTAAGTATATATATATATATATATATATATATATATATATATATATATATATATATATATATATATATATATATATATTTTTTTTTTTTTAGAAAAATAAGAATATTGGTGCAACACTAAAAATAAAATCCCCCCCAATTAAGTACATTTATTTTGCATAATTGGGATTTTTTTTTTCCTATAAGGAATAGTCTTATGACATGGTAATTTTAATGAGTTGTTACAAGAAATAAACCTGCTTGAATACTGACTTTTACATGCTAAGAGTTAAACTATTGATCTACAGTGGAAATGTTCAGATTTAAACTGTATTTATTTAGACAGGAAATGTTTAGCTTCATCATTCTTTATCTCTCTAGTAATAGAAAAAAATATATATTTGGGAAGTGCAAAAAAAAAAAACTTAAGTATTAAGTGTTGCATTTATCTACTCTTACAAAATGATGTTAAACCTGCAGCTCAATTGTAGTACTTTTGCTGTTATTTGTCTTATTTTGTCTTTAAACTTTTTAAGTTCTTTAATTGTTGGCTGCTTGTCTTTGTGCAATAGATAATAATTTGTTGGAAAATGTTTAGACTCTTATTTAGATATTTTATTTATACTGAGTGTAGTAAATAGACCCAGATTAGTTTATAACATTTCTACTATTGATGACTTACAGGGTGTGTAATGATTATTGTAAATTGTTTTTAGTTTACATTTTTCTAGTTTAGCAAATTATGATATTCTTGTCCCAGATGTTGGCCACAACCCAAGCAATGCGTTAATTTACAAACTTAATTCTCAAATGAAATCATGAGTAAAAAAACTGGATGACAGAGGAATTTGTGCTCTTAACATACGTTAATAGTGAAAAATCCTTTTCTTGCATTTTTACTCTTAATTTCTCTCCAATCAGTAATGAATTCCCTCTTCTCTTTATTTTTGGGATCTGCACTTCCCTCCATGTTCCTATAATGTCTTTATACATTTCTTTATGTAAACTTCACTTTTGATATTATGGTAATGTGCAGAATCCCTTTTCATGCAATGACATCTTCAGCTTCCACTGCTTTCAAATGCATGGAGACCACTGCTGCAAAAATAGATGCTTTTATTTTTTTCTTGGAGTACTATTTGGCTCTTTGACATGTTTTGATTATTTTTTCAACTCTTGATCCCTGACTGTTGTTTTTATTTTTGGGGGGAAATGTCCCTCTATCCACCTCCAGCTTAGGCTCCAACTTAATTCCTAGGGCGTAGGTTTGATTTCAACTTTGGTAGGGACACTGTTGGCCTGATGTCATTGGTCCTATAATAAAATATGCATGCTTGTTTTTTTATGCTTGACATGAAAATCAGGGTGTATTTCGTTTAAAGAAAAAAGCAACATTTCTTGCTACATTTATACAAATTTTATAAGCACTACACACACTAGATGCTGTTTATCAATGACTGACCCTTTACTGGCTCTGATGAATGAGAAAATAGGACTTTATTCCACTTTGAAAAGGTTTGCATTTGAAATTACCTAAGACAGTTGGTAAATCTGTCCCTATTTAACAGAATATAGTCTAAATATGTCTGCTATAAGTGGATTTATACTTTTTTTTTGAAGATATAGAATTGTGCAGAGGTAAACAGAGGTAAAACCCACTCTTATCTTTTAAATGTTCTCTTTGTATCATTAAAACAAAACAAAATAATAGATTCAAGGACGCCAAATAAATGTATTGTATTTACATGAGCACTGGAAATAGAAGAGGGACTGACACTGAGCATTTAATATATTAACTTCACTCTACAAGCTCTACATCTAGGCTATAGTTACTCTGTTTAACCCATTTCATGTATTTTATTTATGGCTGAAACAATTCATTGGATTAATCAATAGAAATATTGTAAACAAATTTAATAATCGATTGATCATTATGGAGTATCGAGACTCTAAAAGATGTCTTTAGCTCACAGAGCGACCAACTAAGAGCAAGAATTATACAAAAATTGTTAAAAACATAAATAAATAAACATTTTCCATTTTAGATAAAACATGTTTTCGTCTGTCAATATTCCCCATTCCAGAACTCCTCTACTGCTGCAACAACGCTGTATTGTAAATTATAAACATGGTATTCACAACTAATTGTTGGTAGGGACAGGTAGGTCCGCCCAAAGTTTTGGTAGGGACTTGTCCCTATGGTCCCTATGCAAACCTACGTCCATGCTTAATTCTCTAGAAGATTCAGAAGTTTAGCTGTCTTTATGCTTTAAAACAGTAACCTTGTGTTGTCACTATTTTGTTGCCTTTATCAGGTGATACAATACTTTGGCTTTTCCGAATCTTAGGTGATATTGATCTAGATGTTACAACAGAGGGGCTTTCTTCCCGGTTATTTTACTTTTTGTGAAATTTTTGAATTCTTAGTCCCTGTGTCCTTTCAGTTAATTAAAATTACACAGAGACTCATATCAATGTTTCCTTTAGAAATATTGCAACTGAGAAATATGTTGATAGTTTCAGCTTACTCTTGGTTACTCTCTGTATTTGTGCAAAAGTATGAGTCTAAACAATATTTACTTAAAATAATCTGTTGATACAGCACACCTATGAAGAGCAAATACAAACATCAGATAGTTCAAGTCAATGCAGGTCAAGCCCTAATCATTTATAGCATATAGTTATGTTAGAACTTCGAATGTTAAGTTTCCATGTGTATTTATTTTAGATGGCTGATTAAACATTCAGATCTTCTTGTGTCTGTTGTCATAGAGCTGCGTAAACAGAAGCTAATGGAGTACTTGGCAGCAAAAGGAAAGTTAAAACTGCCAAATTCCACAAAAGGGTAAGACTAAGGACTCCTGAAATATTGCTGCAGTTTGGTTTTAATTTAAAGGTGGTTTAATTGATGTTTTATCCTTCAGGTCATCTCTTCATGCGGACTTTGAGCAACAGAAGGCTACTAAAACCGCTCAGAAGGTATGCTGTTTAGTGCATATGTGCCTCTGTTCAAGGCTATTAATAACAGGAATTGCAAAATGCCAAAGTTGTGTTAATAGTTTAGTAATGTGTCATTGCCAAATGACGCTGTCTGTCTGATGGAAAACGTAATTACACAATTTGCATTTAACAGGTTGCAATGGGAAAAGAAAACAAAGCTCCAACTGACAGATTAAAATGGCAGAGTTCCGGGGGTGAAACTTTTGTTCCGCAGCGCAGTCAGGACCCTCCCAGAAGGAGAGAATTTGCTCTCTCTGACAAAGTGAATGTGAGAGATGGAAAGCAAAATGTTGTAAGGCCATCATCCAGCAGAGTGTCAGCACAGCCTAAAGTTAATCCCACGCTCAGAAAAACGTACACTGCGTTACCTTCTAAAGCTAACTCGACCCTCAGTAGCACCCTCAAAAAGCAGCCTGACCCAGGAACTGGAACTATAAGCAAGGTGCAGCCTAATGCACATTTTATACACGGCGCAAAGTCAAATTCCAAATCAATATTGTGCCCGGCTGGAGCTATGTCACGACCACTGGAAGTGACAAATACTCGGATAAGTATCGGTCCACTCATTAAAACCAAAACAGGACTTGTTCCTGCAGTGATCCAACCAAGGAATGAGAAATCAAATTCCTCAGATCCACGTGGCACAAAACACCCAAGTTTTACAGCAAAGAGAGTGCAATGCAGTGTGTCATCATCAGTGTCCGTTCACCAGAGGCCTGTTTTGATTGTCTCCTCAGATTCAAGACCTATAAGTAAAACGGAAGCTCAGAACAAGTCTAAACTTAAACCAGCGCCTCATAAACAAACCCAACTGGCGGTAGGACATGTGTCTGATGCGCCATCCAAGTTCAAAGCCACAACTGTCAAACCAGAGCAGAGAGCTTTAACCGATAAATCAGGACAGTCAACTGAGAGATATGTGAAGCAAAGATCTGAAATTAACGAAAAGAAACATGCCCAATCAGTAAAAGTTGAGGCTTCGATCGTCTCAAGGACGTCAATCAAAGCCAGTTCCACATCTGTTAAGACAAAAACACAGACTGTTGTATCTAAAGGTAGGGGGCAAACTCAGATGAAAAAAGAGATGCAAAGCAACATGCAGAAAACTAGCAGAATTCTTCCAGTTCCTGCCCCTACAAAATGTACAGCTGCTGCAAGGGTTTCCCAGACGGCACCACAGCCTTCCAGGTCCATCAGTGTCATAAACCGGCCTGCAGCAATGAAGACACCAAAGGCCACGGTTAAAGTTGTTCCCCAGACTGAAGGAAAGAAACAGAGCTCTGCTCAGAAGGAGAGAATGTAAGCAAAACGGTTTAATGTTGCTATTTGTTGCTTTGATTTTGAGTGAAATATTTAGCCGGCATTTTTTTACCTGTTTGGTTCTCAGGAGGAAGCTCCAAGAATGGCGTGAATCAAAGGGGATTTCCTACAAGCGTCCTCCAATGCCCGTGAAACCTTCGGTCAAACGCACCGTGCCTGTGCCCCAGCCCTTCTGGGCTTCCATGAAGCTTGAAGACGATGCCCAGTCCCTCATCTCTGCAGTCGACACCTGTCTTACTGACTGCATAAAACTACTGGCTGAGGTAAATGGTAGGGTATGCATAGCATGCATTACACCCTAAAACTAGGATATCTGAAATGTAAAAACGGCACTGTCAAGCAAGGATAACTAGACATATTTAAATATAAGCAAAGAAAGATAACTTTTTAACTGGTACTTATCATGTCTTTCTATTGGACATTCTGTGGATTAATTTTTTTGTTGTTGTATGTAATAGCTTTGATGAAAAAGTTGCAGCTATGACCTTAAAATTATGATCCCTATCCTCAGGGCTGCCCTCCACAGCAGGTGAAGGACGTTGTCTCACGCCTACCAGCGGTGTCTCAGAAGTTTGCCAAATACTGGATCTTTCAGGCCCGTCTGATGGAGCGAGAGGGCAACTTGGACATACTGCCCATGTTTGAAGAGGCTGTTGGAGTTATATTGGAGGTACATCATTTAGAGAACAACTTTGGTCTCATTAAGCCTGCATTGTGTGTTAATTGCACCTTTGTTTGAACAGATAGAGGCGCCGTAACACATTATTATCAGATGGGCATGACTGTAGAAGCTGGTTT
Organism: Cyprinodon diabolis; assembly: GCA_030533445.1. NCBI lineage: Eukaryota > Metazoa > Chordata > Actinopteri > Cyprinodontiformes > Cyprinodontidae > Cyprinodon > Cyprinodon diabolis. The sequence continues at coordinate 16,266,269 of CM060073.1, forward strand.
TGGGTCATCAACGGTCGTGGCCTTAAATGTCATTAGAACTTGGATGTTTTCCACTCATACATTACATAATGCGTTAGAGAATACATATTACCCCAAGGTGTCAACTGTGCATTTGCATCATGAGCTGTTTAAGTCATTAGTCAACCCACTGCTAGATGCAAGGTGTGGTTTAAGGAAACAACAGATGTGTGTGCTGATTACTTCAAACAGTTGTTGCTAAACAATATCGAATGATAATAGCTTTATTTATCACCCAGCCCAGAGCGGTACTTCAAAGTTGAGTTTCGGTACGGCCCTTCTAAGAAAGGATGAGACAAGGGGGGTGACACGGTCTCGAAGGCCTTGCTGCTGTCAAAGGTGCATTAATAAAAAAAAAAAAAGAAGAAAAGAGAGCAAAGGATCACAATGGGGAAGAGGAGGGAAAAAATATATCTCACAATTTATTCTTAGTAGGATATGGTTTGAGACTGCAGAAAAGCCCAGCACGAGAATGAACCATTGAATGGCACAAGGATTTACATTATTCTGGGGGTTAAAGATCAACCTCTTTGTTCTCTTGTTTCCTCAGCCAGTGGATGAGCTGCGAACAGTGGTGTTTGACATTCTGAAGAGGAAGGACAAAGTCCAAGGTAATGGAGTCTCCATAAATGGAGGTTGGGAGCTAGTTGCACAGAGAGACTGGGTCTCATCTAATGAGGCGTTTCAGTTCTCATCCTCGTCAGCATTGGATAGTAGGTGAAGAAATAATCAACAGCGAATCAACCGTCTAACTAGTTCATATTTCAAAAGCACTCATTTCTAGGACAGCATGGCTGTTTCCCAGACCACTAATAAACCACTCACACTTTCTACATGTCCTCCCACTTATGTTGACAGAAATTAGACAGCAGCAGTCTCCAGCTGTTACACCATAAGGAGATGAATGTAAAGTTTCAGTTATTTTTGTAGCTATTTTTCTCTGCAGGCAAATGACTAGGTTTTTATTAAACATTGAGTCATGGTAAAAGCAACAATAAACATGCTAACTTTCGCATTGTGCTGAACTTAACTACTAATCTTGAAAACACTGTCACCAGTAACTAAATGTGTAAACCCCTTAATTGCCCCACAATGGGAAAATTCACTCTGCATTGGGGTTCCATTGTGTAGTACCTGGGGAGCAGTGTGGGGTTAAGGGTCTTTTGCTCAGGGAGCCGAAGTGGCAGTCTGTGGGAGTGGATTTTGAACTCACAACCTCAGGATTCCAAGCCCCCATGCCTTAACCATGCCACTCCCCAACGTTATTTTAAGAAGGCTTCTGTCACTTTTAACCCTAGTCAAGCCGGTATCAGAGTATCAGGTGAACTTCAGACAATTATGAGGGGGAAAACAGTCTGAGTAGAGATTACAGCTTTTACTAATGAAGGAGGAAATGGGGAAATAATGGGAAAATTATAAAATATTGGGAAATTATCTCAATGCTAATGTAGCAGCAGCGATGCTGTTATTACACCTTACTTAAAGTTACTGTGAAAACCAATTATTTCAAGCAGAGACATGGCTATGGTTTGATAAACATTAATTTATTGCCAGACTCTTGACTCTGTATCTACTCTGTATGGCTCTGTACCCTAATGATTCAGGGCTATTATTTAACAAAAGTTTAGAGTAAAATTTTATTTTTTGAAAAATGTATATTTTATTTTTAGAAATTTACTCCTACTATTAGTCTTAGGTATAAATGCAAAATAGCAAAAATCTTATGGCTAAAAATACCTCTTAGGGGCCGCCACATAGCTCAGCAGACGCCCCACATACTATGAGCTACGCAGTGTTTGTACGTGCTTTGTTCTTTTTGGGTCTATAGTTCATTGTACCTATTCCAACGTTTGTCTACGAAAATGCCTTTATTTTGCCACTCTGCCTTGGTGTCATTGGACACACCTGTGAAGTGGAAAGGGCAGCCGATGATCCATCGGATGCTGCGAGTCCATTGGATACTGTCCCGGCCTTAGAGGAACTGGGTATCGGATGTAGCTTAAGGCTGTAGCATAACACTAACTCTGAATTCATCAAACTGTAGTCACTTCCTGTTCCTAGTTTCTCTTATTGTATCTTTTAAGGGGGTTAATAGAAAGAACACTATGCTGGGCAGGAAAGTATTGCTCAGTCATACAAAGGATTGTGGAAAACCATGCAGCTCCTATGTGGTGGAGAGAAATGTTAGGAGATATGTCTGGCGAATGAACTTTAGAAAGGAAGCGTCCTGCTTCCACTTCCTACATCCTTCCTTAGTCAGCATTAGAATAGCCAGTACTATTCTGACAGCACTGGATTTATTCTCCGCATTATTTAAGAGAGCTCTAAAGGTCTATGAACCGTTAAAAAGCTGCCACTAGGGGGCTGTGATGATCCCGTAGAATAAAGTGTTTAGGAAAGATAAATGATTGGAAAATGGAGAAAATCATCATTGTATTTAAGTGGATGATAAAATAAAAAAAATAGAAAAACAAAGCTTGATTAATGTGGATAATATTTTCAAAAGAGCGCAGCTCTGTTTGCACTCATCACTTCAAAAACTGGGCTCAGTGCTTCCTAGAGATCAGGGCCTGTGTGTTATTATCAGAGATAATTTGCAGCACATACATAAGGAATGTCAAACTTTAAGAAATTCAAGAAAAATAAGGCATGTAAATGCAGTGAAAAATGACTGTTTATGGTGGGACTAAAATGTTGATATATATCATGTTACAACCTTTATTTCATAATTATGAGATAAAAATCTCTTTATTTTCATCTGTGTGGTGGAAAACAACTCCTTAAGGTTTGCTCAGTCTCTCTCGCCATGTTTCCTCTTTTAAGGGTCAGGGCAACAGTGACTAAATTAGCAAATTTTTTAAACAGAACTCAGGCACTAATTTCAAAGATTATCAAAAATGGTCAGAACAAGTCGAAACTGCTAGTTTTTGATGGATTACACAAATAAGACGGATTACGACAGACATTATGCATGAAAATATTAATTAAAATGTTATGCCTCTGTAAATTGGAAGGGAAACACTTTTGTTCAGTTTAAGACGTTTCAACACATATCCAGGAGTCTTTGTCTATTCTGTTGGCATGCACCAGAGCGAACTCTAGTTGGAGCACTGATGTATTTAAGCAGCATGGAGGTTCAACCTCCTGCACACATTCTAAGTCAGATACTAGGGTTGTCAAAAATATCGACACTCAAAAAAGTATCGATACTGAAACGTTGTATCCGGATACAATACTCATTTTCAAAAGTATCGATACAGCCATCTAAAGTGCAGAATAGTGGAAAATGCACTTTATAAACACTGTGTGATTGAATAATTCTGTGCATTTTTCAGTTTCAGACTTTTTTTGTAACAGGTGCAGCTGCTGAGAATTATTTTTGTTTAACTGGTTTGGCTAGTGTCATTGTTATGTCTGCAAAACATAGCCAAGGAAGGAACACTTCATTTGAATTTTGTAAGTTTTTTATCAAGCTTGCTTAATATTGTGCACAGCATACAACCTCATAATATTATTTTTATTGTTTTTTTTTTATTTATTGTATTTTTCTAGTAATGAAAATATTTCTGTTGAATTTTAGATGCTTTGTTTTTATTCTTGTGGTATCGAAAAGTGTATCGAGTATTGAATATTTTTCTTAGTATCAGTATCGAGTTGAAAAGTTTAGTATCGTGACAACCCTATCAGATACAAATCAAATATCCAACCCTTGTGCTTCTGGATTGTTGGAGCTATTTGTTGTCCGTAGGCTGTGATTGGTCTTGGTTGCAATTTGTCAATGTTTTATTTGATTTGTTGATAAATGTTGCTTTGTTGTTCGAGACTTTTGTAACATTTACCATGGTGTCATTTTTATCATCTAAATTGAGGAAGGCAAATCAATCTCAACATAGTCATCCAAAAAATACATATCAGAGATCAATTGAAACAATGTCAAAATAACTAATATCAGCCTTCAAAAAACCCTCTACTGGTCGATCACTGGTCCTGCACAGTTATTCAAAAAGTGACTTTGTCTTTATCTGCATTTCTAGAAAAAAAGTCAACTTTACCGTTATATTAAATTCCATTCTTTAGCATTTTCTTAAAATCATTTCTGAAAGTTTGATAAAGCTATCCTTGATCATCATCAGTGAGGACACCTTAATTGGAAGAACCCTGATCGAAATGAAGTTAATTTTTTTGTTTTACCTTTCTCTCTGAGATGAGGAACAGAAAGATGACTTTCCATCACCTGAAGCGTCTCCAGACGATGGCAACAACCCATTGAGGACACCTAAACCTGTCCGAATTCTTGTTGAGGGAGAGAGAGGAGACTCCTCCGTGGTCAAGTACAAGGTCACTGCAACTCCTGGGTATGTTCGATGTTTATAACCTCTATTTTGCCAGGATTTATGGGTGCATTAGAATTGGCTTTAAGCTAAATATTTTACACAGAATTGGCACAAAGAAGTATTTGTTGAACTCTTCTGCAATTTAGAAAATGTTTACTTTCCCCAAATAAGGGGCAAATAATCTGAAACCACAGTATTTATTGATCTAGCAGTGGTTAATTGTGTGTTTTCTCTAATGAGAGCTTGACAAATTATCTCTGCCAAAACTAAATGATAAAGGGCCAGCAGTCCTCCGAAAACTCAAAACCTTCACTCTAAATGATGACAATAATTGGTAATACCTTCAATTCAATCACAATCCATAAGGAAATACTTCTCATTTGTATTATTATGTTTTGAAATATATGCCTAGATCAACTGTAAATTGGTCTAAATAAGAGCAACTTTGTACTAAATACTCTTCTATATCATATTTGATAAAAAAAAACACGTCACAATGCCAGTGACCAAAGTACTACATTTTTTTTGTGAAAGTAGGCTATTATATTTATTAATGTGAGTGTAGTCTACAAATGTTGCTGCTATAAATGCCATAAATTTGCATAATATTAGAATCTTAACTAGTAATACGTTCAGTGGTCATTGAATGCAACCTTGCTTTGTCTTTGACTTTGAGGAAATTGGTGCTTGAAAGCTCTTAAAATGTCCCGTAGTTTAATGTTAAAGATGTGGGAGTTGTAGTGCGCATTGGGAAAGTGGATTCCTTTCTTTGTTTTACACAATGGCTAATGTATAACAAAGATCCCTCAATGAGTAAAAGAACAAAACCTTAAGTGTTTTTCTTCACCTCCTCCTCAGTGGGCAGAACAAACCAGTAAGAGTCAACGGGCAGGAGGTTCGCTTCTTCACCCCGGTTCGACGGTCCGTGCGGATCGAGAGAGCCTCACTCCGATACCCATCATCCCTCCAGGACCATGATGTCTGCGTCAGCTTGTGCTGCGACAGCATCTCAGAGGGAGTCAAGGAAAACAATGAAGAACAATCCAGCGAGCAAAGCAACAAACCCTTGTACTTTTACAGAGAGAACGAAGCACTTGGGGACAAAGTTTCGGTAAAGCTCATCCTTGATGACAGTTTTTAAATCTGCTTACTTTATCACATTTAACATTCTTAACACAAATATTGTTCTTACATTGTAAATGCTTAAATATTAAAAAGTTTTTTTCTGCTCATCAATACAGAACTTTGCATCTGAACCTGTGAACATGTCATAAAATGTTTCTATGTTGCTAATAAGATTTCAGATTTATCTTTTATACTTCTATGTTTGAAGACTGGTGCATTAAAAGGAGCTACCTAACCTTGGTGTTGAACCTGTAAATGTGCTTTTCATCACACACGGACTAAATCCAGGAGCTTGGCGGGAGGTGAAACCAAATATGTGACGCAACAAGTGTTTTAACATACCTGAGTTGTGATGATTCATAAGTTGCCATGTTATGCTTTTGCTCATTACTGAGATCATTTTTGTAAAAAAAAATTTTTTTAGCAGTTTTATAAAAACAAGAATTTTTGAAAAGAAAAAAAAAAAACATCTCAAAATCAGTTTTTCACCTCTGACTTTTTCAAAGATTAGTCAGTGAAGCGAAATTTAAGAAAGTTTTTGCCTCTTATTCATTTGGGACCTGCTCAACAAGTTGCATACATACTTTTTTTTTTTTTTGCCTCGGTGTATGAAAAATCACCTGATATTTATTTGTAAGCACCAGAGCAGAAAAAAAAATGTCAGTGGGAAGTCTGAACAGATAATGAACTCTGCATCACTTCCTGTGTCTATAAAATAACCTTTGGATGGCAAGACACACCAGACACACCTTTCAATTCTTCTGAGCAGTGCAAACGGAGCACTTTCTCCTAAACTATCAGACCTCTGCTTCTCATGATGGCTAAGCCTCAGGTAAGAGCAATAGTGTTTCCTGTCCATCTACTTGTAATAAATGCATCATATGTAATGTATTGGCTGAAATGCTATGTGATGAGTATCAGGAAATTTGTTTTTGGAGGGAGTGGATGGGAAAAATTAATGCACAGGAAGGTTTTTTTTTTTTTTTGCAGGAGTCAGAGAAATTTACATAAACTCTTAATTGGAGAAATCTTCAAAGCTTCATTTTTTTGTGAAGAAAGATTGAATCCCAAAACTACTCAATAAAATCAACATATTTCGGATTCTGTCATGATCTCGGCGCTGATGGTTTGGTTTTTTCCTTTGCTCCTTGCTTTCCTGTCTAATTGGTTCTGTGGCTCATTATCGCCGATCATTTCCACCTGGTTCCTCTACTATTTAAGTTGTGTGTTTGCCTCCCATCAGCGCCAGGTTATTCTTGTGTTTTTGTGATACGTTCCCTAGCAATCTGTAGTCTGCCTGTTTCCCTGATATTGACCAGTTTCTGCCCTGAGGATTTCGAGTTTTTGCCTGGCCCCTGTCTGCTGTGTTTGTCCTGTCTGACCCTGGATTCTACCGGCTTCTGAACCTGGAACTGTCGTCTGACTTCGGCCTTGGATTTCCCTTCTGGACTCGGTTGCTGCTCGGCGTCTGCTGCGCGCTCTCTAGGAACTCTGGGGGCGTCTCCCGCCGCAACTGCGGTCAAAGCTCCGCAAACTGACTGAACTTTGAATCAGAGATCCGCAACGCAGCAGACGAGCAGCCCCGTGCACCTGTTTAGTTAAATAAACGCTTTGAACTTTCCCACTGCCTGTCTCGCCTCGAATTCTGGGTCCTACATTCTGAGCTCATTACAGATTCACAGCATCGGCATAGACTCATTGGTCTACTAGACTGTCCAACATGCTCTCAGTGAACATTGCTAACTGCATTTATTTCTCCCCTGTTTAGATCGACATGGTTTATCTTAAGCACGGGGAGTGCTATGTTGTTATTAGAAAAAAAAAACCCAACAAAATCCAACTGGAAACACATGATGCACAGGACGGTAAGAGAAATGTCCTATGAAATACTGAGTTATGATCACAGTGTGAAACTTGACAGCTTGAACTATGGATGCACCTATAGTAAATATATATATATATATATATATATATATATATATATATATATATATATATATATATATATATATATATATATATATATATATATATATTAGATGAGACATCAGACATGCAAAATTGGGACAAATTGTTCATAGCTGTTCTGATATTTGAGTGCTGATTTCTGACTTATCTGTTTTCAGGAAAACCTGTGTATAAAATTCTTGATGAAAGTGATTTAGGAGGGAAGATTATCAAAAAAGTGACTTTTGTCTTCCTATATAATGAAAACAAATACTATCTAAAGCAACAGGGAGGGAATACCACGGAGGTAAGCATGCACTGATGTAAACAAAGTCAACGACAGACACCTAAGAACTTAGTTGATTATCAGTCTTTTAAAATCTAAGGAAAATAAATGTGGGGGACTTTGAAAGAAGAAAATGTATCAGAATGTACGTCATATTACCAAAAGAGCGCATAGAAGTGAAGCACAGAGGCATGCAAGCTGTATATAACAATTTTTCTAAGATGATGTGTAATGTGACTGGATACCAACTTGTGCTACAGATCCCAACATGAAATGTCCTCACTTATAAATATTCTGCAGTCAACTGTCTGGTGTTGTCATTAACCTAAAGCGACTGGGAACAACAGAATGGAAAATGCCTTACACTGATCTGTAGTTTGGGGGGGTGGGAAAGGAGGAAGTATGCTGAGGGGTTGTGTTTACAGTTAAGTAGGTGAGTGATTCAGTATAAAAAGATATTTTGGACAATTTGCTGTTGAGATTGTTTGGGGATGGTCTATTATTCTTCTAACATCAATGCACAAGTGAAAATTTCAAGGTGCATAAAGTTATGGGTGAGAGAGCTTACTGTAAATAAACTTCATTGGACTGTTGTGCCAGTAGAAAACATTTGGGGAGAAATAGAGTATATCCTAGGCCTTCTGGAAATCCTTCACAGTAGAGTTGAAGCTTTTACAGCTGCATAGCGTGGACTAACATCATTCTGAACCCAATGGATTAAAATGGGACTGGGACTGAAATTCATATGTGGGTGAACAAATACATTTAAGGATGATCTGCAAAAGGTTTACATGCATCAAAACGTGCAAATTTCTTTGCGTACACAGAGCTCATCTTGGTGGATGGTGCAGAGCTGTTTGCATGTGTAACTGCTGGCAGTGCTTGCAAAGAGAGTTTTTTAGTGTTTGCCTTAATAAACATGCTGATTGTTTTCTTTGGAGCAAACTGTGTAAAATTATTAGTGTAGAATTAGAGCAGACAAAGAGAAATATTCCATGTATTATTATATTTTATCTTACCTCTTTCTATATCTTCATACTTCATTTTTCTGACAAGTCATTTAAAATTTTAGTTTGAACGTCTTTTTTGTTCTTTGAAATATCCAATAATTAATTAATTAATACGTTTTCAATTAATTAGCACTATTACCTTCAACCCCATAGCTTATTGCCTCATCTTTCTTTTATGGCCCATCTCAAGCTGCCAGTAGCAAACACAATCTGCTAATTTGAAAAGGAAGCAAACAAACCAGTTTTTCGTGCTGCTACAGGTATGATAATTTGTGGATAACACAACATGCCCAGTTGCCCACTTACAGGTGCTGGTCATAAAATTAGAATATCATGAAAAAGTAGATTGATTTCAGTAATTCCATTTAAAAAGTGAAACTTGTATATTATATTCATACATTACATACAAACTCATATTTCAGATGTTTATTTTGTTTAATTTTGATGATTACAAATGACAACAAATGAAAATCTCAAATTCATCATATCAGAAAATTAGAATATTGTGAAAAGGTTCAAAATTGATGGCCCCTGGTGCCACACTCTAATCAGCTAATTAACTCAAACCACCTGCAAAAGCCTTTAAATGGTCTTTCAGTCTAGTTCTATAGGCTACACAATCATGGGGAAGACTGCTGACTTGACAGTTGTCCAAAAGACGACCATCGACACCTTGCACAAGGAGGGCAAGACACAAAAGGTCATCGCTAAAGAGGCTGGCTGTTCACAGAGCTCAGTGTCCAAGCACATTAATAGAGAGGCGAAGGGAAGGAAAAGATGTGGTCGAAAAAAGTGTACAAGAAAGAGAGATAACCGCACCCTGGAGAGGATTGTGAAACAAAACCCATTCAAAAATGTGGGGGAGATTCACAAAGAGTGGACTGCAGCTGGAGTGAGTGCTTCAAGAACCACCACACACAGACGTATGAAAGACATGGGTTTCTGCTGTCGCATTCCTTGTGTCAAGCCACTCTTGAACCACAGACAGCGTCAGAAGCGTCTTGCCTGGGCTAAAGAGAAACAGGACTGGACTGCTGGTGAGTGGTCCAAAGTCATGTTCTCTGATGAAAGTAAATTTTGCATTTCCTTTGGAAATCAAGGTCCCAGAGTCTGGAGGAAAAGAAGAGAGGCACTTCATCCACGTTGCTTGAAGTCCAGTGTAAAGTTTCCACAGTCAGTGATGGTTTGGGGTGCCATGTCATCTGCTGGTGTTGGTCCATTGTGTTTTCTGAGGTCCAGGGTCAACGCAGCCACATACCAGGAAGTTTTAGAGCACTTCATGCTTCCTGCAGCTGACCAACTTTTTGGAGATGCAGATTTCATTTTCCAACAGGACTTGGCACCTGCACACAGTGCCAAAGCTACCAGTACCTGGTTGAAGGACCATGGTATCCCTGTTCTTAATTGGCCAGCAAACTCTCCTGACCTTAACCCCATAGAAAATCTATGGGGTATTGTGAAGAAGAAGATGCAATACACCAGACCCAACAATTCAGAAGAGCTAAAAGCCACTATTAGAGCAACCTGGGCTATCATAACACCTGAGCAGTGCCACAGACTGATCGACTCCATGCCACGCCGCATTGCTGCAGTAATACAGGCCAAAGGAGGCCCAACTAAATACTGAGTGCTGTACATGCTCATACTTTTCATGTTCATACTTTTCAGTTGGCCAACATTTCTATAAATCCTTTGTTTTTATTGGTCTTCAGTAATATTCTAATTTTCTGATATGATGAATTTGAGATTTTCATTTGTTGTCATTTGTAATCATCAAAATTAAACAAAATAAACATCTGAAATATATGAGTTTGTATGTAATGTATGAATATAATATACAAGTTTCACTTTTTAAATGGAATTACTGAAATCAATCTACTTTTTCATGATATTCTAATTTTATGACCAGCACCTGTATTTTGGGTGTGCAATTTAGCAATCCTTATTTGAAATGTTTTAAGACCTAATCTATAAAGTTGTCAAGCTTATTATAGGTATATTTACAATCTGGATTCTTAAAAAAAATCTGCTTAAGCATCTGTTTTTGTGTAATTAATTTGTTGTTTTTTTCTTTCAGCTGGCAGTGCTCAACATTGAAGGGGATTGGAAATTTGCACTTCCCCCCGATGTTTGCTGGTTTCGGATGGTTTCTCTTGATGGCAGTGGAACACTTACCTTAAAACCTGTGATAGAGGCGATTCCGACACCTGACCTGTTTGACAAAAAAAATTTCACAATGGTGATGTTTCTTTATTATTATTTCTCTTTCTTCGATTTTATTCAAACATAAGTTACTTTATTAAATGACACAGGAACTCTTGTATAACTTTTATATATTTTGAAATGCCTAAAAATGAATAATCAGAAATCACAGAGACACACATGACAAAAGAAGCTGTACCTATATGCAGTTACATTGTGCTACAGATAAACCCTTATATATATATATATATATATATATATACATACATACAGTGGGGCAAAAAAGTATTTGGTCAGCCACCAATAGTGCAAGTTCACCCACTTAAAAAGATGAGAGAGGCCGGTAATTTTCATCATAGATATACCTCAACTATGAGAGACAAAATGAGATAAAAAAATCCAGAAAATCATATTGTCTGATTTTTAAAGAATTTATTTGCAAAATATGGTGGAAAATAAGTATTTGGTCAGTTACAAACAAGCAAGATCTGGCTCTCACAGACCTGTAACTTCTTCTGTAAGAGGCTCCTCTGTCCTCCACTCGTTACCTTCATTAATGGCACCTGTTTGAACCTGTTATCAGTATAAAAGACACCTGTCCACAACCTCAAACAGCCACACTCTAAACTCCACCATGGCCAAAACTAGAGAGCTGTCAAAGGACACCCAAAACAAAATTATAGACCTGCACCAGGCTGGGAAGTCTGAATCTGCAATAGGTAAACAGCTTGGTTTGAAGAAATCAACTGTGGGATCAATTATTAGAAAATGGAAAACATACAAGACCACTGATAATCTTCCTCGATCTTGGGCTCCACGCAAGGGGTCAAAATGATCACAAGAACGGTGAGTAAAAATCCCAGAACCACATGGGGGGACCTAGTGAATGACCTGCAGAGAGCTGGGACCAAAGTAACAAAGGCTACCATCAGTAACACACTACACCGCCAGGGACTCAAATCCTGCAGTGCCAGACGTGTCCCCCTGCTTCAGCCAGTACATGTCAAGGCCCGTCTCAAGTTTGCTAGAGAGCATTTGGATGATCCAGACGATGACTGGGAGAATATCATATGGTCAGATGAAACCAAAATAAAACTTTTTGGTAAAAACTCTACTCGTTGTGTTTGGAGGAGAGAGAATGCTGAGTTGTATCCAAAAAACACCATACCTACAGTGAAGCACGGGGGTGGAAACATCATGCTTTGGGACTGTTTTTCTGCTAAGGGACCAGGACGACTGATCCGTGTGAAGGAAAGAATGAATGGCGCCATGTATCCTCAAATTTTGAGTGAAAACTTCCTTCCATCAGCAAGGGCATTGAAGATGAAACGTGGCTGGATCTTTCAGCATGACAATGATCCCAAACACACCGCCCGGGTAACGAAGGAGTGGCTTCGTAAGAAGCATTTCAAGGTCCTGGAGTGGCCTAGCCAGTCTCCAGATCTCAACCCCATAGAAAATCTTTGAAGGGAGTTGAAAGTCCGTGTTGCCCAGCGACAGCCCCAGAACATCACTGCTCTAGAGGAGATCTGCATGGAGGAATGGGCCAAAATACCAGCAACAGTGTGTAAAAACCTTGTGAAGACTAACAGAAAACGTTTGATCTCTGTCATTGCCAACAAAGGGTATATAACAAAGTATTGAGAGGAACTTTTGTTATTGACCAAATACTTATTTTCCACCATATTTTGCAAGTAAATTCTTTAAAAATCAGACAATGTGATTTTCTGGATTTTTTTTTCTCATTTTGTCTCTCATAGTTGAGGTATATCTATGATGAAAATTACCGGCCTCGCTGACTAAATACTTTTTTGCCCCACTGTATATATATATATATATATATATATATATATATACACAGTCATTCTGTTGTCTTCCACTTCATCCACCAAGTCATGGGGGCAGCAGTCTCAGCGGAGACTCCCTGACCTCTCTCTCCCCACACACCTCCTCTAGCTCTGCTGGGGGAAGCCTGAGGCATTCCCAGACCAGCCAAGGGCATAGTCTTTCCATTGTGTCCTGGGTTGCCCCCTTGATCTCCTCCTGAGGGAGGCGTCCAGCCAATCATCCAAAAAAGATTCCCGAGCCACCACAGTTGACTCCTCTCAGAGTGAGGTAGAAACAGCTCTACTCCGAGCCTCTTCCGGATGACTGAGCTTCTCACCCTATCTCTAAGGGAGAGCCCAGCCGCCCTGTAGAGAATTTCAGCCATTGTGTCTGGAATTTCATTCTTAGGTCCTTTGTCCAGCTTTCATGACCAGAGGTAAGGGTAGGAATGTACATGGAGTGGTGAATCAAGAGCTTTACCTTTTTGCTTAGCTCTCACCACAAGAGACTCGTGCACTGTTCGCATTAAGGCCGCAGCTAACTCTCCACAAACCTGAAGGGAACCATCCACCTCTTTTCAGTCAAGGACCTTGGCCAGGGATTTTGAGGAGCTTATTCTCATCCCTGCTACTTCACACTCGGCCACAAACTGCCTCAGTGGATGACGTAGGTCTTGGCAGGAGGGAGTCAGAAAAACCACTTCATCTGAAAAAAGAAGGGACAAAATCCATTGTTCCTCTATCCAGATCCTTTCCGGCTCTTGGCTGCACCTAGAAATCCTGTCCATAAAGATTATGAACAGGACTGAAGACAAAGGACAGCCTGTCAGACTTCAACATGCAGCAGGAACAAGTCTGACTTCATGCTGCCAATGTCTTTCAAATTCTTGCTCTGCGTGTACAGAGACTGGATGGCCCCGTATAAAGGATCCCTGACTCCGTACTCCAAGGCACAGTCAAAGGCCTTCTCCAGGTTCACAAAACACATAGACTAATTGGACAAACTCCCATGAACCCCCAAGCACCCTGCAGAGAGTGTAGAGCTGGTCTAGGGTTCCATGGGATGAAAAATGCATTTCTCTTTCTGAAGCCAGTGTTTGATAATTAGCCAGATTCTCCACCAGAGCGCCTTGACATAGGTCTTTTCAGGGAGGTTAAAAGGTGTGATCCTGCTATAGTTAAAACACACGCTCTGGTCCTTCTTGTTATGGAGGAAACCCACCACCTCAGTCTACCCCTCCAGGGACACTCTCTCCAACCTCTACATGATGTTAAAAAGGCATGTCAGCCATGACAGCACTACAATATCCAGAACTTTTAGCTTTCGCCTGCCGGGTTGTTCCAGCTTCCTTCTCTTCCAGCTTATGTAGCTCACCACCTAGTGCCACCCTTCTCTTCACCCAAGTCCTAAAAGCCATGCACCCAAGGTCTAAAGATACAACATCAAAGTTGATCATCGACCTCTGACCTAGGGTGTCCTAGTGCCAATTTTGTAGATGGACATCCTTTTGCTTGAACATGGTGTTCTTTATGGACAATCCATAACCTACACATTAGTTGAATAATAAAACTGAACTCAGGTCTAGAGCTGGGGGTCCCAGCTTTAATATAACTTACACCTCCTATCTATGTTAATATCATATATTAATGCCATCCTCATATTGATTAGATACTAAGGAGGGGGATAGAGGTTTGTTTACCAGTGTTTATCCTGAAAGGGATTTTTGCAGATAACATATCAACAGACAGTAAACCATCTTCTGATTTTTTATTTAACCTTTATTTTACCAGGTAGACACTTCAGATAAAATCTGTTATTTGAGGGAGACCAGGCCAAGAGGCAGCAGTACAGTAAGTCATATAAAAACACAGGACAACATAATAAAATCAATCACAAACTAGACTCTATAATAACAGTTACAATTCTCTGTGATGTAAATCACTTTATTTCTCTAACCTTTTATCATATGTCTTCTGCTCTGCAGGAATTGAAAACCAATTAGGCTTTCCATCACCATGCTGAAGAACTCCCTGCTTGATGTAAATTCCTTCCCCAACCATTACCACAGTGACATAAAGAAAAGAAGAGCCATTGACAGAGGGATCCTGGTTTTCATGATGATCTTTTGAGTCTTGATTCTCTTAGCCTTTTGATGACTGATGTTCTATGATATTAAAAGGGTTCTTGGAGGGGTTTGGTGGAAGGGTAACCTTTTCTCTACCAGTGAGGCAGATAAATGCTTTTGAAAAGCAAAAGAAAAGGGAATGGTTAACAAACCTGGCTATCAATGGTTAGTAGAAAAAAATAAGATGCAGTCCATTAAATGTGATTATTTTACACAGTGTATTTATGAATTCTAAACTCAGAATAAGGATTATGGCTTCCTGCTCTTTTAATGCGTTTAATGTGAATTTCCATGTTGGGTATTTCTGGTTTGGAAATTAAAATCTTTTTGCAATAAATGGGGATTTTATTGTTTCCTGAAGACACAAATGTGAATGTAAATATATTTATAATAAAATGATGATCATCATAAAGTCATGTCTGCTGTATTTAAATGTTTTATAATGTTGAGTTTTTTTTTATTGTTGAATAGCTCCTTTTTTTTCGAAGAGCTTCCCCCAAAGAAAACAGGTTAAAAATGATCAAGGTTTTTTCTGCGAATCTGACTAGATTTGAACCATTGTCTTGACTGGTGGACTTAATTTGTATTGGTCAGTTTCTGGGCATTGATCTGACAGATTTTCAATAGATCAGGGTTTCCTTGGATGACTGATAATTTTCACAGACAAGCAGAAAGGATCATGGCTACGGAGGATTTGCTGCAGCATTTTCCTCCAGACCTCTGGACTATTCGCTTCAGCACAGATATTTCTCTTTGACGAAAATATTTCCCCTTTCCTTTATACATAGAACTTTAAATCACTATCAATGCTGGTTTTATGCATAGTTACATAAGGGGACAGGCGGACAGGGCATCTTCATCTGTACACAATAGGCTCCTGCATATTCATTGTTATTTTTTTTTAACTGTGTTGTCTTTGTGGTGTTTAGGTAAAAGCTAAGAGCTGCAATAAAAACTAATTAAAAATCTATTAATGTCTGTAATAGTCTCCTGAACTGAACAGCTAATTAGCTTTTTTGTAAATGGGGACATATATAAATATCTACTTCTTTCTGCTCTATTCATTATTTTTTTTTATTTTATTTCTTTTAAAGGAGCTAGTCCTATGTATGATTGAGTAAATGAAATAAAAAAAAAAAACTGTGTCCAACACCACCAAAATTCATTCCACTGTGTTTGGTCTCTGCCGTGACGTGTTGTCATGGTGTTGTCATGGTCCTGGCACTGGAGTCTTGATTGCTTATTCCACCCACCTGTTTAGCTCTGCCTGTTCTCTCATCATTGCTTATCCCTTCCACCTGGTTCCAGCCCCTATATATACTGTTTGGTTTCAAGCTTCTAGTGCCAGATTATTCTAGTTTTGCTTCGCCCCTGTCTGCTCAATTAGTCTGATCGGCTCTGGACTGTGTATTGGATGCAACTGGCTTACCGAACCTGGATTGTTTTCCTGACCACGGCTTGGATTCCCTCATTGGTACCTCATCGGTTCTCTGATCATCTGGTAAACGAACTTGGTTCTGGTTCGACTTCGGCTTGGATCTTATAGCGGAGGACCATCTCCTTCGCGGATTCCTCTCCTCTCTCTGTGATCGGACTGAACTCTGAACCAGGTCAGTGACTTTAGCTCTTGACTGTTACCAGCCGTCCATTCTTAGTCATTGACCTGAGTCTCTGTTTCCACAGAGGATCCGTTTAATCCACTGCTGCTGATGCGCCGCCACACGCTGTTTTTTAATAAAGTCTGTAACTCTTCCAGCTCTGCCTGAATATTGGGTCCAAGGTTTAGAGCTACCTGACACCTGTCCAGTTTGACGGTCCCACCTGAAGTAAAACTTCTGCTGGTATACGAAGCCCCCTGACCACAAGAGGTAAACAGAAAATATTCATCAATAAATAAGAGTAAAAAATAAGATATTTTCCATACAAGACTGAACAACCAACACATGCTCCTTAAAGCAATTTGATCATCATAACAATAACCACACAAAAAAAGAAACATGTACAAAAAAACCTAGAAATTTGCTCAAACGGGATTGAAGTATAAATATATTACAGTAGGCTATTAAATAAACAGAATTTTTTTTTCTTTTCTTAAAAGCAATATTTAGTTTTTGGTATGCAGTGCAATTTGTATCCCTTAAATCCTGAAGGAGAGAATAAAAGCACAATCGTATGGAGTTCTTTATGAGTAAAAAGTGAGCTTAATGAATATGTAGTGGTTATTTTCAAATCCGCATCAGTACTAGACTGAAGTAAAGTAAAATTTCCCAAAGCCTAAATGACAAATGGCACCTCTATTTTATTATTAGTAGTGCCACCAAACTTGTAGGATACATAACCTCATCTGAATCATACTAAAACTTTTACTTATACCTCAATTTTACTTATATAATTTAAATGATCAACAACTACACTATTATAAACTGTAGCCCCACCAAAATCACTGTATACATCATTCGCACCCTCCTGGTGATACTACAAATGTTATATCAATTAAACACTTTTTCATATTTTTGGGATTTCTTGTGGGATAAATAATCAATACTCAACCATTATGAACTGTACCTTCACTAAAATCACGGTACATATCATTCACACCCTCCTGGTGATGCTACAACTCTTCAAAACCATGGAACATAATTCCTTTTTTCGTAAAAATAAAAAGCCAAATGATATATCTATCTTTCTCAGTGAAAGAGCCATTAACAAGTGGTGCAACTAAAGACATTTGACGTTTTGTAAGATGCATATATCAAATGGACCATCAAGCTATTTTTCATTTATTCAACGATAAAAACACACTAAAAAATAAAACATTAAAACAAAAACACAGTGAGTGAAATCCAGTCACTCAAACTTAGTGGTCATAAGATATTAATTCTGAACTATGAAACAATATTTTAATAAGTTTTGAATTAAGTAAAAATATAGAAATATTTATGAATAGGACAAAAGAAACAGGTCTTGAGTATTTACAGCTTGCATCTTTCTGTACATTAGGTAATAAATAATTTCACATTTAGATGAAAAACAGATTAAGGTAATTGGTTACTTTTGTATACACAATTGTTTCATTTTTGAGTTTATTACAGTGTAAAAAAAAGTTTTATTTCAGTTGCACACATTTCCAAGCACAGCTGTTCTGTTGCATATTTGGTTTTACATCAGGTTCACTGGCAGTAGTGAAATTCAGTACACCTTAACATTTACACCTAAACATTTTTCCTATTTCTGATAAGAGTTTGCCAAACTTACCAACAGCCTCATCACTCAGAGCTGTTGCACATCTCACAAAACCAAGGGGTATCTTCAGTTGGGATTTGTGCTGCTGTCATTCCATCTTGTACAAGTTCCACACTGAACCTACATAGGGATAAAAACATTAAACATGTATAAAAAAGTTAACATTAGCAAATCTCTAATGTAAAAATAGAGGTATACTAAGTAACACAATCAGTTGACAAACAATTTTATCATTATGGATTATGAAAAGTTGAAAAACACTTAATTCAATCATTATGCAACAGCTATATGCATAGTAAAATAAAGAGGAAAGATTACTTACATATAACCTTGGAAAGATTGTGTTGGTAAACTGGCAAAGTACTCCAAAGGCAAAAAGATGTCATTCTCCATAGGTTCTGCAGTAAAGACTGAAATCTGCTCTTGCAAGTAGAGCTTAATTGACAGTGGCTCCTGATTGGACGGTAAGAGGCCACACACTTTATTTCTGCAACAGGTTGGTCAAGTCTTTATGTTTTAAATATGCTATATGAATAAACAAAATAAACCTCACCAAGAAGGTACAAATGATGTTTACAGTGGTTTTGGTGAGGCTAGAGATCATAATAGTGTAGTTATTGATTATTTATCCAAATAAAAATTCCCCAAAAATATGACACAAGAGGGCAACAGAGGGCAACAAATAAAAACCTGAAAACTGAAATATAACCAGAAATATAACCAGAAAACACAACAAAATAAGAATTAAACCAATAAAACAAGAAAACATGGAGCAAAGTTAAACTGAATGCTCAACAGAAAACAAAACAGAACCAAGACAAGTTTTGTGGCACTACAGTGATCTATTGATTGACAATTATATGCTTATAATAACAAAGGAATAATCTTAAAAAAAAGAGTTTAGCATATTTTCCCAAACTAGTAGAAGCGTTGTAGCATGATCCAGATGAAGTTATCTATGTATCCTACAAGTGTGGAGGCACTACAATGATCTATAGTGTAGTCATTGCTCATTTTATACTTATTCTAATAATAAAATAGAGGTGCCATTTGTCATTCTCAGAAATGTATTATTTTCAAATTCAATAAATGTGATATAAAATACATGAGATGAGACACACATGAAAAGAATTTGATAATAATCCGCCTCTCCTTGGTGACGCTTTAGAATATTTCTCTTTGCAACTTGCAGACGGTCCCTAAGCTTTGCAGAGGAGCTTGGTCTGCATTGGGTCTAATGTAAATCTCCCAGCGTGACAAGAGACACGTTTTGAGGAAACTAGGGTTGTAGCTCATTGGCTGCCTGGCTGTGGTTGCAGAGAGGTGTCTGTTTTGTAGAAAAAATCATCCGCCAACGAGTTATTAATCCAGAAAAGCCCAATCTGAGAATATATTACCAACTTTTTTTTTTTGTGTGCAAACTCTCTGAAGGTAAGTCTCTTCAGTCTTTATTATAGTTTATGCATTGGTTAATGATGTCTCCCTGTACTAATGTGAATGGGGAACCCTTCCACTGACAGGCTCAAATGTGAAGATGAAACATCAAAGCTTTGATTTAACAAATAGATGATTTTTTGCACCTGTTTGATAGTTATTTTAAAAGTGTCTCACAACATGTTTATTTAATGGGGCTTTTCTGCTTTGTCAAGGCTTTCTGCATCTGCTTTACCTTTCAGGGACAGTTTAAATAAGATAAATATGATAGTATTTTACTTTAGTCAGAGGCAGAAATGTATTCCAACAGAGTGGAGCTGTCTTCCCAACTTTTTTATCAATTTACAGTGCAAAATAGGCGCAAATTTACATATAGCCTAAGAGCACATTTCCAATGTCTTATGCAGGGATTAAAGTATTCCGGCTCGTAGTGACCAGATTTCCAGGGACAGTTCCCGTTTTGGACCACCTGTCCCCGGAAATGTCCCTGATTTTACAGTTTTATAAATGAAGCGGAAACTTTGCATATTTTCTACTGTTATTACGGTAGAAAGAGCGCGCGAGCATGCTGTGCCCAGAAACAGCTGTGGACGTATAGATTAGGAGCAGAAAGCACCTGTTTTAAAACAGACGAGAAAGTTCATTATCACAGCCGGGAGGAAGCAGCTACACTTCATTACCCCAAAATCCCACATCCTCTGTCACCGCTGCGCTCCAGACCGTCTGCGCAAAGCAAAACCTGCAGCGCAGTGGCGTAACTATCGGTAAGCAGAGACTGCAGCTAATTAGGGGCCACCGACTTCTTAGGGGCCCCGTCACTGAGACCTGGTTGGTATCCGCATGGGCGTAGGTTTGCATAGGGACCATAGGGACAAGTCCCTACAAAAACTTTGGACGGACCCACCTGTCCCTACCAACAATTACTTGTGAATACCATGTTTATAATTTACAATACAGCGTTGTTGCAGCAGTAGAGGTGTTCTGCATTGGGGAATATTGACAGACGAAAACATGTTTCATCTAAAATGGAAAAGGTTTATTTATTTGTTTTTTACAATTTTGGTATAATTCTTGCTCTTAGTTGGTCGCGCTGTGAGCTAAAGACATCTTTTAGAGTCTCGATACTCCATAATGATCAATCGATTACTAAATTTGTTGACATTATTTCTATTATTGATTAATCCAATGAATTGTTTGAGCCATAAATAAAATACATGAAATGGGTTAAAAAGAGCAACTACAGCCTAGATGTAGAGCTTGTAGAGTGAAGTTAATATATTAAATGCTCAGTGTCAGTCCCTCTTCTATTTCCAGTGCTCATGTAAATACAATACATTTATTTGGCGTCCCTTGAATCTATTATTTTGTTTTGTTTTAATGATACAAAGAGAACATTTAAAAGATAAGAGTGGGTTTTACCTCTGTTTACCTCTGCACAATTCTATATCTTCAAAAAAAAGTATAAATCCACATATTACAAACATATTTAGACTATATTCTGTTAAATAGGCACAGATTTACCTACTGTCTTAGGTAATTTCAAATGCAAAGTGGAATAAAGTCCTATTTCCTCATTCATCAGAGCCAGTAAAGCGTCAGTCATTGATAAACAGCATCTAGTGTGTGTAGTGCTTATAAAATTTGTATAAATGTAGCAAGAAGTGCTGCTTTTCTCTTTAAACGAAATACACCCCGATTTTCATGTGAAGCATAAAAAAACGAGCATGCATATTTTTGCATAGGACTAATGACATCAGACCAACAGTGTCCCTACCAAAGTTGAAATCAAACCTACACCCTTGGGTATCCGTCACGTTGTGAAATAGGACGTCTCTTTGCAGATGTAATGGTGCAGGGAAAAAAAAAAAAAAAAAAAATATATATATATATATATATATATATATATATATATATATATATATATATATTAGTTATCAAAGGAGTAAGACACTGTTATCTCAAGTAAGAAAATATCAACCTTTTTTCCAAGTTTACTTGGAAAACAGCAAGCAATGTTAGGGACAGAGCTAGTAAATATGAGGAGAAGTTGTCAAATACTTTTATTCACATCAACATAGATAGCACATGGCGTGCTTTGGTGGTGCAGGGCTTAGCGCGCACAACCCATGTATGGAGATTCTAATCAGACCTGTGGTCCTTTGCTGCATGTCTCTCCCACTCTCTCTCATACCAACTTTCATGTCAGGCTACTGTCAAAGCCACAAGTTCTACAAAAACTCAAAAGGTAAATACATGGCTAAACATTGATGAGGAACAGATGTAGAGAAAGAAAAACAGGTGTGTGAAACCACTGCATTCTCTCTTTGCAAGGACAAAGCAGAAAAAGAAGTCCATATATCTTAACCAAACCATGATAAACATTCTAGGCAGATGGCATTCTTTCTTACAAAATGCAAGACAGATTACAAAATAAACTAAAGCATACGGGTCTTTCTGATGAATAAAACTAATATATGCACACACAATTTTTCATTAAATGTGAATTTTGACAGGCTTAGTTGCAAGGTTTGTTTGGTGTTCATTTTATTATCTGTTTTCCTTTCATCAACTCATCCCACTGTTTCTTCTTCCTCTTTCCCACACCCCACTCTTGATGCTCTCCAAACGCAGGTGTGATGAATAGTGAAACAGACCACGAGAGAGGGGGAACCCAAAAGGGAAAGGAGACAGGTACATGATTTTTTTTAATCAAATATATTTGTTTCATGTTGTGGATATTTAATGAATATCTTTGTATATTTATATTAATTTATGTATGTGTGTGTTTGTGTTTTCGGGATTTAAAGGCTCTTGTGGGGACCAACGACTTGTCCCCATGAGGAAAGGTTCTTTTTTGGGATTGGGGTCAGGCTAAGAACTAAGGTGTGAATTAAATTTAGTTAGGGTACAGGGCTAGGTATGTGTTGGTAATGGTTAGACTATAGAAGTGAGTGGGAACTGAATGGAAGTCAAAGGAAAGTCCCCACAAAGATAGTGTGACACAACATGTGTATGTGTGTCTCTGTGATCAAAGTCACTGTTCAAAACATGAGTTGTCTGCCAGTCCTGTAGCCCGTTTTTTGCACATTTCAGTTCATTTGATGTCTACTGATAATAATCACAATACTAAATAATGTTTATAGAGCATTTTCAACAGGTGGCCTATCTCTAAGTGCTATGAAGATATGTAAGAAAGTTAAATATAAAATAATGTAAAAAAAAATCCTAGAAGAGAATTTTTTTAAGTGGTCCATCTCTCTTTTCAAGCTCTTTCGATATTCAGTTTTCCTATAAACATGGTAAGATATTCAAAATGTATAACTTTTTCTGTATTGGTTTAATTGTATTAAGTATGTCTCTCACTGTATTTAATAGTGCCCACTTGCATAGGCGTTTTTTTCTTAATTGTTCTACAGTTGTTATTTTTAAAAAGTCCAAATGTTTTTAAAGATGCAAATAATCTCTCTCCATCATCTGTGATTTACCAATCCTTCCTTTGAGGCAACAATGACCACAGCAGGGCAGAAGGATAACTACCTCTACCTTTGTGCAAGGGGGGCAGGAGGAGCACTGCCAGAATCCTGCGAAATGACCTCTAACAGTCCACAAATGAGCATGTGTTTGAACAAACAGTTAGAAAAAGACTCCATGAGGTTTGTATGAGGGCCAAACGGCCACTGATGGGGGTTGTGCTCATAACCCAAGACTGTGCAGAACACTTGGCATTTGCCAGAGAACACCAGGAATGGCAAATTTGTCACTGGTACACAGTACTCTTCACAAATGAAAGCAGGTTCACGCTGAGCATATGTGACAGACGTGACAGAGTCTGAGATGAGATCCTCAGACCCTTTGTGAGACCATATGGTGGTGAGATTGGCCCTGAGTTCCTCCTAATGCAGGACAAAGCTAAACCTCATGTGGCTGGAGTGTGTCAGCAGTTCCTACAAGATGAAAGCATTGAAGCTATGGACTGTCCCACTCGTTCCCCAAACCATCCACCACCTCATCAAAAGCATGCCCAGGCATTGTTGGGAGGTCATACAGGCACATGGAGGCCACACACAATACTGAGCCTCATTTTGACCTGTTTTAAGGATATTACATCAAAGCTGAATCAGCCTGCAGTGTTTTTTCACTGTCACTTTGTGTGCGACTCCAAATCCAGGCCTGCATGGTTAATAAATTTGATTTCGATTGATGATTTATGTGAGCATGCGTGGGTTCTCTTCAGGGACTCCGGCATCCTCCCACAGTCCACAAACATGACTGTTAGGTTAATCCGCTTCTCTAAAGTCCCTTTAGGTGTGAGTGTGTGTGTGAATGGTTGTTTTGTCTCTGCGTTGCCCTCCGATGGACTGGCGACCTGTCCAGGGTGTATCCTGCCTCTCGCCCGTAGACAGCTGGAGATAGGCACCAGCACCCCATTTGGGATTAAGCGGATGTATATAGATGTGTGTGTGTGTATATATGTATATATACATTTGTATGTATGTGTGTGTGTATATGTATATGTATGTATATGTGTATTTAAATACATACAAGGTTTGCTAAAGAGTTGCTTTAAGTGGATTATTGTTAGCACACATTTTCTTCTAAGTCAAGGCCCAACATACTGTGTGTTTGGCAAAAGGATCTGTGTCCTAAAAACAGACTCCCTACTCTTACTTTGACCTCAAATTAATCTCATAAGATAAGTTAAAAAACAATTCTAAGCTCCAGAAACCACAGAGGTTTAACCATGTTTTGGTATCAGAAATCTAAAGAATAAGAATTTATTTTAAGTGTTAAATTGCAAACTCTAAACTCAAATCCCTTTTTTAAATTTTGATTATTTTTGAAATGCTGTATTGGAAAAATGCTTGTCTCTCATTCTAGCGTACATCAAGACCAAGGAAGGAAAATATTTCACATGCTGTCTTCACAAAGGAGAAGTGAAGCTGTTTGCATGTGACGAGCAAGGAGGAGGTAAAGATGCCAATAATCAAATATAATAATATTAATCAAAATTACTACAAACACGTATATGGATAATCCTATTAGTATATTGTTCATAAATCAAAATAGCTACATTGGTTGTGTATTGATTGTGACTTTAAAAGTAATTTAAAGCAGAACAATTTCATTATCGAAAGTCAGAACAAAAAACAGATTTCACGCAAGAGATTTCGCAAGACCAAATTAGAAGGAAAATTAAATACTGCTTTAAAGCTTAAGAAACCAATGAATGACTAATTTAGTCAAAAGTATTATTTTTGCTTCTGTTTTTAGGAACTCTTTGTGAAATAATGACACGTGTGGAAAAACAGAGAAACCAAATTGCTCTTCAATTTTTGCATGAAAATATATCTTATGGCTTGAAGGTGAATGGAAACAATATTAAGGTAAGCCCTCAAGCACATACTTAAACATATAACAGCAGCCAAAGCAGAATTTTCTGGGATTCATTTGACTACAGACTTATCTCTGAGTCATTAATACATATACAACAGCTCGAAAACAGCTCGAAAAGGCAAGTTTAATGTGTAGCACAATTCAGTTCATGGACAATTTACACTGCTTTACATGAATAAGATAATAAAGTAGAAGAAAAATAAAAGCAGAATAAGAACAAATAAAGATAAAAATGTGTAAAACAAATAAAATAATTAGACCAAAACTTATAATAACTTCAACAGTCGAAAGCAGCTCTAAACAATTGGATTTTTAACTTTGATTTAAAAGAACTCAGGTTTTCAGCACTTTTACAGTCCTCTGGGAGTTTTTTCCCCCCCCAAATAAGTGGAGTTAAGGAAACGGAAAGTTAAACATACCTCTGTTCAAATGTCACGTTTCTGTATCTCGCTTCCTGTGGGTGGCCAAACACTTGAGGAAACTGACACAGGAGGAGACCTGTCATGGCCATCTACCTTTTCTGTTGCGTTGAACTTTGGTGGCAGTTCTTATGAAGCTGTACATGCATGCCTTAGAAGATGCAGTGCAGAGCACAGCTTCACCAAGCTTAGAGGTATAAAAAGGGGGAGCTGAAGTTGCAGCCAATGTGTTTATTTCATTTTGAAACTAGTTTAAAACAGCTAACTCACCTTTAGAGATTCTTCCATGACAGGAAGTCTGTCAAGGGCAATTGCTATTTTACTAATAAAAGTAAACAGGTTTAAGTTTCAAACATGTAATGTGATCAGCTTAGAGGAATGATGGTGGCTATCGCTAGGGTAGGGGTTCATCCTCTAACCTGTATTTTGCTGGATCAAGCCCCTGCTTTATCCCTCTTAGTTGTTATGTCCTTCGGCAAGACATTTTAGTCATTTGGTCATGAAAATACGGTGTGTATATATATATATATATCTATATATATATATATATATATATATATATATATATATATATATATATATATATATATAGATATATATATATATATATATATATTAGGGGTGGAACGGTTCACAAAATCCACGGTTCGGTTCACGGTTTCGTGGTCACGGTTTTCGGTGCGGTATTTGTTGATTGTTACACCGAAATCCCATAAAAATTAATGAAAAAATCAAAAAAAAAAAAGAATTGTAATTATTTTTAATGATCCGCAGAAACCCTGGATCAATTCCGCATGTTTTGCTGCTTTGAATTTAATCATCTCGCGCATGCCCTCTACTATCTCCAAGGAACTCAGAGCGGGAGCCACAGCGGAGGCTGTAGGCTTTGCTCTGTGCAGGCGGTCTGGAGCGCAGCGCTGATGGAGTATGTTGAATTTCGGGGTTAGCATCAGTGGCGGCTGGTGAAAAAAAATTTTGGTGGGGCTGATATAGCCTAGTGTATGTCTCCAATACATACAATTTAACAGTAATGATTTAATTTATTATATAATAACAGTAACAGTGATGATTTTGGTCACTGTGACGGGGTTCTTTGGCCTCCAAGAATCCAGGCTCAGTCGGGTTACCGGTGTTGGTGATTTATTGTGCTCAAAAACTCAAAACAGGGTGCAAAAGAAACTAAAAATATACAAGATACTCTGGGCCTCAGCCTCTCTCCAGTTACCAGCAATGTAACAAAGAAACAGAAAACAGAAATGGCCGCTCTTCTTCCCACAGCCCTCATTAAATAGTTTAACCCCCTACCCTCAGGCTCTCTTATTTCTGATTTCTTCTCATAAATCAGTTTTGTCCATATATTACCTCCACAAACAATTGATGTACAAAAACAAACAAATAATTTTTACAACTTAATTCTTTTACACAGATTCAATGACTTATTCAGTTACACCAAACTGGGTTTGAACCCAGCAAAGACGCCGCCAGACTGAAGATGACAAGTCCCCGTAGCATAAACACGCACACACACACACACACACACACACACACACGGCTAACCCCACTGAAATATTAAGTGTGCACCCTCAATACGCCAGCAGGTAAACAGGAACAGCTTGTATGTTTTAAGTTGATGGAGCTACTGGGCTCAGCGCGAGCGGATTGGTCCTCACAAGCACAGTATAACAGGAATGTGTGTGTGGCACGCAAAGTTTTAAGTGACGAGGTGGATTCATCGCAGTCACAATAACCATGACAGGAAATTTTCATATCCTACAACAGGGATGTTCTTCTGGCAAACAGGTAGATAAATAAGGATCTCACCGAATTTGGTGGAAGCTGCATCTCGTTCGTTACATTCACCATCTTCCCTCTAATTGTCTGCACCTGCGCATTGGGTGCAGAAGCCTGTAAAAGCGCAGTATTTTCAGCGCCCCAAGACCATAAAGTTCTGAGACGCTGATTGGCCATTAAATTCACCTAGCAATAGTACATGATTGACAGATTCTCTGCAAATGTGGGTCTGTCTGATCAGCGCCCCAAGACAGAGACGGTAGGAGTCTGTCTGTGAAAATCCACAAATGAATGACAGTAGGTAGGGAAATGTAGTTTATATAATTTGTTTTGCTTACGTATAGGTACAAACACTAGAGAGTAAAACTGACATTTATGAGTTAATTTCTAAAAATATATTTTACGTTTCTCTCTTATCAGGGAGGGCGGTGCCCCAGCGCCCCCTATGGGCCGGCCGCCACTGGTTAGCATGACATGTTGGTCATGTTGCTGTTAGGATAAACAAAACGTGTCGCACAATGCTTGCACACTGTTGCACTTTTATCCACAACTTTCTTTCCGCCGTAATCGTAGGTCACTCTAAATGCAAAGCGGTCCCATACAGCAGACCTATAAAGTGCTGCTGGCGCGTCGTCCAACTCCTGTTCTTTCCCACTCGCCATACCCACGCAATTCTCCACAACAACTGATTTTTTTCTGCTACACCCGGCTACGCTGCTTCGCTTCTTCTTCTTCTTCTTGTTTACTACTGGTGGTTGGCTTTGGTCGCAGTACCGCCACCTTCTGCTCTGGAGTGTAAACGCTTCGCCTATGAGAAAATGGAGCAGCGCATGAACCGAACGCAACACACGCGAACCGAACCGAGACAGTCAAACCGAACGGTTCGGACGGTTTTCATAAACCGTTCCATCCCGAAAATATATATGTATATATACACTCACCGGCCACTTTATTAGGTACACCTGTCCAACTGCTCGTTAACACTTAATTTTTAAGCAGCCAATCACATGGCGGCAACTCAGTGCATTTAGGCATGTAGACATGGTCAAGACAATCTCCTGCAGTTCAAACCGAGCATCAGTATGAGGAAGAAAGGTGATTTGAGTGACTTTGAACGTGGCATGATTGTTGGTGCCAGAAGGGCTGGTCTGAGTATTTCAGAAACTGCTGATCTACTGGGATTTTCACGCACAACCATCTCTAGGGTTTACAGAGAATGGTCCGAAAAAGAAAAAACATCCAGTGAGCGGCAGTTCTGTGGGCGGAAATGCCTTGTTGATGCCAGAGGTCAGAGGAGAATGGCCAGACTGGTTCGAGCTGATAGATGGGCAACAGTGACTCAAATAACCACCCGTTACAACCAAGGTGGGTAGAAGAGCATCTCTGAACTCACAGTACGTCGAACTTTGAGACAGATGGGTTACAGCAGCAGAAGACCACACCGGGTGCCACTCCTTTCAGCTAAGAACAGGAAACTGAGGCTACAATTTGCACAAGCTCATCAAAATTGGACAATAGAAGATTGGAAAAACGTTGCCTGGTCTGATGAGTCTCGATTTCTGCTGCGACATTCGGATGGTAGGGTCAGAATTTGGCATCTACAACATGAAAGCATGGATCCATCCTGCCTTGTATCAACGGTTCAGGCTGGTGGTGGTGGTGTAATGGTGTGGGGAATATTTTCTTGGCACTCTTTGGGCCCCTTGGTACCAATTGAGCATCGTTGCAACGCCACAGCCTACCTGAGTATTGTTGCTGACCATGTCCATCCCTTTATGACCACAATGTACCCAACTTCTGATGGCTACTTTAAGCAGGATAATGCGCCATTTCATAAAGCTGGAATCATCTCAGACTGGTTTCTTGAACATGACAATGAGTTCACTGTACTCAAATGGCCTCCACAGTCACCAGATCTCAATCCAACAGAGAATCTTTGGGATGTGGTGGAACGGGAGATTCGCATCATGGATGTGCAGCCGACAAATCTGCGCCAACTGTGTGATGCCATCATGTCAATATGGACCAAACTCCCTGAGGAATGCTTCCAGCACCTTGTTGAATCTATGCCACCAAGAATTGAGGCAGTTATATATATATATATATATATATATATATATATATATATATATATATATATATATATATATATATATATATATATATATATATATATATATATATATATATATATATATATATATATAATTTTTTTTATTACAATTTTGGTATACCGTAAATCCTCTAATATAGGCCGGGGCCTATTTCACTCAGGTACATCTTGGTCCAGGCCATTAATGGAAGGAGGCCAGAATTAGAGGCAGGCCTCTATTTCTATTTGATCAAAACAGACTACCAGGGGAATGAAAAAAAAAACGAGATTTTGTGTCTCTTTGAACCTATAAAATACTAGGTTAATTTATTGAAAAAGTACAGTTAACATAACGGTATACAAAACATATATTCAGATATCTTCCAGCAGCTGCAATTTTTCTGCATGGCAATACAAAAAAAAAGAAGACACAGAATGGAATCTTAGCCAAACTGACTTGCGAAACAAAGTAAAAAAAAAATGCAAACTGTTCTGCCATCACAGCGAATTTTTATTTGAGGCAGACTAAGTGGAAGTAGGCTGCCGGTATCATATATTTCAAGAGAAATTCAGAACAACAAAGGCCAACGAAATTCTGTCATTTTAACGCTGCCTGGTTACCACCAGACCTGCCGGTAATCACATCTGTCTTTCAGATCAGAATGATTGTGTGACTGGTTATACTCCTACAGCAGTGTGTCACAATGAGCTTGACACAGAAATTTTTTATTAATGCTTAATATTGAAGCGTGGTCCGCGCTATAATAGACTGTGGGTCTAGATACGGCCAAGGCGGTGAGGAAGTGAGGGCGAGTAGTCCGACAACGGAGGGACATGACGGTGAAAAAGAGCAAAGATCCAGGTGGAAAAAGAGTCCCAGCGTTCTCGCGCACCTCGCTCTTGTAGCTGGTGAAACTTCACGTGTTGTTTTCTGCAATTTCGGTCATAAAAACAAAACAAGCCGACCTCCTGTCTGCGGCACTGTCTGTGCTAAGGATGGGACTTCCCATGCTAATGGCTTGGACTCGTTAGCAAATATGTCCCCCCTGTAGTACTTGTATGTTACTATGACAAGTTGTTGAGGACTGCCCAGGAACATTGTTGGTTCTAATTATAGCCCCGGCCTGTATAAGAGTCCGGCTAGTATTTACTTCTGCCGACAGCCAGACAGGCCATTATTAGAGACCTGGCTGCTAATGGAATACAGGCCAATATTAGAGGATTTATGGTATTTATGGACATGGACTTGTCAAGGGTTTACGAATACGTCATGGAGGGTTGGCCAACTGTTACAGATGAGAGTTTAAAGGCTTATCACAACAAAAGGAAAGAGCTTTCAACTGAGATGGGTTGTGTTTTGTAGGGAACAAGAGGGATTATTCCCTCAAAAATGAGAAAGGCTGTGTTAAACGAGATTCACTCTGGTCACCAAGGAATAGTAAAATCCAAGGTTTTGGCTCGCAAATACACTACCGTTCAGAAGTTTCGGGTCACTCAAACAATTTTGTGTTTTCCTGAAAAGTCACACTTATTCACCACCATACGTTGTAAAATGAATAGAAAATAGAGTCAAGACATTGACAAGGTTAGAAATAATGATTTGTATTTGAAATAAGATTTTTTCTTTTTACATCAAACTTTGCTTTCGTCAAAGAATTCTCCATTTGCAGCAATTACAGCATTGCAGACCTTGGCATTCTAGCTGTTAATTTGTTGAGGTAATCTGGAAAAATTGCACCCCACTCTTCCAGAAGCAGCTCCCACAAGTTGGATTGGTTGGATCGGCACTTCTTGCGTACCATACGGTCAAGCTGCTCCCACAACAGCTCAATGGGGTTCAGATCTGGTGACTGCGCTGGCCACACATTACCGATAGAATACCAGCTGCCTGCTTCTGCTCTAAATAGCTCTTGCACAATTTGGAGGTGTGTTTAGGGTCATTGTCCTGTTGTAGGATAAAATTGGCTCCAATCAAGCGCTGTCCACTGGGTATGGCATGGCGTTGCAAAATGGAGTGACAGCCTTCCTTATTCAGAATCCCTTTTACCCTGTACACATCTCCCAACTTACCAGCACCAAAGCAACCCCAGACCATCACATTGCCTCCACCATGCTTAACAGATGGCGTCAGGCATTCTTCCAGGATCTTTTCATTTGTTCTGCTTCTCACAAACGTTCATCTTTGTGATCCAAACACCTCAAACTTGGATTCATCCATCCACAACACTTTTTTCCAATCTTCCTCTGTCCAATGTCTTTGTTCTTTTGCCCATCTTAATCTTTTTCTTTTATTGGCCAGTCTCAGATATGGCTTTTTCTTTGCCACTCTGCCCTGAAGCCCAGAATCCCGCAGCCCCCTCTTCACTGTAGATGTTGACATTGGTGTTTTGCGGGTACTATTTAATGAAGATGCCATTTGGGGACCTGTGAGGCTCTAATGTTCTTATCTTCTTGCTCAGTTGTGCAACGCGGCCTCCTACTTATTTTTCTACTCTGGTTAGAGCCTTTTTGTGCTGTCCTCTGAAGGGAGTAGTACACACCGTTGAAGGAAATCTTCAATTTCTTAACAATTTCTCTGTATGTCTGGTGGCCAAATCTGGATCGTGACTTGGAACAGGTCTGTAAAACATGTGAAACATGTCAGCTGGAACAGAAGATGCCACAGCATGTTCAACTACACTCCTGGGAGTTCCCAGGTTAATCCTGGACAAGGTTGCTTTTCGACTTTGATGGACCTTTCCTCGACAGCATGTTCATGATTGTGGTGGATTCGTATTCAAAGTGGTTGGAGGTATTTCGTATGCCACACATCACATCACAAGCCACGGTGACAAGGCTCAAGAGACTGTTTGCTTCTTATGGATTTCCTGAACAAATAGTCACATACAATGCAACCACTTTTACATCTACAGAGTTCAAAACCTTTGTGACAGAAAATTACATTTTGCACACAAGTGTGCCGGGACACCCTGCCACAAACGGTTTGGCTGAAAGATATGTACAGACATTTAAAGTGGGCATGAAAAAACTTGCCATCCGCTCAGGCAGCATCAAGGACAAACTTTCATTGTTTTTGTTACAGTGCCAGGTCACACCAAACTGTAAGACAGGTCAGTCTCCAGCGGATTTGTTCTTGCACAGACACATCCGTACCAGACTGGATTTCATCAAACCTAACATCAAGGGGAAGCAGTTTCAACAAAAAAGCTCAACATGACTTTACAGCTGCGGACCGCTCTTTTTCCATGGATGATGCTGTGTATTTTCGAAACACATGGGGAGGAGCTCACAAGTGGATACTGGAACAGGTCGTGAGACAAACTGGTCCAGCCTCTTATGAAGTAAAAGAGTGTGACTCGAACACTGTGCACAGACGACATGGGGATCAGCATCGCACTCAAGCTGTAGTAGAACCAGAATTTGAGAATCCTAAAACACCAACAACAGAGCAAAGTGATGCAAACGTTACACCTGAACAAAGTGCTCTGGACTTGGGGATGCACCCTCCTGTCTCCCTAGACCCTCCAGTGGAGGTGAAGCATTCCACACGACCACGAAAGACTCCAAAACAATATCTTAAGTAGTCGGGTGTTTATCTAGGCATAACAGTTATGCATGTTATGTTCTGTTGTTGTTCCTGTTACATCTAGGGTTACATCTGAGTTAGATACAGAAAAAAAAAGTCTTGATTCTAAAGTAAATACATATTTGGGTCATTGTTTGAATCTACATGAAAACGCATTCAAGTTGGAATAAGTGTCTTTAGTTAATGTAGATAAAAAATGTTATTGTCATCTAAAAGGGGGATAATGTGGAGTATCCGCCCCATGATTGCCCTGAGTTGGTACGGTCCGGGTAGTTTGGACGTGCGGGTTCTCTTCCTGTGTTCGCCGTCTGTTAGCACAACAATAAAGAGACATGGATTTCAGCTCGAGCCTCCTCTGTTTATTAAGACACCACACCCAGAAACCTGCACAACAATCTTGAAATGTTGTTCTACATCTCAACCAGCTGGAAATGACATTAGGCTTCTGGTACTCAGCACATATTTTGCAAGCAAGCTTTTTTTTCCAGTTAGCAACACCTACAATTGTGAAAAGAACAAAACATAAAAAGATATGATTAAATCACAAAGCAAATTTTAAAAACTAGTAAAATGTTGTATCATTGATTTCCCCTTCTTCAGTATATTTAACATGCAGGGAAAATGTATTTCTGTAAAATATTCAGTTCAAGTCAGATGTGTATAATTTTACCATAGATGAAGTAATGTACGTGTCATGATCTTGACACCATAGACTGGGTTTTACTCCTCCTCCTCTCATCTGGTTTGCTCCACCCCAGCCTAATTATCTCTTATCTGATCCACCTTATTTATTCCACTGGTTCCCAGCCCATGATGCCAGATTATTCAAGCATTTCGTTGTGAGTAACTCTAGCTTTCTGATCTTTGTTCTGAATATCTGATCGTGACCTGTTTCTGTCCTGTGGATCCCGAATTTTGCTTTGTCCCGGTCTGCTCTGTTCTGGAATGATTCCCTGATTTTTACTGGCTTACCGAACCTGGACTGTGCTACTGACCATGGCTTGGATTCTCTATCTGTACCTTATCGGCTCTCTGATATTCTGGTCCGTGAACTTGGCTCTGCTACGACTTTGGCTTTGGATAATTCCCTCTGGACATTGTTGTTCCTCGGTTGGCATCAGCTCCGCTCATCACCCAGAGCTTGGGGGGGCGGTGCCCTCACAAGCGGAGGACTGTCTACTTCTTGGATTCATCATATCCCTCTGTGATTTGACTGAACTCTGAACCAGGTCAGGTGACTAGTGCTTTAGTTGTTATCAGCCCTTTATTCTTAATCTCTGACCTGAGTTTCTGTTTCTACAGAGGATCCGGTTTATCCGCTCCAGCTGATGGGCAGCCACATGCCATTAGTAAAATAAAAACTTTTTGAACTCTTTCAGATCTGTCTGTTTTGAATATTGGATCCAAGGTTTCAAGCCTCTGACAGTATGTATCTGTATTGTCCAGCTTTCTTGAAAGCCAATTTTCTTGTCTCTTGGTTTATTATGACTGGACAAAACGTCCACTCATCAAAATTTCAGTGAAAATAAAATTCCAGGAGGAGACAGACTCTACTTTCTTCCCTTTAAGATGAAGAATATCCTGCTTGAGCGGCGGCAAAAAGCAAAATATTTTGCTGTATTTTTACTGTATCTTTTGGTCATTGGATTTTCGTTTCAGAAACATGAATAAAAAATAAATAAATAAAAAAAAATGGTGATTTGATTTTTCTTTTAAAATACCAAAATAATTAAAGCATTTCCCTTTTTCATTGTCAAAAAGGAATATTTAAATTTGAAAAAGGATTTGAATTTCATTTTCTATTTTGGAAAACAAAAAACAAAAATGCTTTTCAACAGAAATGAAAAAAAAAAGGCTGGTTTGTGGTAGTTTGTGCATATTCCCTGACCGGATGTGATTACTTATTTGTGGAAAAGTGCCAAAGAAGTAAGAGCTGCCCGGGGGAAAAAAGTACTTGTTGCTGTGTAATTGAGCTTGAGCAAGGACATGTTGCCCTACGTTGTTATCCAAAAGAATACAAGAGTCTCAGGACTGAAGTAAGAAACTTTGGTAAAGTTAGAAAGATATTCACAGATTCGGCTTCTCAGGATCAATAACTCGGCGGCCAAACATTTCTTCTTTAAAACCAACACCTCTCCATAACCACAGCAAGGCAGACAGTGAACTAAAACCGTAGTTTCCTCAAAATTAGTCTCCAACCGTGCTGGGATCACACTACGACATTTATTTTTGAAAAATGTGCATAACTCAATATTTTTTAGATATTCTCATTGTTATTATAAGCATGTTTTATATATTATATATGTAGTGCTTTATAATATATATATTATAAGGCACTACATAGAAGATACACACTATATACACACAATATATACACACTACACATAATAAGCATATAATATAAGAAACTGTAGTGCCACCAAAGGTGTATCAAACATAGATAATCTCAGCTGACTTTTCATGGTTCCTCAAAAGGAATGAAAGATTTTTTTCCAATCTCTACGCTCACTTAGCTGATTGCTCCTTCCTGTGTTTCCAAAAAGGTGACTGCAAAAGTAAATAACACAGTCCTTCTTTTTATTACCATGATCTGCTTATCTGTTCTCTATTTTTCATTTGAATGAAATAATAACTGCATGAATCATTACAGCAGACGAGATAGAGGTGAGCAAGAGGCGGGGTTACCAATCTACTTGCTCTGGAGAGCAGAGTTCGCTGCTTTTATAAGTTGTTGCCAGAGTCTCCAGGAGCAGGAAAAAATTGCTTGATTTGGCGCTAGGTGCTTTTTGAAATAAAAGTACTAGAGGGGACTGAAAAATCACAAAAATTTGCGACAAAAGCGCTAAAGTGGCAACACTGCCCTTTGCTATTTTTTTTAAAGAAATAAATAAATGGAAGCACAGTCAAACGACTGCGTCTCAAATGTGAAACACAATAATCATCACCAAGACTTCTACAATGCAGTTTTACTGGCTTTGGTTATTAACACTGACGCGACAGTGACTGCCGCTGCGTAACGTCCACACTTGCACGAAGCCAGACACCCACTCACACATACTAGGTCTACAACATAAGCGCAAGTTTTGCAAAAACATAACCAGTGCCACTCACCATATCAGCAGGGTTGCCAGATGTCACTGACTCACGTTTTCCAGCCCAAAAAATTTTCAGAAAGTGCCGGGATATATGAAATCTTGCCCAATTTGAACCAAATTGTATTGATCTCTTTGGCCATAAATCTAAAGAAAAACATTTTTAAAGAAATTTTTGGCACATTTAAAACAAGTATGTTTAAAAGATAGTTAAACTTAAACCTATTTAATAGATTTAAATGAAGGATGATAAAAAAACAAAAAAAAAACTAACTTTCAGAATTAGGACTGAAATGGCACCTTACATAAAGTTATAAATGATAATGCTTTCTACTGGGACGGGACATAAAAAGACCATTAGGAGTTTTAACCTGAGAACCCAAAAAGACCCCCCCACAGGTATTAAGTAGAGGGGATGACTCAAAGTTTAATTTTGAGGGATGGCAGCAGAATATGCCATAAGATGTTCAGAGGTGATGAGGTCTTCAGAGAGATCTCCCTTTTATCCCAGGTTGGGTTACAGCAGAATAGTAACTGGTTTGCTGTTTATTGACTAGAGTTAAATTACCTGCGGATAAATAGACTAAGAAGCAGCCATTTTACCGTTGACCCAGTTACAGGAGGTTTGGTAAAGATGGGTAGGCTAAAGGCCAAAATATGCTTCTGACGCATAGCCTCTGCAACCATCAAATCTGTTTCTGTGCGCCCCCCACAGAGGTTCTGCAACCGTTGTCGCGCACCTCAATAAAATCCAGACTATGCGTCGGACGGTCACAAACCTGCGCAGACCAGCGAAAGTGCGCAGACAAAAAGCAGCTGTGATTGGTCCTTGTTTTGCCTTTCCGGCTGTCTGTGTGGTCTTCCTTCTCGATTCGGTGCTGGGGCATGCCATTTTAAAAAACGAGGAACAACTACAATGGATAACTACGATGAAGATTAATCGGTCTTTGAAGCCACCATACAAGACCAGGGCTGCACACCACACATATAACTATATATCTCCGTACTTTATTGCTATAAAACCTCTAACAAAAGAAAACTACACAAAGAAAAGATTTAACCGTTTAGATCTGTGGTGATCTTTAATGATAAGTGAATGCAGTCTTATAATGCATTATAGGATGTGTGTAGATGTTTTAGTGTAATATAGTCAGAACCATTAGTTCTGTCGAATAATCATTGCTTTCCAAAAAAATGAAATTAAAGGTACAGAGCAAAGAAATGTCTCTGAACAAGCTATGTTTAATGGCTGCAGCAGAATCTGTTTATGCTGGCCTTGTTATTAGCACACATCTGCATCTTTATAGATGTACATGACCTTTCAAGTTAAAGCTAGTTGTTGTTTGTTCACAGTTGGAAAATGTTTCAACAGCAGCTTTTCCAGGGGACAGTGATTGGTTTGAAAAAGACAACCAGGGATCAGGAGAACACTACGGTCTCAAGGTCATGGTTAAAACCCAGCAGTATCTCTCCATACAAAGAACAAGAAGATACATGAAGGGAAATCCTTTGACTCTCAGTATGGAGCCGTTGCTCATTACAGATGAGAAGGTATGTTTTCGTTTTCTTAATGTTGCCTTAGTCTTGTCTTATACCTTCGGTTATTTTCAGTTATACAATCACACATTCTTCATATATTTCAAGATACATACAGAACAAATTGGGCATAGTCTAATACAGACTGACTCCACAGAAAGTTGAGTGCATATTAGCATGAGTTAATTTTTCAGCTGGTATCATTTGGTATCATTCCAAGAACAGACCCGCCCTTCCTCAGCTTGTTGAGCTTCTTTTAGTAATTTGCTCTTAATCTGTTACCCCAGGAGATGATGGTAGAAGAGATAACACTACACACAACAGACTGATAGAAGATATCCAGGAGCGTGCTGCAAACACTGAAGAACTTTAAGCTCCTTCTTTGGAGACAGCATTGGGAGTAGCGGTATTATATAATAATAGACTTAGTTACTGCATTAGTATAATTTAAAAGGCAATCAAATGCATTCTCTCATGGCAGAGATTTTTACTGCAGGGATTAGCTGGAAGCTAAGATGCACATACTTGACACTGATTGGCAAGGGGAAGCTGAGATAGTGGCATACATGAGCTATAGTGAGGGCAGGTCTTCTGCATGCCTCAAACACAGACTGAGAGGAGATATGATGGAGCCGAGCCACTAATTTCACTAATTCCTGTGATTTGGTTATTATGTGAGGGAACAAAGATGTTATCCACAGAAGCAGAAGCTCCTCACATCATCTGACTGTCATCAACACTGACTGACAGCTAGTTGCCTTTAGAAACACATCTTCTTTGCTTTCTCAGTATTGTACTAAATTACTAAATCACTACGAAGGCTTATGACAATGTGTTCACCTCATATTGATGTCTGCTTTCCCTTCTTCGAAACCAAGTCACGGCACTATTTGTTTGATCACCGGTTTGTATTCCGAAAGAGAATGTTTCTCAGAGAAATAAAATATCTTTAATTTCACTGCGTTTTACTTCTCCTATCTTATCTTATCTGTCAAGTGATGCGATTCATTTACATTAGATTGCAGCATCAAGCTTTAAAAAATGCCATTTTAATTTAGCCATAGAAAGACCCTTTCAAGCACTCCATTCTTAGAATGCACAAACAACAGTTATTTCCTTCATCTCAGTAGGATCAGTTATGGTAGGAGGGGAAACTAGAGCTTACAGGAAAGTGCCTCACTTTGTTATGATGATTACTGGAATGATAACATGCTCTAAAATCCTGAGAGAATTCCAAATTTCCGGTCGTACGGACAAGTTTTCCTCAATTACCTCTTCCCAGACAGAACTCCATATTTGTTTTTGTTTTATTCCCCCTGAGAAGAGGAGAAGGGCATTTTATATATGAAAGGAACTTGAATTCATCTCTTACCACAGTAGAGAGGTTATTAGTGACAGCACTAAGGAAATGTAGTAAATGGCATGCATCCTGAGGTATCAGTTCTCTATGCAGCTTCCCAGTTACCAATGTCAACCTGGATGTTTGTTGTGTGGAAGATGGTCAACTTTAATTTAACAACTTTTTCTGTTTGATAAAGTAAAATTGATATCGGTCATCAACTTCAATCAACAATTTTTGGTATCCATCGTCGCTAACACATTGTACATAATGGTTATGAGTTTTATCTACGCTCTGGGTTACCCATAATTCCAAGTCGTAGTGTAAAAAATAAAGTAATCAAATACATAGTTCTTTTAAAATCTTTATTGCGGTTTGAAACATACAACACATTTTTTTACCAACCATCTGATGAACTTGTTACGGCCCCTGGCCTTTTTAAGACTGTGCAGGCTTGTTTTCTTATGCAGGTTCAGCATAACAAGGAGAAGTGACATGATTGGACCAGCAGAAGATTGTCAAGCCAATCAGGATGTTGATGAGGCCCACCAGCACCATATAAAATGCTCTTGGAAAGCTTTCAGTTTGGGGACAGCTGGTAGAAAGAGGTTTTGTCAGGTTGTTTCCCCTACTTTGGTGTCAAAATGTTTTAGGCAATTAGAACTCTTTGCCCTAGCTTTTTTTGTATATTTTTCTGAATCTGCTTTAGGTTTGATGCTCCCTTTGTCTTTTCTTTTGGGTTATTTTCAGTTGAACTTAGACTGACTGGTTTGGACATTTTGTAATTTAATTTGCACTTAACCATTCTTTAATTTGTTCACCCTTTTCTTTTGTTTTACCTGGGTTAAGTCATATTGTGTTTTGGGTCTTTGAAACCATCATTCCACTCATTTTCTCTGGACACTTTTTTATGTTACCTCCTCATAACCCCTAGACAATCTCTATAACGCCTCCCTCAAGTGATTCAGACACCCCCGCCCCCTGTAATTGACCTTTATGCACTATTCTTGCACGCCACGTATCACTTTACTTGGATTTATCACTTTCCTTGGATCAATCTCTTTATTTGGATTTAGTTTTACATATGCATATATATATACATACACATATATATATATATATATATATATATATATATATATATACAGAAGAGCTATATGTGTATATATTTTTATCTTTTTTATTTGTATTTGTATCTTTATTATCTTGTGTGGTTGGATGTGTATATATATATATATATATATAAAACTGTAACTGGAGCGTGTGACAAAAGTAATTTCCCTCTGGGATTATTAAAGTTTTTCTGATTCTGATTAGACCTTGGGGGTGTAACAGAACTATACAAAGTTATTAACATAGTAATTAAAAGTCTGCTTTGCTATTGGTGACATGTTTAAACGTCTTACCCTCATGTTGAAATCTGGCATGTGTTGCGGTATAAATACAGTCGGGTGCGGTCAGTCACTTCAGTATCAGGTGGGTGTAAGAGGAATTTTTTGCACCATTACATCTGCAAAGAGACATCCTAGTCTAAAATTGCGTAGGGGGTGTAATTGAAGGGGCCCCTAAGAGGTTGTGGGCCCATAAGCAACTGCTGTCTCTGCTTACCAATATTTTCGTCATTGCCTACGCAGCGCTTTCCCTGCTCGGGCCTAATAACTTACAATTAGTCACTGTGAGTTGAAAGCTTGTTCAGGAAAAGATTAAGCTGAACAAACAAACTTTTAGAAATAACCAGCCAACTCATTTGCAAGACTAATTTCTATTGTCAAGTACATAATATGAATAACAGGAATTCTATATATTTTCTTTAATGATCCTAGCCTGTTGCATATTCCTTTGATTATCAGAATATTGTTTTTAATTTCTGTGCACATTTCTTAGCATATGCATGCAACCATTATACCATTATACCAAACCAGGGCTCAGTGTGAGCGGCCATCTGCCGAGGCCCGACTGGGGTTCAAGGAGACAGAAGCAGAGTTACAAAAAGCAACTGTAAAAGGCAGCCCCATCCAGGAAACACACAGCCAGGCAGACGAACTCCGAGCCAACTCCCATGTCAGAGGAAGAAGAGAGCACATCCAGCCAGTCCCAGTCAGAGAAACAGGACTACACTGGAAAACAGGCTGATCTCCAACATCTACAGTATAATCAAGGGTGTTGATGGCAGCAGCACAGCTGATATTTCTCTCCAGGATGGTGTCACAGCCAAACAACAACAGACGAGGAAAAACTACTATGAGAAAAAGCAGAGAGAGCATAAAGTTAGAGATTGAACTAACAGATTCTACAGATTGGTAGAATAGAGATAGAATGAAGCAGAATAATGAAATGGGGGTCCCTATGTTCTCCAGAAGTCTAACCCTTTAGCAGCATAACTATAGAGATAGCTCAGGATAACTTGAGCCTGTTTAACTATAAACATTATCAAAAAGGAAAGTTTTAAGCCTAGCCTTAAAAGTAGACAGGGTGTCTGCCTCACGGACTAAAACTGGTAGTTGGTTCCACAGGAGAGGAGCCTGATAACTAAAAGATCTGCCTCTCATTTTACTTTTAGAAATTCTAGAAACCACTAGTAAACCTGCAGATAGAGAGCGAAGTGCTCTGTCAAGGACATAAGGAACAATCAGATCTCTGATATAAGATGGAGCTTGGCTATTTAAGGCTCTATATGTGAGAAGGAGGATTTTAAATTCTATTTTTTATTTAAAAGGGAGCCAATGAAGAGAAGCCAGGATAGGCGAGATATGATCTCTCTTTTTCATTTTCATCAGAACTCTGGCTGCAGCATTTTGGATCAATTGAAGGCTTTTAACTACAGTTTGTGGACTTCCTGATAGTAAACAATTACAATAGTCCAGCCTTGAAGTAACAAATGCATGGACTAGTTTCTCAGCATCACTCCTCTCTCTATTCTACCAATCTGTAGAATCTGTTAGTTCAACTCTTTAGGAGTTCTGGATGGAAAATATTGGCAGACTTTTTCTTGTCTTAAAGGCAAAATGTTTACATATTTTTTTACAATTTTTTTTATAATTCCTGCTCTAAGTGGGTCGCTCTGTCGGCTAAAGGCACATTTTAGTGCTCCTATACTCCAGTTAATGATTAATCAATTACTAAATTAGTTGATGATTTTTTTACTAATTGATTAATATGATTCATTGTTTAAGCCCTAGATAAAATACATGAAATGAGCTACACAGTTTAACTACAGCCCAGATGTACAACTTGTATAGAGAAGTAAATATTTCAAAATGCTCAGTGTCAGTTCCTCTTATAGTTCCAGTGTAAATGTAAATACAATACATTTATTTACCGTCCCTTGAATGTATTATTTTGCAAGATACAGAGAGAGCATATTAGATTAAAGAAATGAGAGTGGGTTTACCTCTTTTTACCTCTGCACAATTCTATATCTTCAAAAGAAAACAGAGGATAAATCCACATATAACAGACTTATTTAGACTATATTTGGTTAAATAGGCACTGGTAAGTTGAAATGCAAACCTTTAGAAAGTGGAAAAAAGTCCTAATTCCACATTGGTCAGAGCCAGTGATGCTTCAAACATTGATAAAGCACATCTAGTGTGTGTAGTGCTTATAAGATTTGTATTAATGTATGATGTAATATATAATCCATAAATGTAGATGTTTTTGACCCATCGCCATGCATTCTTTCATGTAAAAACTTTTTGCATTGTGCAAATAAAATGTCAATAAAGGGGCCACTTGTCTTCCAGAAAATGTGTCTGTCTGACTTGTTTTCTATGTTTCCTGCATATCACTAACCTTTTCCCAAGCTCATAATGCTTTCTACAGCCATGGGTAGACTAACAGAAAACAAATAACAAACAGAAAGCAAAACAATGATCTGGCCATAATAGCTAGAACTGAGCCCAATATAAGGGAAACTGGCAGGTGGATGAGATAGAGTGATAATTAGGAGCTGGAAAGAGTTAAGCAGGTGAAAGGCATGAGTAATTAAGTTCAGCTATCACAGCAGATCATGGCAGGGACCTAATGAGATCATGTGCTCTTCTTGTGTCTGTATAGGTAACTCTATGTTTCTTTTATACTGTTACTGCCTTATGTGCAGATTGGTGTCATATACCATGTTCATGTTTTTTTTTTTTTTACTTTTTCATCTTGTTTATGCATTGTTTCCTAAGAATGCAACTATGAATCTAAGCTCTTTTTTTTCTACCTTGTACTTGAGCATGTATTTTTCAACTGACCTTTTACTTCTACTCATTTTATTTAAACACAAAAATCTTTGCTTTTCCCTCCTTACTTTCTCAGAAATTACTAATTTCTTCTTTATATTTGACAACATGATGTAACTGCTGCAATAAAACCTTTTTAAAAACCAATAGCCAAGGGAGAATCTGTCCAGTTGGAGTGCACTTTATTTTTGGAATAAAACACTTATAGCATCATGGATGACGGAAAAGGGCTGGAAATCCTTGCAGATGATGGATCAGATCCTGAGATGCAAAACATTTGCCGTCAATTTCCAATTTTTTTAGAATTTAAACTTCCATGTTTGAAGTTCTGATTGAGTTCCAATGCCATTTGCAATTTTATTGTTGTGAACCCAAAGCTCTAAAGTAGTATTTAGCTGCTTAGAACCGAATTTTATTCAGTTCAGTTTAATTTAGAAGAAAACTAGACCAGCATTTTGTATCTTATCTCCACAAACAGAATATTTTTTTTAACCTTTTTTTCTTTTGCATCGTTTCAGTCAAAAAGCTTATATGACTTTTGTATTTAAGTGCAACGTATACTGTAAGCTGTACTATTTTGATCTTTACTTAAAGGATTCATTTACATGTTTGCTTGCACCATTTTTTCCAAGCTAAAAAATTTGAAAACTTTTGACACATAATAATCTCTTTGGTTTGTAGATGTAGATCACGCAAGTGTTTTGCAACACTAATTATCAATTCTGTCATAATGGGTTTCAGGATGCTAGCCCATATGCAGAACACAACCGGAGGCAGGGAAAAAGTTCAAAGGTTTAATGAAGGATATGTACAAAAACAGGTCAGGTGGGTAATCAGGTCCAGGGGCTGGTCACGACTGGATTCATTGTTCAGAGGTTTGAGCTGAGCGGCAGAAGGGGGAACCAGGAGGGTCCAGAGGCTGTCGGCAGGCTGAGGACTTGCAGGAGGCTGAGCTTGGTTTAGGGCTTGCAGATTACGGGTTTGAGTTTCCCTTCCAGATTCTTCAGGGAGCTAGTTGGCAGATCTTTGGCGGGTTTGGTTCTCCAGGGTTCTTCTGAGATCAGACAGACTG
Source organism: Cyprinodon diabolis (assembly GCA_030533445.1). NCBI lineage: Eukaryota > Metazoa > Chordata > Actinopteri > Cyprinodontiformes > Cyprinodontidae > Cyprinodon > Cyprinodon diabolis. The sequence goes on from CM060073.1 coordinate 16,310,367, forward strand.
ATTTCCAACAGAGAAATTTCTTCCGGGGGTTTCTGGTTTCAGGCAGGTTCATCCGTGACTGACTAACACTCTGGCACCGGAGTGTAGTCCTCAGCCCACTTAAATGCTGGTCTCCTGATGAGCAGATGAGGAACAGCTGGGGAAGTCAGCTCCAGCTTCAGGAGATCCAATATGCCCTCTGGTGGAGAAAAGGTAGACAGAACCCCAGATCCCAACAGTAACAAAAAATCCCCAGGAAGGGATCCTCGGCGCCCTCTGGTGGGCAAGCCTCAGGATCCCAACAGAGCCCCCCCCTGAAGGGCGGCTTCCAGACGCCCTCAGAACAGTCCATAACAAAAACACAAAACAACCCACCCAGGGTGGGCGGAGGGGGAACCAGGCAAGGAGGGCAAGAAAAAACATAAATTTAGTCCAAAACAAAAAACAACCCACTTAAGGTGGGTGATAGCGAAAAAAGTCTTGGAAGGTTTATCAAGTAGAGTCTCAGGTGGCCGGCCGTAGGGCCGGCAGCGAGGCAGTCTCAGGTGGCCGGCCGTGGGGCCGGCAGCGAAGCAAACGTTCAGGAGGCCGGGCGTGGGTCAGGCGACGTAGGAGGGTTATAGGAGGATGACGTCTCCGCCGCTGCAGGATCTTCGGAGGAGGACGACGTCTCCGCCGCTGCAGGAGTTTAGGAGGAGGACGACGCCCCAATTTAAACAGGTAGCCCCAAGCGGAACATCGTCCCCTCTTCAGCGGCTCAGCAACAGTCTCAGAGGGGGCCGCGGACTGCGGCTAAGGAACCGGCTCAGAGGTGACCGCCAACTGCGGTTCAGGAACAAGCTCTGAGGTGACCGCCGACTGCGGTTCAGGAACAGGCTCTGAGGGGGCCACCGACTGCAGTTCAGGAACAAACTCTGAGGGGGCCGCCGACTGCGGTTCAGAAAAAGGCTCAGAGGGGGCCGCCCACTGCGGCTCAGGAGCAGACCCAGGGCTAAACGCCGACTGCTGTTCAGGAACAGGTTCAGAAGGGGCCGCCGACTGCGGCTCAGGAACAGGAACAGGCTCAGACAGGGCCGCCCACTGCGGCTCCGGATCAGGAACAGAGGAGACCGCCGACTGTGGCTCCGGATCAGGAACAGAAGAGACCGCCGACTGTGGCTCCGAATCAGGAACAGAAGAGACCACCGACTGCGGCTCCAAATCAGGAACAGAAGAGACCACCGACTGTGGCTCCGAATCAGGAACAGAAGAGACCACCGACTACGGCTCCGAATCAGGAACAGAAGAGACCACCGACTGCGGCTCCGAATCAGGAACAGAAGAGACCACCGACTGTGGCTCTGAATCAGGAACAGAAGAGACCACCGACTGTGGTTTCGAATCAGGAACAGAAGAGACCACTGACTGTGGCTCCGGATCAGGAACAGAGGGAACCGCAGACTGCGGTTCCAGATCAGGAACAGAGGAGCCCGCCGATTGCGGCTCCGAATCAGGAACAGAGGAGCCCGCCGATTGCGGCTCCTGATCAGGAACAGAGGAGCCCGCCGATTGCGGCTCCGAATCAGGGGTCGGTGAAAGCAAAAGCAAAAATTAGAAAACATGAGTAGAGCTAAAACGATTCCAAATTAAGAGTAAGAAAAAGTATTGACAGTAAACCTAGATAAAACAAAACAATAATGAAATTAAAATATTTGAAGCTAGAGAGGCTTTTTGCATATTTTCCCTCTGCATAGGTGGGTAATCCAACAAATTCCCATCATTCAGAAAACAACTATTTGTCTAAATTTCTCTACCTAAATGGTTTATTCTTTGACTAAGCTTAGGAGGGCAGCTTTCCGGCTGATGAAGAAACAACACTGAACTTTGTGTCCTCACCTTTGTATTTGGGTATGAGAAGTTAACATATACTTCTTTTCTTTTCTTTTTACAGTTTACACCTCTCACATTTTGTAAATCCCTTCTCTAATTGGAATTGGGAAAAAAGCCGTATGAGTAAATTAAACTCTGCATTTAAATGTTCTAATCCGAAGTTTATTGAAGATACGAAAATATTGCTTTGTGCTTAATTCAAACTTGATAAAGGAAAAATGAAAGTAGAATTGCAATTCCTACTAAAACAGAACTTAAAACCAACCTTGTATAGTGGTGGTATACAGTGGTGCCACCAAAACAAGCAAGTTTTATTGTGGTGTGCTAATTCTGCTTTATAATCTTAAGATTCTGTTTTAAATTGCTTTGAAACACAGTTTTGTTATTGCTCCAATGTTAATTTTTAATAATAAAGTAAAAATCAACAGGTTCATGATAAATGAAGCCTAAATATTAAGAAAAAGTATCAGTATTGATATGGGTGATACTAAAACTTGGTATCGGATAAGGGATAAGAAAATCCCTTATTTTTTAAAATACAAAGATTTTGATGTTGTTTCTTTTGCGGATCATTTGTAAAAGATCATCTTGAATTAGTTGATTAAATATTTTTGTAAAAAGGAGACATGCTAAATATGTAAAAAAAATATGTTAAAATTACAAATCTTCTTTCTTTAAAGTAACACTGTGTAGATTTTGACCTATTTATTAGCTTAATGTGAGTAATTTTGAAATTATTTCTTTTTAGGTGAATACATATCACGTGGCACGTATTATATACACATCATAAGGCTGCACTTGGTAATGCATCAATGCCAGCCTTAGCCAGTCATTGGACACCCCTGTGATCACTCCTACCGGGTAATCCCATGTGGATGGCTGCAGTGATACTCTCAAATGGAAAGTTTGAACAGATATGACATCTTAATTGTTTGTATACTAACAATAAACTGACAATAGAAATACAGTGGTGATTCACTCACATCAATATAATAATGTTGAAAATAATGAATATTTAATTAATTCTCTTTTCAGAAGTAGCTTTTCTGTTTTATGGGAAAGAAGAAAAAGTTATGGGCATCTGCAATCATCTAAGAGTCTTTAATGTAATTACAGATAAATAACAACAAACTTAATTTAATGTAGGTATTAGTATAGGTAAATATTCACAATAGGTAAATATTAACATTACACTAATATATGTATATGTAGAAAAATTAAATACGTAATAATTATTGCTAAAGGTGTAGTATATATATAAACTAACTATCTTCTCACCTCTCGTGGGGTGGTGTGTGTGATCTTCAACCTCCAACTTAAATGCGTAATAATTATTGCTAAAGGTGTAGTATATATATAAACTAACTATTTTCTCCAAAGCCAGGTTCTCTACCAGAGGCCTGGGAGTTTGAGGGTTCTGCACAGTATCTTACAGTATTTTTGTTGAATTTTACTGTGTGCTTAATTTAGTTGTTTTGTACATAAAATAGAATTCAACTTTATTGTTACACTGTTACAAATACAAAGCAAAAAAATTCATTCTCTGCATTTCACCCATCCCTTTTTTGGGGAGCAGTGGGCAGCCATTGTGCAGTATGCGGGTTATGGGTCTTGCAGGGACCCAGAGTGGCAGTCCATGATTGTAGTACTTGAACTTAGAATTCCCCAACCACTAGGCTGCCACTCCCCTATATAAAACAGTACCACCTCAGATGGGACTCGAACCCACAATCCCTGGCTTGGGAGGCCAGTGCACACAGAGCCTTTTCCCTGTTTACTTTCCCTTGAAAATAAAGCAATGTTGTTTTATTATACAGGATAAACCTAAGCCTTCCAAAGAAATGTACATTTTCTTCATACTTAAAAAAAATAAATATGAAAGTAAATGATACTTAATTTGACTTGTAACTTGAACTATTTTATTTCTATTTTTGAATCTTGCTTTGGGTCAGGTTTGATCTATGAAGAAAATGCTTTAAGAAGGCAACTTCTATAATTTACTTAATTTGTTAATTAATCAAAGAATTTAACTTAAAAAGATGCACAACAGTGGGAGGCAAAAAACACCAAGAACGTACAAATTGATTTGTAGTGAGTTTTCTTATATCTTTTTTGATGTCATCAGTGCCATGTTGTTGATTTTACGAGACCAAAACTATGATGTAGCAGTTCTTCAGATCTTAATACGGAAAAGCAACAATCTGATTAGCCAGTCACTTCATTTGGATGGGATTAAACTGATTTCAGATAATAAAGTAAAAAATCTTGGTGTTATCTTCTATCAGGACCTGTCATTTAAATCCCATATCAAAGAGGTTTCTAGAATTTCCTTCTTTCATCTGAGGAATATTAAAAAATTTGAAATCTCCTGTCCAGGGGTGATGCTGATAAACTAGTCCATGCATTTGTTACTTCAAGGTTGGACTATTGTAATTCTTTACTATCAGAAAATCAGAAACACTAAGGTATGCTAAAAAACGTCTTACCACTGGCACAAGAGAAGAAGAATAATATGGCCCTGCTGACTGGAGGCAAGTAGCTTAAATATAGGCAGGGGCAGGTGGATCAGATGAGAGGTAATGAGAAACCAGTCAGAATTAGACAGGTGAATGAAATGACTACTTAAGCCAGTCATCAGTGCAAAGATCATAACACCTTTAAATCCCATATCAAAGAGCTTTCTAGAATTTCCTTCTTTCCTCGATTGCAACAAAATAAATATCCAGGGATGATACTAATAAACCATGTATTTGTTACTTCAAGGCTGCACTATTGTACTCTTTTACTATCAGGAATTACACAAGCTATAGTTACAATAAATGTTGCAGGTACTGTTGCAATGCAGCAAGAATATTCTGAGTTCAATTCCCAGTAGGGGTCTTTCTGTATGGAGTATATTCCCACCCTGTGCATGTCTGGGTTCTCTATTGGTACTCTAGCTTCCTCCCACAGTTCAATAACATGACTGTTAAAGTAATTCTCTTCTCTAAATTGCCTTAGGTGTGAGTCTGTGTGCATGGTTGTATGTCTATGTGTGTCTCTCTTTTGCCCTTCGACAGTCTGATGGAGATAGGCAGAGACCCTGAAGAAATAAGCGGAAGATGATGGATGGATGGATGGATGGATGGATGGATGGATGGATGGATGGATGGTAGTTAAAAGACTTCAGTTGATCCAAACTGATAAAGCCATAGTTCTGATTAAACTTAAAAAGAGAGACTATGTATTTCTCCCATCATAGCTTCTCTTATTCTAGAATAGAATTTGAAATACTCCTTCTCACATATAAAGCCTTAAATGGCCAAGATCCATCTTATATCAGAGATCTGATTGTTCCTTATGTTCCTAACAGAGCACTTCGCTCTCAATCTGCAGGTTTACTAGTGGTTCCTAGAATTTCTAAAAATAGAATGGGAGGCAGATCTTTTAGTTATCAGGCTCCTCTCCTGTGGAACCAACTACCAGTTTTAGTCCGTGAGGCAGACACCCTGTCTACTTTTAAGGCTAGGCTTAAAAGTTTCCTTTTTGATAAAGCTTATAGTTAGGGTGGCTCAGGTTATCCTGAGCTATCTCTATAGTTATGCTGCTATAGGCTTAGACTTCTGGAGGACATAGGGACCCCCATTTCATCATCCTGCTTCATTCTCTCTCTATCTCCTATTCTGCAGAATCTGTTAGTTCAATCTCTAACGTTCTGCTCTCTCTGCTTGTCCTCAGAGTAGCTTTGCCTCGTCTGTTCCTGTTTGGCTGTGATGTCATCCTGCAAAGAAACATCAGCTGTGCTGCTTCCATCAACACCCTTGTTTATAGATGCCCACAGAACTGCCGCTCACTGGATGTTTTTTCTTTTTCGGACCATTCTCTGTAAACCCTAGAGATGGTTGTGCGTGAAAATCCCAGTAGATCAGCAGTTTCTGAAATACTCAGACCAGCCCTTCTGGCACCAACAATCATGCCACGTTCAAAGTCACTCAAATCACCTTTCTTCCCCATACTGATGCTCGGTTTGAACTACAGGAGATTGTCTTGACCATGTCTACATGCCTAAATGCACTAAGTTGCCGCCATGTCATTGGCTGCTTAGAAATTAAGTGTTAATGAGCAGTTGGATAGGTGTACCTAATAAAGTGGCCGGTGAGTGTATGTCTTCAATTCTGTAATGAAAGCATCTGTTGGTCCAGAAAAGCTAGAAAACAAATTCTGTGTAGCTTTAAAGATTACTATAGCAACAGAAAATCTACATGACCCCTTTAAATACTTGGGTCAAAAGCTCAGTTATCTGTGACTAGAGTATCTATTTTCTTTAGCACTTAAAGCAACACTGTGTAACCTTTAGCCATCAGGGGTGGTTGACCTGTAACTTACTAACTGTAACTTAGAGGTTTAGCCTGTTTTTGATGCTTTTTTGGAGGGAGTCACCTGGTGCATTAAAGTTACATCCAAAATGACGAATTGGGTGTAATTAATGGCTAACAAAAACTTTTTACTTTAGATAAATACATAAAAAATAGACTCTTAATTTTTAAATATGCAAAAGTTTTGCATGGCCGTTAGGGTCACAGAATTCAGCGATAGATCCGACCATCTGCAATTAAAGAGCAGATTTTTGTGAAGAGTAGCCCTCATAGAAAATCGACAGGCACTATATGCTGTATATTGACATTACCTGAGAAATCATTTAGCAGTGCTCAATTTAAGCTCATATTTAGGTCAAAAGTTAGAACTGAAAGTTCCAAAATGTGAATATTACCATAGCAACAAACATTTTTTCATTATGAAAAGCTGAGGCTCTTGAGCCGGAATATTTCATATGATTTACTCAGCAGTCCAAATGGGAAAAAAATGTTAATTGGACCTTAAAGAATAAAACTATTTTGAGCGACAGTTTGTGCATGGGGCTTAAGCAGCAGCTCACCCAGGCCGCTTTTAATGTAGAAAATTTTTCAAAGAATTGTTTATTCTGAACAGAGTTTAAAAAAAAGGCAGAGAGATTTTTTAAGTTATATTAATTATTTTCAATTTACTAAGTTTAATTCAGTAACAAGATGCAATAGGAATTCATGTTTCTTTTAAAGAAACTAAAATTATCTGTCCAGATGACTGAAAAAACTTGAAAACCAAGTCCTGTGGATATTTTTTGAATTTTTACGGAATGACTGAAAAAAGCATATTATGTTTACACCAAAGAATGTGTATTTGTTTTGTTTTCTGGTTACAGATGTATTGCGGTTGTATAGAGGCTTATGCATTAAGATATATGAGCACATGAGTACAGATACATAATAAAACTAGCAGTAAAGCTTTAAGAGTATTTTAGGGAATCATTAGTATGAGTCATAGAAAAGCAGCAGTGGGATTAATAAAGCAGCAGTATCGATCTGTGTCCCCATGGCATATTTAAAGCAACACCTCACTTTGGAATTTAATGACCTTCATTCAGATTCAGAACATCGACAGGACTAGGACATTTCTTCTAATAAAGAAGAGTGAAGTCCCTTTCTACGCAGCTGGTGTGACCGTGACTGGGACCAAGGATGGAAGAGCCCAGGGCAGAGGACCAGACGGCAGGAGAAGGAGAGCCGTGCTGGGGTTTCTTCATGTTCTGCCTAAGATAGGTATATAGCCCATATCCTTAGTAGAGTTTTGATGTAACTAAGAACCAACTTCACCTCAGGCCTGTGTCAAATTTCTGTCTACATTTTCCGACTTATCCTCTCTCAAACTTTTATCCAGAGCGTGAGCCTCAAACTCAGTTGTACTTTATATATTCTGCCTGTTTTACCCTTAACTTTTTTATACTTGGTTCAACTGTGTCTCCATCCTGGTGATACTGATCGACTGTGCTGCTCAAGGGTCTTTCCAGCCCTGCAAAGGGGAACATCTGATTCAGGAGGTAAGATTGAGCTCTGAACTCTTGAAGCTGCATGTAACCATGAACTGTATTCTCTCTCTCTCAGTAAAAATGGTATTTTCCTTGTTTCCACCCAGGTTATAGAACTGGGTGTCTTTGTCTATTTCGCGATGGAAATGATAGCCAAGATGACGGCTCTAGGTATCCGTTACTACCAACGTAACAAATGGCACAAATTTGACTTCTTGATTCTGTGTGTCGAGTATGTCACCCCTCTAATCTTCATTCCAACTCTGTGTTTCAGTCACAAAGGTGGTTGAAACGATGTAAATGAAATCCAAATTGTTGTTGATGAAACATCGACACTCTCTGCCCTCTGTATTTTTTATATTTTTGCATGTGTATTTATCCTTTTCTCCTCAGGTTCACGGTTATCATTCTGAACATTTGCGGGGTGCACGTGGAATGGCTCTTGGTGATCTCAATGCTGCGTATGATCAGCAGAGTGGAAGGTAATCTGAAGCCCTGAATGTATGTACAGGATGTACAACAGAGCACGTAGGGAAACATCCATCCATCCATCCATCCATCCATCCATCCATCCATCCATCCATCCATCCATCCATCCATCCATCCATCCATCCTGTGTTTCCCTCTACAGAGATGCGCAAGGCGTTGTCTATGATATCCAAAATCCTGCCCACGCTTGCAAACATCTTCCTGGTGTATTTTTTCATCATCTATGTATTTGCCGTCATCGGAATCCAGCTGTGGGCGGGGTATTGCACCGTCCCTGCTATTTGGAAGAGAACATCACCCAGTAAGAACCCTCCTTTTTTCTTTGGGCTTTATTAACTCTGCTGGAAAATATGCAGTGAATAAAGGCATTTATTCATGAGCCTATAACTTCTGTCGGGTTTCTCTCCAACATCACCAAAAGACACACAAGAATGGAAACAACCTATTAACCAAATAAATTAGATAAATCATTAACTTGATAATCTTTGATTTATTTGCATAGATAATATTTATTTCAAATACACAAATTATGGAAACGGATCAGTGCATATATGATTTTTTAGAAAATATATCAAATCAATGATTAGCTATAATAAAAATATTTTAAAGATTTTGATTCAATGAATGTTAAGAATGAATTTATCATTATTTCTTTTTTAAAATCATGTCAGGGTTTCATACTCTGTTACAGTCTCTATTAATTTGTGATGATAAAAGACAAATGTAAATTGGTTGCTTGATAATTTTGTAGCATTGAAATTAAAAAGACAATGTGAGAATTATCTTCACATTTATTAAAGCTTTTCATCTTTTTTTTTGTCTTTTTTTTATCAATGCAGGCTGTATAACCAGAGCATGAGTCCATATTACACGTCCTTACCTGGAGAGAAAGTTCATTACATCTGTTCTCCCAAAGAAAGTGACATGCGGCACTGTCACGACATACCTCCCCTCCGTGAAGGCGGGAACAGCTGCTTGTTGTCTCCTTCCCAATGGGAACTCCTGGCAGACGACCAAGCAAACGTTAGTGGCTGCATTAACTGGAATGCATACTATACTGTGTGTCGTGCTGGTGGACCTAACCCGCTCTTGGGCTCCATCCACTTCGATACCATCGGCTACGCATGGATTACTGTTTTCCAGGTAAACTATCTGTGTTTAGCGGAGTTACCTGCTCTCATGCAACAAAATGAGTTGCAGTGAAAGATATTTAGTTACTTGCATTCACACACATTTATTTGAGTGACATCCAATTTATGGTTAACACCCTGTCGGCCTAGCACTTGTAGATTTAACAGCTTGGGTGTTGCAGAAAAGTTATTTCTGAGCAATTCATGGGTCCGTTTGTAAAAACGTTTGAACGTTTGATCTCAGACTCTTTGAAGAAAAGATTTGAATCAAAGCCTATTATTCTTCATAGGGGTGTTCAATTGAGTTAAAGGGTCCATTTCAACCTGCTTAAAGTTCACCACTATTGACCCTGTCCCAAAGTGCTGCACATTGCCAGGCCTGAATCACTACAGACATATAGCATAAACATCTGTCGTCATCAAGTGCTTTGAGAGGTTAGTTGTGACCCACATGAAGGACTCCATGGACATCCCTGTGGACCAACATCAGTAGGCCTATTGGAGGAACCGATCCACCACTGATGCCTTCTCATCAACAGTGCACACAGAGCTCACCCACATAGAGAGCAGAAATTCCTTCACCCATCTGCCCTTCCTGGATTTCTCCTCGACCTTCAACACCATCATCTCACAAACCTTGAAAGAAGCTCTCTTCTGTTGGACTGAGTCCCACGGTGGGGAACTGGGTCCTGGAATTGAACAAACCTTAGGCTGTCAGGATTCACAACACATTCTCCTCCTCCATGACCCTCGGCTTTGGCTCACCCCAAAGCTGTGTGCTGAGCCCCCTCCCATTTGCTCTGCTGCAGTGCAAGACACCCCAGCTGTCATATAGTGAAGTTTGCAGATAACACAGCAGTTGTGAAACACCTCACAAACAATGATGATGAAGTTGAACACCTGATTCTATAGATAATAACCTCTGCATCAATGTGAAGACAACTAAGGAGATGGTTGATTTCAGAAAGAACAAGGATCCTACCCAGAGGCACAGGTGTGGAGGTGGTGTCCAGCCACAGGTCCCTGGACGGGCATTTATCCAGTGACCTCACCAACACTTCCTGTCTGGTCAGAAAGCCTCTGCCTTCAAGCAAGCAGCTGAGGAGCATCCAGAGCAAAACAGCCAGACTCAAACAGCTTTTAGAATCCTGAACAAAATTCTATTTTTTCTATCTTTTCTTTAATATTAAGCTGATTGAACTGAGACCTGAGTTCAAATTTCATACCATAAACATGTAAATTTGACTGGTAAAAAAAAAATACTTGAATACTTAAAGTTAAGAAAAAAGTTGATTTTGCCTGATATAAGCCCTTTAAACACCTAAAATCAATCACTCTAATGGTTGAGTAAATATTTTTAACAACATATTTGGGTCTTTCCTTTCCAGAGGGGATGATTGAAATAAATGTTTTTTCTCAAGTAATCTTTGTCCTTTGACTTTGTCTATTGTCAAACTAAGGGAGTGAAAAATATATAGATTTCTGTAGGGAAAAAAAAAAATCAGTTAGTTAGATTATTCCGCTGTATCGCCCAGCCTTATATCTTGGAATGTCCCACAAAAATTTGAAAAAAAAAAACAAACTTTCTCTGCTTTTTGTGTTTGGTCATACTACGTACGTACTGTCAACTTTAAAATTCCAATGTTAGCTGAGAGTGGACCACTTCAAAAGCAAAACGATGAGAAATTTGCAGACATACAAGTGATACTTTAAAACCCCCACGAGGTGATTTTGTTTGTTTGTGGATCTGTTCTTCCTCACAACTACTTAATTTACAACTTTTATTTATTTGTTCAACTTTTTCTTTTATCCTGATACTGCAACACCCTTCATACTCCAGTAAGATGTTGTTGATCAGCTGGCTACGTCAGAAAGCTACATTTTCTGCTCTCCTGTTGTGGATTCCATTTAAATTTCATACTTTTTAATACCAAGATTTTCCTTTGATATGTTTTGTGTATGTTTTTCTTCAGGCTGTCACTCTGGAGGGCTGGACAGACATAGGGCCGGATTTATCAAGATCCAATTTTGCGTGCAGTAATTTGCGCTCGCAAACTGGAATTTTGCGCGAGGGGCTGAACCATGGTTTGCGGGTGATTTAACAAGAGCGATTGCGTAACTGGTGGCAGGTGCAAAACTGTTGGAGACACCCTATTTAAATGATGGTTTTGCGCGTTTTGTGGTTTGCGGCAAAGTAGTTTGTAGTTTGTACAAACTAGTGCATTAAGAAATTTAAATCTTACAGTGACCCCCAACAAAAAAAAAATTTATATATATATAAAGAAAAAACTTTGGCAACCTTTATTCCCCAAGGTGGTATGTGGCTGAATTTCTACTTCACTGCAGTAAAAAAAAAAAAAAAAAAAGTGTTTTGTATTGGCCTGTAGAAAAATGCACATACCAAATGGCTCACAAGAAGTTACTGTGGATAAGATGACGCATCCCCGCAGCATTGGCATGTTGCTCCACAGGCGCAGGGGGGAGGTCTGGTTTCTCCGTTAGGGCGACAGGGCGACATGGCATTAGAAACGTCAGACAGCACTTCTGAAAAACTAGATTGGGAGATCCAATGTTGCAAGGAGTTTTGTGATAGCTGGTATTGCGTGGGTCCTCCTTGTGGCTGGCTCCAAATCCATTCGGAGCCCCCCAACAGCTCCAAAATGTCAATGCTGGATAAACGATATGTTTTGATGATTGTTTCCTCGTTCATTCCAAAAATATTCACACGAAATGAAAAAATGCGTTCTCTGCGTCTCCTTGCTTCATTTCGATGTCTCCTTCTTGCGACATTAACCGCTGCCATGTGTGCGCAATTACGCATACAGACCATTTGCACCTTCTTTTGAAACGTTTTAAATATAGAGTCAGATACCGTTAGCAAAATTGCTTTCAGGTTTGATAAATCACTTTGCGAGTGCTAAATTAATATATTTACATGTTCTCCTCCCACAAGACGCACTTTTGCGTGTAAACGCCCCATATTGCATATTCATTGCAGAAAAAGTACTAAATGGATAAGAGGCGCTATTTAGCACGTTTTAAAGACCAAATCCTTTTAGCACGCTGTTGATAGATCAGTTTGTACATTTTTTAGCGTGCGCAGTGAAATAGCTCACGTTTTTATACACGCAAACCTTTGATAGATCCGGCCCATAATGTTCTATGTGATGGACTCAGACTCCTTCTGGAGTTTTGTCTTTTTTGTCTTCCTCACATTCGTAAGTGTTTTAATAATTGCTAAAAAAAAGTAGGGCTGAAACAGTTAATCAGAATAATCATGATTAATAGATTATTGAAATAATCATCATTTAATTTAGTTTAACTGGAGTATAGACTGTAAAACATGCCTTTAGCTGTCAGATCGACCCACTTAGAGAAGTAATTATACCAAGATTGTAAAAAAAAATATTTAACATTTTTCATTTAAGATAAAATATTTTTTTCATCTATCAAAATGCTCTATCCAGAAAAGTTTATGTTTCACCTGGTTTAATTCCGTAAAAAATCTTTAAGGAATCTTTAGCTATCAGCTTATTAATCATTAATCGAAAAATAATCCACAGATTAATCGATTTCCTAAATGATTGTTAGTTGCAGCCCTAAAAAATAAGTGTCTATGTCCTTTAATTTGAGCTAATAAATGAGATTATATACCGATGGAATTAGAATTTTTCTCCTTAAAATAAGTTAATTAGATTCTTTAAATTATTCCAATTCATTGGCAAAATTTATTACTTATCTGCTCAAATTGAGGTGAAATATACTTATTTTCACCCCCAAAAATACTTCCTTATAGTCGATTTTTGCAGTGTTCCTTTATTATTAATATTTTCTGCTCTGTAGGAAAAAGTAACTCCAAAATGCTAAATTTGTGTGTACAGAGATAAACAGACATTTAAAGACAGTTTTTATTTCAGTCACATTAGTTTCTCTACAAAGTGATGGACAGGTTATCTGAAGCATAATGCTCACAAACACTTGAAGCTCAGACACATTGAATAGATAGACTGAATTTGAATGTACGTTTACTGTGTCTCATGAAAGCTACAGCTTAGCTATTTGTGATTTATGTCTGGATTCAGATCGGCTGCTTCATCTTAATGAACACCTGTGCAACTAGTGTCGCCGTCCACTACACAAAGTCTAAACTAGATGACAACAAAGACTATCTCCCCGGTGTTCTGAGTCTCAGGGAACTTTGGACGCTACTGAGACTGAAGCTTACTGTGTCATGATGGGTTTTAGTTGCTTAGCCCACATGCAGAACACAACGGAGGCTGGGTAAAAGGTTTAACAGAGTTTATTGAATGTGCAATAATACAAGTTAAGTACAGGATCTTGAACTGGTCCGGGCTGGTTCACTGAAGTCTGCAGAGATGATAGTTTGATTAGAAAGGCAGGCAGATGAGCATGAGTCCTTAGATAATTCAGAATTCTACCTTGACTGAATCCGGGCTTCTCTTTGAGAGAGGAGGAACCGTTGGGTCCAAAGACTGTTTGTTCAGCAGAGTACACGAGCAGCTGCAGCGTCTAGCTCCTCACTTTGAATGGCAGACCTTGATTAGAGTTTCAGCTCTTCACTAAGAGCAGCAGGAGAATCCACATAGGAATCTTCAGGTTTGGCTCACCAGGGCAGATTGGCAGGTTAAGCTCATCCAGAGCTTCAGGCTAGAGACAGGTTTCCTGAGAGACAAAAACAGAAGAGAGTTAGAATCAGATCTCTCTCTAGAGACAACTAAGATTCTTATCAGTTTCGAAGGCTCAGGTCGCTAACCAAACTAAGGTCAACACTGCGGCGTCGAAGCAAGGTCTGGCAGCTGGTTATAAAGGGGAGGTCTCCTGATGAGTAGATGCGTCACAGGTGTGCTGGAAGACTCCAGCTCCAGGAGACCCACGGCGCACTCTGCTGGAGGAAGGTGGTACAGCTCCAGATCCCAACATATTGGACTCTACAGCAGGTCAGATACGTGCTACTGAAACTTTAATTCTAACAAATGTCATTAATGTGCGAAAAGTATGTAAGGCCAAAAAAAGCCTCAATTAGGTAAATAAAACTAGTCGGTAAATTAGCATTACCACCTTCTCATCATCTTTAAATAATTAAAACTTAGTTCATTTATTGTGAATTCATATTGTCAAAGAGATGATTTGTTGATTTTTTTTATATTTAAAATACTTTTTTTTCAAATGATTATATATTTACTTTTTAGCCCTCCCATAAAGAATGTGCATTTATTTAATCAATTTCTTAAATTATTTGACATATATCCATCAGTTTATTCATTGTATTTGTGTCTAATTGTATCTAAATTGTACCATGTATATAGCATTGTGGCTTTATTCATTTTTTACATTTTTACTGCTACATAAATCATGATTATTTATGTTCATTTTCTATTTATTCATCAGCCACGTTCCTCTTTAAATCTCTAAATTATACTAGTTCTTGTCAAGGAAGAATTTCGGGTGCAGCCAAAATGCATAAATAGGTGCACTGCATCTAAGATAAGCTGGAAAACAACACTTATTGGTCCCTAAGTAATTCCTGTTTGTGTTACAGTTTTTCATTTGTTAAATTTTGTTGCAGGTGGAATCACCATTTCGAGCAGAGCATTGGAAGACCATCAACGGTGAGAGCAAAAAACAACATTTCCAGCAACAGTTTTTTTATCTCCTACTAACCACTGCTTGCCTACGTGACCAGCCCCCATGCTGGCAACGTTTTCAGAGGAAGATGGAGGAGCTGGCTAATGGTGTCCTCTTCAACGCAGTCATCTGGCTCGCTATCCTTCTCAACATCTTCAGTCTGGCCGCGGAGCACCATGGCCAGGTCAAATATCTGCATTGTGAATGTTTTGAAATGTTGGCTACTTGTCAGAAAATCAGATACTCTTAATTTAACAACGATTCTGAGTCATGGTAAAGTAAATTTTTAATTATTAAGGAGCAAATTATTTTGATCTGTCTCTGACATGTCCTCAGTGCAACTAACAATTTAGGACTTATTTGTTCTCCATCTTCATACTCTCCTTATCTCATCTTTCTGCAGTCACAAGAGTTAACCAAGGCATTGAACAACTGCAATAACATCGTCATTGCCCTGTTTGTCTTTGAGATGATCGTCAAACTGATAAGCTTTGGGTGCTCCTATTTTAAGAAGTGGGGCAACATCTTCGATTTTACCATCGCCGTCATCAGGTATGATCTATTGCAACCGAATGCTTGGCTTAGCTCACAGCTTTGACTGAGAGGTGTCAATGTCTGCCAGCATACAAATAAATCATATTTTAAAGTTTTAATTTAGATGTTAACAGTAAATAAAACTAAAATGTTTGTCTTTCAGCCTCTGGGAACTGGCATTCGACGATCGGAGAAAATTGATTAGAGTTTTTCGAGCGCTGTGGTTTTTGAAGGGACTACGTTCAATTTCTTTCCTGCAGAGACAGCTGCTGGAGCTGCAGAAGATCTTTAAGGAATCGATTGGACTGTTCTTGTTTATGTTCTATGGGGTTTTCATCTACAGGTATATGCTAACACATCTTGCTAAGTCTAGTATAGGATGGATGAGTTAAATTCACTTCCATCTGGTGTGTCCCTGCAGCGTTTTAGGCATGCACCTGTTCGGCTGCAGGTTTAAGATCTCGAATCCAAATTTGCACATGAACACCGTTGAAGCGATTGATCCTAGAAAGAACTTTGACTCCCTCCTCTGGTCCTTGGTCACTGTGTTGCAGGTCAGACTCTGACATGTAGTTCAGACATGTCTGTCTGTCTATTTGTCTGTCTATAATTTTTTTTTTTTTTTTAGGTTTTGACTCAAGAGGACTGGAATTATGTGTTGTACAATGCCATGGCTTCTGTCTCAGCTTGGGCCGCTCTGTACTTCATAGTACTAATAATTTTGGGAAAGAACGTGGTTCTCAACATCCTGTTGGGCATCTGTGTGGACGGCTTGATGTCTAACGTGAGGACCTGTCACAGTTAATTTTCTCCCTTCACTGAAACCCTCTCAATTGCAGAGACACATCAATGTAAATCTGTTTTCTGCTCTTCAATCTAGGAGTCAGAAAGACTCTCACAAAGTCCAGGATCTGATCCCATAATCATAAGCACAGACGTAAGTTTTTAGCCTCTCTCAGATAATTTTTTAATACATTAGTGAGTTAACTAACCTTTTAGTTTCCCACTCCTAAATACACCACTCTGTGGTGCCTCCTAAAGGTTTTCACAAAGGTTGATTTGTTTCACATTGTAATGAAATATAAATTAAAAGTGCAGTGTCCATTTTTATTTATTTTTAGTCACATTTTATGCTGCCTTTCAAAGTTTGTTTCTGACAAGTTTTCATAGCTACAGACATATATTTGCTGATTCTTCTCTACATAATAGCTGAAGTTCTGGAGGACAGCATTAAGTCTCATACAGTAGCCATTCGAAATCTCCCCACTATCCTTGATGGTTCTTTGGCTGGTCCCTTACAATTCCTTTTTAAACATCAATATTTTTACAAAAATATTATTTTTGTCATGATTTGTGGACATTAAGATCTAAAGAGAAGCACTATCTCCTGTAATTGAGTGAAAGAGTGGAGTCAGAGTAAAAAAATATACAAGAGGGGGTCACTCCAGTGTCTGGAAGTTGGAGGGGATTTTGTTTAGAGTTGCAGGGAAGTGGGATGCTGTTCGGCTGGTGTTTGACTGGGAAGGGCCATTTTAAATGTTTGTTACAGTAGCAGTGGTTTTTAAGTCTTGCTGCACTTTCCCATTTGGATATAGCCCTGGGCTTTTATTGGGCTGTCCTAACTCAGGAATATGCTTTGATCTAAACCCAGTTTTCCCAAGTCTGAAAGAGCATCTGGCTTTTGCGCAACACCCCTCAAATAGGTAGCTCATCAGCAGGCTTTTGCAGAGTTGAATGGTTTGCAGAATCAATCAAAAAAACTTTATTTCTATAGCACATTTAAAAACGCTGGGGTAACCCAAGTGCTGTAGTAAGTGAGGGTTCAGCAATGTTTTACAGGAAGTGTTTTTCTTTCTTTGTCCACTGTAGTATTCTGCAGAATCTGTTCTCCCTCATATTTACAAATCTTTACACAGATTGTGGCAATTTTTTTTTCTTTTTTGCTGCTCTTCCTTAAAGACCAGAAGCCTCAGAGAGGCTCTTTAGACCCTCAACTATCAACACAGGCATTTTGATAACTTCAGCAAAAATTGATGAATGAACATTTTCATGATTTTGCTGGTTTTTGATGTTTTTCAATTTGTAAATTGAATTTCTGTAACAGAGTAAAAGTATTTGTTGGAGTGAGAGCAGAACATGGCTCCTTGGATAGTAAAGGTTACAGACCCATGGCTTATCCACATAAAGTATTTATGGAACACAATGAAGCTAGTGTTTTTAATGCTAAACATTTATGGGAGAGTGCATCCTTTTCAAAGGCTCTTTACACAGAATAAATAATAAAAAAAACTATTATGTCCCATGCATGAATATTTTCTTACATATTTATCAGGTCAACATAAGCATCAACCAATCCTCTTCGGACCCTGGGGCCAACTCGGTTCAAGACGAAGAAGCTAACCAAGACCATGTAAGTCTGAATGAAACACAGCTCTTTAGTGCAGCTGCATCAATAAGTACATCAATAAGTTATTCTTGAAAGGCTTAATGTTTGTTCATGACCTTAAGAGAGGCTGCTCTGTTTTTAAGAAGAATACAGAATAACATATCAACTCATTTCTGTGAACAAACACACATAGTTTAAAATGTCATTACTACCCTACATGGTACAAAAAGTATAGGGCTTGAAGGGTGCCTCCTGTTTCTTTCAAGTGGCATTAGAAAATGACACTGAGCTAAACAGACTGCTTAAGACCATACCAGTTTGTTAAATTCATAAACAGCAAACTGTTCAGTCTGCAGCTGACATGAGAAGTCACCTGTTCTCAAGTGTTACCTGTATGAAAAAAAGTCAAGTATGGATACAGAGTTTACTGCCTTTAACTTGAATCTGCCAGTTCCCACTGTAAACTGCAGACCTGAACTGCTTGCTTGTGAAATTAACTGTTGTGTGAATGCTTCACCCCCTAGGGAGGTGTATGGTGGAACTGGAGGATGCCACGCTGTTTTAAGGACTTTGAGGACTGGTCCTTGTTTTTGTTCTCTCCACAGAACAGGCAAGTCATAGATGCACACACACACTAAGACACGGATATTCACTGTCAGCATATTAAGTCCTTAAATCACCTTAAAGAGGGATGAAATTCTCATTCGCCATTTTGTAAACATGGGGACTTCAGTTTTCTTCTGCTGGACTCATTCTCAAAGGCCATTGGCTTGGTCTAAAGCAGACTGTAGTTTCTCGCATGATTGATACTATAAAGAAGTGGACCACTAAGAGAAGTTTTGTTCAGTTTTGTTGTTTTCCTTTCTAAAAGGAAATCAAATGACGTAATGATGCACTGACCGCTTTGTTTACTCCTTTTTCCTCCCCCAGTTGCTTATCTTTTTTTTTAGCATAAAAGTTTTTATACTTAGAGCCGTAGTTTATTCAAAGCTCTGCCATATTTCTGTGCTTAGTTCTATTTTATTAACACAAAAGTTAAGTTTTATGCTCATCCACATTGGTCAAGCTTTTTGTAAAACTCTCTGTAAAGATTAATTGCATTTTTCCCAAAGAAGGCTCTGTTGATTCTGATCTACAAAGTTTTGATCTGCACTAACAGAAGCCATATCACATGCAGTATGAGTGGCTGTAATAATCATGCACTAATCATGATGCTTATATTTTAGAGCAAGTTGTGCTTGTTTAAAATATAAAAAAAAAATCTATATTCAGTTCATGTCCCAGAGTCTTCATCATACTAAGGGGGTGCACAGAAAATTTTATCTGAGAAAGTGAGATGGACCCTTAGGTGCTAGGTGTGACGCTGTCTTTCTAAGAGCGATTGGTTGCGACAAGAAAACACAAACAATTGCTCTCCTAATCAATTGAGAAAACTGCTCATAGAATTTAAACTAAATAAGAATTGGGTCAATAATGATGATGAAAATTGATTAAACGCAAGTGTACAGAGGAGCAGTGGCTGCTTTTATTTGTAAAGAAGCAAACAGGAGCGTTTATAGTTCATTTTGTCCCTGATATCAAGGTGTGATAAAAAAGGTAGATTTAGGAGTGCTTGTTGAGAAGCTCTTGGCTCTGCAAAAATCATGTGAAGCACAGTGAATGCCTATCTACCCAGTTCACCTCTTCCCATGTTTATCTTGTTCTTTATCTTGTCTTTATTGATCTAAGTTATACATTTTTCTTTGACGTTTCCTGATTTTTTTTGTGTGTGTTTTGAAGCATTTTATAATCTGTAAATAACATTAATATTCTCTTTATTATTCCCACATTTTTATCTTTAATTGTGGTTGTTCATTATTTCTCTTTTTTGTTATTATTATTTTTAGGCTTTGGTGGCCTTTATTTTAGTTTTTTTTAAGTAAGTAGACAGGAAATGAGATGGGTTAGGGTTAGGGATGTAACACCCTGCATCACTGTCTTTGAATCTATTATTTATCCTTCTTAGCAGAAGTGCACCTTTAACCTGTCCTGCTGTTGGACTTTTTGAATTTCCCACCAATGGGATGATGAAGTTGATCTTATCTCTGCATTGATAAAATATTGATAAAATATCTAACTGGGAGACAAATGATTCATTGCAATCACTGATGATTGCAATGAATCATTTGTCTCCCAGTTAGATATTTTCGGCTTCTTAGTCTGATAACATAAAATGTAGCATTTGTAGCAATAATGAGACAAACTGGGGACAAAAACCAGCTGTTCCTGCTGTTCAGTCCGGCTAGATGCAGACATTCTTATTTTCCTTAAGTTTATCATTCTTATATCGTTATTTGAATACAATTAAAGAAATCTCACTTTAAGTTTTAAAATGAACCACTTTATTTGATGTGTCCCCTTCAGGCCATGTTGAGTTTAACTGTGATGCTTTCCATGGATGGCTGGGTGAGACTCCTGTATGATGGTGTGGATGCAGTCGGCATTGACCAACAGGTATTTGGATTCTCTCCTATACGCAGCTCAGCCTGACTGAACTGTAACATGTTAGAAGCACAACTCCTTCAGGAGTTACCAGGTCAAAGTTGGTAAAGCAGGAATTGCTACCTTTGTATAGAACAAGTGCATAGTCTGGACAGTGGTGACTCTTATGAACAATGTCAGGAAAAAGCTGTATTATCTTTTAAAGTTTTAACAGAAAGAAACAGACTTAAGCACAACCTTTTCCTCATGGCTATGACGGAAACTGCTGTCAGAACACAGAAACTACCTCAGTTCAATAAACTGACTACTGCACAGTCATGATGTTTACCAGACAACATACATACGGCCAAGTTTCCTTATATCCTGTACACTGACAATAAAGTTTTTTGTAGAGGATGTTTATTAGAGCAGCAGCAAGCTTGCAGTTACACAGAGACCCAAATAAAAAAAAGAAAATGTTGATTTCCCTGTCCACAGCCTGTGACCAATTACAATAATTGGATGATTATTTTCTTCATCACCTACGTACTGCTGAGCCTAATTCTGCTGAACATGTTCACCAGAGTGATGGTGGAGAGCTACAGCAGATGTCAGCGCGGGCGTCATCAGTTGGACGTCATAGAAATGTGTAAGACAATTAACTCACTGGTTTACCTACAGTATAATAAGAGACTTAGACAGACTTTATTTTGTTATTTTGTACACAAGTGTAAACAAAAAGGCATTTCGTTAAGTACAGCTCTCCAGACTATTTCATATTTTTAAAGTGCAGCCTTGATAAGTTAAGCAGCAGTGATAAAAACATTGTGATGAAATACAGTAATATAAACGTATGACTGTATAGTTACAGTTCTAACATTCTGTTTTTTTATAACCCATTTTACATAACATAAAAACATTAAATAAAAACAATGTTTTTTCTTTACAATCTCCAAAACCTTCATCACAGATTTTTTTAATGCACGTAGCATTGTACATTTTTTGTTTGCGCAAATTAACACTACCTAAACAAAAATAATACAGTTTGAACCTTGCTTTGATTACAGATATGTCTTTGTTTGTAATTTAATTTAATTTTATCTTACAGCTTTTCTGTGAAACCCTCAGAGGTTTGTTAGAGACAATCAGTGAACACTCAGCATTGTCAAGTTTATTTCAAAACATTTTAGACATTCCAGTGGGATATTAAATTAGATAAAGAATGATAAACAGCAGACAGGTAAGGGAGAAGGTTGTAGAGAAAGTTATAAAGCAGAATCGTTTTCTTTGAACCCTGTCCAATTCTTCATGAAGAGCAGGGCCCCAAAAATGACAATGCCACAGATTGGGAACCGCCATAAAATAAACATTCTCTTGATTATTTTACTGTAGATGTATTTGCACATGTACATAAAGTAATTGCATGAATGCGAAAATATTTTTTATGTAATGATGTAATTCATAATTTGAAATTTGTTATGTCTTTAATTTAACATTGTATTATTTAAGTGTGAATGTTATTGATTAATGTTATATGTAATATTTTAATCATATTTTACATAATTAAGTGTTACATTTACTTATTCATGGGACAATTAGGTTTAGGTATTTCATCAGATATTTTGGGCTTCCACATAATCAATTCAGTTCAATTCAGTTTATTTATATAGTGCCAATTCACAACACATGCAATCTCCAGGCACTTTACAGAAACAATTCAACCAGATCATGCAGTCAAATTAAAGGTTTTCTATCTAAGGAAAACCAGTTGATTGCATTGACTCATTGACTCGAAGGTAATCCCTCATCACAGAGGGATCACATCTCAAACATAGTGAAAATCATCTTAAGAATCTTTCAAATACATTTTTGAACTCAGTCCAGGTTAATAAACCTCACGTAGAGGAACAGATCTTCAAAAGATTATTTTAAAAACAAAAACTTATAATTTCTCATAAATATCTTCTTGCAGAAATTAAATTTTAGAACAGTTTAATATACAAAAAAGATTTTTCATCACCTATGTCCAAAAAGAGGATGCTGTTGATATTTGTGAAAAATATATTTTAACCATAATTATTTATGTTTGCTGTGAGGGACACGGTGAACATTTGAGATGGATGGAACTAAATGAACTAAAAGAAAACCTGCAAAAGGATACTATAGGATTTAAACTGGGGTTTAAACTTCACCAAGGAGGAATGAACTCAAATTCTTTACTTTATATTATTTTTACTAGTCAAACAAGTAAAAGCTACATTAAAACTTTGCTTCCAATTAACAGCTATATCCTTTGTTATGTTCGTGTTTCAGATCATGTTAAAATATGGTAGTAATTGTGGTTAATAGTGCAAAATTTAAAAAAAAATTCAATGGGTGTGATTACTTTTGCACAGCCCTCCATTTATCATTGTCCTCATGTTTTTTTTTTTTAAAAGGCTATCCTGAACTACCAAGAGATCATATGTATATATCGAACTCTTCTGTGATACGTCTGAAAATGTTCAGAATCGTGAACAGTGCTAGAGCGGAAAAGTTCATCAATTTGTTCATCATCTTCAGTGTGCTGTTAATGGGTGCAGAACACTATGAACAGTCTGAGGTAATGTACAGATTTAAACAGAGTGGAGGACTGGTTGGTTTCAGCTTTTGATGGGCTATTGAATAACCTGTTTGTCTTCAGTCCGTGGAAGTATTTTTGAAATGGGTGTTCTACATCTCAACCGGCCTGCTGGTCCTTGAAATCCTGCTGAAGGTATATGCATTTGGCTTTCGGAGATATCTGAGTAAAAGGTAAGTGGCCTTCATGTTCTCCGTTCCTTCACTTCCCTCTGCCCATGTCCAGTGAATGCCTGATCCATATTATTATGTGTTTAGAATAAAAATTGTAGATATCATCGTAGTCCTGCTTTCGGTCACCAGCCTTGTTCTGAAGGGGATGAAGCAGTCCCAACGTATTCCCTTCAACCCCAGCATCTTCAGGGTCTTGAGACTCTTCAGATTTGTTCAAAGTAAAAAATCAAACATGAAGACTTCATTCAAACCTCTTCTGTTAGATACCAATTGTGTACATACTGCTTCTCCTGAAAGCTCATGTGTTTTTTGTTCAGTTGCCAGGCTCAGTATCATCATAGATCTTGTTTCACTCATCACCAAAACTCTGTGCGAGGTAAAACACACACTATGCTGGTCTGTTGAATTGGTTTGAAAAACCAAAAATATCAAAACGGATAAAAAATGCTTAAAACTTAAAAAGTGCTTAAAGAAATACTATAATTTTATTATCTTTGTAGATGTAACCAGCTCTTTGTTTCCAGATTCGAAGCCTCATTCTGCTGACTGTGCTGTACTTCTATATCTTTGCTGTGATTGGAGGGGAACTCTTTGGCAGTATAGGTCAGTCCCACTACTTGCGTAATAGACACAAGATTGGTATTGCCGAATTCTTATTAAAGGTGCAAAGAGCAAACCTTATGGAGAAGTTAGTTCCCTCTAGTGAAAGGTTGAAACTAGGGCTGAAAAAATTAATCAGATTAAGTGATTATTGTAATATTTGTTAAATAATTTAGTAATCGATTCATCGTTAACTGGAGTATAGAGACTGTAAAACATGCCTTTTAGCTGACAGACTGACCCACTTAGATCAGTAATTATAATAAAACTATAAAAACTTACATCATCATTTTGCATTTAAGATAAAAAAAAAAAAACCTTTTAATCTGTCAATATTAGCCATCCAGAACTTTATTTTAGAGATTTTATTTTCACATGGTTTAATTCTTTAAAAAATCTTCAATAAGAAACCTTTGGCTATCTGATTATTAATTGATTAATTAAAAAAATTGTTGACAGATTAACGATTAGCTAAATAATCGTTAGTTGCAGCCCTAGTTGAAACTACACCTGTATTGTGCACTTGCATGAGGGGAGAGAAAAAAAGCTCAGCAGTCTGCTGCTGCACAGATCTGTCTAAAAGCGTGATATAATTTGGGGTGAGAAAGTTATAAATATAGAAGTTATTTTAACATTTTTCCGACCAGTCCAAGGCAGATCTGAGTTCCCTCATTGTTTAAAGCTTCCCCACATTTACCCTTGTGTTATTCACCCATCAGACTCTAGTTTTGCCCTTTTCGTCGCAATAGGCACAAACTTTTAACCTGGCATAAGCCAAATGGATAAATGTGGTTCAATTTGACTTCTACACTGTATGCATCTGGAAAGGCTCCTTTGGAAAGTGTTCGCTAAATGGAGGGAGTTTTAGTACAATTGTTTGAGCTGATTGAGTTAATCACCAATCACCATCCACCCCCCACGTTGAGCTTTTAGCCCATCTCAGCACCAGTAGCAGCTGTGATACATCATATGTGCGCATATTTGGGTTTTATATTTGCTTACCATTTGTAAATGGCATTCAATTCATCATAACAATTTCAACAATGTTATCCTAGTACACCTTGAAAGAAGCATGTCCCTCCTTTTAGATGTTGGTAAAGATTCTCAGTCATCTGGGTCATAGTCAATCCAAAAATGTAAAAAAAATAAGAAATAAAAAGCACTGGAATTTTTTTTCCAAGTTTGAAGACCTTTCGCTTCCTATGTAGGAAGCTTTCTCAATTTAAAATGTCTGGATTAGCGTTGAGTTCCTGGGTTTATAGAGTAGCTCAACAAAGCCTTATTATGGCTTAGAAAACATGCAAATTGAACCATAAGAACAGGTCCACCCCTTAGTAATGGGATTTGTTGAGGCTGTTGTTGGCCTGCGATACCCAATACTGGTCTAGGCCTGTGAAAAGGGAGTCCTTAGGGACATTGTTGGTCTGGCTGACCAGGTGAGATGTTTTGTTCCCCCGCATAGCGATAAGAATTGAGATGATAGTGGGAAGGAATCAACTCTATCACTGCATTGTAGGTTTTTGATTGTTATGGATGAGCTGGAACACTTTAGAGTTTACCACATAACTCTGGGCTCCCAAATATCAACTACTGATTGCCACCAAGTACTTTTTCATCACTGTCGTCACATTTTGCAGTGATAATGCTCATCTTTTTGGCTTTATCCACTTGCTCATCCTTGAGATCAACTAAAGTAGACACGATTATAACTACAGGATCCCTCTGCAGCTTCATAACTCATTAAACAAACTCTAGCCAAATCCGATCAGGAGGAATGTGCAAACATCTTTCCCACCCACAAAGAAACAAATCGTGTCATTTTTCTTGTTTTTTCAAAAAAAAAAAGGTGTTGTTAATACTATACTACTATTAATATTATATTATAATAATCCTGGACGAAATTTAGATTTCAGAATTGGGCGGACGCAAGTATTTTTTAGCATAATACTTCAGCGTGTTTGACCGTCAAATTACAGACCCGATTCAGTGGAGCATCAGATGTTTGTAAAGTGAGCTCCTTAAAGTCGTAGGGAAACATGCAAGAGGAGGATAGTTTGGTGTCGGAGGTCGTGGATGAGTCTCCCCCGTCATACATTTTTTATTTAGAAGAGGAAAGTGGGGATGAAGATGTTGTGGAAGAGGACGCCAGGGCGGCAGAAGCTTGGTTTGGTGTAGAAGGCTTACAGCCGTACATGTTTGAGCCCTTGCCTCGCAACGCTGCCAGTTCTGTTAGCTCTACACTTGCTGAAGACACACACATCCCCGTGAACACTGGGACGGAACTCAATGGTAAAGCAAATTATTAGTATTTCAACCATTGGGTATATTAGCTGCGAAATATTAATCAAGATGCTATGACCGAAAAGATTTAATTGACAGATGACCATTGATATATGATTGGCCGAAATTAGGTGTACAAGCTAATGTATAACCAACTGGCCTGCATAAAATAACTAATAAGAAATTAATACAGACTTTAAGACTGGATTTTTTTTTTAAATAGAAATTTTTCTAACCTTTGGGACAATATGGTCTGATAAAGAGTACATTTATATACATGTTTAAGGCAGAATGGTTTGAAATTTAAATATGATTTCACTATAACTTTAAGGAGTGACAGTGGTTACAGCCAATCACACAAGAAAAGATAGAGGGCCAATTAGGAGCTTGTGGGCAGTCTAAACTCGATGGCTTCAGCGAGCTGCGGTTTTCCGCTTGGTCCTTGTGCTTGACGATTTTCTGTGTACTGAAGCATAACATTGTTTTTGGACAGTAAAACATGCAGGGGACCAAAACGGACATTTGAAAAAGTGCAGGGGACCTGTCCCCCCCGTCCCCACCCATAATTAACTTCTATGATCAAAATAATACTATAATTGTTAGGAATATTTTTAATTATTCCTGCCTGTTCCAGTTAAACCCTACTAATACATGTCTATTAATTGGCAAGGCTTGTTTTTGTTTTCTTTCTTAGCAAATACTGTGATTGATTGAATCAAATGCAGCACTAGGGTCATGAACAGGTCACTTTGAACTCTTATACAGTAGATTAACAACCCTTTTTCAATAATTTTATATAAGAAAGGAAGGTTAGATAATAATACTGTAGCTCTGTGATTAATCAACCCATCTTAATGGAGAGTACAACCTTAAAGTGCAACCTTAAAGCCTGTAGCACTTGTCTGTTTGCAAGTTTAATCATAACCAGAATTTTAGCACAGCAAACATGGGTGGAATCATACAGCAACAAAACAGAGCCTCGCTTTAAGGGAATAGTTTTGAATAATACAATTATTATCAGTTAAATAAGTACTGAAGCATCCACTTTTCAGAACTTTGCTTCTTTTAATGCTTGGAAAACTTTCTTTTTTTGCCTCTGTGTTGATCAGTGTGCTCTCCTGACTTCCCGTGCAAAGGCCTATACAGCTACAGCGATTTCAAGAACGTCCCCGTGGCTCTGCTGACTCTGTACAGAGTCTGCACTGGAGATGGCTGGTCCAGTATCCTGATAGTAGGAATTCTCTCTGATTTACCTTTGCAGAATAACATGATGAAATATGATATTAATATTTAACTCACTGTATATAAAAATTAGGTTTAAGGATTTAATTATCCTTCTCATTGTGTATTCCTGTGTTGCAATATGCAACGAGATATGCTTGGTTAAACTGTCCATTTCAGACCAATCACATTAAAGAAGAGGAGCAGCTCTTAAACAGATACATAGAAATTCATTGTTTACAATATATTTTATTGTATATTAATCTAGTATAAACTAAAGGATATACATTATCTTTTAATAACTTGAATAAAAAATCTAAAGCAACACAACATAACATTTGACCCAAGTATTAGCATCATTTGAGATATATTAAATAGTTTTTCAGTATGCATCACTGGGTGGATATGAGTGGATTTATTTCTGGTTTTTGGATTTATTGTTGGCATTGAATTGACAAGTAACTCCATGACTTCATATCTTTAATTAATTTTTTCTATTGTTTATTTCATGGTTTTCTCTACGGCACAACATGAATGTAGAGTGTTCATTAAAGGTATAGTGGAGGATGCTCTTTTTCCTGGTGGATCATCAAAATAAGTGGACGATGTAGAAATAAGGAAAATGTCTTAAATTAAGTGTATTTACCCTTATTTTGAGTACGTAAACAGTATGATTTGCCAATGAAATAACTATTTTTACTTTTAAAATAAGATGATGAGACAACGCAATTTTTTTTCATATTTTAACTGTAAATTGTCTTGTTCCATTGGAATAGTGTCCCACTTATCTCCTCAATTCAAGAAAAATGCACTTATTTTATGAAAAAATTACCTATTTAGATTTCTATTTTTTGCTGCGGTCAGTCTGACATAATGGAAAAAGTGAGCTTGTATGAGCGATGCAAACAGCCACTTTTAAACAGAGCATGCAATGGGCTCATGCATGCTCTCGCACGGGTTTAATAGACGTTCCCACCCTGGAGCGGGTATAGGGTTGTGCATGTGCATTGTTTTAAAAAAAAGTGTAGAGGGCGTATCTTTTCAATATTTGCAAAAATACTCCACAATACCTTTAAGCCCACACTGTCGAACACTCTACAGCTAACCAATAATTTGTAAGGATGTTATTGATGACTTGCTGCAAAGCAGCACTAGAAATATAAGAGGGCAAATATGGCTCTGATTATTCATTTGACACATCAAATTCAAATTATATTCCACCAGATTAAAACATGATTATGGTAAAATGATTAATTTTTTGATAAAATATTTTGTTATTTAGTCTCCTTCTCTGCCTTCCAGGACGCGATGAAGGGTTGCCAGTTAGATAACAATGGCTGTCCAAGCTACGCGTACTGGCTCGCTCCCATCTTCTTCATCGTCTTCACTGTTTTCATCCAATTTATGATTTTAAACTTGGTGGTGGCAGTGATAATGCAGGTACTGGAGGACATCAGAAAGGTAAAGAGGACCAACATAAGCTGGAAACAGTTTATTACTAATGCATTTATATACTGTTCAGACCAGAATTTTATATGCCCTGTACTAAAAGACACGAAGGCCTTGGTTACTGTGTGTATCGTGAGTTTAGTAGTCAGGCCAAATGCAAATAATGAAGGAAGTTAACCTATATAGCAAACCCTAAATGGCAACAATTACAGAACATGGAGTAAGCTAAAGTACAGAATAATAGGAAAATACTGGATGACAAAAACACAAAAGGGGAACCATAACCGAAGACCTTTGGATCCTGACAGTGAACATTAAATCAGGCATTTCCATTTTTAGGTCAGCTGGGATCTCATCCATGTTTTTGTTGACCTGGCGTTTTAAAGTGGTGCACTGTCATGTTTGAACAGGAAGTGGGGGCCTAGACCTTCCCACAGAGTCAAGAGCAAGAATTTGTTTAAGATATTTTGATATCCAGGCTGATCAGGGTTCTTCTACAAACCAAGGGACAGAGCCTGACTCCTGAAAAATGGTCCCACATCACAATAATCTTCTAAATGGACATTACACTTGGTAATTGCCAAACCAGATTCTTACACTGGACTGAAGAAATCACTCCAGATAATACGTCTCCAGGGCTCTATTTTTCCGTAGTGGCATGTTTTGTTCTGAACCTTATGTTTTAATGAAGCTTCTCAGCAACTGAAAACCATTCTCTAAAGCTTTCTCAGCATTGAGCCACATTTATGGAGCTTTGGAATGAACAAATTATTCTTGAATCGCTCGTACCACAGATTTAGGAGAAAATGTGGCATTCCCCATTTTTAGACTGTTTCTAATTTTCTTTCATTTATAAAATGATTTTAGGAGTGCTCCAGATGTAGTCTTGCAAAGTCATTCAGCTGTTATCCAAACCTAGTTTTTCACCCAATTAAACATTTGTTATTTTGATGGAATTGCACATCGTATTAGGCATTATATATTTATGAAAATATCTAGTATATAAAAAAAAACTTGAGAAGTATGAAGCCTGAGGTCAAAAAGATGTTCAGCGAAATTGAGATTTGCAATTATAAATTACATTTTATTCACCTCCAGCTGGGCATGTCTGTATCCAGGGGGAACTGGTTTAATTTGTTCATCTCATCAAAATAAAGAAGAATCAGTGAGCTGAATGTGAAATCAAGCTTCTGTTGTAATCATCTGGAACAGAAAATAGATGGAAAATTCAGGAAGAGGTTCAGCAGCATGTTGCTTCGAACAGTTTTACTCTTCTAACGATAAGACATGCCTCGGTTTTATCATTACACAGAATGTTTGGGTCTGTCTCAATTTGTCAAATTAGATTTTCACTGTTTACATTTTTGTATTGATGCATTGGTTGAGGGAGATGGAGAGTGCCATGAAGGGAAGACAGGCCTGGTCTGAGGATGTACATTAAACACTTGCATGTGTATTAAAAGGAGCTTTTGCAGAAGTATTTTTTCATATTGGTTGATGGCAAACTGTCAAACTTATATTAAGCATTTACATCATATCACTTCTTGCCTCCACTAGTAGTTTTTATTGACTGTCTTGCTTTTGCTAGGCACGTTTTAAAAAGCATTTTCGAATCAAAGGATTTTCGTTTTACTTCTATAACAATGCAACCACAGCATTTACAGCTTTTGGGATTTATTCCGCACTCCTTGACTTTTATTGGTCCTTTCATTCCACTGCTCAGTTCTCAGTCAGCAGGAACTCAATCTCCAAACTGCTAAAGTCTCTCTTCCTCATCTTCAATGCCATTTCTGTGAATGAACACAGTCTGACATGCGCTGGAAGTCATAGACTTCTATGGAATCATCATGGTAGTAATTATGGAGATTTGCAATTCTCATGAACTCACTATGCTCACTTGCACACAGCTGGAGTGCCTCACATGTAAAGACAATTTAGATTATTTACTGAAGTTATGGTAATAACATTTGTTGAATCGTATGTGGTGCATTCATAAGAGCCCACAGTAGGAGAAAAAGTAGAAAAAATTACAACAAGAATATGAAAATGTTGTTGCATGAGACCCAATTTTCGTAAAGTCCATGTAAATTTTGATGCTTTGTATTAGGATAATTTTTTTTACTTTTTTATTTCTTATTTCTGACTGAAATGTGTATTTGAAAAACCTAACTTATTAATATTTCTTTCAGGAAAGAAATTATAGAGAAGGGTGGCCAACTGTCCCTTCATGTCTGCTCCGCTATGTGGAGAAAAGGTAAGATAAGCCTTTATTCTTTTCACAAGACTGGTATAGCAGTGGTTTAAAAAAAACAGTATTTAGGAGTGCTGACACAGAAACACATCTTAAACTTGCAGGACAGTGGGCTCTGTGGTATAAAAAAATTTATAAAAACACAAATGAATACAGATCAAATATTATCAAGGTTTTGTATGGACAGGTAAATATTGGTCAGTATATTGTAAAACTTTGTAAACTTTAGAACACCTGGTGCACAAGGTGTCCTAAAGGTGGTCTTTTTCTCTCAACATAAATGACATATCGTCATCTAATAATAACTGTGGGAACACAGAGTAATTTAAGCAATATATGCATAAACAATAACTGAAGAAAACAGTGAGCAAAAGTGAGCATCATGGTTACATGCAAAAAGCTATCTAGTGCCACTGAAGGGACTTTTTCATCATGTAAATATTCCTTTGGGTTTTATGAAAAGTTTACAGCAAATTGCCATGAAAATGCATTTACTTCTAAAATGAAACGTTTTATTTAACGTGTTTCTTAGAATGAATTTGTAAATTGATATCCAAACCTGTCGCTTTTTTCCTTACCTGACCATGTTTAGGTCAGAAATAGAAAATACCGTTAGGTTAATTTGCTTCTCTAGATTCTCCTTGTGTGTTTATGCTTTTATGTCTCTGTGTAAAATTGACTAGCAAAACAAAAGTACCTATTTTATTGATAACAGAAATTTGGTAGCAAAATTTACTTGAGTTTGATTGTTAAATCAACTCTTCTTAGTCAATCAACTTCGAAGCTTTCCAAGTATGGTTCTTAAAGTCCTTGTACATTTTGTTTTTCTGTATCAGGAGTATATCATTTACAAATTTTATATTCAATAAAAAATTTTTATAGGGGCTTGATTTTTGTGTTGCTTAGCAGCAGATCTTAAACATCACTGCTCATAGTTGAAGTGAATGATTAACAATTAGAGAACTCTGTCATTTTTCTAAAGTTGTGCAATCAGTGGCTGACTAAATACACTTTTGCCCAACTGTATTTAAGTGATTTATAAGTCTCCTTTTTTTTTTTTTTTTTTTTTTTTTTTACATTAAAGCTCTCTGTGTTTTC
This sequence comes from Cyprinodon diabolis, assembly GCA_030533445.1. Classification (NCBI taxonomy): domain Eukaryota; kingdom Metazoa; phylum Chordata; class Actinopteri; order Cyprinodontiformes; family Cyprinodontidae; genus Cyprinodon; species Cyprinodon diabolis. The sequence continues at coordinate 16,342,433 of CM060073.1, forward strand.
CAACAGAAATAGAAGCTCCTCTGGTTCTTTTTATGAGTCCGACCTCGACCAGGGAGAATATTCAAGTAATGGCAGAGGTCTCACAAACTCCAGACATAGTTATGCCGAAATCAGTGGAGCACCCACCACATTTACTGAGTTTGTCCCACACATGTTTTCCCTCTTTTCAGGTCTTCCTTATAGCAGGAGCTGGCCAGACTTGAGGAGGAAGGACAGGAATCCCTACAGGGAACTATGCTCCCGCAGACGAAGAAGGAGCCTCTGAGATATGTGTGGAGGAAACCCCAACACCCCTCTTCCCCCTCCCATTTCTATGACAGTTTGATTTTTTTCTTCAATGGTTCTTCAATGGTTTTAAAGTTAGAAAAATAAAGTTATTTTGGTTTTAGTATCTTGTCTTGTTAATTTGTGGGCTCTTTCTGGTTGAAAGTCTGATAATCTGCTTTATTTTATCCTTTTGTCTTCCTTCAGGCATCTCAGAAGGGCTAATGTGATTTTCAAATGAAATAATTTTAAGATGGTAGTTAAAACTGTTTAGATTTTATTTAGGGATATTTAAGCAATTACATTGCTTTTGTTAAATAATAACTAAATAATCACAAACATGCTTCAAAAAAGATATTTTTGAATGCTTTCCGTAAGTTCCTTACAAATATATATATATATATATATATACATACATATATATATATATATATATATATATATATATATATATAGTAAAAGGGGCATTTTGTGTGACCACCAGGGGCAGAGCTAGATTGGGGGTCAGGGGTGGCCATGGCCACCCTTAGCCAATCATTGGCCACCCATGTAGGCACCTCTACAATTTATTTCCCTCTAATACGGATATTACTCTCAAGTGCAATATTCAAAACATTTTAATTGTTCATATATTAACAATTACTTGACAACAAAAACACTGTGGTTAATTCTGCACATCAATATACTAACGTTAAAGATGATATGTACAGAATTCAAGCAGAAATAGATTTTGTGTTTTATGAGGAAAAGGGAAAATGATGTGTCTCTGTAAGTCATCTAGGAGTCTTCAGTGAAATCATAGATACATAACTATTTTAATAGAAACGTTAGTAAATAATCAATTTATGTACATATTAGTATTTGTAAATATCAATTTTATGCAGAATGATTACTGATAAAAGTAGGTAGGTAATGACAATGGAAAAGATGTTCGTCCAAAACTCAAACCAAAAAGAATTTTATCCACTATATCTTTTATCTAGAAAGCGCGGATGTTTGAATATATTCATCTATTTGTTAGCAAAGGCTGTGGGAAAGTATAGTTTGTCTGTTTATTGAGAAAATACTAGTTAACACTAACGTGTTAACACTGTGTGCAGTGGTTTTCTCAGATTTTGATCATTACATTGTTTGTTCTAACAAAAATAGTTTTAAGCAACTAGATTGGTTGGAAAAACAACCAATCTATTCTTAGAATCTATCCGAACTCTATCCAGCTGACAGCAACTCCTACAAACTCCAACATCTTGACTGAATCCTGAGGCTGTTTAAATGCCTGTCAAAATTCTTGCGGGAGTTTTTCCTCTCCACTGTGGCTACAAGCATGCTTAGTGTGAGGGATTGTATCCGAGTCAATGAGTCGATGCAATGAACTGGTTTTCCTAAGAAAGAAAACTTTGAATCAATTTGACTGTATGATCTGGTGAACTGTAAAGTGCCTTGAGATGACATGTGTTGTAAATTGGCTCTATATAAATAAATTGAATTGAATTGAAACAGAGACACCACATTTTTTGACACAAAACTCAAAAACAAGAGATTTCTAGGTATCCATGTATGCATTTTCTTCCCCTTTACTATTTTTGCAATTCTTTGTCTCAGTCTTTTACAAATCCCTAATGAAATTGCAACATGCTTATATAGTAAAAAAAGAAATATTGTTTTTGTTTGTTTGGTGCAGTTTTTTATGTTTTATTTTTCACCTTCTTGAAACCCAACCCATCTATTTTTTAAAGATAAACTGTTGCTGCCCAGCCTGCTTATAACCTTCATGTTTTTGTCTTGCCACTCTCTTTCTTAGGCATAAGATTGTCTCTCTCTTTCTCTCTCTCACACACACATACACATACGGTACATAACCATTCAAATCCACACACAGCGCATAAAAGGCAGTCATAACAGATTTGAATAATTGATTGTCAGTGAAATTGCTTGGCTCTAGGGTTTCCAGCTCATCATTGTCCCTGCTTCGGGTCGATGAGTGGTGAGGAAAAAGTAAACTTCTCATGCAAGTTACTCATCATGTGCCAAACCCTCAGTGCACATGCACAAAGACATATACCCGGAGATGCATCCTCCCCCTTCATTCCCAAGGTAGTGCATGAATTTAAACAGGGTACCACTCTCAGGATGACGAATATGCAGCAATGGTGAGGAAGCATTAAAACCTGACGCATACATTCAACGGCAGCTCACATCACCTACTGTAGCTGTTCCTAGGAGTGCACTCTTCTGGACATAAACCTCTGATGAAGAATCGTCGGTGTTACCTACTGAGCTATCCAGTTGCTCAAGAAGGCAGTAGTGATAGATGTGACACTCGCAAGCGACAGCAACATCAAGAAGAAAGAACACGAGAAGCTTGAGAAATACCAAGGGCTGAAGGAGCTAGAAAAGATGTGGAAAGTAAGAGCAGCAGTGGTGCCAGTAGGAATTGGAGCACTGGGGTCTGTGACCCCAAACTGGGAGAGTGGCTACAGCAGATTCCAGGTAAAACATCAGAGGTCTCTGTCCAGAAGAGCTCTGTCCAAAAGAGCGTATCTTAGCTAGGAACAGCTAAGATACTGCGCAGAACCCTCAAACTCCCAGGCCTTTGGTAGAGGACCCGAGCTTGAGGATGACACATACCACCCCACGAGGGATGAGAAAACAGTTTACATATATATATATATATATATATATATATATATATATATATATATATATATATATATATATATATATATATATATATAAATTCTTCATCACCCACTGTGGGTGGTCCTCTTTGATCTTTGCTGTTCCTGGAACGGCCCCTTTCAGGACCGAGATGTCTGATCTATTTCCAGGGATCTGCTGTGACCTCTCCTCAAGTTTGGGGGTCACTTCCCAAGTGCCCCAATGACCACGGGCACCACTGATGCCTTGACCTTCCAGCTCTTCTCCAGCTCTTCTCTGAGCCCCTGGTATTTCTCTAGTTTGTCATGTTCTTTTTTCCTGATGTTGCAGTGACTTGGTGTTGCTATGTCAACCACAACGGCTTTCCTCCGCTTTTTGTCCACCACCACAATGGCCGGTTGGTTTGCCATTACCATTCAGTCCGTCTGTATCTGGAAGTCCCACAGGATCTTGGCTTGATCATTCTCTACCATCTTTGCAGGTGTTTCCTACATTGACCTTGGGGTTTCCAGCCCATACTCTGCACAGATGTTCCTGTATACTATTCCAGCCACTTGGTTATGGCGCTCCATGAAAGCTTTCCCTGCCAGCATCTTGCACCCTGCTGTTATGTGTTGCATATTCTCATGGGCCTCTTTGTACAGTCTGCACCTGAGGTCTTGTCTGGTGTGGTAGATCTGGGACTCTATTGCTCTGGTGCTCAGGGCCTGCTTCTGTGTGGCCATGATGAATACCTCTGTGCTGTTGTGAGACTTTACCAGGAGATTATGAATATATTAAATAACTAGAACTGGAAGTTGCAGTTTATTATTAGCTCATTCAAATCAAGGGTAAAACTAATAATTTATTATCAGTTAAATGATTATAACTGTAATTTTCTTAGTGACCAGGTTTTTTTTTAGCCTCTTACCTAAAAGGCTGGATTAATGAATCTGGCTGTTAAAAATTATTTTGTTTTTGACCAATTCATTTGTGCAACAGTAACTTTTCCTGCAGCTTCAATGCTAGGTTTATTACAGAGAAGGCAATAAAACAATAACCTCTCCTGTGTAACATAAAGAATTTCATACATGTTGTATAGTATGAACCATGACCACAAAAAAAAAATGTGTGCTGACATGAGGGCTGATCAGACTGAATTAGTTGAAAAACAGATGTGGAAACTATACATATGTTTCTTGTTTCATTTCTCCTGAGCTCTCTAGTAATTGTAGTGTATTCTATAACATGCTATGCTCCATAACAGTACTTTTTTACCTCAATCAATCTTACCATGGTGTTTGTAATGCCTGTTGCATTAATGGCTTTATGTTCTTGTGTTGTGGAGTAAAAATGGCCTCTTCCACTTTTGCAAAGTTGTTTTGCACTCTTGTGTGGTACAGAATAAAATGACAGTAAATATGGCAAATCTCAAATGTAACATATCTGCACTCCACAAAGAACTTTGTGCTCAATTACCGCCCATTTATACATAACTTTTTACTTCGTGAAATACTTGAATTATTTCATTTGCAATTGTTCTCCTAACATTTAGCTGCACCCTTTGATCATCATGTCACGGTGAAGTCAATTTCTGCAGTTCTTCTCCTTCCTACCCAAACTCTCATTCCTCTTCCAGTATGATTGAGGCTGATTTCCCATTTCTGTGTAACAGCATTAAAAAAAAAATGTCACACTATGTCCTGTGTGGTTCATATTCTTTTTGTAAAGTCGGAGTTTTTGTAAAATTTGCTTGACTTATTTTGACAACTACTTCAATATTTTTATATGAAACAAGGAGTACATGAAATTACTATTCAGCATTTACAAAAATAGTCAATTTTGGCTGACATAACATTAGCAAACAATAATGTTACAAAACCGTGGAGAGTTATATGAAAGCAACTGATGTAGATGTCTTAACTGACTGTTCCAGTTTTATTAGTATGTTAGAAATGCACCAAAGCATCTGAGAAAGCATTACCACCTTTGATTTCTTTAATCGTTTTTACAAACACAATCACACATAATATAATATATATGGTATTTTATGTTTTATGGATCAGTGTAAAGAAAAGTTGATAAATATATTACAGGCCAATGCATTTCTCTTTAATATTTACATTTGCAGGAAGGTCAGGAGAATGACTTGAAGAGCAGGATCGCCTCTTCCACACAGTCAAATCACAGCTGTTAACACATGGAGTTAGCTTTTTTCAGTCATGTCCTTCTCTCTCCATGTAAATAAATTAGCTTGAAAAAGCTGGCCATGAAATTTAAACATTTTTAAAAGGCAGCTTTTTATGGTGATATCAGAAACTTCTGAAACACTGTGTGATGTTCTCTGAATTGCTGGTCTGGCAAAGCACACCTCAGCACATTCTTATCGTAACTTGGAGGTTTTCTAAAGCTGCATGGGGATTATATTTTACAAAGGACCTTAAAAGCTCTAACAGATTTGAGTCTGTTATGCATATTCTCTATATGGACGATGCAAATATGAGTGTTTTTGCACACATATTCTGTGGTGTTGTGGATTTGGCCACACATCTTCATCTGGGTCCCACGTGTATTTTGATTTATAACATTTCCAATGCTAAGAGCTAACTGAGGCTTGTTTTTCTTTTTTCTTCTAAGCACATGTGCTCTGACCTTGGCAGAAATTTACTGGAGTTTTCAATTTTGAAAACACTAAAAGCAGAAATGCATTCCCACTTTATGATACTCTATCGTGTTTATTCTTTTACGGCTCATTGATAGGTAGCTTTTTGCAGATGAAAGGGACCGCCATATTCTCTAAGATAGTTGTGCCTTTCCCTACTTATCACCGTTTCACACCTATCAGTTTGTAGCTGAGTGCTTATCTGTTGAAGGAGTCTCCAGTGCACGCTCAGTCTAGTGGATGTAGAATAAAAATGTTATGTGTTTGAGGAATGATTTTAAACATTTTAGGGCTTGGCAAAGACTTGAGTTTTTTTTTATATTAAGTTTATAACAGAAACCCATTTAACTGATAGAGTTTGTCCTCTTTTTTAACAGGATTATATAGAACAGAGCAAGTTCTGCTATGAGAGTGTGTTTCCTTGCATGTATAACAGCAGATGATAAAGTATAAGTGACAAAATTTTCATATCTTTGAAAAAATCCATATTGTTCCTGGAAACAAATCCTGACTATGTTTTCTGTAAGACAGGAGGTCAAGCTTCAGCTGTCCTTGCAGGCATTTGGTCAGGTTTCCTGGTATCATCTTACAAATTATTAGGACTTGTTAAGCCTTTGATCATTAATATGGTTATTTTTTAAAAGCAAACCATAGAAAAAGTTTTATCTAAGGTGGTGTTATAGTACTCAAGCCTTGGTTTGGAGACCACTGGTTGATGGTCTTGGTCTAGAGGAATTAAGATCAGATAACACCAAAGCTGTGGAAATATCATGACATTTATTTGTTAATATACATTTTTTTCTGTATAAAAAAAATAAATAAAAATCCAAGCAAGCAAAGTTTAACTCAGCTTTGGCTGTGACTTACTCTTTGGGCTCTCTTTTGGGCCTTTTTACATGAAAAATGGCTTACAGGTTATCTACTTAACTGTGTTTTATTCCTAGACAGAGCTACCAATGGAGCTACTTTTCATTGGCATCTTTTCTGACATAGAAACTATTTATGGATCAGTGCTTCTATGTTCCTCTTTTATATCTGCTTCTGTCTCCTTGAATCCTAGTCGGCGTCTGTAGAAGGCTGCTCACACTGAGCCTGGTTCTGCTGCAGGTTACTTCTGGTTAAATGGGATTTTTCCTCTTTACTGTCGCTGTATGCATGCTCGTTATGAGGGTTTGCTTCAGTGACAATGCAAACACATATTCACGGTCAGTAGGTTCCCATCCAGAAGGAGTGTGTCCTGCAAGTCAGTGACTTGATGTAATAAACTGAGTTTTCTTAGACGGACTTTTGTCTGAGATTTAATTAAACTGTCGCTGTAAAGTATCTTGAGGTAACTTTTGTTGTTAAATGATAATATATTTTATATTACTGTTTATTTACAAAAATGAACAGAAATGAACTGAATTAGCTCATTGCCAACTGTGTTGCTGACCAGTGAGTGTCAGAGGACTGGTCAGAATCAAGTGCTAGATGATGGCTTTCACTTCTTAACTGCTTTTACTCTTTCTCGCTGTCAGTAAGTTTTGTCAAACATAGATTTTGGCTCGATCCTGTTTCACTCCTGATTTATAAATCTTTCTGATCTTATTCTAGAAGAGATGAATGGATAAAGCAATACAGCAGCAGCTCTTCGGTGCAGTAAATTGTTCTCTGCTGTCATCGTGTGGCTCTTTTATGGTAGTACAAATACTGCCTGCTGTATATACCCTGAGTTCTAACAGTTGTAACAGTTTTCATCCTAGTTTTATGTGATTCATAATTAGTATAACTATCATAAACAGGTGGCAGCTACCTGTTTTATCATTAAGATGAATTTGGGGTTTGTAGTTCTTTATCTAATACCATTTGAGAAGGGGAGGAAAATAATAGTCATGCTTTGGCCACATAAATAGGATTTTTAGGGGCTGAAATATGACGGGTAAATAAAATAAATAGATGAGCATTTTCAGGTCTGTACCCCATGGTCATATCTGTTGACCTTAATTAAATGCTTTACCTTCTGACCGAGCTCTTTCTTAAAAAACCCTCAGTACAACCGACTGCAAGATACTGAGCTCCACTACTTTCATCCAGGGTCTTTGGGGAGCCATTTACATTTTTTCAGTGATATCTGAAAGACGTGCCTTAAAGATGCCATCAGAGCCACATTGTTGGCAAAAAGGAAACACAACACCTTTAAGCTCCCAATCCAAACATGCCGTTTCCTACACTAAGTTTTAAGATCCATAAATTTACCTAGATGAAGAGGGGCTGCTGGAAAATTAGTTTAACTTTGTGCTGATATGTGGATGATGTATGTATTGAAGATTAAATAATATAAGTTTAATTTACATAACTTTAAACAAGCTAGATTTTATTTTTAGATTTTTTAAGATAGAAACTTACCGAAATATTTTTTTCATAAAGTTTCCCCTCCTCTCCAATATAAGTTTCAGCTTTAAACTTAAGGGATCAATTTCCAGGTCAGTTTCTTGTCTCAAAAAAATCTTTGAAATCTCTGATTAGAGATTTTTATCTCTTAAATGAGCCACAAATTATTTTATAATTAATTTTGTTTTGAGTTGAGAATAGTGAAGCAAAAGTGAAGATTCACAAGTAATTTGAATTCAAATTCAATGAAGTTAAGGTTGTCTAATATGATGCATAAATAAAGATTATCTGAAAGCATGTTTGTTTTTCACAATTAAAGGAATATGGTGATAAAATATGTTTGCACTGATGTGAAACATGAAATGAGCACGCTGACTTGAGGGATTTAGTAACATCAAATACAGAAATGTACTGCAAAGCATGAGGAGATCTGGACATGGAGCATGGACAGATAAACAGGCAGAACAATGTAGCATATAAAAAGGCATTATATGGAAGAAATCAGAGATGAACAACAAGAATACTGGAATAGGAGTGGAAAATAACAAAGGATTAGCTAAAACACAGAGCAGAGAAGCTAAGGAGTAAATATTGATTTATACAAATAGTTAAACTAAGATAGAAATAATAACAGGGGAGAAACAGACAGAGATATCTGAAATAAATTCAATAAAAAAACAAAACAAAATAAGAATAAAATAACCTAAACCATAAAGTATTAACTAACATGAGTAGCAAACAATGTCTAAGAATCATAGGCAAAAAAAAGATTAATAAACAACTGGAGAAAATGAGATGGGGCTTTTATTTCATTATGATTATTATTTCATTATGATTATTATTATGATCATTAACCATTGACCAGACCTATGATTTGAAGCAAAGTTTTACTTGATGATTTACTTGAACTTAATGATTTATTTTGATGACATATTGTCACAATGTGGATTTAAGGATTACCCAGTTGGTAATAAACATATTTTTAGCAGCTAATAGGTTAGGTGCAAAAGCTGCTGCCAATTACCTATTTGTTGTTGTGGGTCCAATCAGACAACATGTAAAACACATGAAAAATGTTCCTAATGACAAAAAATAAGCATCTCAAGTGGCTGGTTTCTCTTTAATTTGCTCCCTGTGTGTCTGTATGTGTTTCTCCTTGGTGTTTCCTGTTTTATTTGTTTCTTTATTTTGTTTCTGGAGTTGTGCTTCTGTTCGCATCAAAATTTATGTTAAATCTGCAAGAACTCATCTGCAACTGGGTCCTCAACCAACCTCCAGCAAACCCTGACACTGCTCCAATGTGGTAGACAATAGAAAAATCTAGTTATCCTTATATTAGAGAAGCAGCATGAAAACAGCATAGATTTGGATTGTTTAAAAGATATCGCTGTCACCTTAATTTATTTATTTTAGCCATAAAGATAAAAAAGTGCATCTTGGACTTCAGCAAACTTGCTTGAACCGATAAAAAACAACCAAAAATATTAGGTTTACTCTCAGATATTTGATGTTTCCAAAAGAATGTGTTAAAGAAAATAAATGCTTTCCAATTTCAAAGATATTTATTTATCCCCATCAAGCAAATGTATATATATATATATATATATATATATATATATATATATATATATATATATATATATATATATATATATATATATATACATGGAATATGTTTGTTGTTACTGGATGGGTTTCAGATGCTGCTCATATGCTAGGATTTACAGAGAACAGAAAATGTCCAGTCAGCTATTCTGTGCCCTGTTGTTGTTAAATAGACATACTGTTTCCAGGTGATATAAATGTATATATATATATCTGTCTGTGTTTTACTGGGAGGAATATTTTCTTAACACACTTTTAATCCCATGGTCCCACCTGACTATTGAAAGGAAAAAACACACACAGGCTACCTGATTAGTTCCGCAAAGCTCAAACTGTCTTTATGTGGTCTCTTAATAGTGAGCCTCTATAGCCACTAGACTGCAATATAATGAGCATCTTTCAAAAGAAATGAACAAGGAGATACACATCATGGTTGTGCAGTAAAAAATATGTATAAACTTTATGAACCCATTATGTCAATATGGACAGAAATCTCAAACAAATGTTTTTTGACGCCTTGTTGAATTTAATGTAGAATAGATGCCGTTTCAAGGAAAAATAACTGGATGATGTGTGTTTTCTTGTTTACATAAAGGGACTGTCTTAGTTGTGAGTTGTCAATGGATAAAAGAGGATTCTTCTTTTCTTTACTGCTTTGCTGCATTCACTGCTGTAAAACTGAGCAGATCATTTCCTCCATTTATGTGGAGGATAAGGATGACGCTGTGTCATGATTGCTGAAGTTATACGGTTTGCCTGAGAGCGCAGCGGTGGACGCTGAACACACATGGCAACACAAGCTATAAATAGCTCATTCACTATTATAGGATATTTGGTCTGTGAGCGTGGTATCCCCGGCCCCTAGGGTCCAAATTAGACGTATGCAGTCAGCTAGCACACACTTCATCTTCCTCAGCTCTCCTATCATCATCTCTGCCGCCTTTGACCCATTTCCCATGTCATTTGCCACTTTCCTTCGCCTCTTTACTGGTTTTTCCAAAGGAGCTGCTGGTGGATTTTGATTGCTGAACCTGTTCAGGAAATCCTCCACAATTAAAGCACGGTGGGTAGGTTTATGACAGATTAAGAGACGTCAGATTACGGAGGTGTTCATTTGTTTCGCATTTTCAACCATAACTAAATCTTATGAATAAAGACTGCAGCTATTTTTTAGATTAGGCAGAAACATGAACAGCAACTACTTTTGTGTGGTCTGTTGAATTTGACAACCTTAAGATCCATCAGCACTCCTTTTACACTTATAAAGAGATGCTTCTAGGAAGTATTTAACAAGTCTGATGGCAAACCTGGCAGTTAGAGGTTTACTGTAATTTATCTGTCACAGAATATTCCTTTAATCTCTTATACTGTTTAATCTAGAGTCCTGACTTGAACAGAGAGTCCTGAAAAGAGCTAAAGATCAGGTTGATGGTAAGAAGGCATTAGAGCCTTACAGATTTAATGCCTTTAGATCTTCAAAAAATATTAGAAAAAAATTAAGAGGCAGGTTGAAAATAAAAAAGGCTTTAGTTTTGCTCTGAAAATCTTTACATTGATCATTGGGAAGGCTATAATACAGTTTTTGAATTTACTAATAAGATATGAATAAAAACTACCTTTTTTAAATTGGTATATTTTTATATAATTTTTGAGATGTTTCCCTGTTTAATTTCTTATGAGAAACAAGCTTATTAGTTGAATTAGGATAATTCTGAATCTAAATCTGCTAGGGATGTTAATATTGTTTGCCTTACTCTGTTTAAGGAACCATTAAAGTAAAAAATAAATAAATCCAAAGCCTCTTTTTGTTACAAAACTAAAATTACGTTTTCGAAAAAAAAATGTTTTCCTTTTCCTTTGTAACTTTTGATGCTTGATACAGACAACTGCCTTTGTTAGGCATGCATGGAACGTGGAAAACAGAATAAATAGCATCACTGTGTTTTTTCTTGTTAAATCATTTTATGGTTGTTCTCATCGTCTTTTCAGTGTAATCATCTAAAACTTTCTCCAGTATCAAGGCAGCCAAGATGTCTGTTGATATGCATTGTAAACAATATCAAGCCTTCTCACAACCCATTAAGATTGTGACAAGACAAGAGTTTGAATCGCTTCCAGTTATAATTTTACAACATTTAGATGTGTTTGCAGTACTTTGATAATGGACTAGAATTGATTGTATCAACGTAGTTTAAAAACCAGGAGCAATAAAATACCTTTCTAACAAGAGCAAGTATGTTAAATAGATAGATTATCTAATATTGTTTAGTTGTACCATACCTGAATTGTCAAAACATGTTTTGAGACAAAGGAACCATGTGGGCTTTTGAGGCTAGACTGATAAAAATCTTTATATTTCAAGATGGATTCCAACTCCAGGACCCATTACAATAGCTCTGGCCAAATTAGACAAAAAAAACACCCCTCAAAAACAGATGCTAGAGCTGAAGTAGAACACAATAAAACCTTAAGACTTCCAGGTGCTCAGGTTTTCAGCTGCATGTCCTAAATTCTATAAATATATAAAACACCCTGCTATTGTGTTGAGTTCAAAAAAAGTAAGCAGGGAGACTTCATAGTAGCATTTCAGATGAGGAGCCATGCAAGAATATTCAGAATCCTAAATCTTTTACACATTTTGTATAAGAAAATATTTTTTGTTTGTTTCTTTTTATTGTTGCTTTATCTTATACACAAACGCAGTGGGTAATTAAGATAAATATCTATGGTTTTTTAAATAACAAAAAAAAAATGGTGAGCATTTTTTTACGCTTCAATAAAATTAGGTGCAACTAATTTGGTTCAGATGTGTGTATTTGTGTAATTTATTCTATATATAAATCCAGCTGTTTGGTGAAGGTCTCCAAGGTTTGACAGAGAAAATTTAACAGACACTGAAATAACAATCTGGTCTGGTCTTAAGTAGCCAATCAGCGACTCTCAAATTTGCATTATTCAAGCACCTTCTCTGCTAAAAGCTAACCTGTACATCACACTGAACACAACATTGATATGGTGAGACTTGATGGTAGCAGTATCAACCTTGGGAATGCAATTCTTGAGCAGGTTCAAAAAAAGCTGCTCTGAACTGGCAGGAAAATATCAGGGGCCAAATTAGGTTCCTTTGAATGTTAAATACTTGAGACTGGAGCAACCATTCTTCTTCCAGTAGAAGCTCAAAGGTGTTCAAATTAAACTCATGTTTAATGGCCTAGCCAAAGTCAAAACATATGTTTTAATTGATGTGTATGGAAAGACATGAAAATTTATGTTCACAGATGTTTTCCATCCAAAAAGCTGGTCTGTTTGTCAAAAAAATTTACTTTTCAGATGTCTAACGGTAGCAGAGACATGCATGTAATTTCGTCTGCAACATTTACCAGTGAAATTACAACAGAAATATCTCAGGGAACTGAGATATTTCTCAGTATTTTTTTTTTTTGCTCTTGATATTTTTCAAATTATTTTGTATAAAATGTAGAACAGTGTCACTTTCTTACGTTTTCTTACGTTTTTCACAAAATTTGTGAAAAAAAAAACATGGAAAGATTCATAAAACATGAATACTTTCATCAGGTACTGGAGGATGTTCTTTTTTCCGGGTGGTTCATCTAAATAAGTGGTCCTCCTAGTTGTCAATCATTCTGGTGATATGTTTACGTAAGGCCATCCTACGTGCTCATCCCCATTTTCACTCACCAGTGGTGAGTGACATAGTCGAAAAATTGCAAATCTTCTTTTGGGAGAAGCTTGTATGAGTGATGCAAACAGCAACTTTTAAACAGGTCTGCATGAGGAGAAATGGGCTCATGCATGCTCTTGCACGCCTTTAATAGGTGTTCCCTCTTAGGAGCATGTACAGGGTTGTGAATGTGCATTTTTTTTTTTTTTTAAGTGGAGAGGGCAGGTCTTTTAAAAAATGTGTGAAAATCCTTCACTTTAGATAGACAGATGTTGTTTGTAAGCACATAAACCTTCTACTTTATGAGAATAAACTGGCACCCGTAATTAAGACTGACAGTTGGTATGCAGAGCGTACAGGAAGCTGGGTTAGGGTTATAAGTAATCAAACCCACAGATTTTCTCTCCTCACCAGTGATGGATAGCCAGCTAAGCTGGGCTTGTATTTCTGGAGCAGGCCATCAGGACACCAGTGCCATGTGCAATAATCCTCTCTTCCACAGGCACCGGGCTCAGTGTGGTATCACGCGCCCTTGAGCTGTTCCCTCTATGACTCAAACACATTAGTAGTCTATCCCTCTTCGTTTCGCCTCTATGTGTGCACTACTCATCACTGGCCGCTCACAGAGGTCATTGAGGATGTGTGCAACCGGAGGGAAGGAGGTGCTTGTCGTGGGAAAGGAGCTGAATCTGTATGTGAAGGTGAAGGAGCATGCTGAATCACAAGGTCAAAGTGAGGAGGAGGAATTTATGGAGGAGTGTTGAGTTTCATCGTCGTGAGACATCAGGCTCAAAAAGATACCGCACATGTTAAAAACAAATCCATTCATTCCTTTACACATGACCATTCATGCTTTTAAGTCTAGTTTTATCTCATATCTATAATTCGATGTATACCTTTATCTAAAAGAAAGATAAAGGTGGATCTTCTATAAATCATTGTCCAGTTTTGGACTGCTGAAGTCAAACTCAGAAAGAAAATTTAAATAAAGTTCTACTAGGCTGCAGTACTTATTACTTATTTGCTCATTAGGAGCTATTCAGCAGGAGAACTAGAAGATGCTGCATATACTGCATGTATTATATATGAAAATACTCCTGGCATTAATATTTTATATAGCTTTTGCTGAAAGAAGCAGCCTCAAATCATTGGCTAAAATGATTACATATCTCCACCTGTCAGTAAAGAAATGTACAGGATGTAATACTGTTTAATAAATTAATAGAAATATATTTACCTAGGAAGCTTGTTTTTCATATCAAGGATCTAAAATGTGTCAATATTAAGTTGATGTTATCTGAGCAATTTTCTTTTTCCAATAATCCAAGGAAAAATCCTTCAATCCCGCTCCCTGTCAGATTGCGGACCAGCTTTTTCTACGTTTCTGCATGTATTTTCATTTCTTGTGGCTGATGAGCTACAGATCTTTAGAGGTTGTACGGCCTCCTGGCCAGCACCCTAATCTTTAGCTCCTGCCACAGATTCTGTTTAAAACTTGAAACTCTGACCGGTGTCACTTTTAAACATATTGATTTCAGGCAAAAGAAATGCATATAATTTTTTCTTTTTATCCATTTACTTCATAGTTAATCTGTCATCTTAAATAAGCCCCATCTTCATTTCTTTATATCAAAGTTTGATCTCTTTCAGATTGGTAAGGTCAAAATTGTATAAATCTGTAACACTAATAGCATTGATAGCTTGAAAAACAGAAAACAACATTTATTTGATTGATCATACAAATATAGAACTGCAGCACTCTTAGTGGAAACAGGATAAAGAAAAACACGACTCTCCTGAGCAAAAACCTTTTTTTTTTATTATTTCTTGTTGAAAGGATCTTGGTAGAATATTACAGCAGAACACACGACTGAAACAGCTGCCATTTCACGTAACACAGTACAAGAAGAAGGATGTAGTTCAAATCGCATGTGTCATATAGTATATTTATATCAATAGAAAAGGAAAGAAAATCTATTGCTCCCATGTGTGTTTTTTTAATATGGCATTTCTCTGCTGCTTTGGAGTGGGTAAAAGTAAGATTCAACAAGACATTTGCACACCAAAAGGAAGTGGAACAATGAGAGTGAGGTTTCCCAAAAACACAGGAACATTGTGGCCTTTATAAAAACCTTACTAGGCTGAAAAGTAAACTTGTTTTCTATTGCAGTACAGAAATAAAACTTGCAACCGCTCTATAAAAAAAAAGGATAAATACCATAACAGAGCAATCTGAGAATGCAAAAAAAAAAGAAAAAACAAAAAAAATTAACACAAGGCTTCTCTGCATCAGAGAGCAGGCATGCAAAAAAAAAAAAAAGTAAAAATCTGTAAGAGGAGCACTAAAGATGTAACGCTGATGGTTGCAGGTGTATACATTTGCGTCGTATGGCAACTGATGGAAAGCCAATTCATGAGGAAACGCTGCAAAAAAGCTGTGGACTGAAAAGAGGGAACACGTCGAAGCTCTGTAAAGTGAACTGGAGTGCTGAGTGTTTGCCCGACACACGACTTCAAAGAAGCCGTCTCTAGAAATTGCTATAACATACGGCATAGCCAATCTGTTGTTCTCCTTTTAAATTTTCCTCTAAGGAATAATAGATATATTAGGGAAAAAAAGCAGGTATGAAATATAATCCCTGGACAGTTGCATCCAAGTTTAGTGTTTTAAATAAGCCACTTTAGGCAGCATTATCTAATAAATCTTATTATATTTGAATATATCTCTTTAAAAATAACTATATTTGATTTTTTTTTTTTAGTAAGTAAATCTCTTTCAATATTTATATATCTTTTGAGATACAACTCCCCATTTTGGGGTTTCTTTTTCAAAAGCACCTAATTTACTCTGTTACAATCAGACTGAATGTTCCTTCAGTCATAAATGGTCTGAGTTCAAGATTCAAGAACCCAAATGATGCACCCTTAATCAACAAGGTTGACCCTTGAGATAGATAATAAGAGCTCAAGCCTGGCAATATTAAGCTGTAGCTTGCACAAAGAAAAAAAAAGTGACCACTGCTGGAGGCATCAGCTCGCTGCCTCCCCTTCCGTGAGAAGGCCACACGGGTCAAACGTGGCCCCGTATCACAGGAGACGTCATCAGTTGCCACGGACGACTCGGCTGCAGCAACATCGGAATAGGATGATGCACAGGCACAGGGAATGCTGAACCCTCCCCCCAAAAAAACAAAAACAAAAGTGGGATTGTTTTTTCTCTATTTCAGCCCTGAGACACAACGAGCCACATTTGAGCAGGCCTCACCTCAGCTTAGGGGCGTGAGGTCAGCACCTGGAGTTTGGGTGGGGGGGGAGGCGCGGCTAGTAGGTGGGTCAGGTTCTTAGGTGTGAAGAACCGGGCGGTGGGCGGTTTTTTGGACCCGTTTGGCAAATCCAAGCGGGTCGTGTGCTTGCAACAGGTAACCTTGCGGTCCCCACGCTGGGCCAGGCAATTTATTACCCCCCCCCCCCCCCCAACACGCACACACACACACTGTGAGTTGACACTGTGGCTCAGTCTGGAGAAGCAGTTTGGTACTGATCACTTTTTTTTTTTAAAACACAAACAGCCATGGTGAGCGATGCAAGCGCACTCTCACAGCCGCTCTGCACCTGCTGGTTGGAGTATGTCACATTTTACTCTTCATCATCATCATCAATACAGACTACAGGTCAGCACTGATTGAGCTCTCACCATTGGATATCAGGCAGGAGGAGTTCAGGTAACCAACTGTTGTGTCTCTGTCAAACTTAACTCGCTGGGCTACATGTGAGGTTATCAATCAGACAATCAATATATAGATAGATATATATTAAATAGAGTATAGTTTATCAAAGGGGAATCTCATACAGAGGCTGACTACTGCAGTCTGCACTCAGTTAGCTATAACATCCATCTAAACTTTAGAAAATGTTTCTCTTACATAGACAATTTCTCAGTCAAATATACTTTTTTTTTTAATCTTACTCTGTTTTAGCTTTTTATAGTTCGATTCGTCATGCACAAAATAGTCGTTCCTCTGTTGTATCTCCAGGCTTTGCATCATTTTGTTAACTTAAACCACCCCAAACCAAACAAACACCTCTCCCTGTGGGTCAATCGTCGTCCACGTCGTCCCCCTCGGACTCCTCTCCGGTTCTCCGCTCGTACATCTTGTCCCGGTGCCGATCCTGGATCTCCTTCATCTCCTCGGCGTAGCGGCTAAACGCTCCCCCGAACTTGCTCCACGCCTTGAAGGGGATAGTTATAGAGTTCCTGTAGCTGGGCTTAACCTCGCTCACCCGTAAGAAGACGCCGTACTTGTTGGACCCGACGTCGAAGAAGAAGCGTTTGGAGTCCACCATGATCGACGTGCCCTCCGGAAGTTCGGTGTAGCCCCCGGCTCCTCCGCCACCGCCCAGCTCATCGTCTTCTCCCCCGTAGTCGTCTATCAGCTTAGCCAAAGCATCGCGGAACTCTATTAACCCTTGAGCGGGGAGGGCGATGGTTTGGCCGGATTGCATGCCGGCTCCGGGGATGCCCCCCACTCCGAATCCGGGGCCTCTGTTGACGGTCTGTCGAATCCGGAGGAACCGACCCCGTTGGTTCTCCTTAAGGTCGAGGTAGTATTTTCGGTTCTCACGCACCAGAAACTCGCTCTTCAAGGCCCGTCTAGGCCCGCTGTCATCACCGCTGGACGACTGAGCAATCTGCTCCGGGGTGCTAGGCCCGAGTTGGGCGTAGTGCTCTATAAAATCACCAAGATAGTCGCGGAACTCAGCTGCAACTGACATGGAGAGGGTCAAACGACTTTTAGAGCCCCCGGCGCCGACCTCTGCGATTTTGATGAACCGGCCTTTGGCGTTCTGTTTCACGTCAAGGTAAAAGCGTTTGTTCTGAATGTCCAGTCGTTTCGAAGCTAACTCCTGGGTCTCTGGTTCGCGCTGGTAATGCTGAAATCCACCGCTTCCTCCCCCGCCGCCGCCGCCGCTGCTGCCACCGCGCTCACTGCCGCTATCCCCATCCGCCATCTTCGCCACCAGCAGCCCGTTTCTCTGCGTATGCCGTACCCCCCAAACCCTCCCCCTTCTCTCTCCTCAGACAGCCCAGTCGAGATAGCGGAGAATACTGGACACTGCTTCCTCGGCTCTGATTGGCTACTTTGGTTGCCAATGAACAGTGTGCTGCGTTTTCATTTGTTCTTTAATCTGTCAATCACTTGGAGTCCTGCCTTCCTTATGACATTGGTTTGGATCTGCAGTATATTTACGAATCAGAACAGCTATCCCGACACTTCGTTGCTCCATGATAACCATACGTCAGCGCGCCCGTCATATTGGGACTGACATTTTCTCATTAGAAATATTCTTATAAATATTCCGAGTACAAAAAAGCCCATAAAATGTCAATATTATTATTTTTTGAGCAGTTAATAAAACACAATAATATTATATTGTTTATCTTAATAGCTGTCATCAACAAATAAAAATAAACGGCGCACAAACTATAAAAACTTAATTACAAAATTTGGTATTAAAATACCTAAACCCTTCAAACATGTGTATCTTATTTTTTTCATGAAATTCGTTATATAAAAGAGGTCCTAGTAGCTTTGAATGACACACTTTTAGTTTTGAAATGAAGAGATGGAAAGGCATTTTTGAGTTGCATATCTGCTTTTAAAAATAATAGTAGGTCAAAAGAGTACACAAAAACTCAACTGAAATAATATCACAAATTAATCCTATTTTTAATCAAGTTAAAATAAAACTTAACTAACAAACAAACAAATACTTTAGCTAGAGTTAAATGGTATTTGGTAAATATCTATTCTGAGTAACTAATAGAAATATATATAGAAATATACAACATTAATGCATAAATAAATCTGCCATCTTTTTTCCAGATCAGATTTTTTTTTGTAATATACACCATATTTAATTTACTGTGTAACATGTTATACTAACACTTTAAATGTGTGTTTATTTGCATTTTTGTTCAAAAGAATGTTGTTCTTCACTCAGTTACTATCACAATACATATTAAATGCGTATTAAATAAATATATAAACATTCAGTAACTTATCTATTGGTCATTATACTGATGGGGCAGAGATTTTCTCAAAACGATCTCATTGGAATATTAGTGCATAATGACGCTGTAAATACAGTATTTCACAGTTTATCTCAAATATATGACTGTATCATACATTTTTGGGATTAATATGACTGGAAGGACACCCCGCACAAACAGAGCCCCGCCTACTTGTTGGTTTCGTGCGCAAAGACAGAACAGGAGAGCTACTCGAGTGGGGGGATGGGTGGGTTCTCTGCACGTCGCGCGGTGATTGGTTAAACGGCAGATTCGAAGTAATAACGGACTGTCTGATAGGTTGGCCGGTCTCCCACGAGGGGTCGCGAGCAAAAGATTTGCAAAAGGGTTTATTGTTTCTTTGCTTTCGGGAGCTGAAATTGTTTCCTACCCTCAGTTCTTCAATCTAATTTCCAGACGAAAACAATGGTACGTAAACTCTGATTAAAGCCGAACGCATAGCCGAGGCGTTCAAGTGTTTTTAGAGTATAAAACATGCGGTGCCGTTTTGAAATACAGCTGGGAAATTGTGACTGGAGTGATTTGAAAGCTTCGGTAAAGGACTGTCAGCTAGCGAGTTAGCATGCTCTCTTAGCGGTTTCTTGACGAGTGTTGAGCCTTAAAGCTAGCTGACGGTTGCACTACTTGTTATTCGTGATATGCTCTATTTTTATAACTCGCACCTTGTTTCACTATGAATCTTCTTTCTACAGTTTGTAGCTTTACTAGTATAAAAAAAAGCTCCACCAGCACGCTAACTTGACATGTTTTGTGTGCTCTGTTGATGGTTAGTAAGTGGTGTAGAAGAAGTTATTTAAATGACTATCTCAACGGAAATGGAGCATGAATGGGAACTTTTCCTTTTGCTGTCGTTGAATGAAAACTTGACCGCTCCCGGTCTCCAGTAGGCGCGTCTGTTTTGATTGACGCGGGGACCTGAGCGTCAACCCGCTGACAGTTTATACGTTTATATTGGACCTTATTGGCTTCTATATATATTGATTTTCCTAAGCTTTTATTGTGTGGTTCGGTTGACGGTTTGCGGTTTAGGCTGACATATGTGACTCCCTTCCTTGGTTTGTTTAATTTAAGATTGGCGGGAAAGCTAAACTGCTTAACCGACGGTCGGTAACGTACAGCACCGAAGTTCGTTTCCGAATCGGAGCTAAAGTAAAGGGCTATTTCACATTATTTTTAAACTGGCATCTCCTACCTTAGGTTGAAAATATACAGGACGGTGAGACTTGGATTAAACTATTTTGCTCAAAAAGATTGTGTAATTTTTTTTTTAAATATTAAAATCTGATTATAAGTTTGTGCAAAAATAAAATATAACAATGCTATTTTGGTTGAGTTCGTGTATTATTACTTTTAGGGATGACCATATTGACTTGCAGTAATACATTTCAGATTTAATCATTCTGAGCATAATTGTCTTAACATAATAACTTGGGTTTAGGTAGCATAATGGTGTGTTTACAAATCACAAACTGTCTTTAATCAGCTGGGAAGTGCTGCAGAATAAATAGGTCTACATTTAATTGTTGTGAAAAGGGAAAGAGGGAATTAAAGTTTTCTAAATAAATAAAAAATGTGTTTTAATATATATTTCCTAGGTCTACAATAGTGTAGGTCAGGTTTATATAGTTTAACTGGTTTAAGGATAATCCAGATTTTGTTAAAGATGTGAAATCGCCCTTTATCTAATTCTAAGCTTATAATTAAAATATAAACCTCCATCAATTAGAGGCCTGAACAGCTTATTTATAGGAATCTCCTGATTCTTATAAAATCACCAGTATTGTTTATAATAACTGCATTTGAAAAAAATTTTTAACTTGAGTTTCATCTCATTTTATGCACACAACCAGTTTTATCTTCTACCTAATTCTGCTAGTTTATTGTTAATGGTTTGCTCACTTTATTACTTTATTTTCTATGCAGGCTGGTGGTAAGGCAGGAAAAGACAGCGGGAAAGCCAAAGCGAAGGCAGTGTCGCGCTCCCAGAGGGCTGGGCTGCAGGTAAATCTCCATTCACTTCAGTTTGGCAGTTTGTGGTGTTTGCTGCAGGTGTTAAACGAGCTTGAACTGAAAGATTTAGTTGCTTTGGTTTATTCAAACCGCTGCCTTGTATCTGTTTCCTGACAGTTCCCAGTGGGTCGTATCCACAGACACTTGAAGACTCGCACAACCAGCCATGGGCGTGTTGGAGCCACAGCAGCTGTTTACAGTGCTGCCATCCTCGAGTACCTCACTGCTGAAGTAAGTCCTTCCTTCTGTAGGCATGTTTCTGCTTTGTTTTTGTTTCAATGTTGTTGTGTTTTTTAAAACAGCTTATTATCTGATTAGGTACTAGAGTTGGCAGGAAACGCCTCCAAAGACTTGAAAGTGAAGCGTATAACTCCCCGTCACTTGCAGCTGGCAATCCGTGGTGATGAGGAGTTGGATTCTCTTATCAAAGCAACAATTGCTGGTGGAGGTAAGTAACGTATACAAGCCATATTCAACATGCATTTTTATACTAGGTTTCGTGTCTGTGCAGTCATGTCGCATGACTTTGGTCTTATTTGGGTGTGATTTGTTTATTTTTAGGTGTCATCCCCCACATCCACAAATCCCTTATTGGGAAGAAGGGCCAGCAGAAGACTGCGTAGACGCCACGTTGACCGGATATTTGGGGGCTTGGGCTTTGTTTGGACCAGGAGTTCATGTTTTGTTCTTTTCTATTATTAATATTATAGCAAACCAAGAGTGATTGTTAGACTTTGTGTTGGTATATTTCTCTCGTAAATAGATAAGTACAGAAAATCCCTTAACAGCAGTAAACCCTTTTTTTTTATGTCATTGTAGACTGTTTGACTGGAGAGTTCATGATCACTGAAATGGACAGTGAATTTGTTCGATTGGCTTGGAAATATGTGATGTTTTATACTGAAATTGTTTAAAAAAATGTCTTTTGTATAAAAAAAAACTTGTTTTGTGGTTATTCTTTTCTCAAAGTTACAATATTTCCTAACCTGTTTTTTAAAGACTGAGTTTTGGAGGTTTAATTGGGCCACAGCAGGTAAATGTGACCCTTTTCTTCCCTTTTCAATTAATGTAATATTTTTTTAACTGCACAGAGATACTGGTTTTGAAAGTTTTTTTTTGCATCAAAATATTAAACACGTACTGTACCAGTCTATACAGTGTTTTTTTTTTCTTTTTTTCTCTCTGTTTGTAAATGTTTACAGTGTTCTAAAGCTTGTTAAACTTGAAAATACGTATTGACAGATGTGATCACGAAACACTGACCCAACAGTGTTTTCTTTTTTTTTTCTTTCTCACTCTGGAACAAAAAGGTTTTGTTTTTTCTTTACTGCTAATGTCTGACGGTGAAGCTGACAGCTGTGATATTGGTGAGAATTTTAACCAAGATTAACTGCGTTTTTTTATGTATTGGCAGACCGAACTGTCCTCATATGTCCATTTAATTTTTTATTTTTAACAAGTTGAAGCGTTTTCTAATAGTTGCGTGTTCAGGACAATGCATATTTTATCTTTTAATAAATATCCTTGACATTTACACTGCCTTGTTTGAAACCTGTACCTTGATGGTTTAACTATTTTTCAGCAGGTGGTCAAAGCTAAAGCACGGTTCACCAACACAATATGTAAGCTCAACTGTTTGCACATTTCCTTTACATCCTATGGATATGTAATCCACTAAAAGTAGAAAGAAATAAGACAATTTTCTGGTGCTTGGCTGAAGCCTTTCCAGTAGAATTACCACTTAACACCAGCAGGGGGAGCTGCAAGTTCATTTAAGTAATATAAAATGCCAAATATTCCTTTTGCAAAGCACCTAATTCTCTGCATTTCAGAATGACTTCAAGGTGGATGGATTGTTGTAATGAGATGCAATGAAAATATGTAGGTTTTAAAAGCTCAGTGGTGTAAAAGAAATGCACAGGGTGTAAAAGTATCAGTATATGGCATGCACAGTATAGTATACATTGGAATAAATTACAACCACTTCATATTTTAAGGTTATACACCTCAGAATATGACAATCTGGTCTTTCATTTGAAAAATTATTTAAATCTCAGCTTAAATGAAGCAAAAATAAGCAGTGTGAAAGCTGCCTGTTTATATTAAGGAACACATTTTTTGTTGCTGTTGGGATTTTAAAACAGAATGATGGCTTATCAAGTTCACTTGGTTCCTCACCATCAGGAAGAGAGCCTCCCTCTGTTATCAGTTAAATGTTATTCATTATTTTTTATGAAAAAGACAAGGGGTTTCTGACTGAGTGCTTTAACTATACACACCGATCTGCAAAACAAAGGAGTAATAGACAATGGATTTGAAACTTAAGGACTTAAGAAAAGCTTCACATTGACTGCAGTTGTTCCTGCAGACTTTCTATTGAAGTTGTGGCTTCACCACCTTAATAAAGGCAGTTCCCCTTTTGTTTTCCCTTCCTCTGTCACCTGCTGGTTCTCTGCTGGTGGAGCTGCTTGTGTTTCCTTGAAGGACCAAAGTTGCAGCAATAAAGAAAGTCATGTTACATTTAGCATTCTATAAGCTTTAATTTCAGTCACTTAAAACAAGGAACCCTGCATTAAAAGCCTGTCTGGCTTTGTTAACAGAAAGAATGCAATAATGATTATAACATGATACATCTGCTGAAACCAGCGATATGGCTCAGACAAAAGCAGATTTCAGAGTATCTGCAATACACTCCAGTAAAACAGCTCAGGCCCTGAGGGCGATTAGTTTAACTCTTAAAATAGCTTTAAGAGGCACAGTGTACAATAAAAGATTTAACTCTAACAGGCTTCTTAGTAAATTCCCATTTGTAGTCCCTGTCATACAAGGACAAGTAAAATAAATAGGATCTTTGTACAGAAACTATGGTAGAACTTATTTTTTTAAGATTATGTTTATAATATACCAACCAAATCCAAATGTCACAACACATCAGTTTAATGTTAATATAATGTATAATCATCTATTTAGGTAAACAAACATTTTTGACAGATTAAATGGTTGAATTTTTCCCTTAAGTCTGTCTCTCTTCTGTTTGCATAATAAAGTAGTAATTTGATCAAAATCAGAGCAGGCATGAGGATGTAGATGTTTCATTTCCAAAAGTGACTTTTGTTGTGCAAGAGGAGCATTTTGAAAAGGTTTAGCAGATAGATTTAATTTCTTAGGTGCATTTATTTTTAGTGACTTTGTTATTCATTAGACTACAATTATTGCAATTGATCAACTTATTGACTTGTCTCAATGTTAATGAACAGCATAGTCTAGTTACCAAAAGCAATGGCAATATTTATTGCATAATACTTCTAAATTGTCAGAACAGTGTGAAATGGTCTGCAGACTTTTAGACCTTTTAGATCCATGTAAACAGGCTCTGCTATGAACTCTGATGTGTTAGCATTGCTGAGTGTTCATCTGAGCAAGGCGGGTGAATGTTGCACTCTGGGTTACTTGTTCACGTAAAATATTTTTTTTTGGTCCATTTTGGCAAAAAGAAAAAAATAATAATTCTAGATTTCTTCTGGTGTTTTTTTGTTTTTAACCTTTATTTTACCAGGAAGTCCCTTGAGATAAAATCTCTTTTTCGAGGGAGACCTGGCCAAGAGGCAGCAGTACAATAAGACATTGTGTAGAGAAGCTGACATTGTCTCTGGGATCAGTTGAATGTTAGTGGACCTGAACTGTGTGCATTGATATACATTCATGAATCATTTCCTGAAACATTTTACTTACATACTCGTAAGACTAAATTGCATGCATACTGTTCCAAACCACAACCACCCATTATTAATAGAAAAAACAAAACTTTTCCTGTTATTTTAATTTGCAGCATAATGTGATCCATAAGGATGGACGCAGGTCAAAAATAAAGAGACAAACCATCCCTTTTTGATCTGTTCCTCAATCAGTATTATAGTTACTGATTATTTCCCTGTTTGTGTGCCAAACCTCCCAGGGATGCTCCTGCTTTACATTTTTTCAGAATAAACAATTGAAACATTCATCTTTTCCAGTTCGAGTCTGAAAAGGCTCCCCATCCTGCTGTGAAGTGAGGCAGAAAACAGCGGGAGGAAAAACAGGTAATGCTGTAGGAAAATGTTAGGAAAGCAAACATTTCAGATAATAAAAGAAGAACTTTAGGGATTTAAAAAATAACAACACTAACAAAAGAAAAAGACATTCCTAGAACATATTTCAAAGGCATTCCATGGGTTTTTAGACATGTCTGCACTTCTTTAAAAGCAATTTCTAATTTCTTTTTTTTTTTCATATGTTTGATTTGTTTCTGAAAATTCAGCATAATTCTCAATCATTTCAGACATTATTTTCAGTCTGGTTTCTTTCTTGTCGGAGGAATTCTAGTTTAGGTTGTTTGGTTAGTAGCAGCAATAGAAACAACGTTTTTCTTTTGCTGTAAAGAATAAATATTTGGGTTTTTTCAGGCCAACAACTGCATAAATACACAATCCATTTGGGTTTTTTGGTAACAAATAAATTTATCTTTTAAAGTTTTTCTTTCTATACCTTCAACCCAGGACTATCAGCTTGAACTGTAGTCATTTTTTAAAATCTTTGTTTGTTTGTTTTTTTTTATAAATAAAAGCCCCAAATAAATGTAAAACTAAGAATGACCAATTAATGCATCTAATTAGAGAAACTAATCAAATAAAAGTGCAACATAGCTGGTAGACCAATCTGTAGAAATAAATAAATGATTTAAATCTACATGGATGGATTGAAGATCTGCTGTTTGGCAATAATCAGGTCTTTGTGGAACTGGGAATGTGTATTCTTCTGATACATTTTTCTGTTTCCCTCCATATTAGTTGTATATAATATCTGTTTATACAGATATTTTTCAACACCACCGTTCATTTCCATAATATCATCCACTTTTTTTCTCTCTTAAGTGACTTCTCCTACATTTCCCTTCCCTAACTTATCTAAACTCCCTTCCAACATCAAACTGGGAAGTCGAGTTGTTTTTACCTATGTATTTCTGAGGATTCAGGACTCAAATTATTAAAGTAAAATCAATTTAACTTTTTACATCATTTTAGTGGTACAGTTTAAAATAGATTATGGTTGAAATTAAGTATTATTTCCTTCCCTTTTCTCCACATTCTTTATGTGGCTGTAAGTTTACTTTGTGTCAAACACTGAAATAATTGAGTTAAAAAAAATCTGCATCTGTTTTTGAGAAAACTGAAGGGTCAAGACATCTCCAAAGTAGCAGCATTGTAAAGGAGTGCAGGTAAAGAATCGTAGACAGAGGTTAGAGCAGCACACAGGTCAGGATGTCAGCACAGGAGAACTGGACCATGAACCAGTAGAAGAAGGAGGTGTTTCTCTCCATTAATCCGGAAAGACCTGGTATGTGGATGAATCATGAGCAGGAAGTCCTGGACCATCCACCCTGTCATGGATACAATATCTGTTGATCTTTCTGTGGCGTTTTTCAGCAGGAAAACACACCGTCTTCTCGACATGTTTATTTCGAGGTGTTTACTTAATCTCCAGATTTCATGGATATTAATATAATTGTAGTTTTTAAAGGTTCAACCATACATCCACTGCAATCAGCTTAAAGGATCTGCTGCTATTGCTGCCAGAAACCCAATTGAATCACACCAGAAGGAGACCAACACACTATTAAGGTGTTGGTCGTGATAATTTGCCTGACAAGTGCCTGCTTTTGTGAATTATTACCAACGCTGCCTTTATGAACTAACTTATGTGATATAAGGGTTTTAAAATAGCTGTTTTTTAAAAAAGCAGAAGGAAAGTGTGTTGCTGAATGCTTATCTATAAAAACATTAGACTCTGGTTCATTTTTGTGTTTGTAAAGAAAGCAACAACAAAAAAAACACCTACAGATGTGGAATTTTGTCGATTAATTAATTTCCAATCCTCTGTGCTTCTCTAGTTATTTCCTTTGCATTTATTTTGCCTGAGGAGTCATAAAAGCTGTCTGTCACCAGTTGCAAATGATGTGCAGAGATGAGCGATGAGTCGTAGGGGAAACGATCGCTCTGAGAATGTCAGAAACAATGGAGAAAAGCTTGTTCCTTACCAACCAAGTTCTGTTTACTCTTTTCTGACTCAGAAGTCTAATGGCTCTGAGGCCCTGATGATTAGATCGGTGGTAACTCACAGCCGACTGACAGGGGAGAAATCATGGCAGCACCAACAAATCTGACCTTTGCAGAAACTTCTCCGACATCCAGAGACCTCTGATCTGAATCACTGATCTGATGTGTGCTATCCATTTATCCATCACCCACGCAGGATTTAGCTCATGGGACGCCTCATTTTTCTAAAGCAGAGTCAGATCGCTGCTGCTTTATTATTTTGCAGAGAAGACAGCCTCAATTTGTTGCATTTACACTGAAAGAAAGATTTGAATTCAGGAGCTCGTTATTTGACAAAGATGAGTAAAGCCCAGGAGACCAGAAGCTGGCTTTATTCTCATGTACTGGTGATAATAACATGTTTAGAAATGTTTGTAGAAAGTGCAATAATCAAACCATTTAGCAACAAAATTTTAAAGGAGAAAACAGGTCATATTAAGAATTCAAACTTCTAAAAGTACTTTAAATATGAAATTATTACATACGGTTCAATAAACGATAAGTGTTTTTTTTTTATCAAGAGTAATTTTAATTTGAATGTGCTTTACTGGAGGCATCCATGTTTGTCAAAGAACACTACTGCCAACTACTGGTTTGAGACCTCACAGTGCGATATCGGCTGTTGAGCAAGTCCCAATGATGTATAGCCCAAACGTTGGCTACATATTAAGTGTTTTTTCTCTGGCCAGAAGTTCGATGGCAAATCCTCTGTCTTCAAGTTGGAAATCCAACGACGAACCCATGGAGGATAATGAATCGGAAAGGTGAAATAACACATTTTTTTTTCATGTTTACCCGATGTATTACAACATCCAACTGCCATGCACGTGGGCAGTGTCACTTTAACTATAGATCTTGCAAAATTCAATGGTGCAGTCCTTTCAAAATCTTAAATAATTGTTGTTGATTGAAGGTGTGTAGAATAGTTCCCATTGATTTTTCTTGTAAAGAGAGAATGGCACTCAGCTTACCACACCGTGATGTCACTGCCGGAAGATGTCTGCTAGGGTTTCTGTTTGTGGGAGATGTTTTTGTGTTTTCTTTTAGTGTCTCCATCCATCCACTTGATGGTGCCCTTTTTTCCCTGTTGGCCTGGAGGGCCTTTTCTTACTTGTTACCACCCACACCTGTGGCTTGTTTGATCATTACCAGAGGAGTATTTGAGCAGCGGACTGAGTGTGGCAGAGTGTTTGCCAGTATTGGGTACTCTAGCCTCTCTGAGATTAGCTGAGTCTAAACTTTGAGTTTTTGTCTCTGTGAGTCCTAAGATCTAACCCTTTGTCTCCTTTGTGGTCTCCGGCAGGATTATTTCCTGATCAACTGGATAAGCCTGGTCCTTCAAGCCTTGGAAGGAACTATGCGTCTCTGTGAGACTAAGGAAAACATCCACCACTTCAGTTTGTAGTCCACTTCATGAAAACTCGTTGACAGTCCGCTCCTCTGGACCTCTACAAGTCTGCCTGTCCGCCCTCCAGCAAGTTATCTCCTCATCTGATTCATCCCCACGAACATGAACCAAGGAGCTACCACAAGTCATCTACCGCGAGTCCTTCCTGGCTAAGTTTTCAGTATAAATCTGTAAATCCCACGGACCTTGAACTCATCACTCTGATCTCCCTCTTCCGGCTCCGGTTCACCTGACCGCTGGATATTCCCTGAGCCTAGAATCCTTGGTTTATGTCCCTCTCAGTGTCCTTATCTCAATAAACTGTTTAACTTTTCCCCTGCCTCTGAGTTGTATCTGCATGTGGGCAAAATATTTGAAACCGATCATGACAATGTCGGGACTGCAGTGTTACTATGTGGGCAAAAATGGCCGGTCCCAGAGTCAATGATCGCAATGAAAATTATTGTTTTTATTTTTTTACTGATTGACGCTAAAATCATTTAATCACCGCAAACGTATTAGTTTTAGGTATAGATAAAGATCCATTGATCATTCCATGCTGACCTGACTTTTCCTTTAATAATGGTGCAAAAAATGACAAATATTTGTTTTGGAAATAGAATTGGATTCTTTTTTAATTTCACTCCAAAATGTGCAGAAAAATGTGTTGATTCATTGGTGTAACTGTTTGGGGTTAGAGTTTCCACCTCCCTGTTCTTTGTCTCCTTAATGAACTCATCAAACTTCCTCCAACTCCGTCTCTCTGAGCCTTCCTCCTTGTGATTTTGATCCCCCTGATGTCTCAGTGTTTTCTGGTTCATTTTGACTAGTTTTCATGTTTTGATTTTGGGATTTTTGGACTCTTGGTTTCATGTTAGTTTGGACTTTGTTTTCTTTTTGGATTATTGGAGTCCTGGTTTCCTGTTTATTTGGACCCTGTTTTCATTTTTGGATTACCTGCCTCTATTTTCAGTATTCTCATTATTAAATCCTCAAGAAATTCACATCTGCCTCCCTGCCTCTGCTTTTGGGTCAACAAACCATAACCGTGACACTTTACTTCAGTATTTTTTGGGGGCGTTACTTATAATTTCCACTCCACTGCATTTCAAGTCAAATATTGTACTTTCTACTCCACTCCATTTCTGTGAAGCTGCTAGTTACATGTTCCTTTTGTTTCAGCTAAGCTTCGCAATCCACTGTTGATGTTTTTTGTTTTTTCTTGAAATGCAATTTCAACATGCAAGATAGCAGCCCTTCAGACTGAATTTGGACACCACCGTTTTAGAGATTTGGATGACATTCAACAAATATGAGAAACTCAGGGCAGATATTATTAGTTCATATATTTTATGCAGTGTTAGTTGTTGCCATGTGACCAAGCTGTTCAGTAGGATGTGTTTGAGTTTCTTTGTGGTTATAGATTTAACCTTATGCCTCTATTCGATAATGAAAGCGTGAGGACAATCAAGTCACTTCTGTTTTCTTTGTGGATATTTAAAAAAAAGAAATAATAATCAGCATAGCTTTCCTTATTTTCTGTCCCCTTTTTAAGCTGAAGCTCTTTCCAAGAGATTTAGAATTTGTAGCATCAATATATCAGCTGGTTTCTGAAAATTACTTTAAAATTACAGAAATATACTGATATTAGAACATTTCATTTATATATTTCAATACTTAAGTACATTGAAATGCATGTACTTTGGAATATTTAAGTATTTTCAAAAGTGAGTACTTCAATACTTTAACTTGTTTGACCGAGTAACTTTTCATGTAGTTGAGTAAGATTTGACTATGAGTACCAGTACTTTCACTCAAGTACTACTGATCTACCACTGATCATTTGATATTGTCCTTTTTAACTAGATATTCTTTTAATTTAAGCAGCAATAAATATGACCACAGTCCTGATAACACATTCTATGACTTTAACCCCAATACATTCTTTACAAGACTCTTATTAATAGAAACATGAAGACATGCAATACTTCTGTGATCCTATGTAAAATGGCTTCTGTTTCTATATCTGCTATTTGAAGGCTGTCAGCAGGGTAAGCATCTGAGACACTTCTCACCCACAAATTTACAAAGTTTTAACCTCTTAAACTCTTTATCAGTTCGGATTTGCACAATTAACCTGGAAAGTAAACAGATCATTATGAGGAATCAAGTCTTTTATGTTTTTTTTAAAAAACCTTTTATGAAATTTTGATTTCCTTTTGAGCTGAGTATGCATATACAGTATAATGTCCAAAGCATCTTTAAAGGAGGACCCCCCACCCCATTATTTCCATCCTTGGAAGCAAACATGGAGGTGTAAGCATGTAGTGCAGCTGTGACGAAACCGTCCATGAAATGGGCTGGTGGTTCATTTGATTGTCAGCAGGGGTGTTTATGTGCGCCTGAAATTTTGTTTCAGGTGTTTGCCCTAATGGGAAGGGGTTTTAGTAGTGGGAACAGTTTAGCATCAGCATTTAACATCTAGAAATGTTTTCGACTGAAGCAGCTGGATTGATTCTGTTGTCACAGAGCAGCTTTTGTATGTTCATTTGTTTAACTTTGTGTATAAACAAGCTACCAGTCAGCAAGCTCTACTTGGAGGTGCTCTGGAATCCTGCTTGTACTTCCAATCACAATGTTACAATGTTTTTTTTTTTGCTTCTTTGGATCAGAGCAAATTTAAACATCATTTAGACGACAGCGACACATTTCTGTTGACACTTCTACATAAAGTTTTATTCACGAGCTCTTTGCAAACAACACGTTACAATAGAGATAATTTTTCTGCCACACCACTAGTAGGAAGTATCTTCTTTTAAACTCAGCAACATATACAGATAAGGAACAACTTCTCCCTAAAAAGACACAACCATTAAGTTTCCCTATTAAAGATGATTCTGTTTTTCTTCTGTACCTGACTTGGAGACACGGATATTTTCAAATTGTTTCGACCTGGAACCCATTTTCAAATCGTACCAATTTACATTGCTGTTAAGGTTTATGAACAAAACAAAAACTGTAGAGAAAGACAATGTTTTGCTCCTCCTTTCTAACAATCATCTCTGACTCTGGAGTTTAAGTTTTTACTATTTTCCATCTTCCCTTATGCTTATGACCTGATATCAGATGTATCCTAGCAGGGCAAAAAAATAAAGCGAAAATGTATTTTAATGAAAAAAACAACAACATTTGAACTCAACTAAAACTTTAAAGAAGAAAAACTGAAATGATATATTTTCAAATAAAATATTTTTTTGTCTGCAGTAATAACTGATGGCAGCATCAGTTTTTTTCTCTCTTCTGATGCATAAAACATCATTGAAAAAGGACTGGCAAGACTTATCTGTGTCTAACTAAAGTGTCCTCATGCTGCAGTTGAATATGGCAGACAGAAATCAAACTGGTTAACCCAGACCCTCAACGTAAGACTAAACCTGAGCAGGTGTCGAGGTGGTTGACAGTTTCCTTTTGTACGTCTGCTTCTGTCCCCTTGACCCCCAGTCGGCATCAGCAGATGGCCGCTCACACTGAGCCTGGTTCTACTGGAGGTTTTTCCCTGTTAAAAGGGAGTTTTTCCTCTCCACTGTCGCAACAAGCATGCTTGGTGTGAGGGACTACAGAGGACTCAATGAGTCGACGCAATCAACTGGTTTTCCTTAGATAGAAAACTTTGAATCAGTTTGACTCTAGCATCTGGTTGAACTTTAAAGTGCCTTGAGATGACAAGTGTTGTGAATTGGTGCTGTGTAATTAAACTGAATTTATTTGAATTTAATCGTGTTGCACTCTATGTCACAACATTGGATATGAACTGATCTACATGATCTATTTATGATGATGAAACTGAACATGAACTCCTGAGGATGTGCGTTCTTCTAAGTTCAGCCTGAATTTAAAAGTTATGCATAGCCTGATAATCACTCTTGGGTGAAGTTGGGAAATATTTTTTTTGAAATTCATTAACTTGAAGCAGTAAAATAAAGCTAGCTATTATTGAAAGTGACTTCAGATGTATTGTCCTAACAAGAGAAGCCCTGTGAGGGAGCAGATAAAAGATAAAGCTGCTTCACATCTTCAAAGAGCAGGAAGGATCTGTTTACCCCTCCATCCTTTTGTCCTCCCTTTGTCTCTGACTTTCTTCAGCTGGGAGCATTGGAAGGGAGGCAGCTAGGGGTCAGCCTTCAGCTCTGATTCAGCTCTGGTCTCCTCATGGGGTTATTACCTGCAGAATCCTCTCTGCTTGACACTGCAGCACCTCCCCACTTTTTATGACATCCCTGGTAAAGTTGATCAAAAATAGAAGAATAAACGATGGATGGATGGATGGATGGATGGATGGATGGATGGATGGATGGATGGGTTATTTCTTTTTATAAATGGCTTTAGAATCGGTCCAGGGTGTGGAAATCAGATTAAAAATATTTTTGTCTAACTGTAAACTTGTGGAATGTTCAATTTTACTTTATTTTATACTTTGTTCAACAAAAAATGTGTTAAAGTGAATAACTACAGTCAAGTAGGTGCTGAAAACAACATATCCTTCCTTTAATCATGTGTGTTAAAACATCATTATGTAATTTTTGAACAGCCCTCTGACCAAGCCAGCAGCTGCTGTTTAGTTCAGTGTTGTGGTGAAAACCGACTTACCTCCCTAACAGTGATAACTCAATGATGAAATGTAACTCGCTTTGATCCGGGATGTAAAACCAGACTCTGACAGGGAACGTCTTCATCTTGTAGAGTGAGTTGTTCCCAGGGAGGCCTGTCGTTGGCTCTTTAAGCCTTTATCTTTATGTTTGATGTGTTTAAACCCTTTAAATCTGTGTGCTCAACCAGGAGACTGTAAGGAAGTCCGAATGGATTTATTAAGACATTTCAAGAAAAAGAAACTACAGAATCTAACACCATATTGGTCTTCACATGTAAAGTAACTGAGAATGTACCATATTAAAGAAAAGGTAAAAAAACATAAATAGAGTGAAGTGCAAAAGTATTTTTCCCCCTTTGGTCACATTTTGTCACGTTAGGACCACAAACTTTAGGTGTTACATTGGGATTTTATGTGATGGACTCAACATAAGGTAGCATATAATTCTAAAGTGGAACGGGATGCAGGACTATTTGCTTTTTTTATAGTCAAAAAACACAAAAACCCCCAGAAATGTGTGGTTTGCAACACTGCTGGATGTTAGTTTTTGTTGCCTTTACAGCTGTAGAACTATTGGTTTTACATCTACAGACTGATGTTTGTTGATCTTTTAAGACTGTGTGGCTTTGTTTATGATCACGGTCCTGCTGGAAGGTGGACCTATCATCCCTATATCTTTACTTCAACTCCAACTAGCGTCCCTGTAGTATTCCTGTAGATTGGTTGCACTATTTTTTGTTGAGGTGTATTTCAATAAATGGCTTTCAATTGAAATCTATTCCAAGTTTTGTAAAATTTTTGAAAATATATATAAAACAAAAGTGTTTATTTTTTTTTTACGTCCAATAAAATGCATGTAAGATTATGGTTTGAAGTGACAAAATGTGAAAAAAGTTGAAAAGTTAAGAATATATTTAGAAAGACAGCATTAATTTTTTCTAAGCTAAACTAAATCTAACAGAAAAAAGGAAAGCAAACCCGATTACAAAGATAAACCTTTTTTACAGAAGTTTAGAAATCACAGCGAGAGCTTTTTCTTCTGAGAATATTTACACTGATTGACTTTTAATGCAATTTGGTCATAGTGCAATCAAACGTTGCAACCCTCTGCTTACCTCTTGTCCATTTTCTTTAACATCACAAAAAAAAACAAGTCGCATGAAACATTTTAATGGCACAGTTGAAGCTTCGTCGTTTCTGAGGAGGCACCGGCTTGGTTCGAGTTTTTTCGGCCAAATTTTCAGTTTCACTTCCACATGTGTCCAACTAATTTGGCCACTTTTATACCTGAGAAGGTATTTAGATATAAGAAAAAAATTATCTTGCGTCAGTAATCTACCATCAGAAACACAAAGTTTCCCTTTCCTTCTGTCCCTGATTGTTTTTTTGTGTCCTTCAGGAGTTTCTGGATCAGCACCAGGAAAACGACCGTCCCACCATCTCAAAAAAACGTTTGTTGGGCTTCCTGAAGTACTGACAGAGCTTCTTCAAGGCCTGCGTGCTCAGTGGAGCATGTGGTCTACCTTTAGACTCATCCAGGCACTTATCATGTCCAGCGGACAGAAGGCAGTAAAAGCCTTTGGTGGTATTGAAGTAAAAGTTGTTTGGGTTTATTCTGGGTGGCAGGTCAAGAAACCTTTCCGCCTTCCTCAGCTCTGGGAATGGATCCCTGATAAGCGCATCACCATCCACCACATGAATCTGCTCCCTGGGGAAGACCTCCAGCCAGCGGGTGAGATGCAGATGGTACAGGCTCCTCTGCAGTGCCTTGTAGCCCTGGTTAATGTGGCCCTTGTGGAGCAGGAGCTCCTCCAGCGGTTGGTAGGGCTTGTGCTGTGTCAGGCGGTTGTGAAGTACCTGGGTGTAGTCAGACACCAGCCTCTCTGCCGGATCCCTGACAATAAGCAACAACCGGATGGCAGGGTTCATGTCCCAC
Source organism: Cyprinodon diabolis (assembly GCA_030533445.1). Classification (NCBI taxonomy): domain Eukaryota; kingdom Metazoa; phylum Chordata; class Actinopteri; order Cyprinodontiformes; family Cyprinodontidae; genus Cyprinodon; species Cyprinodon diabolis. The sequence continues at coordinate 16,377,856 of CM060073.1, forward strand.
ACCCGAGCTGGAACCTGAGGAGCTGCAAAGTATCCAGGCGTTTTCTCCACCGTAAGCTGGCCTGGGAGGGTGAAGGGCATCTGGGCTCGGTACCAAGCCAGACCGCGGCGATAATGCTCCTCCACGTTGAAGAAATGCACCTGTGAAAGATTTTAAAAAGAAGATGAGCAACAACAGAAGAGCTCTTTTGATTCTGAGAAACTTTTTAAATATTCTGGATCATTTGTCAAGGAGCACAAAAGCCTGTAGTTCTTCAGACTTAAATTCTGCATCTCATTTAAAACAGGCAGCTCTGAAGAATATTGAAATCAGCTGAATTGCATCCAGTTTAAAGTGTAGCGTTTTATTAGGAGCAATTTCTGCATGAACAATGACGGACAGAGTAGTGGAGAAATGGATGGTTGCCCAGAGAGACTGATAAACTGTGTTTCAAAAGGACTTTTTGCAAATAGAATTAGAGGTTGAATAGAATTTAATAAATCAAATATAGTAAATTTAATCAAATAAAGTTAAAGATTCTAGTTTGAAGGTGGTGTATTCAGAACACCATTATAATTTTGAAGTCCAGCCAGTCTAAATATATTTAGCCTTTTGAACCGGTCTGGACTGTTTCATAAACACAGAAAGCTCCTTCAAATTTTCTCATTTTAAAATGAAGAATATATGGTATAAACCACAGGAGGGCGCCCATCTAGGCTGAAATAAAAAAAAAGCATCTTAGCATTTATTGGCAAATCACAGATTTCTTTTTTTATTATTATTATTAACTGCTTCCCTGGGTGGAGAGACACTGCACGAAATCCAAGTTCTTTTATATATGTTTAGCGGTATAACTTTATGTGATTTAATCATCACTGTTGAGAAAGTTAGAGCTTTGGTTTGATCCACATAACAGACCTTAGTCATACCTGCGGGTCTACCAGGGATGCAATGGTACAGGTAGCCCCAGGTACAATACCTACCTCCCTTTTCCACCCACCGTTTTGGTTCAGGGTTTGTGTAAAACAAGACCACAGTTTTTACCCCCAATTGTTTATTCATAACTTGCAAGAACTTCACAGCAAGAGCTAAAGAATACCCATAAAAAGACACTTTTTGAACAATACATTATACCTCTTCTTGTTTTTCCTCAGCTACTATTGTGAACTTTTAAATGAAAATATATAAAATGTAAACCAAAACACTTAAAAATGTTAAACTGGATCTCAATATACAGTAAGTGGTGCATGAGGCAATTGGAAGGAAAGATGCTCTTTACGTTTAACAACTAAAAATAAGCTTGTCCTTTAAATAAAAAAGGTTGAACAAAATTATATAGTAAAAAAAAGAATTACTATGGAATTATTTTGACTTTGGCGTTGAGTAGAATGACCTACAGGTAACAATCAATAGATTGTTCAACATCTGTCAACTTTGGCAATTATTTACAGAAAACAGGAGCAATGTGTTAAAGCATATCCAGGGAGTGAGTGTGTTTCAGAGTGGAGGAGGAGAGAGCGAACAAGGTGTTGACGTGGGGCAGTAAGCCAGAAAAAGGGAGAGCAACAGCCGCTGAAGCCATTGCAAGGCTAGAGTCTACACACTTCAGCTCTATCCAAATACCACTGTTTTGCTCTGGACACTTAAACCATGGCAGAAGTGGTCCCTGTAATAAGCGCTGTCGAAATAATGCTGGCAGTTGGGAATGAGATAGGACCATGAAGCAGGAAGCTTCCTATGGTCAATGCATTTAGCATAGGGACCACCTGATGTCTAGCCATTGCAAGGTGCTGTGCTTTTTCTCACAATCCTATCTATCTCAGACCTTGTAGGGGCAGTCCACCTCATGGAGTCTAAAACAAAATAAATTTGTGTGTATTGTGTTGACATGCAAATGTGCACACTTCCATATGTTGTGGGTTCTATAACCGAGAGCTTCATCTGTTGGCTACATTTTGGTTATTTTTGTGTTTTTTTCTGGATGACCGTAATCCCTATTTGTTATTTATATGCGATCCATCTGGTAATGACATCTGTAGGCCTGAAAGCCTGATTCAACACATCAGTGTAGAGTTCCTTTCTTACCTGGGATAGTTTTCCTACTGTTGGCCACGCGAAAGGTGAAGAGATAGAATCTAGGAGCTATCATTTGAGGTGTTCAGATCGAGTCTTTGCTTCTTTTTTTTTTCCGCATCATTTTTCAAAGTTATAAGAGGCATAATAGAATTCCTACTTTCGTTTGTTCCACATCAAAACATTGCACATGTGCCGTACCAAAAAGGTTTAATCAAAAATGTTACATACACAAATATACAAACTGTCATTTCCCATAAGTAGTAATGTCCATGACCCCTTTTATCGTACCTTTAATAGAAAATTTGCCTGTCAGATTTTGACTTCTTCAAACCATTGCCTTTTTAGATGTTAAAACAGAGGCTTTCAAACCTTTACCCAAAGTTTTAACTGATTGAAAGACATTTCCATGGCTTCTTTGAGTTCAGCTTCTGGAGCTTATAAACATGCTTCAAGAAGACTTAAGAATGAACCAAGATTTTATATAAACCCAGGAACACACCACTGATTATGTCAGTTTTGCCTTCATGTGACATTACTGCTGTTTTACCTCAGCTTTTGCCACCTCCACATCTGGGTGCAAGTTGAGCATCTCCAGCAGGGCTCTGGTGCCTCCTTTACGCACACCAATGATAATAGCTCCCGGCAGCCGCTGCTGGGTAGCATTGTAAGAGGATGATGAGGATGTGGAGAGGGAGGGAGAAGATGGAGAAGAGTGAAGAGGCGAAATGGATCCCCTGGTGCGCAGATCCCTTAAGCAAACAGAGAGTTGAGTCTGCAGCAGGAGAAGCACTAACAACGCCAGCAGCACTGTCCACAGCATGGTGCCCAACACACAAACACACCCCAACAAACACGTAGAAACAGGTGGAGTGCTTGTTAGGAGCACACTCTCATTGAGCTCCCACGCAGTGCTTGTTATCAGTCAGCAGGGGGCCTCAGGGGGACGCTCTGAAATTTCACAACCTGAAAAAGAAGAAAAACACAAAGGTTAATACCTGCTTTCCCTACCTGACTCTTTACCAATACCTATGCAAAGAAAGGATAAATGTTAAAGTTCTTTGGTTTTTATGGCAACAAATTAAGTAAAACTGGTAAATGTACAAAAAAAATAACCTAAAATAATATATTTATAATGATAAATGTAGTATTAGGGGGGTTTATGATAGTTAGAGCCCTGCAACAACAAATATTCTGCAAAACAAGAGAGAGCATTTGATTTTTCTATTGTTAATACTGAAGCATGCAAAATATACAGAGGGATTTTTTAAAGGAACAAAGCTGCAACAATGCAACAATGCAGGTAAGATAAGTACAAGAAACATCACTTCCTCTTTTTTATTATATCCGATGTGTAATCATATAGCAGCACTTTATCCCCCGGGAGGAAGCATATGTTTGACCAGAGAACTCAAGCTCGAGATGATGTTGCCTTTTTTTTTCTTTGATCAGTGAAATATCTCCCCCATTAAGGTTATAAGTGTGCAGACACGGTATAATTTCCCTTCATCTCACATTTTGTAGCTCTGTAAACATGTGGTCATTCAGCTGTTTTATAACCTCATAAGTTTGCTTTAATGGGCCGTTTCATGAAAGGCCTGGGCCTGGGCTCAGAGTGTGGAGCTGGGATATGATAATGGCCAAAAAGCGTTAAAATATTAATCCAGATCGAAAAAATATACAGAGAAGATGCCCTGAAAGCAAAGAGCCATTACGATGATCATCGGTCTACCTGTCAGTCAACTCTGAACCACTTTTATCAGGATGCAGCTGAAAAACAATGTGAAAAAAACATCAGTGTCTGATCGGGAGGTTTCCTTTGTAGGTGTAACAAAGCATTTGCAGCAAATGCATGAATAAATGGCACATTTTTCCCCCCCACACAATCCTTTTCTTACTGCTGTGTAGCTAAAATAATCTTGTGTGATGCAAACAGAAACAAACTTGTGATCGGCTTCATCAAAGTAGCATCTTTTTTCCCACGTTTAAAGAAAGGACTGATCGACTGCTCAATCGCAGCATTCTGTGAGAAGAGCTGCTGGTTGTTGCTCATAAAGCTTTAACTGGAGTAATATTGATCACTATGTGCACTACTGTAATGCTTAGGATTTACACACAAAGAAAAATTCCTGAGAAAAACGATTTCAGCGTCCATAAACTCATATGGCAGATTCTTACCTCATTAAAAATCAGTTTAGAGACTTCACTACACTTTATCCAGTTAGGGTCACTGCGTATTGTTGTTGTTGTGTTTTTCAGAAGAAGCCTAAAAAAAAGCCATCAAAGAGAAGAAAATATCACAAGGAACCACTAAAAAGCACTAGAAACACGAGACTCAGAATGAAGGATTTCATTTATAAGAAGCAGAGGGTATAAGTGGTGGCATCACGAGGGCTTTGTATGAGATCACGAGTTGTGTTAGCATGATCACATATTAGTTCCAACATCATGCCACTGTGATATTTCAATTAAATTCAGTGTATTTATATAGCACCAATTCACAACACTTGTCATCTCAATTTTAAAATTCAACCAGATCATACAGGAAAATTGACTCAAAGTTCTATCTAAGGAAAACCAGTTGATTGCATCGACACATTGACTCGCAGGCAATCCTTCATACCAAGCATGCTATGGTATCTCTGTTCCCAACATGCAAAACAAGTGCAAGATAAGGTAATGGGTGCAATGCAAACAAAAATACAATTTAAAAACTAAACCCCAAGTTGACCCTCTTTTTGCTGCAAACCATATATTTTTAGCCTGATAAACCAGACTAAATGGGAGATTAAATGTGTAATTTAGTCTGGCCCCGATGAATGAGACATCGGAAGATTGTTGATGAGAACAACCCGTTGCCTTTCAAACTGCTGTCTGTGCCTATTTGCCAACGCTCTGACCAATGAGCGCAACTGACCGTGATGTAGGAAGCACGACAGAAAGCTGGTGGGGGAGTGTAAACAAACAACCTGTTGGTAAAACGGTGAATACGTGCTTCTTAGAAATGAATGAACATAGAGCCTCTTCCTGCTCACGTTTCAACGAAAAACCCAAGTCTAATCCTTCCAAATCTGATTCCAAAGTTGAGTCAAACGAGAACTGTTCAATAGTTGTCTCCATCTTCCTTGTTGTGCTTTCTTCAGCATTGCGCAGCTTTGTCGTCACGCCCTCAAAACCCCGCCCGCTCTGCATCCAGAAATTCAAAACACATCTCTGCGTTGTGATTGGCCCGCCAGGTCTAGGGCCTGGGGCATTAATCGAGGCTAGACCAAACTCTCAAGCAAAAATGATTGTGGCCCCTGGCTGGTGGGGCTAGTTTACTAGGCTAGTATATTTTGACAATTTACTACACAGTTGTTGCAATTCTGCGTTTGTGTCTAAAACCGTCTGTGTGGCCAGTCTCACCAGTCTACTGTATTTTAATACATCAGTAACGGTATTGGATCAATAGATATTCTAACTTCTGCCAGAAAAACTCCCTTTAGCAGCTTTGACTGGTGCCTAACTTTATACTGAGGGTCTTAAAATGCAGATCACGTAGTCTAAAGTACTTAAAAGGGTGTTTCTCTGCCGTGTCACTGTTGGGGGTTCCTGACACTGAAAGATTGGTCTTTAAACTGACTTATTCATTTTAAAAACACAGTTTTAAGAAGAGTTTGCTACTTTTGTGAAGAAAGGTCAACATTTTGGTGCAATCCAATCAAAGTCCCAAACATTGATCTGATGAACAGTCCATAGAGTAAACCAATGGAGACATTGGCCTCAAAGACTTGGTTCTCATCACAAGAGATCAGTCAACAAACAAAACAAAAGCTAAAAGAGCAAAGAGAGCAAATAAACTAAAGGCAAAAGTTTTTGCCTATTATAATGTCAGTAAATATATCTTATTGATTATCAAGAAATCTATCATCACTGCTTCTTGTGTGCTTAGAGAGTCTCAATTTCTCTTAGTTCTGTATCAGACATTTCTCAACTTAAAGTCAAAGGCCAAACTTTAGGATAAGGTCTGGTGCAGGTGAAATCTGACAAACTGGTAGTGAAATATCAATACGCTTCCGATAGTTTAATAATTTAAAGACATTTACTGAGGAGCTTCTTTAGTGAACACAGCATCATATCCTTCCTCCTGCTCCAGTTTCCTGTTGCTGCCATTATTATTGTTCCTGCTGCTACTCTGCCAAAGCTGCTCTGATGCGACTGAGTTATTAATTAGTGCAACAATGTTCTGGTTCGGAGGAGAAACCCTGTCTCACATTTTTTCCTGAAGCAGAGCACTAATTGCACCATCAGGGAGCATCACCGCAGGCCCCGACCTTATGTGTTATCCCCCGACCTGGCGACACTGGCGTCATCCGTCCAGCCTCTGGTATCACACTGCGGATTCAAATGGGATTTTCAACATACAGCAGTGTCAAGGGTTTTTGTATAATGATGTAGATGTTATGGTGAAAGGAACTGGGCAATAAAAAGACAACTTTTAGAATTTTAAATTATGAAAACAAGATCAAGATATCGTGGATCACAACGTTAAACCCTTCTTTTGGGTTAATTAGTACTCTGTGAAACAATATCATTTATAACACAGCCTAAGGCATGCTTTTTGAAGTGCTTAATCTACAATTCTGTCTTTCTTCTGTCTTTAATTAAATATCTTAGCTTGAATAAGACATTTCTAACAAATTATAGATTATGACCTGTTAATTTTGATATTGTTTTTAAACTAATTAAGGCCATAGACAAAATGATAGTCCATTGAGGGAAACCAAAATCAGCTTAAGAAAATGTGTGGGAATAAACGAATACAGTGGGGCAAAAAAGTATTTAGTCAGCCACCAATAGTGCAAGTTCTCCCACTCAAAAAGATGAGAGAGGCCGGTAATTTTCATCATAGATATACCTCAACTATGAGAGACAAAATGAGGAGAAAAAAAACCCAGAAAATCACATTGTCTGATTTTTAAAGAATTTATTTGCAAAATATGGTGGAAAATAAGTATTTGGTCAGTTACAAACAAGCAAGATTTCTGGCTCTCACAGACCTGTAACTTCTCTTGTAAGAGGCTCCTCTGTCCTCCACTCGTTACCTTCATTAATGGCACCTGTTTGAACCCGTTATCAGTATAAAAGACACCTGTCCACAACCTCAAACAGTCACACTCTAAACTCCACCATGGCCAAAACTAGAGAGCTGTCAAAGGACACCGGAAACAAAATTATAGACCTGCACCAGGCTGGGAAGTCTGAATCTGCAATAGGTAAACAGCTTGGTGTGAAGAAATCAACTGTGGGATCAATTATTAGAAAATGGAAAACATACAAGACCACTGATAATCTTCCTCGATCTGGAGCTCCACGCAAGATCTCACCCCGTGGGGCCAAAATGATCACAAGAACGGTGAGTAAAAATCCCAGAACCACACGGGGGGACCTAATGAATGACCTGCAGAGAGCTAGGACCAAAGTAACAAAGGCTACCATCAGTAACACACTTCGCCGCCAGGGACTCACATCCTGCAGTGCCAGACGTGTCCCCCTGCTTAAGCCAGTACATGTCTAAGCCAGTACATGTCAAGGCCCGTCTCAAGTTTGCTAGAGAGCATTTGGATGATCCAGACGATGACTGGGAGAATATCATATGGTCAGATGAAACCAAAATAGAACTTTTTGGTAAAAACTCTACTCGTCGTGTTTGGAGGAGAGAGAATGCTGAGTTGCATCCAAAGAACACCATACCTACAGTGAAGCATGGGGGTGGAAACATCATGCTTTGGGGCTGTTTTTCTGCTAAGGGACCAGGACGACTGATCCGTGTGAAGGAAAGAATGAATGGGGCCATGTATCGTAAAATTTTGAGTGAAAACCTCCTTCCATCAGCAAGGGCATTGAAGATGAAACGTGGCTGGGTCTTTCACCATGACAATGATTCCAAACACACCGCCCGGGTAACGAAGGAGTGGCTTCGTAAGAAGCATTTCAAGGTCCTGGAGTGGCCTAGGCGGTCTCCAGATCTCAACCCCATAGAAAATCTTTGGAGGGAGTTGAAAGTCCGTGTTGCCCAGCGACAGCCCCAGAACATCACTGCTCTAGAGGAGATCTGCATGGAGGAATGGGCCAAAATACCAGCAACAGTGTGTGAAAACCTTGTGAAGACTAACAGAAAACGTTTGATCTCTGTCATTGCCAACAAAGGGTATATAACAAAGTATTGAGAAGAACTCTTGTTATTGACCAAATACTTATTTTCCACCATATTTTGCAAATAAATTCTTTAAAAATGAGACAATGTGATTTTATGGATTTTTTTTCTCATTTTGTCTCTCATAGTTGAGGTATATCTATGATGAAAATTACCGGCCTCTCTCATCTTTTTAAGTGGGAGAACTTGCACTATTGGTGGCTGACTAAATACTTTTTTGCCCCACTGTAACTGCAGTCGGATGCACTTTAAGGTCCTTGGAATTGATAAAGTGCTATAAATTCATTATTTCTACCAAAATTGGAGCAAAAACAACAGAAATTTCATTATAGTCTGGGTGTTTTTAATAAATGTAAGACTTGAAGTAAAAAATATATTCTGTACTCAAAGCCAGGTCTAATAATGGGATTTAAATTGATATGAACTCCATTGTTTTTCATTAAAAGGCTGATCTGTTCTTTCATTCAACGTCTTAGTGAAGCACCTGTGTTTGGTTTTTGTAATGTTAATAAATCAAATAAAGGGTTGCTGAGGTTGGCAAATATTTTTGCATACTCATAGTTATTGAATAATGACTGTTCTGCCCTCTCTTTGACCAGGTGTTCAAAAACAAAACAGAGGCAAAGGCACTTTTTTAAGAGTTGGAGGATAGTAATGGATTTCATCTCCGCAACATCAACATCAAACTATTTATTGTGCATCTTAATACCTTTATGGGAGTCTGCCTACTAGCTTTAACAGACCGTTAAATTTTATTGTTGCTTTTACCCAAGCACTTTGACCAGGATGTCGTTAGATCGTCTCGTTCCGAAAAATTGATCTCATGTCAAACATAGTGATGCTAACAAAAGGATCCTTGATCAGCTTCCTCATTGTTTCACATCCGGTCACTGAGGTTGAACGTCTTTATGTGCAATTAAATGTCACCTTGAAATGCATTCTGGGTACTTCGCACCACCTGGCAGGGATTTTCATTGCATTGTATAGAGTCTGACACAAAAAGACAAAAAAACATGAACAGGATTATAAGTCCAGTGTGATCAGTAGCTGTCTGTTTTGTTTTTCATATAAAAATCGAAATAATTTTGGCCTCTTGTGTTTTTTGATGACACATCACAAGATTATCTCTCTTAATTAGGACATATTTCAGTAACAGATGGCAAAAACGGAAAGTTTATTTGCTGTAATTTGTTCTAAATGAAAAGAAGAGGGATTGCTGCTTTGATGTGAACTCTTATTAAACTTAGTATTCCACCCACATATTGCAGACACAAGTAAATCTATGGGGCAAAATAAGCAGCGTTTTTTTTTTTGAAATCCCTGGGGTGTTCCCCGTTTGAACGAAAAGCAGGAGGGAGAGCAAATATCAGGATTTTGTTATTTCCTTTCATGCTGTGCAGCCATAATAATATCTCCAGTTTGGAGATGTGTTTGCTAATTATTTTTTTATTGACTGACTAACTATACCCAGCACCTGTAGTATTCTTTAAAGTATTTATGTCATAGTAAAACCACTTTATCGTGTCATATCAGTTGATTGATTGATTGACTTTATTGATCTCACAGGGGAGAAATTTAAAATCATGTCACCCCATGATTACCAGCCATCTCTATCTAAACATGCCCCTGAAACAATTTGCATATAAGCCAGTCATAACGTGTGAATTATTCTGTCTGAGACAGAGCAGGCTTTTGCAAAAAGCAACAGCTACTGTTTTTTTTAAAAAAGGGAAAAAGTGACGCACTGCTAAAGCCGGAAATGGTTCTGCCCTTTGTGGACTTCTTTTTGAGTTTTCAGTTATTGTTCTGTTTTGTTGCTCATTGGTTTCTTGTCCATTTTGTGTCATCGTTGTTTTCTACTTATATTTAAGCAGTGTTGCATTTTTTGATCTCTCTGTTGCCCCCTTGTACCTGTCTCCTTTTCCCTAGCTCCCTTCTAGTTACTTCTATTCACACCTGCTCCATATCAGCTGATTAGCCCATTCTTTGTTCTATCCCCCATATATACACCTCCTGTGCAGTTCCCCATTGCTGGATCCTCTTCATTGCTTTGCTTATAATGTGTATTTCTCCATGGCATCTCCTGGTTTTGGTTTCTTTTTGTGCTTCTGTTGCCATCTACTTTTCATTCAATCTGCAATAATGCATCTCTGTCTCCTACTAATCTGCGTTTGGGTCCGCAACAACATCCTCCAACCCTATCGGTATGATCACGAAGGGCAGAACCATGACAAAACCACTTAATATGCATTCAAACATTTATCTTAATAAACATTAATGTCCTCTGAACTGGCAGACGTTTTCATTTTGGATAAGACCCTGATTTGCGCTGATGATGTTCACAAAACTATGAGAAGCTGGTTGGATTGCTGTGAATTTCCTTCTGAAAGCAATCACAACACTGCTGGCAGACGATTACTCGCCGAATAGGTTTGTCTCTGCTGTCTCCTGCATCTCCCCTGCACACTCTGTACATCAGCAGCCCTCACCCATGACCATCCGAGCATGGATGCTACTGCCTTCACACACAACCGTATCACCACATTACCCCGGTCCACTACACTCTAAGTCAGTGTGACCACAATATCAATGAGAGGATGGGTCAGAAGGTTCTTCAACTAAACCAGATAAAGACAGAAATATAGGTTTTAGTTAATGTCAGTAGGTTAGATAATTGATTTCTAAAGTCAGGTGAGGAGATCATCTATAAGTTATAAACTAAACAACAAAAATGATCGAGGTGATGGATATTCACGTTTAAATAGATAAAATCCTGACTTGACCAAATGCATTGGTTGTTTGTATGATGCTAAAAGCCGTGGTTTATTGATCTTGTACAGATGTTTGTAAATTCAGACAACTGTTTGGATCATAAGTCTTTTCTGGTATTATTTTGTGGGTCTGAAAGCTTGGAAACATCTGGGTTAGTTTACAGCAACAGAGTCATTCCTGCTCCCTCTGAAAAATCAACCAGGCATCAAGAGTTGATCATAAATCCTGCCACCAGATACCTGACCCACACCTGGAAAAAAATCAGAGATTTCATCTTTTAAAGAGGAACAGCAAGAACATGCCTGTCAAGTTTTGGATCTGAAAATAAGGCAAAATATTTGACAGTCACTGCGATCCGTCCGACTACCACAGTCCAGCTCTAGTATAGATTTATATTTGAGGACATGTAGACAAGAAATCTAAAAATAAAAATCAATTGCAAACTGATCTGAGCGATTTTGACCTGTGATGCCAGCGACAGTTCTGTTTGGAGAAGCAGATCGTTGGGTTTTTTTATACAATTTTATCAGGGACGTAACTACATGCTACTCCCCCAAGCATTATTTAATAAGTTTGAATAAATTACACATCTTACTAATGTTTTCATTATAACAACTATTGAGGAATCACTTGGTTTCAAATGGCTGTTCCTACACTTTCACCAAGTATTTCTTTGAAAAAAACCGATGCCTTTCCCTATTTGTCCGATTGCCAAAGAGTTTCATAAAACGAGAATATGGGAAATTTACAGGAAACTACTTATGGGCACCAGTTGTTGTGGTTTCTGCTATTTTATTTGTTACCAGGTTCATGCTGTGTAGAACTAAACTGGAGTGACTTGCCAGATTTGTCTCTGTTTGACTCTCTGTTTGTCAAAGAATAGATGTTTAAATTCTTCTATTGGCCTGTAAAGCTCTAAACTTACTTGCACCACAACATACAGTATTTCCAAGAGGCATGTCCAGTGTGAACCGTGTAGACCTCTAGTCTTTAGAGATCAGCTTACTCCTTGTTCCCAGGACCAAAAGTGATGAAAGTTTAGCAGAATTTGTTTTCCTCAGCTTTGGAAAAAGCTTTTGATTAAACGATCTAAACTATATGTTAACATATTTTACTTGTAATGTTTTTGTGATTATGCTTGATCTTGTTGTCATTTCCGTGATGTAAAGCTCTTTTGATTGCCTTGTGTATAATAGTTTTTAAGTAAATAAACTGGCTTTGTATGCAGTATTGCATTTGAATCCCTTTTCGAATGTGCAAAGGCCTGATATAAAAGAAACACTGTGGCTGTTACAGTTTACACAACATGGATCACCCAGAACCACTATGTTAGATGGATGTTTTGTGAATACTTATTGTTGTTCAAAACATGTTAAAATAAGACCTATAATTCAGATTGGGAATTTTTGCTTGGTTCATCTTAACAAGGCTATTTTCCTTGACTGTATTGAGCAGCTTTTCTTTGTGTTTTAAAGCAAGAGCTCTTTGAAAGTGGATGCAATATAAATTGTGTAACTCTTGGGGGAAAATGAAGCTTTTTATGCCTAGAAGAGTTTCCCTCAAAGAGGAGAATGGGGTTATTTCTGAGTGCCTTAAATCGTATAAAAGTGTCCTTTTCGGGATGTTTAAAAAAAGAAAAAAGTCTCACTTCTTACTTTAAACTCAGTATAATAACACACAGCCACACATACCCAAAGTGGTTAAAAGTCACAATAGCACAGCTTAGTATTGTGTTAAAAGGCCCTCTAACTTTAATTCTGAGTGGAATCTAGATTAATGCAATTAGGATAATGCTCTTAAACACACTTTTTACAGATGAAAACTGCTATTTATATTATGTTGAAAACTTCAAAACAGAATATATAACAAAACAAACAAGCAAAAAACAAACAAACAAAGGATTAATTCCTCAAACCATCAGGAAATGTGTCCTGCTTTAGGTTTGCACTGCTTCACAATGTTTGGACATCTTTTTTATAGCCCAATAATATTTTGTAATCATACAAAAGGTTTATGTCTTTTAATGGTTAACCTAGAAACACACATTTCACACTAATATATGGAGAGAATCAGTGACTCTGAAGGAGAAACTCTTAGATCAGTTGACTTCTCTGCTGTATATGATTGTGTAAACTATTGCAATGTCAGAAAAGGTAATTATATTGTCACCTAGGAAAAAACAATCAATATTATAAAAAGGAGCTTTAAATATATGAACTCTGTGTTGCTAATGTAATAGTTGTACTGTTTGAACTACTAAATGAAGAAATAATGGATGATATCTTAATTTACAGAGATTTACCTGTACTTTTCTTCTTTACTATTTGAATGGAAATGTTTATGAGACAAAACTGCTTTAAAGACTTTGCCAACACACTTTGTTACTGATAAGACCTGGTGCCTCATTCAGAGACAGCAATAAACCCAATGTGAAACACCCACAATGCAGGGCGTGTACAGGTGGCATGTCAGCAGCTCAGACAAAGACATATCTTAAGGAAGGCTGCTGTGTGTGGGGTGTATGTGTGTTTGTTTTGCATGGAGAAACACGTGTCTTGTGCTAAGATGCATCATGAATCCCATGTGACTTCCCTGTATAAAAAGAATATTCCCCTACCATCATTCTTATTGTTCTTTGTGACCTTTTTCTCCATATTTCATCACTCAAACCCATCTTCACCTGCAGTGTCTAACCTCAGCCTCATCTCCTGTTCCAGATTTGGTCCTCCTGTTTGAATCCTACCCTGTTTATGTGGATCAGCTAACAAACCCCAGCACTATGCTAATGGAGGATGCCCTGCAGCCTCCTCTTAGCTGCTCATTAATAAAAAACAAGTCGCACCTTCCTGGCCTGAAATATTTTTGACTCAATGAACTTTTAATCTTGACAAACACGAAAGGAGACAGAGTTGGAAGCTGACATGAGAAACGGGTCTATGCACACGTCAAACCCAGACAGACAGTGAGTGTTGATTAGACCTTGCTGCTCAGCGAAAATAAGGTTAATGCTGTTTGACCCAAATACAAGCGTGCGGCTGTTAAACCCAGGCCAGAGAAGCACGGCTGCTGTAAAAATAGGGAAAATACATTTTTAAAAATGATTTCTCATAGACACACCTTTTTATCTTTAAATGTCACAGCTTCTTTTTGATATGTAAAATCCCATCAAATCTATAAAACGGCATCTTTAATGTCTTTTTCTTTCAAACAGATTTTAATTGGCTTGCAATGCTAAAAGATTGATTGAAAAGGCATTAAAAAAATGACTTTGTGTTTAGCGGGAACAAAGCCTCTGCATTTATTTCAGATTCATATCTTTCAAGGAGGTTAATCATGTGGTACGGCATGAAAAACAACCATTTAATACATTCACACAGACCAGGGTTCCAACTGTGAGATGAAAAGTAAGAATATTTGGATGCATTATATTGAGTAGTTTTTAATTTTGGCACTTAATAAGCTCTGCAGTCTTTCTGTAACTCCATGTGGTTTCTTGTACCAGAACATTAACAGAGGATATGTCTGTATTTCTGGATATTCCCAGACTGCGTTCATTTAAATAGATACAGTTTGAATTCATCAGATTGCCATCTAGAGAGTTTGAAGGCTGCATCACAGCAACTGTGAGCTTTTTTTCACATGGCAAAAATAGTCAAGTGAAAAGTAATTATAGAGGACAAAATGAATATTGTTTATGCTTTTGTGTCATACTTCTGCCTTAGCAAATTATATAAGATTTCTGATAGTGAACTGCATTTACACGAAATTTGAAATAGCCCTGCCAAAAACTTCACAGCTGTCTTGCTTGCAATATGCCCAAACACTGCTGTGAACTTTGACCAAGCACCTGGAGCATCTACCCCCATGCATGTTTTTTTGGGCATCCTTTTTTGGTTCAACTGACCTTGTCGGACCTTGATTTTCACGAGACAGTCACAGCGCGTGTGATATGTAATCCTAAACACTGTTGAAATACCTGGGTCTACCAGACTAGCTCCCAGTTCAGCCAATAAAACCACCTATTCCATGTGCTGCAGCTAGACGATCAATTTTAGTGTTACTACCTTCTGTCTGTTTCACAGGCTTATTTAGTTTCTGACTGAATAAAGTCCTCACTGTGCTCCTTCACCCTATGTCACAACCACATCCAGGCCCTGATTGGATAATGCAAGGCTATTTGACAGAAAGGCTTTGATTCAACTTCAGTGAAATTTCCTATTGCTCTATCCGCATGTCAATCGCTTCTGCTTACATTTGCGATTTACTTTGATCGCCCATTTTGTGCTAATGCATTGCTGTCCATGAATTCACTCCTGAATGAGTATTTGCACAGGGCTGACGTAAATAACTCACTTCAACTGCCACATTTACAATCAATGTGAATGCACCTTCATACAGTAGGTAATTTTCCCTTATATAAAGGATACAGGTCACCTGCTTGCAACTTATTAACTGTGGGCTGTGTGGACCTGTATTTCAAAATTTGAAATATTCATGAACAACAGTCAGGGGCTCATAAATTCATTAGGAGGGCTATAAATGCCCCCAGAGACCCACTTTGGAAACCCCTGCTATATAATGCTATTAAATGAGTTTCCATCAACCTTTTTTCTTCTGAATTTTGAAAATCAGATTAGGAAGGCTTGATGCAAATAGAAAAATTCAATTCAACTTAATTTTGCACAAAGGTTTTTACATTTACTCGTAAGGGTGTTTCACCTATTCAAAAAAGGTTGAATGCACAAAAGAAGAAATGGAAAAACATATTTTGAAAAGTTTTGACATAGAGAATATTTACCTCACCTGACTGATCAGCTATTTTCGTGCTTGCTGGCGTCCTGAATTCAGCATCAGAATCATATTTCTCTCTTGATGTCTTTGAATGTCATGAACCATTGTTAATAGTTGACGTGATAAA
This sequence comes from Cyprinodon diabolis, assembly GCA_030533445.1. Taxonomy (NCBI): domain Eukaryota; kingdom Metazoa; phylum Chordata; class Actinopteri; order Cyprinodontiformes; family Cyprinodontidae; genus Cyprinodon; species Cyprinodon diabolis. The sequence continues at coordinate 16,393,794 of CM060073.1, forward strand.
GTACGGAAAACTTGCAGAATTAAAGCACATGTATTGAAACCTTGGTTTATTACTAATCTGTGGTCTGATCTAGCTTTCTAACTCCAACATATAATGACACTGGGCTTTGCATCGCCTTATTAATGCTCTCCAATAAATAGAAGCATGTCTAATCTGAGTTTTCATTTTTTAAATCTTTTTCAAAGTTTGCTCAAATTTTGCATCACATTTGCATAGAAATAAAGCTGCTGACATATTAGGGGCAATATCTTGGAGAGCACATCTTTTTCAAGTACATCTATTACCCCCTTTTTTTACAAGTCAGAGTTTTCTCCTGTCTCACTTTGCCTTCAACTCTGTCTCCTCCTCCATTTCAGTACCACACATTTAAACAGCAGCACTCTCTTACTCTCTCTTAGTGACTGTCTGCTGCTTTAAATAGTCAGCGTGAGCTACTTCATGAATCCACCATCAGTCCCTGTTCTTCCTGCAGCTTTACTGTCCCACCTGTCTCATTCTCACAGACCTTCTGACTTGTTTCCATCGACTCTGTCCTCTTCTCTCTCTAGAGCAGGGGGCTTCAATTCCAGTCCTAGATATCAGGTATCCTGCACCTTTTAGATGTGGCTCTGCTTCCAGATAACTAAATCAAATGTCTGAATTACCTCCTCAATATGCAGGAAGGTCTCCAAAATCCTGATGATGATCTAATCATTTGACTAAGGTGTGTGGTGGCCAAAACGCATCTAAAAGGTGAAGGATATCAGACTGGATTGGATGAAACCTGCTTCTCCAGGCTCTCTCTCACCACTTTTCTTACAGATGACATCAATCTTATTAATAAAAAGACTCACTAACACCTCTACTTTTAGATGAGATTAAATATTCCTGTGTCTTATTAAATCCAATCCATCCTTATATTCTGATCATATTTATAATACTTGAACAAAACAAAAATCTATACACCATAGATTCCCTTCCTCTGGGAGGTGCTAGCAGGTTCCTCTTGAAAAAAGAAAAAAAAAACATTTACTAATGTATATATCTCAAATAAACCTGCCAAAGAAGTCATCATAGTTACACAATCATTATTTTTTATTGTTAAAAACATGTATCTATATCCTAATTTATCTTTGAACGGGAACGTTTCAACCCAATTAGAAGCTTATAACAAAGACAACAATTTAGAACCGTGCCTTTAGTTGCACTCATGTGAAATGCCTCAGGCAGGACAGTCTGACTTTGGTGTACTTCCAGAAAACTTTTGCTACCATTTGCCTGCTTTGGTTGGCTGGACTGCTGTCTTTACTCGCACCATATGAGCTCTAAGTTAGCCCTTCAGCCCTGCTCAATGAGCCTCACATGAGTCATAGCGAGTCCCTGTCTTTGGCTTCTTGTGATTCACATTAGGCAGCAACAACAATGCCAAGACTCTTAATGATGCATGAACCCTCCTTAATGGCAAACATGCAGACTTGGAAAGCAAATGAAGATGGAGGAAGAAAAAGAGGAGAAAGGTTGGAGTTTAATTATCTGTGAAAGGCAGATGCTGCCATCTGCTTTTGGGGACTTGTTGTGTCTGTTTGTGTTTGTCTCCTGTGTTTGTGTGGGTGTGTGCAGAGCCTCTGTCTTTTTTTTTTTTGGTGAGCAGACAGCAAGTGACTGCCTGCGATCCAACCTCTTGTATTTCTTTTTTTTTTTTACTGAGCGGTGGCATTTGAGGAGGGTGGGGGAGGGATTATCCTGCACAAAGAGACAGAGGGTGGCAGGGAAGGAGGAGGATGGTGGTAAAGACGACGGATTGGGTGGAGGTACAGAGGGTATATATCTCCACAGGAAAATATGTACGGCAGCAAAGAGATTGTCCCTGGTGGGGGGTTTCATGGTGGACCGCTTCGGGTTGCCAAGCCTGTCGCATCATAAGGCTGAAAAAGTGTGATAAAACTCTGTCCCTCCTCCCTTCCTTTTCATTCAGCCATCCTCCATCCAGCTCCTCATTCTTTCAGGTTACATTTCTGATACCATTTGTGTATCCTTACTTCCAAACTTCTATCACAACCACAATTTCTCACACTTCCCTGCTTCCTCTCAGCCAATCAGAAATGCTGATTGCAGCATACACACTTGGAGATGATTGCCTTTCAGACTAACAAAGGAAATGTAACGAGTCTGCTCCTATTTCCCATCCTGTTCCCATTACCCGCCTGAAGAGGAGATGGCCAACACTCAGAGGGGAGTCTGTAATCAAAATAGATGGAGCCATCTGAGAAAGAGACGTGAATCGGTCATGCTTCCAGAACAGGACAACTGCTGGCTCTCTCCCCGCACTTGTTGGGTTATCCCGCTTGAAAAAAGGAAAGGAAGACAATAAACAGCAGGGATCATCGTGGTTTGGGACTTATAAATATAGAAAAGGTCTGCAAACCGCCTTCAAGACTGTCTTTGTCATTTTGCCTTCAGAAAATGCTGCTAAAGTCATTTTTTTTGTAAAAAAAGAAAAGAGAAACTTCTTTCCTGCTCGCAGGTCTTTCAGAGTTCAACAAAAAGATGAAAGGAAACATGAGCACAAAATGAAAACACTTTTGAAAAGACTCAATTTTTTTTTTCTAAAAATCAATTAAAGGGAAGAGGTTTAGCCTCTTTAACGTACTCTGTGGTTATAAGTGAGGAGTTCAAGGTTCTCTAAACCAGAACCTGGAGCTGTGTGGACGAGTTTGATTCTTCCTATTTAGAAAATAGAGATATAGAGAATAGGACAGAAAGTCCAAACGCAGCTTGTACTGAAGGCTTAGACAGCTTTCTGCTTTTATTTCTCTTTGAAATGTTTCTCTGCTCACAAATATTAATTTACTAAATTATCTCCAGAAGTGAAATGCATGTAAGCAGAACAATCTAAACAGACTGTACAATAAACCAGAAGTTCCAGAAAAAGGCTGAAAATCAAACTGCAGTTACATAAACTGCAATCACTCAAATTTTGCATGGATGCTTAGCAACTATTATTAGGGTAAAACATGTATGGGTTGTCTTTATTTAGAAAATTGGGATGTTTTGCTTGTTAATTTTCCTGTTGGAACAGCGTAAATTGACCCTAAGGTTCTGGTGCGGATCCACTTTAGGCCACCCCTCAGTGTACATTGGTTATTGCCTGGCCACCCTTATAAAAAAATGTCTGGCTATGCCTCTGTCTTTAACTCCAGAGAAGATGCATTGAAATGTTTTGCAGAGTGCCAACAAACTAACAGATAAACATTTTCTTTTTTGCACCATAGTTTCTTCTGTGTGTTTGGATCTAGGCATGAAGGTAGCAAAATGTCACTTCATGCAGCATGTCACCAGATGTTATTCCTAAAAACTGTGGGATTTGGTGTCAAAATCACACCTAAACCGTAGGTGAGTGGAATTAGGATCCAGACATGCCTCCACATCAAAGTGCAGCTTTTTGATTTCAAAAGGTGAAAAAACAAATGTGTTGATTTTAGCAGTGCGAGTGTTAAATAAATTATCACTTGAAATGATAAGTCTGCCAAAAGAATATCAGATATTAACAAATGAAGAACCAGACATAAATACTGCAAATACAACATTCATCTCTTGAGCTTAATTTTTGGATGTTTAAATCTTTAATGTTTTTAGTTGTTTCTACAGTATACTTCAGAATAATTTCCCACATTTCTGAATCTTTCTTATAAAACGTCACACTTCACTTGTAAAGAGGGAATGTTAGAGGAGAATCCATTTTCTTTATTTCTTTCATAAATCTTGTTTATGTAGGTTAAAAATGTAGTGACTCTTTACTGACGTTATGAACATATTCTACTAGATTTTTTCACAGTTGGAATAAGAAAGCATTCATGGAAGTTTTCACTTATTTATTTACCTTGAATGCAAGATGAATTGTTATGAAATTTGTGAATTCACAAAATATATCATGACAGAAGCCAACAGATGTGTTTGCTTCAATACAGAAAAGTTTCAGACCAATGAAATAAAGTGAGATGGATGACATCACCACGTCAACCAGAAGGGGCAAAACAAACATGACTGCACCGGTTTTAGCTGGAATACTCTTTATTTCTGTTTTAAAAAATTGCGACATTACGCAATTTTTTGCCTTTGTCAATGGGAAAGATTTTTATGCGTTCCTCTTGCCAGGACTTGGCAAGAATTTGATTTAAGTGATAAATGAAATTCTTGCCGAATCGGCTAGTTGTGAAACATCAAGAATGTGATACAGCGCAGCTGTTGCTGCTGTGATTGGCTAAAAGCTTGACACAGGAAGTATGTGCTACTTGATTTACCCAATCAGCTTGAAGAATTGTACTGAGTTTACCTCCCATTTCTGTGTGAACACTTTTAACAGGAGGCTTTCCAAATGGATGCATGTAGTTCAATTTAAATTCTACACAGTATCTATCTGGCTTATGCCAGGTTATTTAATTTTCTCAAAGTATTTATCATTAATTAAAAATCTACTCATAACAACAACAATTTATCTGAGAACTTTGCTCCATTCCTCTTTTTGCTCTTCCTGCATTTCCGGAATTTCACTCTGTTGTTGTTTTTCTTAAATCAGCTTGTTTTTCATGTTTTTTTTTTTTTTTTTTTTTTTTTTTTTTTTTGCAAAGATGTCCAAAGGTCTTAAACTACCTTTATGTTCAGATACACTTATGCACCTGATACAGAGGCTGACAAGCTCTGTACTGGTGGTTCAGTGTAATATATTTAGCTGAAAAAGTCCTCAGAATGAAAATTAATTTTGCACTGAAATTTTTCTTTTTTTGGACTCCAACCAAAGCACAACACAACAAAGCCATACAAAGCAAAAACATGCTTTAAATGTCAAAATTCCCTTCTTTGAATTTAAAACAAACATTTTGTTGGGATCTGAAGATGTACCACCTTTCTCCAGCAGAGTGCGCTGTGGGTCTCCTGGGCTGGAGCCCTCCAGCACACCTGACGTTCATCAACCCATCAGGAGACCTGCCTTCATAAGCAGCAACCAGACCTTCCTTCGACGCCGCAGTGTTGAACTAGTTTGGTTAGCGAACCTGAGCCTCTGTTACCTGAAAGAATCTTTGTTATCTCATGAGAGAAACCTGATTCTAATCTGCCTCTGTCTTTGCTCACAGGAAACCTGTCTCAAGTCTGAAGCTCTGGATGAGCTTAACCTGCCTTCCAGCCCTGTTGAGCCAAACCTGAAGATTCCAATCTGGATTCCTCCTGCTGCTCTCAGAGAAGAGCTGGAAACTCTGATCAAGGTCTGCCAATCATAGTCAGAAGCTAGACGCTGCTGCTGCTTTGTGCACTCTGCTGAACCAACAGTCTCTGGACCCAACCGGTTCCCTCTCTCACAAGCAAAGCCTGGACTTCTTCAAGGTAGACTCTGAATTATCTAAAGACTCATTTAATCATCTGACTGCCTGGCTAATCAAACTGTCCATCTCTGCAGACATCAGTGAACCCAACCCGGACCAGTACCTGAACCAGTTCATGTCTTTGTGTGAAAACCTTTTTCAATAAACTCTGTTAAACTTTTACTCAGCCTCCGTTTGTGTTCTGCATGTGGGTTTAGCCTTAAACCAATCATGACAGAACACTGCGGCCAAATACAAAACCCAGCAGATCACCTCCGGAGGAGGCTCGAGGAGCAGGATGCCCAAATCCAAGGACATGCGCACAACCTCTGTGAGTTAAACACTCAAATTGAACCTCAGAACCAAGTTTTACAGGCATATGCTGGCTACATGAGGGAAGCTAATGCTACGCCAGCAGTACGTCCTGTTCCGGAACCACTTCCGCCTCTAAGGTCACCGGCAGTGACGTCATTTCCGGAATTCCGTCCGAGTCCTCCTGAACGATTTTCAGGTAATCAAAAGGATTGTAGAGGATTTTTGTTTCAATGTCGTTTGCTTTTTGAGCATTCCCCTGGCAGTTTTCCGAATGATAGGAAGAAGATCTCCTTCATTCTCTCTCAACTTACTGGACGAGCCCTTAAATGGGCAGAGGCAAGGTTCTCTTCTGAGTCCAGTTTTTTATGTACTTTTTCTGAGTTTATATCTGAATTTTCCCAAGTTTTCAATCACGACTCAGATAAAACAATTGATTCCCGAGCTCTGCTAAGTTTGAAGCAGGGAAATGCAACAGTGGCTGAGTTCTCCATTGACTTCCGGGTTAAAGCTGCAGCCTCAGGCTGGAATGAGTTTGCACTTAAGAGTGCTTATTTCAAGGCTTTAAATGAAAACATCAAAGACGAACTCGCCACAATCGACGAACCAGCTAGTCTGGAGGAATTAATCCGATTAACTATCAGACTGGATAATAGACTTCGATCTAGAAATAACTCTAAACACCGAGGCCCTAGTTTTTCTGTTTCTGCTCCTGCATTTAATAATGCTTCTGTTTTTTCTGGATCCCCAGAACCCAGTTCCAAGCCAAGAGAAGATTCCAATCTGGATTCCTCCTGCTGCTCTCAGAGAAGAGCTGGAAACTCTGATCAAGGTCTGCCAATCACAGTCAGAAGCTAGACGCTGCTGCTGCTTTGTGCACTCTGCTGAACCAACAGTCTCTGGACCCAACCAGTTCCCTCTCTCACAAGCAAAGCCTGGACTTCTTCAAGGTAGACTCTGAATTATCTAAAGACTCATTTAATCATCTGACTGCCTGGCTAATCAAACTGTCCGTCTCTGCAGACATCAGTGAACCCAACCCGGACCAGTACCTGAACCAGTTCATGTCTTTGTGTGAAAACCTTTTTCAATAAACTCTGTTAAACTTTTACTCAGCCTCCGTTTGTGTTCTGCATGTGGGTTTAGCCTTAAACCAATCATGACAGATTTGCTGTTTTCATCATTTTTCTATGTGATTTTATTCCTGCTTTACATAGTCTTTTAATAACCTGCAGTAGCCAGTGTTTTATTTTTCTACTGGCTTTCAATATTTGGAACTAGCTATTAATGATTAGCATCAAGCTAAATTATATTAATTTAACTAAAAACTTTTTACTGGAAAGGAAGCCGATAATATTTAACAAAGGCTCTCAGTATTTCTAGTATAGAAGAGAGAATCAAACAATTCCACCAAATCTATTTTCTCTGTATTTATTCGGTTCTTAGTTTAAGTCTTGGTATCTCTGACCTTTTGCTGTATCTGTTCATTTCAACTCATGAACCTCATGCTGATTTTCAAATTACACTCGTAGGGGAGAAGAGTCCTTCTAGGAGCGACACCAGCCACCCTTGGACTTCTTCATCACCTTATTCACTCACTCACAAAACACCAAGATAACCCCCTTCCTCACCCCCTCATTCCATTCCTTCTTTATCCCCTTCCTCCTCCTCCTCCTAAAATCTTCTGCCATGCACGCTCCCAGATCTGGGTCAACCATATCAAACACCAAAATATGCCGGCTCCTTCCTCCTCTTTGGTGTGCTCAGCTATGTGTGTGGTGAACTGCGTGTTCTGCACTGGGGGAGGATTTGTAATTAGGAAATACTCTTTTTCAAAGAGACCTACAGTATGTGGCTGTGTGTTCATGCTTAAAACAGAGATATACCTGTTATATGCATGTGTGTGTGTTTATGCATATGGTCTCCTAATCAGTGTGAGCAACAATGAAACCTTGGTGGGATTCTGTGTAAATTTCTCTCTCTTTAGAGGGTGTTATGGCTTACATGTCTAGGCTCTGCTGCTGGCATTAACTCCGCTGTTGTGTCTGCATGTGTTCAAAGCCAGCTGCCGAGGATTCATTTGATTTAAAGAGGTGGGACAGTAAAAGAGATGAATGGCGTGAGTCAGGTACCTGATGAGCAACATTCTCTCCCTTTTTTAAATTTGTTCTTCCTCTTTTCACACACCTACCGACCCCTCACCTGCATCTACATGCTTCTAGATTTTAGTTTACAAAACTGTTTTCCCGTCAGTTGGGGGTTGAAATGCACTTAGCTATAATTACGTAAGCTATCAACAGAAGCCAGATCCAGAAGCAGAAAGCAACTAATTTCATTCTGTCTGCATCTTTTGTTTCAGCCCCTCTTGCCTCTGGTGCAAAAAAAAATCTGATTAAAGCAGCAAATGATGATATCTCAGACTAAAATGCTTCCATATTTGTGGTTTATGTTGGCAGACAACACATTGCTCTTCAGTATTACAGTCATGTTGTCATTGCAAAACTCTATAAGAGTTGTATTTCTACTGCTCTGACTTCGGCTTAAATTTACAGTAAAACTGACTTATACTGCTGTTTAAAATGTATTCAGCTAAAAAATGTGTATACTCTAATTCTGTGGATAAATATGCACAAATTGATGCAGTCCGTTTTGGGAATTCTGCAAAGTGCCTTGAACTCAAAGTGAATATTTTCACAGTAGCTTAATAAAAGGAAATACATAACAAAAATATGAAATATACCAACAAAGATGGGAAGCCTCCAATAGCAGAAATGCCACCTACTTTAAAAAAGTTCTTAAATAAATGCTAAAATAACAATGCAGTATTTTGAAATCAGGAAGACTGAGAGAAAAGGAGAAGCTTTTGATCCGGAATACATAAGAAACAGGTGTTCTCTTTGCAGTCACGTTTACTTTAAAAGTCATTTAATATAATGAATAACTCTGAGTAGACATATACTAATACACTCACCAATCATCAGCAACTGTGTGAATATTTTAGTTATTTTTTATATCAATCTGATTCATGTCAAACCGATATGTGAAAACTGAAAAGGGTGTGGCTAAGCCACACATTCCTCAGAAAAATAGCACCCAAGCCTATGGCTGACGCTGCATCTATATCTTTTCTGTTATTAAAAGAGCATCATGTCCATATTTTGCATACCATTTAAGCACTATTGGAATTATTATAATAATATCAGTTGTTTTGTACTTTGGACTGAAATTGTAGTCTTTCAAAATTATATATTAACATATTTTCCTTTTGGTTAGTGCCCCAGTTTTCTTAGCCAGTTGAGAAGTGTTAACAAAGTTATTCTCTCTACACAATAAACACCAGGAACACAACAGATAAATGAATGTCTGACTGTTGCTGGTTAAGAAACTTAGTCGCTTCCTCTATTTATCATGTTGTTCATGTGTAATTTTTTTTATAAATAATAAATCAACTTCATTGATCTCACATTGGAGAAATGTACCTCTGCATTTAACCAATCCCCTTAGGGAGCAGTGGGCTGCCATTGTGGGGCGCCCAGGGAGCAGTGTGGGGTTAAGGGTCTTGCCCAGAGAAGAAGAAAAAATAGGAAAAGAGAAGCAGAGATTGTATATATATATTTTAGAAGAAACTGAAAATAATTAACATCTTGACCCCGCCCTGCTGCCAAAGTTGATACCTTCATAGACGTATTGCATATGTGCTTTCTGTCATAGTGACAGCTTGGCCCAGCAGTGAGAAGATCTGATCTGTCAGAATGGATTTAACCCAACTGTCACTGGGGAAAAACGGGACACTGTAGGGGTGTTGGAGGATGTGTGTCTGTGTTAACTATGAGGTGATTTGGGGGGGGGGTTTTGGGTGAACCCAGTTTCTTGAGCATTACATGTGAGAGTCATGTGCAATATGGGTCTCTGGAACGAGGACGGCCTGACAGATGGGGATGAACAAACAGAGCAAGCAGAAGGACAACAAAACAGAAAGGGAATGAGACACAAAAAACAGATGGTGTTTTTTGTTTTTTTTGTAGAAGAGAATGAATTCAAAGGTCGCCTGATGAAAGATGTAGAGAAAGCGTTACATGAGGACGGGGAGCAGAGGAAGAAAATCTACCAGCATCATTAGATGTGTTTGGGCTCCTGCTGGAAGTTTCCCATGGCAACGATTGTTTATCTTGCTCTCACCTGTGCAGTTGACCCAAGGGATTAAAGATTGGGGCGGATGGAGGTTTGGAAGGATGGAGGGAAAGAGGAAGGAAAAAGGCTGGCAGGTGGATGTTAAAACAGAGGATAATGGGGGTTACACATAATGCCACAGTAGGTGCTGTGCTGCAGCCAAACAGCTCCCTGCAGTGATCGTAATAAACAAATCAGGTTGATGCTGCTTTGCTGTCAGGAATGGATAATTAATCTGATCAGGGTCTCAGCTACTCGCCTGTCATCTTACAGCAGACAGACAAATAGTCCCAGTCAGAGTTTTCGTATACCAATTGTGTTCTATCTTCATTTTGGGTTTTAAGTTATTTATCATATATCTGTATTTTTAACTATGTTTTCAGGTGAAAATTATGTATTAACTGAACAATAATTCATAACATTAAAATTAGTTTAAATTCCAAACACATGTATATACACGTTCCCAGTAATATTTGAGTTAATGTTTCTTAACTGGATAGTTTTTTTTAGCCATCTGCCAGCTTCTAGTGGCAGGACATTTCATCTCTTCACAGACTAGGTGAATTTGAGCTCCAGTGGTTTTTATGGTGACTTTTAAGTATAATCTAGAAACATAGGACTTAATTTAGAAAAAAGGGTTTGGATATGTATTTATATGCATTCAAATACATATCTAAAATGCATTAAATGCATTGCACAAATGCATTTCCATTAACCATTGAATTGTAATAAAAAAGACATTTGCTAAACAGAAATACTGCAACCTGGAAAAAACTTGAAAAAACTTGGAAAAAAACTCTTAAATGTTGCAAAACTGCAATTTAAACACTTTTTTTGTGTGCAAAAAAACACTTTCTTTGCATTTTACAAGTCACTTGATCTGCAGCAGAACCTTACTGTCTTGTGAGAGACAAAGAGAAAGAAGACCGTATATAGTGGAAGATGATGGTGCCCGCTGGAGCAGTGGCTGGAATATGGATATATCTCATATCTTTAGATCCGCTGCTGCTGTGTTTTCAGAATTACAGTATGAACAATCATAATCACATACAGCTTATTGTACTGACCAATTGCAAAGCGGAATATTGACATTGTTTGCACACATGGAAGCGCAGCTACTGTCCTGTTCTGCACCTAACTGTATGAAGAATTTTAAGAATTTTAATTCTTCACCTTTTATAAGTTTGTCCTATTTGAGTAAAGACAATGAAAACTCCACAGCGTTTTCCTGGCTCCACTTTGCTTTACAGTTCGCAGAATTTTATTGAGTTTTAACATCTCAGTTTTTAACCTTCCTAACCAGAAGACATTTGGGTTGTCCATGTGGGCAGCAGCACATTTCAACCAAATTTAAAGATGTTTTGGATACGTTGAGGATCTTTTCTGGGTCAGCTCCCTGTCTATTTGTAGTAGGATGTGACTGGACTTACTGAACTCCTGTTTTCTCTAGATAGATAGATAGATAGATAGATAGATAGATAGATAGATAGATAGATAGATAGATAGATAGATAGACAGACAGACAGACAGACAGACAGACAGACAGACAGACAGACAGACATACATACATACATACATACATAGATGTACATTGCTCAAAAAATAAAGGGAACACATAAACATCACAATATCTTCAATCAAATCAAACTTCTGTGAAATCAAGCATTGAGTAAGCAACACTGACAAATTAATTTCACCTGCTGTGCAAATGGAACAGACAACAGGTGGACACTATTGGCAATTAGCAAGACACACTCAATAAAGGAGTGTTTCTGCAGGTGGGACCACAAAACTTCTCCCTGTACCAATGCTTTCTGGCTGCTGTTTTGGTCATTTTTGAATGTTAGTGGGGCTTTGACACTCATGGTACTCATGGTAGCATGGGGTGGACCCTACAATCCACACAAGTGGCTCGGGTAGTGCACCTTATCCAGGATGGCTCAATGTGAGTTGTGGCAGGAAGGTTTACTGTGTCTATCAGCATAGTGGCCAGAGGCTGGGGGACTACCAGGAGACAGGCCAATACACCAGGAGGCATGGAGGAGGCCATAGGAGGGAAACATTCCAGCACCAGGGCCGCTACCTCCGCCATTTGTGCAAGGAGCAACAGGAGGAGCACTGCCAGAGTGCTGCAAAATTACCTCCAACAGGCCACAAATGTACATGTTTCTAAACAAACCCTCATACACCATGTGAGACCATATGCTAGTGCTTTTCTCCCTGGGTTCCTTTTCATGCAGGAATATGTTAGACCTCATGTTGCTGGACTGTGTCAGCAGTTTCTGCAAGATGAAGGCATTGAAGCTATGGACTGACCTGCCCATCTGGGACGTCATGTCTCGATCCATCCAACAACTTCAGGTTGCACCACAGACTGTCCAGGAGTTGGTGGATGCTGTAGTCCAGGTCTGGGAGGAGATTCCTCCAGAGACCATCCACCACCTCATCAGGAGCATGCCCAGGTGTTGTAGGGAGGTCATACAGGCACATGGAGGCTACACACAATACTGAGCTTCATTTTCACCCGTTCTATGGACTTTACATCAGAGTGGGATCAGCCGGTAGTGTGTTTTTTCCATTTTAATCCAGGCCTCCATTGGTGAATACATTTTATTTCCATTTATGTTTATTATCAGCACATTCAACTTTAAACAGAACAAAGTATTCAATGAGAAGATTTCATTCATTCAGATTTAGGATGTATTATTTGACTGTTCCCTTTATTTTATATATTTGATTTTATACTTATAATCGATTTTCCTTTTTTTTTTAACCATACGCCTAAACCAAGAAATAAGTATTGATTGTTTTCACATTTTGATGTCGTCCGAGGGAAATTCTGATCCAGAAGACAATCATGACTCCATCAGTTCAGTAGCTCATTCTTATTAAGAAACCTCAAGACCTTTCAATGCTGAACAATTTTAAGGAGGCTTTAGTGGATATATAATTAAAATCTGGATTTTTTTTTCTTTTTGTAATGCTGAAACAAACTCTGAAATGACATAATTGAATGCAGGCATAAAAGTTAAATGAGCCCTTACTCTCAGTCAGTTTCTTGTTGTTTTTGCCCCATTTATAAAAGCTAACACTGAGACTTGATTTCACTTAAAATGTTGAAATCTTTGATCAATTAAAATAACAAGAAACTACATTGCATTTTTTAAAAGATGACAGTCAGCAAATAATAAAGAGATTCATCTTTTTATACCATATTTAGGTTAACAAACTTGTGTTGTGGTGCATTTCAATGTCACTGCTAATGATACTGCTGCAAACTAGCAAACATATTGTTCCAAACCTGCCCAGCATGAGGCAACTGATGGAACAATTTAATGAGGGGAACAGATTCGTATGTTCAGCAGGTTCCATTAAGGAGTGATTTTTACCTTATTAGATCCTGCAACGTCGTTTCAGTGAATGCTGATGCTGCTTTGTTTCTGCTGCATGTGAATGGACTTTAAACAGCTGCAGGATCCATTAGAAAGTATGCTACTGTATAATAATATCCAAGTATGCATTGGTCTCTCTGTTTATAGAGGAATTTTTTCTATCTACCTCTTTTTATAAATGGATATAAATGTGCAGAAGAATCTACTGAGCAAAGTTTATGTGGATGTTTAGGAAGTGAGTGACCTTCAGAAATATTGTTTTTCTTTTCTCAATGAATCTCTGTAAAATGAGGAGGAAGGTAATGGGTGAAAACTTCTTGACGAATTAAACAGAAGTTGGATATGATCTCATAGGTTAAAACTGTAGGTGCAAATGCATGCACATGTATTTTCTACAAATAGGCAGGCTGTGATGTATCCAAAGCAGTGATTCCAGTCACACCCGAATCGCTGCATCTGTTCTGTTTCTATCTTTTATGAAGCTCAGATGGTGTGGCATTTTTCTTTCTTTCTTTCTTTCTTTCTTTCTTTCTTTCTTTCTTTCTTTCTTTCTTTCTTTCTTTCTTTCTTTCTTTCTTTCTTTCTTTCTTTCTTTCTTTCTTTCTGTCTGCCTGTCTGTCTGTCTGTCTGCCTGTCTGGCTGGCTGGCTGGCTGGCTGGTTCTAAGCTTGATTCCCCACTGCCTTTCCAGACCGGCTCACCAAGCCCCTCTGCACACATGCGTGAACATTTCCACACAATATCATTAATACATGCTGACACACATGGATGCCCAAACTCATTCCCTCAGTCACAGAGAGAAACGTTGAAGCACTTGCACACATTAAAGAGCAGGAGCGTAATCTAAAAGAGGAGAACATGAGGAGCTTAGCAGGGGGGTGCTTCTGATTGACCAAGCACTTCATGACTCCTAAATAGCTTTATTGCATCCTACTTAAAAACCCCCTCCCCCACGCCTCAACACTTCCTCACCTCCTTCCTCCATTTCAAACCCACGACACACCCACTCTTCCGGAGGGGCTCTCTGCGACTGGAAATTAATGAGAGCCATCACTAACCACACACACACAGAAACACACACATATTTTTGCCATACATATTCGAACTCCCTCCAACTGTCTTGCATTTATCAAGGTCACCCTTCAAATATGAAGCACCGCTCCTCTTGCTGGAGTGCTTCCCTTCACCCTTCATGGCCTCCCTTTGATACTTTATTCATAGATTTGGTGAAAACAGGCACAGATTCGTGTCCGTTACTGTACAGCTCTGGTCAATACATGAAATATTAAGTCGACTTATTTAGTTCTGCAGGACATCAGAAAGGAGAGCAGGATGTAAGACTGTGGTGAAAAGAACTGGTGCTACTGCTGCCATTGAAATCTCATTATTCTCTCTCTGGGTAAGAATGATCCACAAAGCTAAACAATATTTCAGAACTTCCAGAATTTATGAAAAAAAAAGTTCAGTTTTTAGTTCAGCAGGTGTGCTTACATAGGTTTTCCTGTCTGCTGAAGGGAAGAATTCCCGCTCACAGTGAGTGGGAATTCATCCTCCAGCTTAAAGTCTTTGGATAGAGTTCAGTGTGTTGACAGACATTCTTAACTGCTGATGTGCCCCGAAGCAAGACGCTGAAACCATGCCAGCGGCTGCTTTCGAAATCACCTTTCTGCTCCCTGTGCAGGAGGATGACGAGCATAAGAAAAAACATTTTGGCAACTAATTGATCAAGATCTAATGAATAGGAAAAAATGAAGACAAAACAAAACACAAACAGAAATTACCAATAAGCTGCAATAATGTTGATTTACTTCACTTTACTAAAGTTCTGAAGCCTTGGAGCAAATGGATGGAGCTGCCCACTATCCTGGCCTTGTAGATCTTTATATAATCATACCTCTAGGCATCTTTTGTGCTATATTTGCAGCTTATAAAACCTTAATAATTCAGTTTTTCAAAATTTCACAACTGTGTTTTTGTATTCGCTTTGTTTTTTGCAAAATATGTTTGATCACCAATAAATGGGGGAAATAGGGAAAATGTGTCATGATAAACGTTTAAGTTACCTTATTCTTAAAAACCTGGATACAATGTGAGGAAATAAACTGAGATTTTCTTTTTTTTAGTAGGGGGTTAAGGGAGAAGTCGATAAGCTACACACGTGTTTTGTGTGTCTAGTCAAATGAACTTCCTCCATCTGCCTGCCACCAAGAATTCTTGTCGCTTTAGAGGAAATGAAGTGTGACGGCCTCTCTGCTCTACATGTTTTTCGTCTGTGTTTTTGTCGCCGTGAAAGCTTTGCCCTGACATAGTGGGCGGCTTCCAGCCGGATAAACTCCCACTACAAGGTTGAGAAAATACTGTTAACACTAACCGCCTGCGAGCGCAGCTGACCTAAAGCTTTGGCTTTTTAAAACCACAAACCACATCTTTGAAAAAAGCAAAAGTAAACAAACTAGAGAAATATTTTACTTGCTTTGACATTACTTAAAGCAACCAGCAGGTCAGACTGAAGCAATTAGACAAAACATTATCTTATTAATTTAGATTAGTAATAAATGAGTCCTTATTTCACGCATTAAATGGGTAATTCAGTGAATATTTCATTTCTTTTATTCCAACATAAAAAAAGTTTTAGCCCTTTTTGGAAAATAAATAAATAAATAGAACATCTTTTTCTTTTAGGCCTTTCAAATTATTTGCTTAAATAAACCCCAATTTAAAACTAAACATGAGTACATCTGATTACATAAATATTACTGTTATTTAGCTTATTTCTATAAATCATTGATGAGGATCAGCGGATAAATCTGACTGCATATCAGTGCATATCAAATTTATACAAACCTCTAATATTAGATCTTCCTTGGAAACCAAACACTGATGTTCTAAAATGATCCTGAATGGATCTTTGAAGGTCAAACCTCAACTGAGAAGACATTTGAGACAGAAATGTTGGTGCTCATTCAGACAAACTTATATAACTATTTTCATACATTTAAAATGAGCTCCTATGTTCTTTATAAAGAGTATGTATAAGAGAGAAAAATACATATGCACTTCGGGGACACTAAATGGGGGTTTTACATGTGGATCTATAGCAGTTTGTATATAAATAAAACAGGTGCAAATGTATTTAATCTTTCAACACTGCATCCAAATCAGTGTTTACTTTAAAAGGGTGATTTTTTTCATGATTTTGGGAACACCTCTATAATAAAATCAGTCGTTAAATATTTTCATGATCTTGGTGCTGATGTCTGGTCCGATTACTTATTTCACTCACCTGCTTATCTCTGCACAGTTCTCATTACCGGTCATCTGATCCATCTGGTTCAGTTTCTATTTAACCTGCCTTCAGACCAGTCATCAGTCCCAGATTTTTTTGAGGCAGTGGTGAGAATTTTTTGACCATTCTTGTGATTGCCTTATCCTGACCCGTTCGGCCTCTTGACCCCCTGAGCCGGTCTTTCCCTTTTCTGATCTGTTTGCCTGACCTGGCTTCTGATCCCTGCCAGATCTCTGCCTGTCTGTGGACCGAACCTGGATCTGTTTCCCGACTCCGTTCTGGATTCCCCCTTTGACACCACTTTGTATCTTTGATCTCCTTGCTCTGACTACCAAGCACGTCACCAAACCTAGGCTCGGTTTCGATCTCTGGTTTATCCTGCCTACCTTCCTCTGCTCAATTCTGATCTCCTGCCTGTCCACTAAACAGCAATACATCAGAGTCTGGGACTCTCTGGGAGGCGCCTGCTTCGTTTTGTTGGCAGCCGACCATCTGCAAGCAACCTCACCCTCTGGGCTCGGATTTATAAGACTTGGAATTATAAACCCAGGTTAGTGACTCACTTGTCGTTATCATCCACCTCCAGAAAGACGTGGTCACTAACCTTTTGTCTCCTCCTGCAGAGGGTCCTAACTTAGACGCTGATGCTGCTCACTGTGATTCTGTTTCCAATAATCATTTTGAGATATCTGTTTGTCCGCCTCAAATAATGGATCCTATTACCTGACAAATATCACAAATTTTCATGATCCCTAATTTGTTTTTGTTTATTTTAGATCCCTGATTTATCCCCCTCTAGTCTTTTCTAGTAGTTGCCATATAGGTTGATTTGTTTACCCGGATCTCAGTTCATTCTTTTGTTCATTTTATATCATTATGTCTGTTTTCTAGCTGCTGTCATCCTGTGTTTGTTACTCTTCTACCTTAGCCCCCTTTGCCTTCATCAATGTCAGCTGTTCCTCATTTTCATCTGATTGCACTCACCTTTTTTTGTTAAGCCTTTCTCCACACCCCCCTCTGCACATCAGTTCTCTAGTTTTTTCCAGTATTTTATATCCTTGCCTGTCATTCTGCCCAGTTCTCCCTCTGCTCCTCACACCTGTCTATGTTTGTTTTTAGATTATTTCACCAAATGGTTACATTTATGATGGAGCTTCTGAGTTCCTGCATTAGGTCCACAATTTATGACAAGAATTATTAAAAGTATGGGAAATCTAGAGCATGCAAAAAAGTACCATATTTTACGTAGCAAATTTTCTATAGCCCCTAGAGTAGGAACAAAGAAGAATACTAGCTCTCATTGGCTTGTTAGCTCACGGCAGTAAGACTGTCAAATGAAAGAGGGAGCTTCATCAGCTCTTTATTTCAGCTCTGCAGGAGTTGCACAGAGTCTCTTCATTGGTTTCACAGCTTAAATACGGCAAATAAATTACAAAATACATGAATTCGGGACACTTGTTCTCAGTCGTGCCTGCTGCTAGCATGTGCTGTGCTAATTGAAAATTAGCCCCCTGATTTCGAACTTGATCTTCCACACCCTGTTGGTTAAGAAAAATCTGCATGATTCAAAGCATAGGAAAAAGCAACCGCCTATAGTTAAGAAAATAAGTTGCTAATCTTTAAAATTTGTAGATCGCATAAAATTACAGGTAATATAAAGGGAAACTCTATCATAATCAACCCTGATGTTTGGAAATATAGCAGTAGTAACAAATGCTGCATTTTATAAACATTCTGCAACATCTTGTTAGGGTTCCAGTTTGTGTGGGTTGTTTTTTTGTGTTTTCCTCTCTTCACCACCAGTCGGTGCCCTGTCCTCGTTGGGCCTCCCTGCAGAACTGCAGCTCGTTGGGTCATTACCAGAGGAGTACTTGAGCAGTGGACTGTCACCACCTCGACGCCAGAGTGTTTGGCAGTATTGGGTACGCTAGCCATACTGAGATTAGCTGAGTCTAACCTTTGACTTGTCTCTCTGAGTCTAAGCTTTGCCCTTGCCTTTTGTTTTCTTCTACCCCCCTTGGAAGGAATATTCGAGTCACACTGAGCAAGGGGAAACCTTCACCAGATCTGTTCAAGCCCACTTCAGGAACACCTGGTGACAGTCCGTTCCATCGCCTCTTCTGGACCCAACGCTAGTCTGCCCATCCGCCCTCCAATGAGTTTATTCATCTCTGGATTAAACCCCCACAAACTGGACCCAAGGGAAACCAAGAATTCCCCATAACGTGAGTCTTCTCCAGCAATTCACCAGTCTCAGTCATTTTCCCGACGGGCCTTGAACTCATCTATGTGATCTCCCCTTCAGAGTTTTCGGTTCCGGTTCACCAGACCTCTGAAGTCCCCCTGAGATAACCCTGCATATAATCTCTCTCTCTGTTTTAGTCAACCTCTCAATAAACCTGTCAAACTTTTAAACTTCTCTGCATGTGGGTGAGATCATTAACGCCCATCATGACACATCTTGTGGTGGTAGTCAGTGTTGGGCACGCTACTTTGAAAAAGCAATTAGTTATAGTTACTAGTTACTTCTCCCAAAAAGTAACTGAGTTACTAACTGAGTTACTCCACAATAAAAGTAACTAGTTACTACTAAAAGTAACTATTGCGTTACTTTTGCGTTTCTCGCCCCCGTAACCCTCACCACCCAGCCCCCACCTTCTCGCCGTGTGTTTCAAAAGCCATCTGAATAGAGCGGACGACAAAGACAAGAACCTGCCGAGAGTTTTGCATTTATTGCAACTCAACATAAATGACATCAGGGGGGAACGCTATGTGAAGTTTTTTAACAGGGAATTCAGATCTGGTGAGTATATGAAATTAATAACTGGGGATGTCTAATTCTGAAATCCTGTGTGTTTGGGTTGTTATAGATACTGCAACATCTATCTATCTATCATCTATCTATCTAGATGTATACTCTGTGTGTGACATAAAATATGGACCTCCATCCCTGCCACAAAGGCCATCAAATAATTTTAAAATAAAAAATACAGTAGGTTGAAAAGGCAGAGTATCCATCCATCCATCCATCCATCCATCCATCCATCCATCCATCCATCCATCCATCCATCCATCCATCCATCCATCCATCCATCCATCCATCCAAATTTCTCCCTTTCTTCATATAGGCTATCATTTGATTGTTCATGCTCTCCATAGTTCTCCTGTGGCGCGAGCACAGGGCGACTGTTGCGCGTCTTTAGCAACCATGTGCGTTTCCTGTTGCTTGCGCAGTGAATCGTGCCACCTGCGCTGTGCGGAGATGCAGGGGAAACCGTATCTGATGGGGAAACGCAGCTCGACGTAAGACCGGTATTTCCATCTGGAAAACGCTGTTTTGCTGCTGGATCCTCCTCACTCTCCATCTCTCTGTGTGTGCTGTACATTAACACCCGCCAGCCGAAACACCCACCTACCCAACTGACAGACGGAATCTCACTATACATCAGCCATTCTCATCCTCCCCTCTCTCATGACAAGGTGCGCACGAGTCCTTTCATGAAAAAAGGTTCATTGTGCAACCTGAGTAACGCGCAGTAACGGGGTGTCTGCAATGGTAACTGTGTTATAGTTACAGTCAAAGTAATTAGTTAGATTACTCGTTTCTCAAACAAGGTAACGGCCTTTGAACGCCGTTAGTCCCATCACTGGTGGTAGTATCATGATCTGGGCCAGTTTCCCTGCCTATTATAGATAAACACAGAGCAGAAATAGAAACTTTATGTCAACATACAGGTAGAAATCCAGGGAAAAATGATACATATTTTTTAATCTAAGAAAATATTTCTAAAAATGCAAAGCTTTTAAAGTCATACTGAAAAAAGATACACTTAAAAGGAAAGCTTCAAAGAAATATTTCCATCAAACAACTGCTCGTGAAATATAATTTCAATACCATGGAGCTTCATCCAGTCTTATTTCTTTTAGCTTAGTAACATTTAAAACACTCTCTTTCTGATCCCAGATGTTTCACTGTCAGAAGAGATTAGTATGTAGCAGGGAAGGCGGCAAACTTCAGCGCACTGCAATAAAACTGAGGGATGATGCAATAATAAAACAGACATGTACAAGTGAGGATCCCGACCGGATCTTGAAGCGTGTGCGTAACCAACTCCTCGACTAATAGCGTGGAGAAATGAGATCACACTTGAGAACGATTCTGCTTTTCAATTTACACAGTGTGGGAGAAATATCAAACTTTAAAAAGATGTTAATTTTTTTGTATATTTTCTTTTTGTCATTGTGATCCTATTAATAAAAAGGTCCGAACTTTTTTTTCCGGGGCAGGTAGATAATAGCTATAGCATCAAATATTTAATTAATAGGGGTCATTTTCATTTTAAGTCCAAATTTGATTGGATTTAAGGTGAAATTAGAGTCATGAAGATTTTTTGTATGGTTCAGGGGTCTGAAGTCTCCTGTCTCTGTCTGAGTGTGCCCTGAGTTAGAGCTCTGCAGAGGACAGTTGCTGTCTGCTCATAAATAAAGAACATGCATTATTCAAGGTTGCTCCTTCAGCAAATGCCCCGTAATGTTCCCAAACAGCTATAATGTACTCCAACACAAAGGTGGCTGAGACCCCTCTCAGTGATACACAGAAACATCAGCCCTCCACCCCAGAGACATAACATAGAGTCATTGTCAGAGCTGCTCTCAGGCTCTTATCTCGCTCTCAGATTGTTCCTAATTTTCCCAAACATCCAGTTCATTTTTCATCCTAATTGCTGTCAGCGACTCTCGATATTTCAACCAAACTTTACTCAGCTTGTTAGTAATTCTCCAAACTTTTTGCCTTTTTTTCTTAGCTTTTCTTTTTATACTGTATCTCTCCTATATATCCTGTCCCCTAGTTGTAAGACTGAGTTGAGGTTTCAGACTTTTGCGGTTTAGCTTTTACATGGGGAAATCATTGGCTTTTTCAGAGGAAATAAACAAATCTCTTTTGGAGCCTTTGGAGAAATAAAAAAAAAAAACATAAAATCAGTCTAAAGCAGAGTGTTTATCGCTCCTGCTTCGCTTGTCTGCATTTTATCGACTCTGCTTTATGTTCTAATCACTTTTTAATTGATCTGCCTGTTTACCGTCACTGGGTTTAATTGCTTTGGTGGTTTGTGATCCCGTTTGTTCATCTCACCGTGAAGAAACGTGGACTTTTCTGAGATGTAAAATAACTCAGGTTTAAAACTTTTCGTCTAATGAGAAATAATGGCTTTGTGGGATTTTATTTGTTTTTCCAATAGGAGAGACTTCAAAGGTGCTGTTCTGACTGTGTAACCATTTCAATTATTTAGAAAAATGTCTTTAGAAACTTGATTGCACAGTGAATTAAGGTGCTTATAAGACTACAGCTACATCAACAGCAGCATGCTTTCAGTAGGGTTTCAGAGTGATAAAAAAAATTCACTGTTATTCCATATCTGTTTGTATTCTGCAGTGAAAATGTACATATTTTTAAACATGTTAAATTGTACTCCCTGTAGAGCGGCTGTCATCTAATTAAAATGTTTGTGTCAATATTGAATCATTTTTTGGGGGATTTTATTTTATTTTATTCTACCGGTACTTGGTTTTTTTTTTTAACATTTAACAAAACTATGAATGATTCAGTTATAATTAAACTCTGATTTGGTAAAAAATGTGAGCCCTGACAGACATAAGTGATTACTAAGAGGATGGAAGCAGCAGCAGGGTTGGAGTCAGCCCAACGATGTTAACTCTGAGCCGTTGGTTTGTTAATACATGATTTAACAAAGGGGGGCAGGTTTTCTTCATTGTTCAACACTGAATAGCTGTTACTGTTTACTAAATTCAATCTTTCTTAAAAAAAGAAAGCTTTTTTTTGTATTTATTCAGGTTATTTTAGTAAAATAAAAAGGGGTGCTGCTTCTAACTTAGTTTACAAATCTGCAATCTGCTGCTGAATTAGACAGATTTCCGGTATAGTTTCCCTTTTCCATAAGTAAAGATCACCTGATTATATTGTATAAAAGTAAAATGATATGCCCTCGCAGAAAAAATATATATATTAGCATATCGGTACAAATATGTAGAATTATCTTGTTATGATACCTCCCCCCTGTGCTCTATTCTTTCCATGATCTTGTTTACTGAATGTGTGTACTGCAGCCTCTGCGCTGTTGATCATTAAAAAGACAACCATGAACGATTATAGATCACTAAATAGGCGTGAACCACCTGATGATTGATTGGTCAGTTACAGTAAACAGTCTTTGTGCTTGGTCTCAACATGTTTGATATCTAAGAAGCGGATTCACCATATCAGGCACTATAAGCATTTGGTATTCCACTGTGAGTTCATCATAAATAGTAGAAAAACACAATCTGCATTTTGTAAAAGTCATGTAGTTCATTTCCCGCACACAGTACACATGTTTTTACCAGAAATACCAGTAAAATGTGGTCAGTTAGGCATTCTAAAGAAACCCGGCACTGTTTACACCTGAACAATGTGTAGTTAATCTACAAAATGTGTTAAATTGAACAAAATACTGAAATATAAAACTTTTTTCAATAATGTTGGAGCTATTGAATATGACTGTATATCCAAAACAACATCACAGAAGTGATGCTGGATTATGGCTTAGGGTTTTATGGTGATCTGTCAAAGTTTTAGTTTTGAGAATAGATTAAATGACTATTGTATTAAAATAAAAAACTCATATGTGTAAACTTAGAGTTCCTTTAGTTTGAAGTTATCTGCTCCAGTGAGCTGTATAGAGGCTTTAGCTCATCATTTCAGCTTCTGAAACGTTAATGTTCTGGCTGTCGGATGCTGCTGCCAAGACTTTTTAGACCAAATGAGGCTGGCAGATTTTAACGCTACAAGCATTAATCTGTAGGAATAGTTTAAAATACAGTTGATCAAATGGAAGAGTCCCAAAAATAGTAATATTGATCAGAATTTCTTCACATCAGTTTATTCTTACAGAAATATAAGTAATAATAAATTAGAGGGAATATTTGAAATATGAGTTTTGCAGTTCAGGGGATTCATGTGTTGGAAAAGTTTTCATTTCTTCCAGCAGGAAAATGTATTCTGTAAGAGAAAATCCAAACCCAGCACACTGGTGCATTTTTTGTACGGTATTTATTGTTTTTGGTGTATTTTTGTTTTTACTGTCAAACTGTACCAACTTTGCTAAGGAACTTTGCTAAGGAAAATGTTTTTAATGAATCAGCCTAACAAAAGAAAAGCCTGTAGGAAAATGAGATTACAGTTATTTTCAAGCAGAAAGAGGAAATGAAAGCTGGTTTTGAGAATCGGATACTGTTGCACAATCAGAATAAGCATTATGAGAGGAAATCATATAAAAATAGTTTTCTTTCTTCATATAACATTATGGTTATCCCTACCATTTACAGCTGCTGTTACTCAATCTGACCATTTAGTAATTAGATATTTAATTTAAAGAAATATTAAAATATTGGCTCAAATGAAAACACAGAGCAAGTTCTCTAAATGAAAGGTTTTTGACAGAAAATAAGAGTTTATATTCTGTAAAAATACTGTGATCCCCTAAAGGGTGTTTAAGAAGCAAAGTTCAACAAACTTTTAGTCTAACTGTAAACTTCTTAGTTGAAAAATCAGATTTTCTACTTTCATGAATGTGAGCCAGTTCAATAAACTCTGGCATCTCAACCTAGAGTTATCACTGTGGTTTTAAACACCCTAATTGGTGTCCTCTTACTTGAATCACCATGGAAACCATGGTCAATACAGTAGACATCTAAAGCTTTGAAAATCAGCCAACATTTACATTTGGGATCCATATGGGAAGGAAATGACATGTGCAATAAGACCAAGATGAGATACTGAAAAATACATGATGGTCCCTGCAAACCACTACAATATGCTGATGAAGGTTCTCAGTCATCCAGGTCATAGTCATTCCGTAAAAATAAAAAAAATATCCACTGGACTTGGTTTCCAAGATTTGAAGACGTTTTGCCACCTCTCCAGGAAGCTTTCTCAATTCAAATTCATTCATTTGAATTGAGAAAGCTTCCTGGAGAGGTTTCTCTCTTCTCCAGGAAGCTTTCTCAATTCAAATTCATTCATTTAGTTTGCCGTCCTTCCAATTATTTCCACATCACAGTTAACACAAAGTTATGTTATGTGGCTTTGTTGACAAAGTCTGACACATTTTGGTGAAGCATTAACTTCTCAAATGTCACTGATTGCTCACAGTTTAAGGGGCAACAAATACACATCCCCAGTCTGAGCACACATACACATACCGGTCGGACAATGACTCCATTCATCCCTCCGCTGCCTCTGACTCTAGTGTCTCTACTCTGCTCGTATTATCTGACTATAAACAGAGGGGAAGGTCGACAGCACAGCGAACACCAAGTCTGCCCGTCTGCAGACACCAAGCCTCTCTGACTGCAGACTCTGGTTAAACCTCTGCATGTTTGAATGACTCACTCTTCAAACTGCACTTTTCCTGGTACCACTTACCTTTTGAGCAGAGCCGTAGAATAAATCAGGGTTTAAAAAGGCGGTAAATGGAGATAAAATGTGTTGGTGGGACATGATTTATGGATCGTTTCAGTAGGTTCACCCTGCTGAATAATGGGGAGTCTAATTAACAGAGGCAACTGTTGACAAAATAGATCATAAATAAACTGCAGACTCTTGAGGAAAAGGTTAATGTTTTTAAATATTTTTCATTATTTAAATATACACCGCCGTACTTAATGCGCAGAGAATGGAATAAAGGAAAATATAAGTTCAACAATTCACCAATATCAGTCACCAAAATGCAACCAGTGAAAGTTTTTTCTACACACAGATGATGTTGGTATTCATGAGATTTTGTTTGTTTTGTTTCATTTTCATTATAATCACAAAACTGAGATGTTATAAACAATAGGAGCTTGTTTTAGGAAAAACATCTTTCACCTGAGGGAATTTCATTTAACCTTATGCGCTCACCTTTGAACACATGATCCTTTATGTGCACAGCTTCAATTCCGCACACTCTTCATATTTGACACTTTACATTATGAGCTTAATATTTAATCTGTGGTCCCTTCACAGAACATTCATTAAAGAATAATCTGGAAATACATCATATGTATGAACCTTCTCCTGAGTAGAGAAGAGATGCCAAAAAATTGTTAAAAGTGTATTTAAGTTAAACTTCTTGTGCTCCATCAGTGTAGTAACTAGGGTTGTACTTTGCACACACACTGTTCCTGCTGCTATATTCTATAGTACGCTTAGTGTCTTTCTTCCTGTTTCACTTTACATTTTACAAAGCTGAGCTCAACCACTGTTTGCATAAACTTAAGTTGTACAGGTCTTACCTGGTTGTGGATTCCACAAAAACTTCTCTGCAGCCTTTTTCTTCTTATTCTTCTCTTTTCTTGCTTTCTTCCTGTTTTTTTTCTGTTTCAGTTCCTGCTGAGAATGCTGAGTGATCAGAATCTGAGCGAGTCAAACTCCTCATAGGGAGACGAGGCGTATGTATGTGAGAGCAAGCTGGTGACAGGGAGAGCGTCTCTGCTTTGTGCTGCCAACCTCAGCCACTGTGTTATTGCAACTGAGTTACAGAGAGAGGTAGGGTGTGTGAGTGAGTGTGTGAGAGAGATTAGTTCACACACAAACATCTCTGCCTGCAGGGAAACACCCCTCTCCCTCTTTCTTATACCACCCCCCCTTCTTTTTGTCTTTCACGTCAGGTCTGTTCTTTTCATCCGATCACCTTCAAGGACTCATTATGGAGCAAAACATTTCCACTCCTCCTTGTCCGACTCCCCCCCCTCCCACTCCGCTCTTTTACAAGAACCACTGCTCCTGCTTGATTTGGGGATTTCAACCTCCTCTTGTAAGCCTCTCTCCTGGTAGCCCCCATCAGTTTGCTGTTGAGAGTCTCCAGGATCATGAATAAGTCACAGAGGACTGGCATAAAATGACACAAAGACAAATATAAATATAAATAAATATAATATAAATATCTGATAGGTACCTCTCAGGAACTCTTTGTCTTTTGTTTTCTTTAGCACAGCCTCTTTATTTGCATTTTCTCACATTGTAAAGAGTTTTCTTTCATATTTCAAAGCATTTTAGGTGCAAAGCGAATGCTTGTTAAATCTAATTTTATAATTTTAAGAAAACTCTTGATTTAAAGGGTCACTTTAAAAGGAGAAAACATAAGAAATATATCATCGTGTATTGCATTACAGAACTCTGAGGAAATATTTTAAAAACAAAGATAAACAACTGCAATAAAAATAAACTAATAGTAGTAAAGAAACTGATATTAGATCAATAAAACCCCAAACCTAAAAAAATGCAGAATTTTAAAAAGATGTTTTAATAAAACAAAAAAGAACATTATAGATCTCATTTTATCATGACCTTCTCCAAGTTAAAATATCCAAATTCAATACCTGAAGCTGAAACTCACTGTTTAAATGAGCACTGACAAAAACACAGCAAACACAACCTTGATTTTAACCTTGAGGAGACCCCCTCTTGGTTCGGTTTAAGCCCATCACAATTATTACAGTGCTCAGCTTCAGTCAGCTAATCTGCTCTAGATCCTCAATAAACTGCTCCCCAGGAGGCCGAGCATTGGAGGGCTTTTCTGTTGTTTTGGCCGAACAATTTATGCTCCATAATTTCAGGCTTACATTCCCTACACCTTGTTCTTAGAGCCAAACAACGGCACAAGGTTAACAGGCAGACCGTTAGCTTTAATTGGAGCATGTTATGGGGAACATGTTAGGAGTGTAACTCATTTGGAACCCCTCCGCCCTCAGCCTCGCCCTCCACCCCCACCCCCAAAGCCCCCAAGGCTACAAATGACTGCCACTGTTCTTGATATGTGGATGCAGGCGACCTAATTTCTCTATTCAAACATTCAATATCCAACCCTGTCGCCGTACACTTTGCTCAGGCATTAGTAAATGTTGCCCTGATTACAGTTTTTTTTTTCTTCCTATCAATAAAATATTCAATGCATGCTTGAAAGCTCTGCAGCTGTCTAAATAAAATAACAGACAATATTTCTGAAGCACAAAGCTCCTGGGTGAAGAATGATATTACGGGTTGTACAGTATAATCTTTTACAGTGAGTCTTCCAGAGACTCGTTGAATTATTTATAACTTCTCTGCTGTTTTCGGCTGTGAATCCAAACCCTCATATTTACTCCTAAAGAAGTAAGCCTTTAAAAAAAAAGGTTGCACGTACATTCTCCTGCAACTTTCCTCCAACACTGGCAGGAACAAGAACAAGCAGAGTTCTTCCAGAGGGCAGACCTTAAACAGCACAATAAGTCTCCTGATACCTTGTATGTATTACTGCAGAAGAAGTGTCTATAAGGGGTCTAAGTGTATCACACAGTGGGAGGTGGTGGAAACAATGAAACCAGCAGTACAGTAACTCTGGAGCTTAAAATTGCCCTGTACCTCAATGTTGGCCTTTGCAGAGGTAATGCAAGGCTCTTTGAGGAGCATCAGTTTAACTGTCTTATATGACTGTGGTACAGCAGAGATTCAAATAAGGGTTTACTTCTAAAGGAGTTGTCATTGAACTTGTCTGATGGATCTGAATTCTTTCTACTAAAAGCTGCTACGTGACAAGAACTGAGAAAAATTACGTCATTGTGTTTTTGCAGCTCCATCTCAGGGGTTCCTGCTGATAGTTCTTAACATCTTACTCCATTCCTCCAGTGCTACCATCGTCTAGCTTTAGATGCATCTCTTTTCTAACATGCTGGAATCTAAAGGCTCATTCCTCTCATGTAGCTCAGCAGAGGCATGGTAAACAGCCACTCGCTTGATGCAGGTATTTTAAAAATGGGGTGCATCAAAAAGTTGCGG
This sequence comes from Cyprinodon diabolis, assembly GCA_030533445.1. Classification (NCBI taxonomy): domain Eukaryota; kingdom Metazoa; phylum Chordata; class Actinopteri; order Cyprinodontiformes; family Cyprinodontidae; genus Cyprinodon; species Cyprinodon diabolis. Next base: position 16,422,143 of record CM060073.1, read on the forward strand.
TATAGTAGCTCTTAAAGACTGGACTTGAGCACTCCTGTCTTAGCAGGAATTTTTTCAACATGTCTAAGAAGAGTTGTGTTGCTACTTAGGATATGGATAGCAAAGATTACTTTTCTTTAACCCTTTTGATTTTGGGTTGGAACTCTATTTTTTATTTTATGTGTGTAAACCCATTCAGTTAAATTTTTTGTAATGCATGAATCAGCTGGCATAGACATCAAAAAATATCTGACCCTTATAAATATCTGACCCTTATAATCTGGAAATGAAAATTACAATACTCCATGAGCACCCCAAAGTTTTTCAGACATTAATTTAGTCAAACTAATCAAACTAAATATTAGTGCGCATGCCCAACATTTCGTCGCCTATTTTTGCTTTGGCACCACAGCGCCACTTACAGGCCTGGCATCATTTTGCAGCGTTTTCATATATTCGTGTGGACGATCACATTTATTTTACGTCTCCGTCTTTACGACAAACGTTCTGGAAAATATTAGCGTTTCGTGTTCGTTTTGACTTCGTGTGGACGGGGCCTAAGGGCTCACAGGGGCAACATTGATCCACATGTCCCAAGCAGGGGCAGGCTGGCTAACATGCTTATCGGATTGTTTTTGCTACAACGGCAAATATTTAGGTAGGCGAATGAGAGAGTTTTCTATGAGATCTTGTTTTCCAACGTCATTGAGACAAGTAACTGATAGGTTAAAACGGTTCCCATGGCCTTTAGAAGAAAAACAGACCCATAAGAAGTCTCATATAGACAATTCTTTTACCTAAAGTAAGGAATTAAGGATGAACATCTGGAAAAGTACACTGAAAAAGTTAATGCAACTGTTTTTGGCATTTACTTAATCATATTTAGTTACTTTAACACAAAATTAAATTAACTAAATATGATTAAGGAAATGCCAAAAACATTTGCATTAACTTTTTCAGTGTCATCTTCCGGATGTTCATCCTTAATTCCTTACTTTAGGTAAGAAATTGTCAATATGAGACTTCTATATGCTGCCCAGAGAGATATGCAGCAATATCTTCCCTTTATGGTGACAGTTAATAACAGAAAAGTGCATTTGTTACTTTGATGACAACATATAAAAGGATATAGAAAAAAATATATTCAGATGTTTCAGTTTCCAACTTTATCATCATTGAACTTTTGTTATTAAATGTTTAATTCTACATCCATAGTGGTCCATAGGAAACAAGTGGGAATATCTTTGCTGCGGTATTCTTATAGGCTCTTTGGTGGCCTACATCCGTTTATGTGTATGTAGATAAAGCGATGGTGGGGGTGGGAGATGTCTGAATTATAGAGACCCTCATCTCTCAAACAAAGCTCCTCGAGCAGCTGAAACCCGGAGCGTCTCTGTTATTAAAACCATGTTACTGCTCAGGGTGCTGGGAAGGTTTTCTTTTTTCCCCCTCAAACAGAAATTTGACCCCCTGTTGAGTTGCTCTGCAGGGGGGCACCGTTCACGGCACCCTCCTCTTCTCTAGCTAAGACCCTTGGGAGACTCTCAGCTGAACCTCCACCCCTCCCTGGCAACTCCCTTGTTTGTTTCATCACCCTCCTCCTCGCTCCGTTTCTCTCCCTCCTCTTATTTCCCTTCCTTGGAGGATGGAGCTAACTAACTCTCTGATCTTTTGTTCTTATCCCTTTCTCCTGAAATCTTATATTTGAGTGAATTTTATTCTTCACCTTCATTTTTCTCCCTTCATCTCTTTTCTATGTGTCAGCCTTACCCTTTTCCATCCCTTTTATTTATCACTTCACACCTTTTCAGTTTAAAACTTCTTGGATGGCTCAAACTTTCTCTCTTTCTCATGTATCGTATTTACTCCTCAGAACGATTCGACGGTCACTCTGGCCTGTGACGGGACCCGGGGGGGTCTGGCTCTTCCAAGGGGCGACATCTCTGAATAAATAAGCAAGGGTAATTTATTCCCAACTTGCAGTCCCGTATTTTCACCCGTTCCTTTCACACCCACAGTTTACAGAAAGCAGATAAAGACACAATAAAATGCTTGGGGATCCTCTCAGAGGCTCATTATATGGTTGTCAGTGAGGTTTTCTCACTGGGCCTGCTGACGGATCGCTCATTCCACTCTGTCTGCTTCTTTTCAGGGCAAATTATCCATATTACATTATGTTGTTTTTTTTGTGACTAAATATTCGGATAAAACTGGTCTAATTTCAAAAAGTAATGAGCCTAGTCTAGCTGAACTAAAGCAGATTATTGGGAACGACTTCCAGAGCTCGTCACTCAGAACTAACAGCTATTAGTGGTGTAGCACCTCAGCACGCTCTGGGTCGCTGATGAGGATTAAGCCATTTATGAGCAATTTGCAGCCAAAAAAAAGGTAATTTATGAGCACAAGTGGTGTTTGAGTCCTGCTAGGTTCTCAACTCTAGTGTAATTCTTCCCTTACTCTGCTATACGCAAACAAACACTCTTCCATTCATCGCCCCGTGAGGGAAGTGTGTGAGCAGCAGGTCAACTGTGAACATCATGTATTAATAATGCAAGACAGGAAGCAGCTCCTGCGAGGAACAAAGCTCTGCACTCTGATTCTGCGCCCCGGCTGCCAGACCCATTGCTGCAAGCTGCATCTTCCAGTGTGGACAGGAAAGAAAGGCTGGAAGGGAGCATGCACAGAGAAAAACCTGCAAAGACAACTTATGAAACATATTGCAGCTTATTCTTGTTAGCTATACCAAAGTTATGTTAATTTGAATCTGGTGTTGAGGGGAAACATGTCTCTAATTGCAAGGCTCAGAAGCAGGATGCAGACAGTTTTATTAACACTGAAAAGGTAGCAGAATTTGGAAATAATGAGAATCTACCAATGGCAAATACTATGCTGATTCATTGTCTACCCACCTGTCTTTGCACAATTACAGTGGGGGCTGGTGGCTATCTCCAGTGGTCACTGGGTGAGCCAGGTCAGTCTTCCACCACAGGGCAATACAGAGGCACACTGGACAAACAAGCACACTGATACCTAAGGGTCATTTAGAGTGATAAATTAACCTGGCAGTCATGCTTTTGGACTGCATGATGAGGCTGGGTTAACTGGAGGGAATGCACGAAGACCCAGGAAGTTCATGCAATGATAGAACAGTGCTACAAACAGCCCCACCAAACAGCGCTTCTGAAAGGATGCTGCCTTCTTAATGAAGAGAGAAGTTGGAACTGACCACCAGGTGTAGGAAACTAGCTGAAATGCACAGAACATGTTTCTCACAAATACACAGGAAAAGTTTTCTTTTATGCACTAGTTACTAATATAATATATTATTGTTTTTATTGTATTTCAATTAATTAGAATTATGAATCTAAATAATATTTACAATTTTTAAATCAAGTGCTGTTCTCTTGACAGCTCCTTGAGCAGCAGACTATTTGGCAGACCCACTGTGTTTAGACTCTTTAGTTATCACATGAGAGCATGTTTTACCTGGTTAAGATTTAGATTAAATCAACTTAATAAGTCAAACCCCATTGATCTTGCTAGAATTTCTACGCCTTGCTAGAATATTATTACGTAAAGTTAGAAACAGCATGAAAAATACAAATATTTTGACTTCCAAACAGAAGCTGAAATAAACATTGCTGTAAAATTATCATTTCTAAACATTAAAAACCTGAAGAAAAATATCATGCAAGTTAGTTGTTGCTTGGCTCTACATTTAATGTTTTTGATTGCCTGGTGGCTACGGGATGGTGACCCCGGGGCAGCGGGTGGAAGGCTGTCTGCATGCTGGGTGGCTGCTGATGTTGGGATTCTCCATAGGGGCCTGCTGAGTCCTGTCCTCTGTCTGCTCTGCGCCACATGTTTCGCCTTGGGTCTGTGTTTGCCCCACTTTGCTTTGGTTTTTAAATTCAAGTTTATCAAGTCTTTTATGTTGCCTTGTTTGCTTGTTCAGCTGGTTTTCAAATTTAATTAATTGTATTTAATTAAATTTTTTGCCTCTAATAATATTTAAGCTTTTTAATTTTTTTTTTTTTTAGATTTTTATAAGAATAAAACTGCTCTTGTTTAGGTCCTTTCTCCTTTGTTTTTAACAACCAACCTCTTAAAACGGTTTCTGTGTTTTATTCAGTCACAGTTTCTCTCAGGTGTGTAGTGTAATTGCTTTGGCTTTACTCTCTCTCCTCTCATACTATTTTCTTTGTATAGAAGCAGCAGAGCGATGAAGCGCTGACAGAGAAAGCTGTTTATGAGGTCTCTACTGTAGAGCTGGTGACTTTATTGCAGGAGCTACACATTTTTTATGAACTGATTGAAATCACCAAGGAGCAGTTTGTTTTAAATCACTATACATACATATGTGGAAACTTTACCCTATATCAATGTGAATGAATACAACTCTTTTCAAACCAACAATTTTATCCTTTTCAATTCAGTTTCAGGTATTTCCTTCAGCTTATTAAATCCTGCACAAGCCTGCATCCATATTAAAACAGAAACGTGAAAAAGTGCAATTTTTATAATCTATGATGGGATTTTGTGGAAGCTGGAGAAGAGTTAAACCAAAAAAGTAAAGTATTAACATTGAGAAACTAGAGGTTTGCATGCAGTACCCACAGCCTGAGGGCTTCTGCTGCTAAAACGCTGTAAAAACAAACTACTCCTACAAGAGAAAGGAGTTTGGAGAGACATCATGCATTTTATTTTACCTTGGCTTAAATTTTACAGAAGGAAAAATGAATTTCTATGTAATTAAATGTTATATTTGTGCAATAACCTAATTCTAATCTTAAAGGTAGAGTACATATAAACATTTCCATGGGTTTAAAGAGTAAATCTAAAACCTACTATTATGAAATAAAAATACCCTTTAGATCCATTGCCAAACAAGGAGAATCCTTCAAGCAGAGATTTTTAACTCCTCTCCTAGGGGCAAACTGTGCTGTGCTGCACGCTTTAGATGTTTCTCTGCTTTAACACACCTGATTCAGATAATTGTAGTTCAGCAAAGCCTGCTAATATGCTGTCAATTAAAATCAGGTGTGTGAAATAGCCGTAACCAAATGAAGCTTCATTACACTTTAAGGCAGAGCAGTCTGTTGCTTCGCCCAACGGTTTATTACTCATTCGCTTTATTCGCTGCTCTACTGGGGAATCCGCTGCTCCAGTAAATTTATGGCGTCCTAGTCATCAAATAAATCATGTTTCAGCGGCATTGTTAGCATTGTTTGCAATGTTTCAGTGTTTTTGTCAAAATCATGTCCAGCCACCACAAAGACTATAAAGCTTTATTCAACTCTGCATCTGTTTAAGTTCATGAAATTAATTACACTTAAAATACTCGTGATATTTTGTTGTCCATCATCAGCTCCTTTTCCAGTACAAATGTGAGCAAAATTATATTCCCCTAAAGCCCATGTCACACCTTGGTGATCTATCCAGTGTATGCCTGACGTGCCAGAATCTTTTAAAACACTGGCATGTGCTAAACTTTCTATGTTTTTTTCAATTTTGGGCATATACATAGCATTTTCACAATTAGTCCAGAGCAAATGTCCAATGACGGCCTAACTTATACATAACGCCAATGCCCATGAAATGAGGCACCAGTCTGTGTCCTGAGGGGGGCAGCCATGCGCACTGTGGTGTCCGCTCTCCGCCAAAAAAAAATTAATAAAAACATAAAAGGAAAAGAAAAACAGAGTGTTTGCAGTCGCAGCAGATTCAAGGTGCTCATAACTTATACAACACCATAACTTATCCAACCAGCAGTTTTGCCAAATTTTTCATACGTCAGGCATACGCTGGCTAATTTTCAAGGTGTGACAGGGGCTTAAGTTTGAAAATGCAACGTTTCGCAATTACAGTATTTGTATTAAATACCAAATACTATTTAAAATTTCACATGAATACATTTAAAAACAAGCGTATTGCTGTCACTTGAGAAAATACGTTTTTGCTAATTATATGCTATAAACCTGATTATTATTTTCTATAAACTTAATAGTATAATGTATAAACATGATAATGATATTATATAAATATTATCTATATTATTTCAGACACGACTCTAGTGGGTGCCTTTATCCTCCAACTACTTCTCGTCATCTTATTCATCTTTTTAAAAGACAGTAAGATTCAGCTGCAGATCACTGGACTCCATAGATGGGATGCGAAAAAAAGTGTTTCCATTGCAGTTTAGCAAAATATAACAATTTTGAAATGACAAAAAAAAAAACACCTCGTCAAAGTGTAAAAACTTTTTAAAAATTTGGTTTTGAATTTATGGTTAGGATTACAAACGTAGCTATAGGTGGTTTTGCTTTCTTTTATAAAATAAACTGATTTTCCAATAAAGGTTTTTTGTGTTTTTCAGTTGGATCAGACACAGAAGGCATAGTATTGTGTTTGTCTTAAACAGGGATATCAAAATGAATGTCTGAAAAGTATTTTCGAGTAATAGTCTAGCACATTAACGTCCCATAATAAACATTGCTTGGATACCTTAGATACCTTGGATACATTGTTTGACTTGTGTACCCCCATGGCCATGACCTCATCATACTATCAGTGGTATGGTCAAACATGTTATTTTCTGAAAATAGAAAGTGCAACTGATTATAAAATGAAACATATTTATTTATTTATCCTTAACATTTATTGCTCAGACATTTCATACTTTTCAATTAGGATGAAAAATAACAAATATGTTGCCTGGAAAGCAAATAAATACTGAAATAAATACAAAATCAAATTAAGTGACAAATCCAAAAACTGGAGCTCTTTATAAAATAATATTCAGATTCACTTTGTTATTTTTACTTTGTTTTCATCATTGGAACAGCTTCTCCTGAATCCCCAGCAATGGGACTTTTTTGCCATTTATTCTTGACTGTAGCTGCTTTGGTGAGTTCTTCTCTTGAGTCTCTTTGTCTTTGTCTCTGTCTTTGGTCGTGCAGATCGCTGATACCCTATCTAATCTTTCAGGAAAATTTTGAATAGGACATTTAAAAAAAACCTTTTAGTTGATAATATCTTGGTTTATTTAGCATTTGGCTACTTACAGAACAAAACACATCCAAACTTTATATAATAGTATTTCTTTATCTAGGATTTAAAATATTAAATATTTTCACTTACCTCCTGCAATACATTGGTAGACCAATAGGGGTGCAATAACTAACTCAGTGCCTTGAAGACAACCATAATGTTGCAGCTGGGTATTTGTTGGTTGATTTATATATATATATATATATATATATATATATATATATATATATATATATATATATATATATAGACATGAGTCATTAAGCCAGTTATCAGTGCCAAGATCATGACAGTCTCCAGCTGTAATCAAACCAACATTACATGCAACCACAGATTTATAAAGTTATAAAAGCTCATTAAATTGAACACATATGAGAATGTGTTATGATTCCGGCAAACATTTGGACCTGATCAGGGTTCTGGATGAGCTAATAATGGACTATTGACTGGTTCTATGGATTTTCATCCTATATTGAAGCACCTTTCATGGAGAACATTTTAAATGGACTGTGCCTGGATGCTTTGCATAGAGGACATGGAGTTGAATTCATCTTTTTCCCTGAATTGTGAACTGCTGAGCTTTGTGAACACAAAAACTAGTCGGCTTACAATCCTATGCTCTGAGTGGAGGAACGTTTAAATATGACATTCCTCTTTCAGGGAGGATCACATTTTTCAGCAGTCTGCTTCTTACTGCCTCTGTGTTATGATGCCAACACCCAGGCTTCTAGACACTTAAAGTTCAAACCTGCCAATGGGGATGGAGGGTCCCTCTCCTGATGAACTTATCCTAACATGGACATTAAACCGTCTTGATGTGTTGGAGAGGATCGATGCTCCGTGGGAGAGATTATTTTCCAAGACCAGTCACAGGGCACGTCTTGACCAGAATCCCACACATAGCTCCACTCATGCAGTTTCACAGGTGCTGCAGTTTGAATCACCTTTGCCTTGTAGTAAGAAGTTTATGGGTTCGATTCCCAGCCGAAAAGTTTGCATGTTCTCCCCATCCATGCATAAGTTCTCTCATGGTACACTAGCTTGCTCCCACAAACATAACTGTTGGATAAGGACTGTTGGCATCTCTAGGTGTGAGTGGTTGTGTGTCTCTGTGTTGCCCTACAATAGACTGGTGACCTGTCCCGGGTGTGTCGCCCCCTCTCAACCATTGAGTGTTAGAGGCGGCAGAGAAAAAGCGACAGAAGATGGATTGATGGAGGTTCTTGTACAGCTTTAATGTAGATCCTTAAACAAATTTAACTGTAATAAATATTGTGATTTCAGCTTATATGCAGAATAAAGAGCTTAAACATCCATTGGACGTGCAGGATGATTACACTCTGGTATAGATAACTTTCAACTGCCAGGTATTGAAAGGTAAGATATCTTTTCTTTTTCCTGAAACATTCTGCTGAATAAGATTTCAGATGGAAAATAATTTAAATTTAAGGATATTAGTGCTGATATTAAAGCTAACATTAGAATAATTGTGGATATTAATATCTGGTTGTGACCACACTGACAATTTGAGTTAATGATGAATTACTCAGAAAAAAGTAGTACTGATAGAAACAGTGATTGCACTTTTGTGTTTTGGGGCATCCTGAAGGAACGCATTGCTGACTGTGATGAGAGTACACTATGAGATCGACAATGTGGATTCAGCATCTAACTGCCATCAGACAACATGGAGACCAAAGAGGCGTTGGCAGAGACCATATGGGGCTCTCGTTGATTAATTAGCTTGATGAGAGATAGAGACACTGAAATAATTTTGGGAATAGATTGCTTTATACTCAGTTATGTCCATTTGCCTTTAACTTGGACCAGAATAGTGCTTTACTCATTTTGATTTAAGTCTGATTTGATTTGTTTTTATTTGATTCTATGAAAAAAAAATGAAACATTTTGCTCCAGAACCCCACCAAGATCAGGTTTTATGCAGCTTTTTCCTTGATATAGCAAGACTGAGGACATGATTGGCATCAAAGGTCCTTTAATTAGATGGCAGTTGCAATTATCAGATTTAAAATGGGGTCTTTTTTCTCAGATAGGCCGAGAGTGGGATTGCTACGGAAGTGCATTAGGGCCACTGCAGAAAAAATAAAAAGTTAATTGATTTTTAAATTTTATTTCAGTTTAATATGGGAAAACAGTCAGAATTCTGACTTTTTTCTCAGAATTCTGACTTTAATCTCAGAATTCTGACTTTTTTCTCAGAATTCTGACAGATAACAAACATGTTAGCATCAAGCCATAGCCATGTCTGTTTTAGAGACTAGCTCTCTTGTTTTAATTACCTTATGCTCCTCCATTAATGAGGGGACCCCTCGGGCATGTAAAAAGTTGCCTAATTCCGTCATTTTCCACCAATGTGTCACTGGCCACCTCAAACAACTCACATCTTTGTCAGTGAAACTGAGTGCTCCCACATCTCTTCCTTCATGGTAACCATCTAAGATCTAAGATCCAAAATTCTGAGATTAAAGTCAGAATTCTGAGAAAAAAGTCAGAATTCTGAGAAAAAATGTTAAACTGAAATAAAATTTCAAAATCAGTTAACTTTTCTTTTTCTTTCAGTGGCCCTAATCCTCTTCCGTAGATTTCCCCTGGATCATCCCGGTTTTTACCTTTTAGAGGGAGTACGGTTTACGGGTGGAGAAAGGCCTGGCCTGTTCACTACAACTACTATGTCCCCTGCAGCATCCATTCTCAAACTCTGGGTTGTGAGATGATTTCTGGGGGTCTCCACATCATTTTGGGGAGAAAAAAAAATCCCTCACACAGGCATTTTAATACATAAAACCATTTACTGTTGGCCATAACTAGGCTTCGCCAAAATATCAGCAACCAACCTGTCAGCTAAGGTAACATAAGGGGAAGTTGGAGCAATGAGCTATAGAGTGGATGAATGTTCAAAGACTCCCAGAGCTTGAGGACTTTATGGAGAGTTACGACATAACCATTCAAACTACAAAACGAATGATGCGTCTCACCTCAGAAGGATCTGGAAAGTTTCAATTAGTGCTTCCCAAAATAATGACTTGCCAGAAACAATAGGCTGGATAGGCCCTTCACCACCTTCACCGCGCAGCACCTGTCATCAGAGTAACAGGATGCCCTTTTCGATCTCACCTCTGATCCCACATTAAAGATGGCTTTCTCCGCATGCACGCTGGAAGAGTTCTGGTTGTCAGTAACAACAGAGTATGCAGCACTACCTAAAGATGCTACTGACCTACAGTTTTCATTTGCATTAGCAAATCCGTCCAAAAAGAGTTTTTTACATGAAAAAAATACAGATGACTCAGAAGAGTTAAGAGGGATCCCTACATGGCAGTTTCTACCATAAAGCCAAGAATGCATCTGCTCTGTTCGAACAAACAGTCCCAGCAGTCACAATAAACAGCTGCAGAAAACATCTATGCTTTTTGACCAGGAAGTTATTTTTCATGTTTAAGCTCCTAGAAACATAGATGTTTGAAATTCAACATACTGTAGGCTGATTTATAGTGTTTTGTTTAGCACACGCTGTTATCATTTAACTTAATTGAAAAATATAAAATTTATAAAATTTGCATAGTTTGTTTACATTTTAACAGAAAATGATGGGATGTAGAGGCCATTGTTGGTCTGGTGGGGAAGTTAGCCTTTTGATTTTAGAAATCTCTATGTGTTTCAAAATAAGATGATAAAGAGACTAATAGCTGAAATGAGTTAAGACTTGTCTGATTATATAAATGCAACGTATATATTGATCAGGCATGGGGGTTGTGGACAGCAGTGCATGTTAGGGGCATGTTAGAGGTCGCGACTCAAAAAGGAGGAGATATAAACATAGAGCTTTCATTTACAAATGGTGTGAGTTGATACTATTTTGTGAAGGACCCAAATTCAGGTTATTAGGAAGTAGGTAACGAAAATATTTAATAAAAATAATTGTTAAAGCTTACACAATTAAAGTCCAAAAGGAGCACAAAAATGTAAATAGGGTGGTAGCGGGACACAAGCAGAAAAGAGAAAAGTTAGTTGGCTTGGAATAAAAGCCATAATGGGGAGAACTGATTCCCAAGGGAATCCGGATGTATATATTCTTGGAAGGTGATTATTGAAGACGACACATGCAGGAGGCTGGAGGCAACTGAGAAAATCTGGTTATAATGATTGAACAAATGCAAAAATCGAACCACAAGAAAAGCAAAAAAGTGACAGACTATGCAGTAAAAATACAAACATTTATTAATAGAATATTCTGAACTAAAGCATGAAAGCCAATCTTCAATTTATATCCCACACCAAAGCATTTGTGATTTAAAAAGCTCTTTAAAACATAAAATATAAAACAAAAACTGAGTAACAAAGACATAGTTTATGCAAGTGATTGCAGAATATTGCAAACTTTGTTTGTCCATTTAGCATCTATTTAGCACAAAAAGTCTGTCAACAGGCAAATCTTTGCTGACCATCTGTTTGAAATCTTTCACTGCAAACATTTGGTCACGGCAGGAATCCTAGCTGGCTTAATCGGGTAGAAACCAGGGCATCTGCAGAATTAAATTTCCATTAAAAGGTTAGTATGGACAAAAGGGTCATTTTATGTGTAGCACCTTTCATTTTTTGTCACAACCTGCAGCTTGTTAAATATAAACAGAATTAAACTGAAATACATTGATTTTATTAACATAGTAGTAATGAAATCATAAACAAATTTTTTTTTAATCAGCCTTTAATTAGAGTCCATTTATCCATTTTTTTTTTGTTTGTTTGTTTTTTAATCCCCTGTCCTGTTAAGCCTTATAGCAACAGAATTCGAATCTGAGTGCTGTTGCTCTGCCCAACACTTTACATTTATTAGTGATCCCTGAAGTATAAATATATCATTAAATACTTAAATGATAATGTCCCCTGAATTACATAAATTAACCATGGCATAAAAGATTTATCTATTCATCTAATAGATGTTTTAACCATAGAAAATCCCATTGAACTGTAAAATGTATATTTAAATAATTACATATTCCATTTAATAATGAAAAAAAAAATCAAAATTATGATGAAATAATAAATTGTCATAAAAATACAAGTATTTAAAATGAATCTTACTTTAAGTTATACATTTTAATAGATATAGCGTGATGTAATCGTATATATTTTTAGGGGTTCTCCAGTCTTTTGCATTGCTATCTTTGGGATTATATGTTTGGGAACAACTGTTCTATAAGATTTCATAAGGTTGCTGGTGAAGATTCTAAGTCATCCAGGTCATAGTTATTCCAAAAGAGGTTAAAAAACAAAAACAAATATCAGGACTTTGTTTTCCAAGTTTGAAGACATTTTGCTTCCCATCCAGGAAGCTTTTTCAATTCAATGTGTGGATTAGCGTTGAGTTTCAAACTCTATAGAGTAGCCCAACAAAGCCTCGTTATGGCTTAGAAAATGCAAATTCAACTGGGAGAACAGGTCCACCCCTGAATAATTGGGAGTTGTTGAGGCCTTGTTGGCCTTTAAAACCTGATACTGGCCTATATTGGTCATTATAGGGTCATTGTTGGCCATGCAAGATGTTCTGATCCCCTGCATGGCGATGGGGTTATGATAGCGCGAAGGAATCAACCCTATAGCTGTATTGTAGGTTTTTGAGAGCTGAACCTGCATCAAACTCCTCTGTTTACGGTTGTTTTTTTTCTCTTAACACAAATGGCTTCTTTCACAATATAAAGATCAAAGCGTTCCTAACTGCATTGAATTCCATACGCATACATAGTTTAATGAGATGATTCTTTTGAGGAGACTGAGGCCCAGAGCATCATAGATTTTCTACTATACCTGCAAGTGTTTAGGTGTAAACGGATTTATTGCTTGAGCAGTGGAAGACATTAGTTTATTTTTTATGTGTACCTGCAAGTCTTTAACTGTTTTCATGCGTGTGTGTTTTTTTATGTATTTTCTGGTCCTTTCATGTTATTCACTAATAGAGTTCACATTCTTTCAGAAATTCCAACAGTAATTTAAATACACCCACAATATTGGATTTAATAATTTTTTTCCTCCAGTTAATGTTACGTTTAGTGATATTGTGTTATCTAACAAAAAAAGGGATCTGATACATTATAAAATGCTTGCCTAGCCCGCCCAGGGTTTGGTTTACTTACAAGCAGGAATTACATTTTCATTTCTTTATGTTAATAAATTCCATTTCAGACAATTGCAAGCTGAATGTTTTCATTTCCAATTCTAACTATTCTTTGTCTCTGTTAAAGAAGTAATATTTGGACTTATGAGCTAGATAAAAGGGATGTTATTAGTCGTTTAACCGACTTTTTCTAAGAACTAAAAAGAAAACAAAACTGTTCATTTATCATTATATACATATATATATATATATATATATATATATATATATATATATATATATATATATATATATATATATATATATATATATATATATATATATATATATATATACATTATATTGGTATGATGTTTAAGTTTTTTTTTATTATAAAATTGCCTTCAATTGAATAGCTTGTTTTGCCATAAAACTCCTTTGCCATCAAACTGATATTGTCATGTTCCTTGTGTTTACATGTGAGTTTGAGTGGGAGCTTTATTCATCTAAGGATCTCTGTTGGAGGGACTGGCCAGGGTAGGCTGGTCTCACATGCTGGCATTTCCATCTCCTGGTGATTTAGGGAGCTGTTGAAAGACATTTCTGTACCTGCTGCTCAGCGTTCTTAGAAATCCAATGTGAAGCCATGGAGAATCTTGGTGAAATCATGTGTATCTACTTACCTTCATCCAAGCTCATCCCTTATTATCTTCTGTGCTTAAAAGGTTTATGCATCTTATGCATCTTCTTCAATCTTGCTGTAATCAAACCTTTTCAGTGTTTTCCACACCAGCCCCAAGGTTTCCAGCAGCCCCTTGCTAAACACTGTTCAGACCTAAGAGATCCACTTGGTTACTTGACACAGGATTCCACTCAAAAACTCAAACTGTTGCAGAAGCAGGCTCCGAATGTGTTTACTTCTGTTGTCTTCGGTCTCTCCTCTAATTATATCACTTTCCCCACCTCTCTTCTTCTCTTCTTTTTTCCTCCTCCATTTCAATTTCCAAGTCTGTTTGCATTAAAAAAAAATCAAATTGCAAATCATTATCTAATAAAGTTTTTTTATATATATCTGGCATAGTAGCTGAAGCTGTAATGCTCCACTTGGGAAATTAAAACCTTTAGTGCTACAATACTTTACAGGATACTTTTCATCATTTCCAGGATCTTCCGAAACCTCCAAAAGGATTCCTTTATTGATATACAGTGAGCCATTCGCCTTCTGAATCCATCATTAATAAATCATCACTATGATCTATTTTCCATTTTCTTCCACCAGATGCAACTGATGCCTTTAAGCCGGAGCTTCTCTCTTTTCCTTTTTCTTTCTGCTATCAAACCTTTCTACTTGTAAAGATTTAAGTCCTGTGTCTAATTCTGTATGTAGATTTGGAAGCATCCTATAATTAGACACTATGACCTGCATAGTCTTTCTTTTACATGTAAAGAATTGGCTGTAACCACACATGAACATACAATTCCTTTTATCTTTATTTTGTTCGTCTACATTTCGTCTATGTTTGTGCACACATACTTTAGTGTGATTCAAATGTGGCTCCTGACATTTTCTAAACCTATACTGCAAAAACTGATTTAAAAATAATTACAGGTTTCTTTTTTTATTAAGTGTATTGTTCTTAATTTGAGTTGTGTTTGTGTTTTTAGATAAATAGTGTATCTAATGATGCTGCAAAATGATTTTTTTTTTGTTCAGGCTTTTATTGTTTTTTATAGCTTTAAAACAGTTTGCCAAGAAGTATAAGTATTTCTTTCACTCTGTTATTCAACAGAGTGTTATTTTTTGATGGACATATAGGTATTCAAGATGAAGCATTTAAATGTTTAATTTCATACCATGTAACCAGGTTGTAAACTGGCAATGTTTAACCATCTCTACATCCATTTATTTGGCCTCAGGTTAGGATAAAACAGCAACTCTTCAGACCAGAGACGAAAGAATAAAACCACTAAGTGTTAAAGTGCATCAAAATTCCCTTCAGCTGAATGTGCTCCTGAGTTTTCTAAGCATTAAAAAGCAAAACATGAATTCCTACAATTTTCAATCAGATCTATATTCGTCAGCTGAATACAAAAACATAAAAAATGACAGATATTTTTCTAACATTACCTAAAATATGTCTAAAATGTGCCATATCAGTCAACACATCCAGATTGATACCTTTTCTGTGAATGCAAGTGACATCTTGTCGTGTCTGTCATCAGTCTTTGTTGGAGGTGATGTGTGCTGGATCCTAGAATAGAAATGCAATGTTGAGAAGTAATTTAAAACAGAGCATGAATTCATTTACACTCATATTATATTATATATCTTTATTTTTTTTGGACATGTCAGCAACTTTTAAGTTAGCGGGATAACGAAGAAGACAGAAGGATCTAAGTATGAATGTCAGGAAATACAATCCAATATGTCGTCAATCATATAACAAATAAATAAATATTTGTGAAGTCTTTGCCTAATTTTTGACTATTGTTTAGTTTTTATCCAAATCTATCAGTAGAATTCATGCTCTTTATGATTTTTCATAGTTGTTTTACTGCCATTTTCTCAATTTTTGTTACATTATTGCGATTTTTCCTGTGGTGATGAGGTTGGAACACCTCAAGAAGTAAACTTGCAGCAAACACTTTCATGCTGCACAAACCCTACTCTGAATTCAGCTGCAGACACGATATTTCTCCCCTGACACCCTCAAGTAGATCCAACGTACGGCAGAAACTGTCAGACTATAAAATACTTTTTTCCCTCTTGGACAGGACTTCCTATGACATAAAGAAACTGTCTCACATATACGAAACGGAGGGCTTACAGCTATATATGACAACCAGCTGAGGTGTTTTTTTTTTTATAACAGAATTAAAAAATTATAATGCAACATTGAGGAAAAGCTATAAAACATAATTGATTTTACAAAGCTGCTTGCACGTAGAAGAATATTATTGCATTGGATATAAAATAATCCACCCAAAGTGTCTTTGTGGTGTGGCGACCTGACACAATTTATATAATAAGATAACATAATATATATTCTCAGGGGGTCCAGGGATAAATTCTTCTCTGTCTGGGATCTGATGTTACACATTTAGGTAAGTTTGTGCACAGCCTCACAGTATTTCTTTTTTATTGTTCGTATTTGTTTTTGTGTTACCTTCAGTAATATACTCTTGCTGGATTGGTGTCCAACATGTTCTTAGGATGGGGGGTTAAAATATAAATATGAGTATTGTGTCTCTTTTACCTGAAACAATGCATTGTATTACTGATGCTTAATACCAAGAAAAAAGAAAAAAAAAAGAATACAAATTTTAAAGAGATAAAAAAGAAACCCTGTTTTTATGTATGATGGTTTATTTATTATAGAGAGATAAAAGCAGAATAAAAAGTTATCTTTAAAAGTCCACCACATCACACCTTTAGCAGCCGTAATTCTTAGTAGTCTTCATCTGTCTGTCTTTATTGCTCAGTCACATTCTTGTTTAGGGACTTTGACCCACTCTTCTTTATAAATGTGCATTATTTCAGTTAGTAATGCCAATATGTGTGTCTGCAAGCTCTTAAAAATTGTCTTTACAGCAAATGGCACCAAACTGAAAGGACTACAGAGTCATACGAAGGGGTACAAGTACGGCCCTTTAAACAAAAAAAGTACGAGTCTATTTCAACTTCATGAACAATAAACATATTTTTACTGCTTTCCTGTTATTGTCGATTTTTAAACATCTCTATAAATATAAGGTTGTTTTCTTTGAGGTAACTGGTGAGTTTTGCAGTTTTTAGAGATGGTGCCTGTGGGCTCCCTGTGAAGAAGACCCTGGATGATAGCTATAAGAATTCAGGTTGAGGGCTGGACTTCAACAAGATTATTGCAGCAACTTTACCAATTTGTTTTTCAATGATTCTTTTGTGAATTTATTGCCCATTTGGGGGTTTTTAATGATCTACTTTGGACCAAACTTCAGCTGTCGGACAAATGATCTCAATAAAGGTGTGAACGGAGAGCAAGCCTTCTAAATTTGGTGTAATTACTCCCACTCATACTGGTCCCCAAAGTTCAACATGGCCCCTGATTTCAAGAAAAGATCTCAAAACAGAGGTGTTGCTGAAAGGCTGAAAGAAAATGGGGAATATCTCAAAAGTGTGCTGCAACATAGCAGCCAGGACCAAACAGCAGATTAAAAGGACAGGTTTCACTCAGGCCTCACAATGATCCTCCAAAAGACTTTGGAGCACATGCTAAGCATCATATCCAGAGGTACTCTTTTAAGGTATTAGTGCTACCAGCATTGCTGCACCACATTAAACTGGTCTATAAGATGGTCCCAGAAGAAAGCCTCTTCTAAAATGTATGCACAAGTGAGCCAGACAAAGGTCAGACACTACCGGAATCAAATCCTGTAACCTGATAAGACTGAGATACATGTATTTATTTTAGATGTTGTCATGTGTGTTTGGTGGTAATTAGGACAGTGTTGCAAAGACATGTGTATCCTCACTACAGTCATTTAAGGTGAGTGCCATGGTTTGGTCTGTGTGATTGCTTCCACTCCTACGGTATCACAGTTCATTGCTGAAACCATGAATGCTAACATGTACTGTGATATACC
This sequence comes from Cyprinodon diabolis, assembly GCA_030533445.1. Classification (NCBI taxonomy): domain Eukaryota; kingdom Metazoa; phylum Chordata; class Actinopteri; order Cyprinodontiformes; family Cyprinodontidae; genus Cyprinodon; species Cyprinodon diabolis. The sequence continues at coordinate 16,439,907 of CM060073.1, forward strand.
AAACCACAGCATGATCCCCTCACTTTAGAAACTGGACCGCAGGGCAGTATTGAAAGATGAAAACAACCCAAAACACATCCAAGATGGGCATTGCTTTGCTAAAGAAACAGAGGGTAACGGTGCAAAACTGGGAAAGCGTTTCTCCAGACCTAAACCCTATTTAGCCACTGTGGGGAATCCTCAGGCATAGGTAGAGGAGTGCAAGGTGTCTAACACCCAACACGTCCATTATGTTGTCAGGAAGAAGTGGAAAAATATTCAAAAAGAACCACATGAGGCTCTAGTGTACCCCATGCCCAAGATACACTATATTGCCAAAAGTATTTGCTCACCTGCCTTGACTCACATATGAGCTTAAGTGACATCCCGTTCCTAATCCATAGGGTTCAATATGACGTCGGTCCACCCTTTGCAGCTAGAACAGCTTCAACTCTTCTGGGAAGGCTGTCCACAAGGTTTAGGAGTGTGTTTATGGGAATTTTTGACCATTCTTCCAGAAGCGCATTTGTGAGGTCGCACACTGATGTTGGACGAGAAGGCCTGGCTCTCAGTCTCCGCTCTAATTCATCCCAAAGGTGTTCTATCGGGTTGAGGTCAGGACTCTGTGCAGGCCAGTCAAGTTCATCCACACCAGACTCTGTCATCCATGTCTTTATGGACCTTGCTTTGTGCACTGGTGCACAGTCATGTTGGAAGAGGAAGGGGCCAGCTCCAAACTGTTCCCACAAAGTTGGGAGCATGGAATTGTCCAAAATGTCTTGGTATGCTGAAGCATTTAGAGTTCCTTTCACTGGAACTAAGGGGCCAAGCCCAGCTCCTGAAAAACAACCCCACACCATAATCCCCCCTCCACCAAACTTTACACTTGGCACAATGCAGTCAGACAAGTACCGTTCTCCTGGCAACCGCCAAACCCAGACCCGTCCATCAGATTGCCAGATGGAGAAGCGCGATTCGTCACTCCAGAGAACGCGTCTCCACTGCTCTAGAGTCCAGTGGCGGCGTGCTTTACACCACCGCATCCGACGCTTTGCATTGCACTTGGTTATGTATGGCTTGGATGCAGCTGCTCGACCATGGAAACCCATTCCATGAAGCTCTCTGCGCACTGTTCTTGAGCTAATCTGAAGGCCACATGAAGTTTGGAGGTCTGTAGTGATTGACTCTGCAGAAAGTTGGCGACCTCTTCGCACTATGCGTTTCAGCATCCGCTGACCCCGCTCCGTCAGTTTACGTGGCCTACCACTTCGTGGCTGAGTTGCTGTCGTTCCCAAACACTTCCATTTTCTTATAATACAGCTGACAGTTGACTGTGGAATATTTAGGAGCGAGGAAATTTCACGACTGGATTTGTTGCACAGGTGGCATCCTATCACAGTTCCACGCTGGAATTCACTGAGCTCCTGAGAGCGACCCATTCTTTCACAAATGTTTGTAAAAACAGTCTGCATGCCTAGGTGCTTGAATTTATACACCTGTGGCCATGGAAGTGATTGGAACACCTGATTCCAATAATTTGGATGGGTGAGCAAATACTTTTGGCAATATAGTGTACTTTAGGCTATATCTAAACCTAATTTGGAAAGATTCCCTAAGGGTTGTATTTACCTTTGCTGTCATTAGTTCAGACATGAATGACAGTGTGTTAAAAAAAAATTTGGGGACTTAAAATGTTCAATTTTATATAAATTGCACATTGATTACTTTGCATTATCTCAAAGAGTCAAATATTGTGTGTTTTCCCATAAAAAGATCAACTGTCCATTTCTGCTGCAAAAAAAATATTTTTTAATATCTGCAATGTTTGGAAGAGTTTGCAAGCTCTATTAATATGGGAAAGAAATTTTAAAGTACCACCATGTTCCCTTAAGGAGCTGTCATGACATAAAAGCACTGAACTGAATCCTCCTAAAAAATGGTAAAGAAAATGTCAGCATAGGCAGACATTTTCGCATCTACAGAAAAAAAAAAAACATGTTATCAAGCACCCACTGGAGAAGCAAAGAAAATGCTTTCACTTTAAAGGTTTATTTAATCATATGTCTTTTTTTTTTTTTTTTAAGGAAAGGTTTAAAACAGCACAACTGCAGTTTAAACCTTGAAACAGAATACAGGGCTTTTTTACATAACCTAAATAATGTTTTAAAACATTGCTTTTCTAGTGATTTTATGAATATTTTAAAGAAAGCCATGTTGTAAATCAAGCAGTAAGGCAGCTTTGCCTGGCAAATATAAATGTCATTAAGCAAAACTATGACAGCACATAACATCTGCCAGAAAAGGGACATAATTTTTTTAAGTGAACTTTCTACACCAGAGATGTGAACACCTTCAGATCTGTTTCACAAACTAACCACAACAATATCCACAAGAACGTAAAGAAAAAAAGTCAGTTACCACATATACTCCTATGACTCAGATGCTATCCCATTTGCTCTCAATTAACTTTTCAAGAAAGTTATATCATTAGAGTCTTCTAATAATACGATCTGCAGAAGAAAACACAATGCAATCACATTCATAAGGTAACAAAAGCCAGAGGAAAGACTAAGAGCAGGCTTGTTTAGAAGAAAGAGCCACTCTGGTCATAGTGTTCAGTTTCCATGGTTCAGTCCTACATAGTTGAATATAAGACAGGACATCTTTATTTTACGGCAAATATCAAATAGCAAAGAGACAGACACAAGTCTATGCAGACAAAACTACAATGTTTTGTTTTTGCATGTTTAATTCCCCCCTAACTGTTTAAAATTAATTTAAGACTGTAGTGAATAGACAACTGTGAATCTGCTGCATGAAAAACGTTTATACGTTTTGGTAGATTTTCTATTAAATCAATTGCTTAATCTTCCTAAAAATGTTCCAGATATGACACAGATTTTGTTTTATTGCTGTAACCTTTAGAAAATGCAAGTACTCTTAAATTTTCCACTCTGACCAATCTAAATTTGTTTGTTTTTCTTAGACAGTAAATCATACTTTAAGGATAGATATAATTAACAGCTTTAGATTCTAGCATCAAGTAATAAAAAATGACTATGATGCTGAAAAATAATAAGAAGCCATCTGTCATTTAAAGGAAAATCTAAATGATTTCCTTTCTGTAAAGACTTGCATGAATCAAAGCTTTACTGTCAAACACCACCCGACCCGAACAGACAGTGGTTAGGACTCTGTACAAGTTTTTGTTTACTTTGCAGAATTGTAACCAAAGAAATTGTATCTCAGGAAACACATAATGTGCAGATGAAGATAGATGTGGCTAAGAAGACGTGTGTTGGTTACGCATCATGCAACATGCAAAATCTTTCTAGCTTAAGCTGCAAACAAATGCAGGAGAAACATCATCTGTTAAGTTTATGAGGCAGAGTTTTATGTTTAAATGTTTTAGCAGAGCCTGCTGCAGAAGTCTGATGATTTTCAAAACTTCGGTGGTTAGCTCACTGGAATACAATCAAATTTTACTAATTATACAAATTATGCAAAAATTATGTCATGAATAAAGGACTTTCAATAAAAAATAGACTGATTTATGGACCCTCTAACTTAAATTCAAGTTTGCTGATGTATTTTGTTTTAACTGAGCTAAAAGCCAGGGATTATTTTTTGTTTTTCAGGATAGCATGAATCTTTTGTCAGCTGTAACCTAAATCGGTTTGGTTCTCATTATGTGTTGTTCGTAAATAAAAATTAGTAGAAAAATGGGTAGAAATCTTAAGCCCCTGTCGCACCTTATGGCTGACTTCCCAGAATCTATACGTTGAACTTTGTATGTATTTTTTCAATTTTGGGCATATACATAGAGTATTCATAACAAGTGCAGAGGGTATGTCCAACAGCTAACTAACTTATGCATAACGCCCATAAAATGTAACAAGCCAGTGTCCTCAGGGGAGCAGCAATGCGGTTGAAGGTGCCCAGCTTGGATAAAAAGCACAAGAAGATTTTTCTAAACTTTGCAGACGCAATATTAACCTAGCTGCTGTTTACTGCCCGCAAAATAATAATAAAACAAAAAAAAAAAATAAAGAAGACATGAATAAAAAAAGAGGGTTTTCAGTTGCAGCAGATTCAGCGTCAGGTATGCTGGTTTGGAAGTTTGTGGGTTGTGACAGAAGGGAGGATCCATCACACACATTTTCTCTCTCATCCTATGATGGCGATGAAGTCTGGAGGAGTACCAACGGTTTCCTCATATGAACCCCCTTTTATACCAAAACGCTGCCAATATGCCATTATACTGTAGCTGTGAGTTAGAAACGTGCAACGGTCGTCTGGAACACATCAAATACATTGATATGCGTTGGAGATAAGTTCTTGATAAGTTACGCATGTACAAGTTACTCTGGTTTTGGATCAGCTAGACACCATGACTATTGAATAACTTACAATTAATACGTACGTATGTCGACGTGGGCCAGCGTGTTTCAGCGTACCTCAGCATGCTCATAACTTATACAAAACTTACCCATAACGTATCCAACCTATGCCAGCAATTTTGCCGGATTTTTCGTACGTCAGGCATGAGCTAGCTAATCGTCAAGGTGTGGCAGGGGCTTTAGCTGTTGCTGTAGCTTTCCTAGGAAACAGTGCTGTTTCTGCAGGAACCACAACTGATCGAAAATAGACTAAAACAATGAACCTCCTTCATCTGTTAAATTGATATTGAATGAAAGTTGATGAATATTTTTACCATAAAGAAGAAGCTGATATTTTGATTCTGATATTTAGTTTTGCTCTGGTACAGGTGGAGGCTTAACAGTACTTGAAGTGTGAACCTGATCAGAGAGCTGCTGTCCATTTAGCAGGCTAATTCTAAAGGCTTTAAAGCAACTTCCAACATATATTTCCCTTTTTACACAATATTATTTGCAGCTTAGATCTTTATAGGCATAAAAAGATATAAAAGATATAAAAAGTTTATGATCTTTAGGTCCTTGAGAGCAAAAGGAAAGCTGGAAAGATTTGAAACAAAAGCCCCAGAGAGACTCATTATTTCTTGGTCTGTAAATCTTTGCAGTTCCCAGCATGTTTTGATTGCTTTGCCTCAGTTTATATCTTATACTTCATTGTTTTATTTCTCAGTCTATCCATGCTTTGTTTGCACCAGATCTTTTTTCGCTCTCCTTTTTGTCTGATTATCATCACGTATAAAAAAAAGTGAGGTTGTCCATGGATTGCATGTTAAAAAGTTCTCCCTTTCCTGCCTTTACTAAAAAATAAAGTTACCAAATTTATAATTTTTATTGATAATAGGAGCATTTATTGATCCACTGACAATGATTGTAAAAGCAAGTATTACCTTCTATAAGACAGAAACCAAGGAATCCCTAAAGCTGTTTCAGCTGTATCATGCCAAGAACTTTGGTGATTCTGGTTATTAGCAAGAAAACACTAATATAAACCCAAATTAATTATTTTTATTGAAACAAAATGTTAGTTAGTCTAAGCAGATGTAGCTTCAGTTTTACCTGATGTCAAAATAAACAAAATATTGAAGAAAATGTGAGGAGTCCAATATTTTCTTCCTTGGCAATATATATATAAAGTTACCCAATTCTCTTATGTTCATTTTAGGCTTTAGTGGTCTTTCTGTTTTTTTTTATTTTTTATTGTAAAGTAGGCAACAGGAAACAGAGAGGGGGAAGACGTGCGTTAAAGGTAACCAGGCCAGAAGACTGCAGCATGCTTTACCCCTGCACCACTGCTGCAACCCAATTTGCTTTATTTCTCTAACCACTTCACTTTATAGCATATTGCATTTATTGTTCCCCAAAAGTCAAGCACTGCAGTTGTTTGATCACCAACATTAAGAAATTCTTGGATAAATATAATATCTGAAGTTCTCCTCTTATATCATTTCCATTACAACTCCTTTACAACAGCGGATTTCTCTTTATGTATTCATTTATGTAAATTGTTACTAAGTTTAATGTCACCAGATGTAATGTGATCTTATAATGGCAACTATGAATATTTGCCATGGAAAAACTTCATTTGCTGTGTTTGTAGCACAGCACATAGATATAAATGATTTAGGAAGCATCTGTCCATCAAATGAGCCCTTTGGTGGTTAAAGGTATTTCCTGTAATATCTCTGAAGAAGTACTGATTTATTTAAAATTTTCCTTGTACTTTCAAGTAAAAGAAAGGTAGAACAGCGAAGTTAATTTGACCATTTGATGTTAAAATGACTTGTAATAAAATATATTGACATTATGGTTTACCGAGGAGCCGTATCATGGCCTCTGTAGTGTTTTTACCAAACGGCTCTAAAAACACTTTAGTTTTTTTTTTGTTTTTTTTTAAGAATGTTTCAGCATAAAGGGCATGGTAATGTTCCCTTAAATGGATAGAATGGCTCATGAGCTTGTTGACCCATGTCTGTATTATTGTTGCTAACATTGTTCATTGTTCCTCGTTTTACACTCCATCCCTGCAGAGGGCTTTAGGTTGTGTCTGGAGCCATGAGCTTGGAGATGCTCCACGATGACGTTCCTCTGAGCCTCTGGGGCTGGAAAGGACAAGAGGGAAGGAAAATAATGAAAGAAGTGAAGAGACTGCAGTGAGGTGGAAAGAAATATATAACAGTGTTAAAATTAATCAAAGATAGAGGAAGGAGAGGAAAAAGAAGAAAACCAACAAGGCAGGAAACAACATCGCTCGGAAAGGTAAAGGGTATTGGAAGGTGTAAATTTATCTCATGGTTTAATTAAAAGATAATATAAAACCAGCATATAGTCTAAAAAGAAAAAGACAAAAAAATTAGTCTGGAAGACAAAGAGCAAAAGAATTGATGAGAAAAATAGTTTTAAAAAATTACAACGCAGAAGGCAGAGAATCAGATCTTAAAGGTTTAAAGAAATAAGAGATATTAAAATATGTGGAGCAAATAAAGATAAGATAGCAGGTAAAAATGGGAGGTTATATGGTGAAAAGTGATAAAGAGTGGACATGAAAAACCAACAGGGTGAGGAAAAAAGAAGAAAAAAAGGCAAAATGTGAAGAAACAGAAAGCTATTTTAGAAATGAAGGAATGATCAAGGCTATTAGTTTTACTTCATTCAACACAATGTACAGAATCCAGTTTACACGAGTTATTTTGTGTCAGTTTAACGTTGTTTACTTTGATGAATCTCTATTACATAAATAGTTTTGTTATTTTTTTTTAAGTATTAATGTAGCAGAAGCATCAACAATTAGACAGAACACTTTGGAAGTACCCGCAAGTGAGGTTAGGATTTACCTCACACATAAAAATACCAAAAATATAAATTAAAAGGTTTATATTTCTCTGTCATTTTACTTGCTAAAGGTTGCATGCATGTAGTTTTTTGGGGATTTATGTAATTTCCACCTTTAAAATTGTTTGTGTGAAATATTTTCTGCTGAAACAGATAGTGTTTGAGAAAAGCTACATTGTCACACTAAATGGATCGTTTTCATTACATCCTCTCTGGTTATTTTCCTTCTCTTTTGTTTGAGAAGTAACACCTATTACCTATCTGAATAGATAAAAGATCAACAAAATAACTGACTTTTTTTGTATAAAAAGAGTCTTAAAAAATTCATTTTTACAGTAGGTCTTTGGCAGTACAAAGTCAAACATGGTAAAGACATGAAACAATGGTGAAATTCCCCAGAAATAGCTGGTCAACAAAATGTACTTAATTAAATCCATATTGTTGTGAAAGGCTGCAAGATTGCTACTGTGGTAAATAATTATAAACCTGCAGAAAATACAGAAAAGCAGAGCAGCAATGAACACATATTGTGTGGCAGTTGTCATCCAATTTGCATCTGACATGACGAGGAGCTCCCCACTTAATGCAAACCAACACTACCCCTATTCCCAAACAACGGTCTCAGAGGCATAAAAAAATAAACATCTTAATTTTGATCAACAATAAAAGAGTGGTCACACCATTATGTTGGGTGCAGTAAACACAAAGATGGAAAAGAAGCTAATTGAAGGGAGATGTTGTGGTGTGGAATGGAAAACAATAATCTGATCATGAAGGTGAACAAATCAAGGAAGATGATTGTATATTTTACAGACTGTCTTCAGTCAAAAAGGCTTCTCCAGATCGGGCAGCAGACAATGCTTCCTGCCAACAGCTATTGGTGTCATAGTTCTGGTTCCGTTATGTTTTCTTTTGAGTTTTCAGATTTACTTTGCTCCATGTTCTCTAGCTTTAGTGGCTTAATTCTTATATTTTTCTTGTCTTCTCTGGTTATAGTTTTTATTTGTTGCCCTCTGCTGCCCTCTAGTGTTCTCCTTTTTCCCTAGCTCCTTTCCTGTCTGCCGTGTTCACACCTGCTTCCAATTTGCTTGTTAGTCCTCTCTTTGTTTCAGTCTCCCATAAATACCCTCTCTGTTCAGTTCCTCAGTGCTGGTTCCTCGTCTACCCTTCCTCCAACTCCTTCTCTCTGATTTCTCCTCCTCGTCGCGATGGTTTTTCCCCTGATGTCTTCGTGGTATCTGGTTAGTTTGACTTTGTTTTATTGTTTTGATTTTTTGGATTTTTGGATTCCTGCCTCAGTTGTTTGAAAACACTTCATTAAATCTACAAGAAACTCACCTCTGCCTCTGTGCCTCTGGATTTGGGTCCTCAAACCACAACCAAATCCTGACAATTGGCATATACAACAACTTAAAAAAATGTTACATAAATAAATAAAAACTGTGTTATGAAAAACTTTTAATTTGCCTTTAGGATCAATGTTTTTTTCATTGAATTACATTAAATCTTTTTGATTATTATGACAGTATCTTCTAACTGTTATGATTGCACTTGTTTCATTTTTGTTGTTGCCTGTAATCTGTTGACCACAACACTCCAGCACACAGTGGAAATATGGATCCAATTCTCTGAGTAAAAGACACACATAAGCTTGATAACAAAGAAAATCTGTGTGAAAATGAATAAGGTGATAATAAAAGATGTTGGAGGAAAAATAATATTAGTTAGCTAATTACTGTGAATAAAATAAGGTTTCAAAGTCTCAAAAGAACAAAGTTATTGCAGCAAAAACTTTAAAAAAATTAGACTTTTGGTTTTTCGGCCAGAGTCTATGCCTGCCCTTTGTCAAATGTTTCAGTACCAACAATAATTGTTTTCCAAGGTCAAAAACAAAAGGAAGATAGTTAGTTTTGACCTAAATACATATGCAAACTTTTAATTAAGAAAAGAAAACATTAAACTAAATCACAGCAGATTTGTGCATGTAGGTGTGTTATGATTTGATCTGGTGACACGCTGTCCTATTTGCTTACAAACACTTATTGGCCCTGATGTTTTATTTAGTCTTCACTTAAAAAGCATTTAAGGATCGTTTGTGTATATCCCCCTCTTGTTGATAAGCTAATATGTTGATGTCAGCACGGTCAGTATAATAATCCTCCTCTTAATGCACTGTAATTATCTCTCTTCTTCCTCTTCCTTCACTGATGCTCAGCACAGACGCACCTTAAGGTTTCTGAGGGAAACATGACAGGACGCTGCATTAGCTCAGCTGTTACAACAGCATTACCATGAGCTCAATTCTTCAGGGGTTTGGAAGGAACAGCTCAGTAAAATGTTGTACTGAGATAACTCTAGCTCATCAGGAACTGACTTCAGTTTTCATACAGTGTATCAGAGCCACACATTCATGTTTAAAAGCTTAGAAAACAGCTATAACATAGAATTTATTTAATGGTCGACGGAATTCGACAAAGTTTAAGAGTTCTCATAGGTCAAGCCAGTAAATGTAAATGTAAATACAAAGTCATCCAGAAATGACCTCATAGCAATAGTCTGAAGCTTTATGTCAGTATTTGTTCTGCTTCATTAATGCAGTTAAAGAGAATCGGATCTGCTATGTGATGCCCTAACTTTGGTGAGTCTTGCTTAAAAAATGTAAATGTAAAAAGTGCAAAAATAACAGCTGTTCTTTTTAAAATTTAAACATTCAGTTCAGTTATGTTTGTCAGCAAATGTTCATGTTCTCAAATAAGCGTTGTCTTTGCGATTTCTTATTGATATAAATGTTCTGGGTTTTCAGTATGATTAATCTGCAGTTAAATCCTACCCACTATTGGGGCAGTTCCTTCCATGAAAAAAGGGGATTCTGATGTAGGAGAGGCAACGGCATTCAGCTGTGAAAGATATCCTTATAGCACCACCTGCTGGAGAGAAACACACACTGCAGAAATCTCTGAGCACATAATTGCTCACATTAAAGCTTCAATGAAACAGAAAACTAATGGCAGTAAGCGAGACCCCTTAAGGACAGACAGAAAGAGGTCATATGGAGGAACTTTTGACAGAAAAAATAAAGCAATAAGGACAGTAATTGGGGGGGAACGGGGGTGGGGACGGGGGGTTGTCAGAGGTGAATAAAACTAAAGGATTCTGGAGAATCAAGAGTAGACTAAAGTTAATAATTGAAAATAGCCTAAATGTGTTTAACTTATTTTCAATAAAGGTGAAAATGCACACATTTACAGCCATAAAATAGTAGATCAGGCTTGCTGTTGTCAATGAAGTTGAAAAAGCCAAAAAGGAACCCCTCAGAAGCCAGGGCAGTCAGTTACTCTGCTGGAAAGAAATCAGCTTTTTGCACAATCTGCTGTTCATAGATAAACATTTGTATGCTGCTTATTTCATCTCTCTAACATGATTTATGTTAAACACATAAAATCAAAATGTTATGGTTGAATTTTTGTGGACAAGCAGAAATTTGACTTTGGTTTACCTTAACATCCTAAATCAACATAATTTTTAACAACAGAGAAATAAATCCTCTATATTTTTAATATTAGCAAAAAAAATATCAGATCATTAAAATATGGCACAAATATTCACTGACTGTAAAAAGTACAAGTTCAACTGGAGGAGTTAGAACAAACCTGTCTGACTGGAAAAACCTCTGAGAGTAGAATGAAAATATTATTCAGGTAGCTAAACTTAGATGAGACACAGAGTTGGAGAACAAGGGTGAAAAACGAGTGTTAAAAGCTTCAGAAAAGAGGAGAAGAGAAGTTGACTGTGAGTTCAGATACTAAAGGACTTCTACAAAAATGGAGAGGATCTTTAACAACCTGGAAAACTTCCTGAGCTGCCATGTTTGTTAAGAGACTTTCCGAGATCCTGCATCTCTGAGCTGAAACCACGACTTCTGTTCAAGCTGCCTGCAGCAATTCTGGGAACAAACAAATAGCAGTAGCTGTCCCATCTGTAAAAGAAAATCTCCAAAGGATAATCCATTAGTGAATTTTGGAATAAAGGAACTGGCGGATTCTTTTGCTGGAAGACAGATATCTGGACCATCAGAGACGGAAAAAGGAGAAAATCAGTTGATAGTGCTCTGCAGTGAACACCAAGAAGACCCTAAATCCTTCTGTGAAGACGATCAGAGAGCTGTGTGTCCAGTCTGTGAGTTGTCTCTCCACCAGAGTCACAAAGTGGTTCCTCTAGAACAGGCAGTCAGTGAGCTGAATGAGAAGCTGAATTCTGACTTAAAGCCTCTTCAGGAAAAGAAAGAAAGATACAAAGAAGTGGAGCAAATATATGATGATATGCTTCAACACCTCAAGGAGCAGCTGTTTTCCACAGAGAGACAGATCAGAGCAGAGTTCAACAAGCTCCACCAGATCCTGAAAGAGGAAGAGGAGTCCAGACTGGCAGCTCTGAGGGAGGAAGAGGAGCAGAAGGGGCAGGCTCTCACCGAAGAGATGAAGAGGATTCAGGAGCAAATCTCCTCTCTGTCAGACAGTATCTCTGCTGTTGAAGAAGACCTGCAGAAAAACAACCTGTTGTTCCTCAGCAGCTATAAAGCCACTCAGAGCAGAGCCAGAGCCCAGAGCTCACTGTCAGATCCAAAGCTGCTCTCAGGAGCTCTGATAGATGTGGCCAAACATCTGGGCAACCTGTCCTTCAGAGTCTGGGAGAAGATGAAGGAGAAGGTCCAGTTCTATCCAGTCATTCTGGACCCAAACACTGCTAATGGACGGCTCCATCTGTCTGATGATCTGACCAGTGTGAGGCACGTAGAGAGAGAACAGGGCCTTCCTAAAAATCCAGAGAGAATCAGTGATTTCATGCATGTTTTTGGATCTGAGGGCTTCAGCTCAGGAAAACACAGCTGGGAGGTGGAGGTTGGAGACCATCCTAACTGGAATATCGGTTTGGGTAGGAAATCGGCTGACAGTAAGGAAGAAAAACCTTGGATACCAAAATTTGCAAAGTTTTGTTTATGGAAGCGTAGTGGAACATACTGTAATATTGCTGGTAAGCAAATACCAATAAAGAAGAGTATGAAGAAGTTCAGAGTCCAGCTGGACTATGACAAGGGGGAGGTTTCCTTCTATGACTCTGAAAACATGTCTCACATCTACTCTTACAGAGAAACCTTCACTGAGGTTCTGTTCCCATATTTCATTGTTGGAAAAAGATCTGATGCTAAAACTTCTAATATCAAAATCTGTCCAACAGACTTTCCATATTTAAACTTAAAGTTGTGCTTTTCTATTCTCTGAAGTCTTTGCAGTTATGAAAACCCTTCAACATATTTATCATTGAAAGATTTGCTTTTTTTAGAAGGTGTGCGCGCGCCTGCGAGTTCACGAGCCTACGGAAACTGTGGCAGACCAAACCAGATGAAAGTGCGCATTCAGCGTCTGCTCTTGATAATGCAAGCGTAGAAGAAGAAATGTGCTGTTTACCTGTGCAAAGAAAGAAACAACGAATGAAAAATGTCTGAGGACTTCAGTGTTGAGGAAGAGCATGAGTTCTTTGCCGAGCTGAATGCGCACTTTCATCTTGTTTTGTCTGCTGCGGTTTCCGTAGGCTCGTGAACTCGCAGGCGCGCGCTTTTAGGAAATCCTATACACTACTGTTTATGCTCTAAAAACATTCTAAATGACTTCGTTTCGAGTAAATTATGGACGCTACCCACTCAGGACACTTGGAATACATTGGACGAGCAGTATGGAGGAATATTGACACGTTTTTTGTGGACTTTTATGGACCTTTCTGCCTCGGGCACCATAGACCTCCATTATTTGAATGTCAGCAGACAGCAAGAAGCCTCCCAGATCTCCAGATGCATTTGAGATATCAAAAAAATACTCCAGAGTGTTGTTCAGCATGGGGGTGAGTAGAAAATGAAGGCTAATCATGTTTTGGGTGTACTATTCCTTTAAGAAATTTTTGTTATTTTTTAGTACAGAAAATAGTCTTGAGATGAGATCAAGAACACGTCAGACTCCAACATCCAAATCTGAATCAGTCTCTTAAAAATCATATTTTAAAGTTGTTTTTTTCAAACCAGATCTACTCTCATCTTTATACTGTTAATCTATTTCACCCCATAGGACTATTTTCACACTAAATAATTCTAACAAGGATAATTTTTTGTTTTGTTTTCTCTTTCAAGTAAAATCCTAAGTTAATAAAAGACACGAAGTGCTCAGATTCCTTATTTGGATTTTCTTCTTTGTCTTATTTTTAATTGTAACAATCATTGTAGCAAATAAACTGAAAATAAAAAACCCAATACTGTTTTCTCTCTGTTCACTGATATTTTCATTTTTTATACCTCAATACAAAACATATTTCAGTAATATTACTGCTGAAATTCATCTGTGTTGTATTCTTTTGAAAATGTACTCTAAAATGTATTCAGTTTTAATTGGCTGTTGAGAAAATCTGTTGTTCACTGACCTTCAAATTACAGTAAGAACACAGTTGCTACTTAGATGAAAATTGTGCTTATCCTGCCAAGTTTTCTGATAAAACATCGACTAGAACATGGCTGATGCTAAAAGATGCTTCTTGATTATTCTTTGTTAAAGCATTTTGTCTCTTATCCAAGAGACTTCTTTGGTTTAATAAGTTACAAGTTAACTCAGCTGAATCAAACTGAATGTATTTAGTTTTAATTGGCTTTTGAAAAAATCTGTAGTTGACCTACCTTCAAATTACAGTCAGAACACAGTTTCTACATAGATGAAAATGATTATGATTATCCTGCCATTATTTCCCTTAAGTTTTCTGATAAAACATCCACTAGAACATATGGCTGATGCTAAAAGAGTGTCCATGCAAAGATTTTCTAAATAAAGTTTAGATGCTACAGCCCTGGATAACATGCAGGTGTCCGAGCCAGGTCAATGAAACAGAACAGGAGTGCTCAAAACCGGAACAGGCAGAATGTTCAGAGAGGAACGGGCACACTTGGTGGAGTAGAGGCAGATCAGGAAACCAGAAACACTACAGAAAGCTGCTAGTGATGGTGAGATGAAGCCTAATGAGGCATTGAAAAGTTTGAAGATTTCTTCAATGAACCCTACAGTTTATGAAGCCTCCTGTTAACATGTCACCACCTACTGGTGGAGTGCATAACTACAGTTAGCAATACAATCTGATATGCATGCAATTGTTTGTGCTTTTGTTCCCATTTAAGTTACTTTGAAATTGTTCATGATTGGTGCATTTAAAATCCTTTGTAAGGTTTTGTGTGTGTAACATTTCTAAGAGAACAATCTTTTAAGGTACACTGGCTGTCATTTTTGGGACATAATTTAAAGTGCTTGTGCAGCTTGGGCAAATAGAAAGGTGTTATTAATTTTTATTAAAGAATCATTTTTCAGTGTATTCTTTTTTTGATACAACTTCACCAGTCTTAGGAAACACTTGTTCAGAAAGCACTAAAGATGCTGGCATGCATAAAAACACATGTGCAAGTCTGTATAAACTGGGGTACCAGAGTTTTTTTCCCCTCCCAGTACTCCAATGGATTTTCCGTGCAACTTATGTTGGTCTCCAGAAGATAGCGCTGGACTTCATCAGTGGCATCTGTAGTCACATTTCATGATTTTCTGGCCTTCATTCAATCAATCAATCATGCTTGCATCTGAACGATGCCAGAGCTTGCTACCTAAGCGAGAAAAGCAGAGGTTAGCAAGAGAAATATGTAAAAGTATAAAAGATATAACTGGTCACAAAATAATAAATTACCACCAGTGGTATCATGAGATTCTGGGATGTTTTAAAGCTCTGTCCAGAAGGCATCATTGTGGCACATGCAGAGATCAGTCTCCTAATAGCCTCGGTGGCTTTAGTGTGGCTGAAAAGACCAATTACTTTGCATCTGGGATCAAAGAGGGTAGCTAGAGCTGGGAAGCTCAGATTGTAACAGTGGAAGCCTGTCCTGTAGTTGCCTGATGAGGTGTTCTCTAACTTCGAGTGAAGCAGGTGGTGCTGGTTTTGATCTCCTCCTGAAAGCTGTGCACCAACATCTTCATGAGGGGAATGACTTTGGAAGCAGAAACAGTCTGCTTTGTAGACAGTTCAACAGTAGCATCATAGAATGGATGCAGCAAAGAAAGGTGCCCTCCAACAATGTCAAACTCATCAAATGTTGAAATAGGAATGTCAGTTTGCTGACCAGCTAATGCTGTTCCAACTGGTTCTCCTAACTCAATCAAACACTGCAACAATAAGTATGTGCTGGTTCATCTGGTTTCCACCTTTTGAATACACAGACAAATATACAATTGAGTCACTGTAGTAATAATACAAAACAATCAGATTTATGATAAACTGTAATAATAGAAAAGTGCATACCTTAGCATTGGAGCTGCTTCTAAAGTAGCCAACCAGCTCCCGTGCTTTGGCCCTGATGCCAGAGAGCACAGGGTGCTGCTGGTCTTCAGCACCAGATCATTGTGAAGGCTATGCAAAAATGATGCAGAAGCTTCAGCTCCCTCACAGGCAAACATATTAGGAGCACCATCAGTCACGATCCAAGTCACCTTGTTACATATGCGCCCCTCCTCCATCATGCATGTTTTCACACAAGCTATATTTTCTGAAGTGTGTGATTGGAGGAATGACTGCATTCCCAGCAGCACTGCATTGAGCCTGGTGTTGTTATCAAGAAAATGACATTACAGCCTGGTAGGCATCCATGTTGATGGATATCTACATACCAGTAGTGAGGTCAACAGCTGCCATCTCTCCTACTTTAGCCTTAGCCTTCTCCTTAGCAGACTCAAACTTTTCTTACACCATGGCCTTTAGAGCCTAAAGTAAAAACATAGAGCTAAATCATGATGCAAACAAAGTACTTTGTCATTTAATGAATACATCCATATATACCTGTTGGAACATAATTGGGAATCAAATTGGCCACTGAATCCAACCCTATCCACAATTCTGAAGGGTTGTGTATCCTTCACTACAATATCGACCAGGAGCTCATCCAGGCCTTGCTTCCTGGTTACAAAGAAATAAATACAGTGTCCATTACCCACTTTGGTTATTATCAATTTACTCAATAAACAAAATACAATAAAGAAAAATGGTGGTTGTGTATGTGTACTATTCTGAGAACTTAATGTAAGGCACAGTAGTGCCTCAGCATGGAGGAGGTGTTATTGTATACAATCTCATTGGAACAAAATAAACACTTAACCTATAAATACATTAAGAGTCAATAAAAAAAATAAAAGGTTGAAAAAAATCTATTGAATCTTGAATAGGTTAGATTCAATACTTCCATCTTACCTTAGTTGGGGAAATCAGGTTGAACCTCCCACATTGGTGAAATCCTCCTCTTTCTAGCTGGCTCCATAGTACCTATCCTCTCCACTATCTCCAAACTCTAAACCCCCTGCAAACTCTCACCAAACTATCAAAACTCTATCAAAACACCCAACGGATTTTAACTCTCCTACAAACTCCCACAAGTTGACTGAGTATTGAGGCTGTTTATATTCCTGTCAAAGTTTGCATGCAATCTGAACTCCTTCCTGAAGCAGTCAAATGGTAAAGCCTTAGCTCATTGCATAACATCACTACTAAAACCCTCTCATCATTGGTCCCCAATGACGCAAACAAGAACAAGAGCAATCATCTGTTCCCAATGGCTGGAACTGAGCTGTATAAATAGAAGCAGGAGCAGGTGGATTAGATGAGCAGTAATGAGCAACAGGGCAGAGTTGGATGGTGATTAGATTTGGCAATTATGCCAGCCATCAGTGCCTAGATCATGACATTCTCTTCACATAGATTTTCAGGAAAAGAAAAACACACATAGCAGAGATTTATCTAAGATGTACTGTAGACTTAATGCTTCAATGAATGAAAATAACCGACATAAGTCAGTGATTTCTCTTAAGGACAATTAGACAGGAAGACAGAAAGAGGCCATGTTGAGGGAGTTTTACTAATAAAAAGTAATAAGAAGCACTATGATGACTTTAAAAAAATGATTTTAGTAACATCCCCAGGTATAGTAGGAAACTCAAAAAATAGTTTTTGATAGATGTCACTGCTTTGTTTTTTTGTTTTGTTTTTTTGCAATTATTGAATTACAAAAAGCCTTAGCGCACACAAATTTCACTCAAAAGACTCCTTGCAAAAAGTAGTAGGCATGCATAATATTACATTTTTACAAAGCTTTTAAAAGACAACCTAATAGTTATGAGAGAAGAGGAAAATAACAATCAATTTTGGTGGATCGAAAAGATAAATTGGGACCAAAATAAACAGATGGAAAAATGCTAAATGTAAATATTTTTTCCAAGTGTATATAAGCAAATTAATAATCCTTTAAAAGTAGATCAGGCTTCATGTTATCAGTTAAGTAAAAAGATATTTAACAAGGTATTAGGGAATTTACCTAACATGAGGAGAAAAAAAAAAAACAGTCATCAGAATAAAAGGTAGGAGTTCAGTGACTAAACAAGGAAATCATACTTGGTTAAAACAGAAGCAACATGTTTACCTGGACTAATTAGAGAACTTGTTTAACTGGAAATGTACAGCTGAAAATATGTTTTAATCTTCATTGGGCCGGATTTATCAAGATCCAATTTTGCGTGCAGTAATTTGCGCTCGAAAACTGGAATTTTGCGCGAGGGGCTGAACCATGGTTTGCGGGTGTTTTAACAAGAGTGATTGCGTAACTGGTGGCAGGTGCAAAACTGTCGGAGACACCCTATTTAAATAATGGTTTTGCGCGTTTTGTGGTTTGCGGCAAAGTAGTTTGTAGTTTGTACAAACTAGTGCATTAAGAAATTTAAAACTTAGTGACCCCCCCCAAAAAAAAAAAATTATATATATATATATATATATATATATATATATATATATATATATATATATATATATATATATATATATATATATATATAAAAAAGGAAGAAACGTTAGCAACCTTTATTCCCTAAGGTGGTATGTGGCTGAATTTCTATTTCACTGCAGAAAAAAAAACAAAAAAAAAAACAGGTGTTTTGTATTGGCCTGTAGAAAAATGCACATACCAAATGGCTCACAAGAAGTAAGGGGGAAGGCGCAGGGGGAGAACCCGGACAACGTCGGACAGCACTTCGGACAGCACTTCTGAAAAAACGAGATTGGGAGATCCCAGCTCTCGCTGCAACCGTACGCTGGAATGACCCAGATGCAAAAAAGTGCAATGTTTCAAGGAGTTTTGTGATATCTGGTATTGCGTGGGTCCTCCTTGTGGCTGGCTCCAAATCAATTCGGAGTTCCCCCAACAGCTCCAAAATGGCAATGCTGGATAAACGATATGTTTTGATGATCGTTTCCTCCTTCATTGCAAAAATTTTCACACGGAGTTAAAAAATGCGTTCTCTGCGTCTCCTTGCTTCATTTCGATGTCTCCTTCTTGCGACAATAACCACTGCCATGTGCGCAAATACGCATACAGACCATTTGCACCTTATTTTGAAACTTGTTAAATATAGAGTCAGATACCGTTAGCAAAATTGCTTTCAGGTTTAATAAATCACTTTGCGAGTGCTAAATTAATATATTTACATGTTCTCCTCCAACAAGACGCACTTTTGCGTTTAAATGCCCCATATTGCATATTCATTGCAGGAAAAAAAAGGTACTAAATGGATAAGAGGCGCTATTTAGCACGTTTTAAAGACCAAATCCTTTTAGCACGCTGTTGATAGATCAGTTTGTACATTTTTTAGAGTGCGCAGTGAAATAGCTCACGTTTTTATACACGCAAACATTTTATAGATCCGGCCCATTGTCTCTTAACCAAGAGAGAGAAAGACGCATTTACAGGAGAGGAGATCTGGACGGAAAAACAAAAGTTTCAGGAAATTTTGAGGAATAGAAGCTTTGATACAGGGATTCCTTGTTCTAAAAGACTTCTATGACAATTCCTCAAAAACCTCTGATCTTGAACATTTCCTGGGCTACTGTATTTGTTCGGAGACTTTCTGAGATCCTTTTCCTCTGAGCTGTCACAGCAGCTATTGTTCAAGTTGCCAGCAGCAACTCTCGGAACCAAATAACAGCAAAAACTGTCCCATCTGTGAAGAAGGATCTTCGAAGGATGAACCAGGTTTGCTTTGATAGAACTGGATGGATTATTTTTCTGGAGATCGATTCAGGCTTATTTGAGACAGAAACATGAGCAAAAAAGCTGATAGTGGTCTGCAGTAAACAACGAAGACACTAAATCATTCTGTGAATACGAGTAGAGAGCAGTGTGTCCTGCCTGTGAGTTTTCTCTCCAGCGTCATAACATGGTTTCTCTATAGCAAGCAACCAGTGAGCTGAAGGAGCAGCTGTGTCTACAGTACAGGACAAGACGAAGCTGTACCAAACTTTAAGATAAGCAAAATCTTAAATTAATCTTGCAGACAGGAAAACAAAAGTGATTTTTATCTCTTAAACTGCAGAAACAACATTACAGTGTGTCATACCTAACAACTAACCCAGATTTCTGTTTCTGAAAGACCTCTTTGGAAAATGGAAGAAAACACCCCAGACATTAACCTTAGCTTTGACGCCAAATCAAAACCAAGCAGAGGAACAGACTGGATGAAGAGAAAAGCCTGGCATCAGCTGTTTTTCACACCGAGCTATAGGAGCTCCTCAAAGCACCTCAGGTGTCTTGATGAAAATGGTGTAAAACTAATTAAGTCAGTCTGACCCGTTTTTTTATTTTTTTTATTTACGATTTCCACAACATCCAGGTGAACTCCTCACTCACATGTTACTCACAGGAAAAAAGCAACGGGCTGGAATCATTTTAAAATATTTTTAAAAAGGGTTGACTTGATGATCCAATGGTTTGTCAGAAGTGAACAAAAAAATCTAATCCTATACAGACGGTGGCAAACAGACAAAAAAAAATACCTTGAATATGATGTAAAAGTATATAATTTCTGGCATCTAATGTACGTAAGTGCAAAGTATCACACAGTAACCAATACAATAAAACATTTTAAAGCTGTCCCATTGGTTTATGCTTAATTAATTATTTACTAAATTACAGAAACTTTCTTTAATGTTAAAAGCAACTTTTTTTCCTTAATTAGAATTTAGCTTTACAAATAATGCTGTACGAAACATAGTTTTCTTCTGTCATGTTGTTTTTAACCTACCTCATGAAACTGCTGAACTATGAGAGAAGAATTCATTCACAGTGAGTGAAAACATCTCTATAAAAGGAAACTGAAAGTAACTTCTTTTAGCTCTGTTGAACCGGAAACATAACTAGAGCGTCACATGACAAGAAACTTTCCCCTGTGTTTCTGAAAGCCCTCTCTGGAAAATGGCAGAAAGCACGGCAGTCCTTAAACATTTCCTGAGCTGCTATGTTTGTTCAGAGACTTTCAGAGATCCTGTGTCTCTGAGCTGCAACCACAGCTTCTGTTCAAGCTGCCTGAAGGAATTCTGGGAACAGGCTGGAAACAAAAACTGTCCCATCTGTAAGAGAAGATCTTCCAAGGAATTCATAGATGTAAATTTTTCCCTGAAGGAAGTGACTGACTCATTTGCAGGAAGACAAAAATCTGGATCATCAAAAAAAGGTGAGGAGCAGTTCATGGTGGTCGGCAGTAAACAACAAGAACACCCTAAACTATTCTGTGAAGACAATCAGAGCGAAAAGGGGAAAAGCACGAGCAGAGAAAAACAAGCTAAGAAAGGGTCCTGCAGTAAACACTTAGACGTTCCTCACTTGTTCTGTAAAGACGATCAGAGAGCAGTGTGTCCTGTCTGTGAGTTTTCTCTTCACCGGAATCACAAAGTGGTTCCTCTAGAACAAGCAGTCAGTGATCTGAAGGAGCAGTTGAAATCTGACTTAAAGCCTCTGCAGGAAAAGAAGGACAAACGCAAACAAGTGAAGAAGACATATGATGATATGCTTCAACACTCCAAGGAGCAGCTGTTTTCCACAGAGAGACAGATCAGAGCAGAGTTTACAAAGCTCCACCAGTTCCTGAAAGAGGAAGAGGAGTCCAGACTGGCAGCTCTGAGGGAGGAAGAGGAGCAAAATAGGAAAACTATCAGCATAGAGAAGAAGATGATTCAGGAGCAGATCTCCTCTCTGTCAGACAGTATCTCTGCTGTTGAAGAAGACCTGCAGAAAAACAACCTGTCGTTCCTCAGCAGCTATAAAGCCACTCAGAGCAGAGCCAGAGCCCAGAGCTCACTGTCAGATCCACAGCTGCTCTCAGGAGCTCTGATAGATGTGGCCAAACATCTGGGCAACCTGTCCTTCAGAGTCTGGGAGAAGATGAAGGAGAAGGTCCAGTTCTATCCTGTCATTCTGGACCCAAACACTGCATACCCTGGGCTTCATTTGTCCGTGGATCTGACCACTGTGAGACGTGGAGAAACAAAGCAGCAGCTTCCTGATAATCCAGAGAGAAACACCAACACTGGAACCGTGTTTGGTTCTGAGGGCTTTAGCTCAGGGAGGCACAGCTGGGAGGTGGAGGTGGGAGACCATCCTGACTGGACTCTGGGTGTAGTTAAAGAGTCAGCTGAGAGGAAGGGTGCAAGATGTGCTTCCCCAAAACATGGGATCTGGAGTTTATGGCACGGTCATGGAATATATACGGATACTTTAGGAACGGTTATCTCAGTGAAGAAGAGTCTTCACAGGATCAAAGTCCAGCTGGACTATGACAGAGGGGAGGTGTCCTTCTATAACTCTGAAGACATGACTCACATCTACACTCACAGAGACACTTTCACTGAGAAGCTCTTCCCATATTTTGGTATTAGACGATCTGGTAGTGCTAAAACATCTGATGTCAAAATATTTTATAGAAACATTGCTCTTTAAAGTTTGGAGACTTTCATCGCCATGTGTGAGATCAGTTCTACTTCACCTAATATTGTCTCTACAGTAATTTTTGCAGTTTTGCATGTTTTATGATTCATTCTTGTCTAACAAAGGGATATATTGTGTTTCTTCTATTCAAATGAAAAGAAACAATAATAGAATTAATGAATAATATACTTATATATTTGGCATATTTTGTGTCTGCTCAAATCTATGTTGGTCCATTAAAGGCTAATTAAGAAATACGGCTACATCAAGCAAGGTATATGTAATCAAGCTTAATAGATGTCTGAAGTTTTTTTTTCAAAAGGCCCTGAGGTCTATCACAAATTCATGAATTCAATTCAACAACAACAGATCTGCAAATGCCTGAAAAATAAACATTTCTTTACAACTTCTCTTACCTGAAAAATTTCTAATTTAAGGAGTAAATTGTAATTTTCTACTATTAACCTGAAAACAAGGAATGTAATTCAATATAGTAACATCTTTTTTGTCTTAGCATTCAGCATCTCTGTGGTGCAGTGGTTTAAGTCTTTGTCGTATATTTTGGATTGAATGCCGAGTATTTAATAAATGTTATCTGGCATTAAAAACTTAAAACAATGAGTATGTTTAATCATTTTTGTTACAACTTTGTTATTCCTAGAATTCACACCATCAGAGCATTTTCAGCTTAACTTAAAAAAAAGGGAGGCCTATTGTAGAATGGATCCAGGATTGGAAGCCAAAAGATTTTTTCAAATAATTTAATTCATCTAATAAATGTATGTATTTAACAGGCTTAACCATAACTTATTCTTATCTAATTGGTGGGATTTCCTGTGAACAAAATCACCTTGATATGCTCAGGAGACCACATACTCATAATGAGCAAACTTATTATAAGCATCTGATCCAATGCACTTGTTCCAAAGTTTTGCTTATGATGTGAATCCTAATTTATGCTACCTATTTGAATAATTGTAGAATCCCTCCTCGATATAGATCATTCTTCTGTTGCTCTGAAGGTAATGAAGATGTGCATAGATCATTTTAATGCAAAATGCACTCTTGTGAAGGTTTAGGAAATACTGTCTTTGCTAAGATTCTCAGCATCTCCAACAGCATACAGGAACACCCACTAGTAGAAAATCTGAGCCCAACTCAGATGATCTGGTAAAAGAATGCCTCTGTTTGGTGCAGTGCTGTATTTTGGGACCCGGCAGTCTGCACAGCTCACTGATCTCTATTTATTCCCTGGATTGCTGATTGCCCGTTGGTAGTAAGGGGTTGAAGTGAAGCCACCAGCCGCCATATTAGTACTCCCTTGTTAGACCCGTCGCAATGTAAATAACGTGTGAACTACAGCATCGAAACAACAAAGATGTTCTTATTTTCAGGGGGACTCAAGACTTTTAAAATTAAGAGAAACTCATAATTTTGCCACGCACACTTGCTGTTTCATAGCATAAAGTAGATTACTGTAACTTATAATAAATAGAAATAAGCACATTACATTGCATAGTCAGTATGAAGTCTATAAATCACGTAATATAACATATTATACAAATCAGATATATATACATATATATATATGTATATATATATATGTGTGCATATATATATATATATATATATATATATATATATATATATATATATATATATGATTTGTATAATATGTTATATTATATATGTTATATTATAATATGTTATATTATTATACATCACATATATATATATATATATATATATATATATATATATATATATATATATATATATATATATATATATATATGCTAATCTTTACCAAGATTTGACATAGTAAGCATATTTGTTTGTCACGTAGGCATGCTAATAGTCCATACAGAAGACTTTGACTTTTTCATGACAGACTGCACTGGTTCCATAAACGTCTCTCTGCCTCACGTCTGTGCTTTTCTTGTCGTTCTAACCCCTAACGTCTCTGCTGTTCTTGTCGTTTTAAGGCCTCACGTCTCTACTGTTCTTGTCGTTCTAAGGCCTCACGTCTCTGCTGTTCTTGTCGTTCTTAGGCCTCACATCTCTGCTGTTCTTGTCGTTCTAAGGCCTCACATCTCTACTGTTCTTGTCGTTCTAAGGCCTCACGTCTCTGCTGTTCTTGTCGTTCTTAGGCCTCACGTCTCTGCTGTACTTGTCGTTCTAATGCCTCACGTCTTTGCTGTTCTTGTCGTTCTTAGGCCTCACGTCTCTGCTGTTCTTGTCGTTCTAATGCCTCATGTCTCTGCTGTTCTTGTCGTTGTAAGGCCTCACGTCTTTGCTGTTCTTGTCATTCTAAGGCCTCACGTCTCTGCTGTTCTTGTCGTTCTAAGGCCTCACGTCTCTGCTGTTCTTGTCGTTCTAAGGCCTCACGTCTCTGCTGTTCTTGTCGTTCTTAGGCCTCACATCTCTGCTGTTCTTGTCGTTCTAAGGCCTCACGTCTCTGCTGTTCTTGTCGTTGTAAGGCCTCACGTCTTTGCTGTTCTTGTCATTCTAAGGCCTCACGTCTCTGCTGTTCTTGTCGTTCTAAGGCCTCACGTCTCTGCTGTTCTTGTCGTTCTAAGGCCTCACGTCTCTGCTGTTCTTGTCGTTCTTAGGCCTCACGTCTTTGCTGTTCTTGTCGTTCTTAGGCCTCACGTCTCTGCTGTTCTTGTCGTTCTTAGGCCTCACGTCTTTGCTGTTCTTGTCGTTCTAACCCGTCACATCTCTGCTGTTCTTGTTGTTCTAAGGCCTCACGTCTCTGCTGTTCTTGTCATTCTATGGCCTTACGTCTCTGCTGTTCTTGTCGTTCTTACGCCTCACGTCTCTGCTGTTCTTGTCGTTCTAAGGCCTCACGTCTTTGCTGTTCTTGTCGTTCTAAGGCCTCACGTCTCTGCTGTTCTTGTCATTCTTAGGCCTCACATCTCTGCTGTTCTTGTCGTTCTAAGGCCTCACATCTCTACTGTTCTTGTCGTTCTAAGGCCTCACGTCTTTGCTGTTCTTGTCGTTCTTAGGCCTCACGTCTCTGCTGTTCTTGTCGTTCTAATGCCTCATGTCTTTGCTGTTCTTGTCATTCTAAGGCCTCAAATCTCTGCTGTTCTTGTCGTTCTAAGGCCTCACGTCTCTGCTGTTCTTGTCGTTCTAAGGCCTCACGTCTCTGCTGTTCTTGTCGTTCTTAGGCCTCACGTCTCTACTGTTCTTGTCGTTCTAAGGCCTCACATCTCTGCTGTTCTTGTCGTTCTAAGGCCTCACGTCTCTGCTGTTCTTGTCGTTCTAATGCCTCACGTCTCTGCTGTTCTTATCGTTCTAAGGCCTCACGTCTTTGCTGTTCTTGTCATTCTAAGGCCTCACGTCTCTGCTGTTCTTGTCGTTCTAAGGCCTCACGTCTCTGCTTTTCTTGTCGTTCTAAGGCCTCACGTCTCTGCTGTTCTTGCCGTTCTTAGGACTCACGTCTTTGCTGTTCTTGTCGTTCTTAGGCCTCACGTCTCTGCTGTTCTTGTCGTTCTTAGGCCTCACGTCTCTGCTGTTCTTGCCGTTCTAACCCCTCACGTCTCTGCTGTTCTTGTTGTTCTAAGGCCTCACGTCTCTGCTGTTCTTGTCATTCTAAGGCCTCACGTCTCTGCTGTTCTTGTCGTTCTTACGCCTCACGTCTCTGCTGTTCTTGTCGTTCTAAGGCCTCACGTCTTTGCTGTTCTTGTCGTTCTAAGGCCTCATATCTCTGCTGTTGTTGTCGTTCTAAGGCCTCACGTCTCTGCTGTTTTTGTCGTTCTAAGGCCTCACGTATCTGCTGTTCTTGTCGTTCTTAGGCCTCACGTCTCTGCTGTTCTTGTCGTTCTAAGGCCTCACGGTTTTGCTGTTCTTGTCGTTCTAAGGCCTCACATCTCTGCTGTTCTTGTCGTTCTAAGGCCTCACGTCTCTGCGGTTCTTGTCATTCTTAGGCCTCACGTCTCTGCTGTTCTTGTCGTTCTAATGCCTCAAGTCTTTGCTGTTCTTGTCGTTCTTAGGCCTCACGTCTCTGCTGTTCTTGTCATTCTAAGGCCTCACGTCTTTGCTGTTCTTGTCGTTCTAAGGCCTCAAATCTCTGCTGTTCTTGTCGTTCTAAGGCCTCACGTCTCTGCTGTTCTTGTCGTTCAAAGGCCTCACGTCTCTGCTGTTCTTGTCGTTCTAAGGCCTCACGTCTCTGCTGTTCTTGTCGTTCTAAGGCCTCACGTGTCTGCTGTTCGTGTCGTTCTAAGGCCTCATGTCTCTGCGGTTCTTGTCATTCTTAGGCCTCACATCTCTGCTGTTCTTGTCGTTCTAAGGCCTCACGTCTCTGCTGTTCTTGTCGTTCTTAGGCCTCACGTCTTTGCTGTTCTTGTCGTTCTAAGGCCTCACGTCTCTGCTGTTCTTGTCATTCTAATGTCTCATGTCTTTGCTCTTCTTGTCGTTCTTAGGCCTCACGTCTCTGCTGTTGTTGTCGTTCTAAGGCCTCACGTCTCTGCTGTTTTTGTCGTTCTAAGGCTTCACGTCTCTGCTGTTCTTGTCGTTCTTAGGCCTCACATCTCTGCTGTTCTTGTCGTTCTAAGGCCTCACGGTTTTGCTGTTCTTGTCGTTCTAAGGCCTCACATCTCTGCTGTTCTTGTCGTTCTAAGGCCTCACGTCTCTGCTGTTCTTGTCATTCTTAGGCCTCACGTCTCTGCTGTTCTTGTCGTTCTAATGCCTCAAGTCTTTGCTGTTCTTGTCGTTCTTAGGCCTCACGTCTCTGCTGTTCTTGTCATTCTAAGGCCTCACGTCTTTGCTGTTCTTGTCGTTCTAAGGCCTCAAATCTATGCTGTTCTTGTCGTTCAAAGGCCTCACGTCTCTGCTGTTCTTGTCGTTCTAAGGCCTCACGTCTCTGCTGTTCTTGTCGTTCTAAGGCCTCACGTCTCTGCTGTTCTTGTCGTTCTAAGGCCTCACGTGTCTGCTGTTCGTGTCGTTCTAAGGCCTCATGTCTCTGCGGTTCTTGTCATTCTTAGGCCTGACATATCTGCTGTTCTTGTCGTTCTTAGGCCTCACGTCTCTGCTGTTCTTGTCGTTCTTAGGCCTCACGTCTTTGCTGTTCTTGTCGTTCTAAGGCCTCACGTCTCTGCTGTTCTTGTCGTTCTTAGGCCTCACGTCTCTGCTGTTCTTGTCATTCTAATGCCTCACGTCTTTGCTGTTCTTGTCGTTCTTAGGCCTCACGTCTCTGCTGTTTTTGTCGTTCTAATGCCTCACGTCTTTGCTGTTCTTGTCGTTCTAAGGCCTCAAATCTCTGCTGTTCTTGTCGTTCTAAGTCCTGTTGTCTCTGCTGTTCTTGTCGTTCTAAGGCCTCACGTCTCTGCTGTTCTTGTCATTCTAAGGCCTCACGTCTTTGCTGTTCTTGTCATTCTAAGGCCTCACATCTCTGTTGTTCTTGTCGTTCTAAGGCCTCACGTCTCTGCTGTTCTTGTCGTTCTAAGGACTCACGTCTCTGCTGTTCTAGTCGTTCTTAGGCATTACGTCTCTGCTGTTCTTGTCATTCTTAGGCCTCACGTCTCTGCTGTTCTTGTCGTTCTTAGGCCTCACGTCTCTGCTGTTCTTGTCGTTCTTAGGCCTCACGTCTCTGCTGTTTTTGTTGTTCTAAGGCCTCACGTCTCTGCTGTTCTTGTTGTTCTAAGGCCTCATGTCTCTGCTGTTCCTGCTGTGTCTGATTCTTCAGAGACAGATTTACAGGAGGATTTTCCATCGGCGATCTTATGTCACAAATTGGACACTCTTGTTCTGCGTTCTCTTTCCTCCACTTTTCTAGACACTTTTTACAGAAGCTGTCGCAACATGACAGACTAACTGGATCTTTGAAAAACTCCTTACAGAGTGGACAGTGGAGATCCTGGAATATTGGAGGACGGCAAGAAGCCATTTAATCTCAGAGTGAACCTTAATCAGATTATACAGGATGTTAAAACAGGAACTTTGTTCTCTGACTTTCACTTTAGATTTTTCAGTGTTTCCACCTGCAGCAGCGTTGGTTTAAGTATCTTGGTCACTTGGCTCTCTCTGTTATACTTGATCAGTGTTCGTTTGCCTTGAGTAAGTGATGAAGATCGGTGATGAAAGTAATACTCAGTTTTTATTCTCCACGAGTGTCTGAAACTTTGAACTGCTTCCTGTTTTTTTAAGGCTTCCTGTTACAATTAGTTTTTAGATATACATGTGGCACCCTCCAGAGGACATATCTTGTAGCTGTAGCTTTAGAACAACTAGCTAGTGTATCAGCTTTTTCTAATACCCGAATCTGTTTAAGAGAAAAATATATTTATTTTCTTCTAGTCAAGTTGTTTTGGAGTCCTCGCTAACTGGCAAATTCAGATGCTTTCATTTCATGTTCTTTTTCCTTCTGTCTATTTGTTTATTTTTGGCAGATGCAGACTTAAGAGTGTGTTACTTGGTTTCCGCAAGCTGAAAACTGAAAGCTGACACAGGAGTCTTTAAAATAAATATATTAATAGATAATCCATTCCTCAATTCCACTCTGAAAAAGCTGGTTAAGATTTTGCTAAAAAACTGAAATTTTGATAATCTGAGACCAAAAAAGCAGCTGATGGTCTGCAGTAAAAACTAGAAGAAACTGTTGAGGATCAACAGAGACTGATCAACAAACCCTTCCCTCCTTTTTGTTTTGCTTTTATTTATTTGTGTTCATTTTCAGTAGTGTTTTAGTAGTAGTAGTAGATTGAGGGAAGTAGAATCTGGAGATTGATAGACAGATCGGTGCGGCTGCTGCTATAATTCAGATGCTTCACCTGTCTGTTGTGGTGAAGAGAGATCTGAAAGAAAATGCAGAGCTCTCAATTTATAGGTCAGTCTATGTTCTTACCCTCACCTTGTCATAACCTTGGCGCTGTTGGTTGGCATTATCATTTACTCTTGTCACCTGTCTAATTGGCCCGGCAGCTCATTACACTCATTTTTTCCACATGGTTCTTGCTGCTACTCATGCTGCCTGTTTGTCTACCATCGGCAGCAGATTTTTCGAGCTGTTTTGTGAGATTAACTCTCTTTATTTGTTCTGAGATTCTGATTCTGATGTGTTTATGCCTTTGGATTTGGTTTGGGTTGGCCCCTGTCCGCTCTGTCAGTATCGTTTATTCTGGAATGATTCCTGGATTCTGCTGGTTAACCGAACTATGACTGTGCTTCTGACCTCGGCTTGGATTCTCCTTCGGTAACTCCTCGCTCTCTGATCTTCTGGTCTGTAAACCTGGTTCTGCTTCGACTTCCGCTCTGGATATTTCCTCACGGACACTGTTGCTCCTCAGTGTTGACTGCTGAAACACTGCTAACTGTTGCTGTCTTCCAACAAGGCAGCTTGAGAAAACAGTCACATACACCCGCAGACAGTGCATCTCAGATTATTAATTCCTTTCCCTATCCATTAGTCATGTTGGGTTTAAAATATGTTTCTTTTTCCTCTCCAACTACATGTGCTGTAGGAATAACTGAAAAGAATGTATGCAACTTAGGAGCCCACCATCTAAACTTCTCCACAGACCTTGATACAACTACAAACAGGTTGTCCTTCCATCCTGAGACCTTAAGGGATTTAGTGTGTTTATTTTCTGCCTCTGTTTCTGAATCCTGTGTCAGTGAACACCCTAGCTTGGCCAAACTAGGTATAAAATACTCCTTTATTTTTACCTTATTCACTTAATTCAATTCAATTCAGTTTATTTATATAGCGCCAAATAAAAAAATTACTTTTATGTTTTAACTTTTGTTTATACCAAATAGAATAAATTTAGTCATATTGTCATTTATTGATGATTTTTTTTTTATTAAAGCAGCTCATTAATCTATCCCTAATTAATTACCATCTGAAAAGCTTTTCTTAATCCTGCCGGTGGCATAAAAGCTCAGCAGGTAAACATCTGCTTTACCTCTTCACTTTTGGCCTCAAAAACATCTTGGGTCAGTTGGTCTGGATCAGTTCCTGTACCAACAGAGGTTCCACCCACCAGATAATCGTGCCTGCCAAGACGGTTTCAAACAGGACAACCCAGTAAATCCTGATTGTCTCGACAAACAGTCCTGCTTGTTTTGGGTCGTTCCTACTCATTAATAGGTTCAGGAGTCATAGAGATTATCTAAGTTATTCACATCAATGGTAAATGTTCATGTTTTCAGGAGTCTCATTAGAACATGATAAATCATTATTTTCCCCCTTTATTTTGACAACTTCTTCATTTACTCAGATTCATCTTAAAAGATTTATCATTTAAATTCTAGCATACAGGATTATGAAACTGTTATATCTTACAAACTTTTTATTTTTATTTTAAAATTTTGAAAACCTGAAACTCCATTTTTGGTTTTTAGACTTTTGAGAAAACAACTGCAGCATTTACAGTTATAAAAGAAGAGATATTTAGAACAACAAGTATGAAAACAGTTGAATTATTTACGATAATCTTAGTGCAGAAAGAAATATTGATAGATTTGGATCAGTATTAAACAAATTTCTTTCCTTTAAATCCTATAACTATGCATAAAAATCCCTTAAAATGTTAGAGGATTCTCTGAATGTAAATCTCCACCCACTGAAACCATTCGCTGTTACAATGCAGGGAAAATGTTGTTCAGCAGGTTTATAGTAAGGTGAGAGGGAATTGTGTCCTACTAAACCTTATTCATTTTTCTATTTATAATTTAAAAAAAACACTGCATTTTTTTCATATTTTTGTTATTACACAACAAAACAGAAAAAAAAAATTTACAATCAAAACAAACTGAAACAGAAGAGGTGGGAAAAAAACTTGTCTGTCTTTCTGTCTTGAAAAAACGTCCCAAGAGCTCGTCTGACTGGTAAAATCTCTCTGAGGCATACAACTGAATGAAAGGAATTTTCTTAGTTGTTGAACAGAGTTAAGGCAACATCACACTGCGTCAGATTGCTGCCGAAAAAGAAGCATCATCTGAAAGGATTTGGAACTGTTGAGAAACCTTTTATTGGTGAGTCCAATGCTTCATTAGGATAGCTGTTTCTGAATTGTATTTTTTATCTGCTACTCATCCTTTATATCTTAAAATAATAATGTGAAAACAAATCTCTGTTTTCTATCTAGGTGATTTTTACTATGAAAGAACTGCCTGACACTTTAGCCGGAAGACAGAAGCTAAGATGGGGGTGTGCAGTGAACACCAAGACGTTCCTCACTTGTTCTGCGAAGACGAGCAGAGAGCCGTTTGTCCCATCTGCGAGTTTTCTCTCCACCAGAGCCACAAAGTGGTTCCTATGAAACAAGCGGTTGGTGAGCTGAAGAAACAACTGAAATCTGACCTGAAGTCTCTGCAGGACAAGAAAGACAAATACAAACAAATGGAGAAATCATACGATGAAATGACTGAACACATAACAAAGCAGGTGGCATCCACTGAGACACAGATCAGAGCAGAGTTCAACAAGCTCCACCAGTTCCTGAAAGAGGAAGAGGAGTCCAGACTGGCAGCTTTGTGGGAGGAAGAGGAAAAGAAGAGGAAGACTATCAGCAGAGAAATAAAGAGGATTCAGGAGCAGATCTCCTCTCTGTCAGACAGTATCTCTGCTGGTAAAGAAGACCTGCAGAAAAACAACCTGTTGTTCCTCAGCAGCTATAAAGCCACTCAGAGTAGAGCCAGAGCCCAGAGCTCACTGTTAGATCCACAGCTGCTCTCAGGAGCTCTGATAGATGTGGCCAAACATCTGGGAAACCTGTCCTACAGAGTCTGGAACAGAATGAAAGGGAAAATCCACTTCAGTCCCGTCATTCTGGACCCAAACACTGCAAGTCGATGGCTCTCTCTCTCTGATGATCTGACTAGTGTGAAACGTGGCGACACTAAAGAGCAGCTTCCTGATAATCCAGAGAGAAACATTAATTACACTAATGTTTTTGGTTCTGAGGGCTTCAGCTCAGGGATACACAGCTGGGAGGTGGAGGTGGGAGACCATCCTCGCTGGAATATCGGCTTAGTTAAAGAGTCTGTAGACAGGAAGGGAGAGACTTGTGCTTTGCCAGATTTTGGAATCTGGTGTTTGGTGCATGGTGATGGAAAGTATACAGATGGTGAGGATAACATTGTAACAGTGAAGCAAAATCTGCAGAGGATCAAAGTTCAGCTGGACTATGACAGAGGGGAGGTTTCCTTCTACGACTGTGAAGACATGACTCTCATCTACACTCACAGAGACACTTTCACTGAGAAACTCTTTCCTTATTTTTGTGTTGGAAAAGCAGTGGAGGTGAATCCTTCCAGTATCAGAGTCTGTAAAACTAAGATACAGTTTTAAATTTCATAGACAAAAAGTTTTAGCTTAAGAATAGAAAATGTGTTTGGTTCTTAATGTCAGCCAATTCTTAAATTAATTTCTTCGGCAATGTATGCATGTAAACAGTGGGGGGAAAAAAACGCTTATGATATGGATTGCTAAGTGAACGGTTTGTTGTGTAAAGCAGCTATAAAATAACATAATCATATGTAGAAAATGTTTAAAAACTATCAAAAATTCTTGAAATCTAAGCAAAAAAACAAAACCAAATTTTGGTTCATCCAAATTATCCCATTGGTTCTTGAACCTAAGTAATCTTTTAAAAGGAAAAGTTTTGTTGTTTTTTTTTTATCTTAAAAGTATGAAGAAAAAAAATTACAGAAAAATTATGAAACTTAAACCTACATATATGTTGTTGTTTTGTTTTTTTTACTGAATTTTTCTATGGAAAAATATTACCATCCAAAGATGAAGACCACAATATCTTCCATTTGGTCAGAATACTAATTTATTTATATTTCCTATTGCTATTGTGCTCACCTGTAAGTACAAGCTAAAGGGAACAACTTGGGCATTAATGCTTTGGGGTTTTTTTTGTCTTGTGTTATTTTGAAAATAAACTTTTTTTAAACATTTGCAATATGGTGCAGAACAAGTTGTAAACATTAACAAATCCTCAGTAATCAATATATTGTTGGTGTGTGAAGTGACTTCTCTTAATCCAGTTGTGAAGATGTTACAATAAGAGCCAATTTATCAAATAAATCACAACTGCAGTAAACCCTTGCACTTCATTGGATCAACCAAAGGTACTTATTATAACCACACATTTATGAGGGGCTAACGATTATGAGCATAAAAAACCCAATAAGATTGCAAGATTAATGTTATATCAACAATGTGAATCGTTTAATGTTTACTGGGGTCATGAGCAAAAAAAAAGGGGGTTATATTGCTAAAAACCTGAGCTATTTCAAATATTGCATAAAATAACACAAGGAAAATTGGCCAGGAACGGCGCACGTAATATCTTTTCATTTCTTCTGGGTGTGTTTTATGAGAGGCACAGTTCTGTTTCCTTCTCATCTGGACAAATAATTTAAACTTTAAAATTGTTCTCTTCCTAAGAAATCATCTATTTGCTGCTATGATAATGGTCTAAACAGTTTAGATTATAATCAAAGCCATGACTTAGATAAAACTTGAACTGAGGGCCACAGTTCTTAAGTCTAATGTTAGTCTTTTGAAAGAAACTGGTGCAGAGGTCACCTGCTTATTAATTTCTTTCCTGAAGAGAGCAACATATGGAGCTATTTTACCATTGCATTCTCTAACATAAAAAATATTGATGGATCCATGCCTCTATGGTCCTTAAATATGTCTCCTTCTGTCCTCTTGAACCCCAGTCAGACTAACCAGAAGGCCGCTCACACTGAGCCTGGATTTGCTGGAGGTTTCTTCCTGTTAAAAGAGAGTTTTCTTCTGGACTGTCACTGTATGCATGCTCAATATGAGGGATTGCCGCAAACTAAATGACATGATGTAACTGAATGTCTACTGTCAATTCAATTCAATTCAATTTATTTATATAGTGCCAATTCACAATATGTGTCATCTCAAGGCACTTTACAGAGACAATTTAATGAGATCATACAAACAGATGGTTCAAAGTTTTCTATGTAAGCAAAACCAGCTGATTTCTTCGACTCATTGGCTCAAGGGCAATCCCTCATACCGTGGAAAGGAAGAACTCCGTTTTAACAGGGAGAAACCCGCAGCAGAACCAGGCTCAGTGTGAGCGGCCGTCTGCATAGGCCGCTTAGATTTCAAATAAACAGAAGCAGACATACAGAAAGAATCAGAGATGTAGAGATGAGCTGTAAATCAGTTCCACACACAGCCCTTTCCAGGAAAGACACAGCAAGGCAGACAAGCTCCGAGCCAAGCTACCATGTCAGAGGTTGAAAGAGAGCACATACAGTTAGTCACAGCCAGAGAAACAGGACTTCATTGAAAACAGACCAAACTCCAACATCTATAAACAAAGGCGATGGCAGCAGTACAGCTGATATTTCTCTCTGTGATGGTGTCACAGCTAGACTAGAATAGACCAGATGAAGCTTCTACAGTAGGGGAAAGGCAGAGAGGGCATAAAGTTAGAGGTTGAACCAACAAATACTGTAGAATGGGAGATTAGAGATAGAATCAGGCAGAATGATGAAGGGGTCCCTATGTCCTAGCAGTCTGAGCCTATAGCAGCATTACTATAGCAATAGCTCAGGATAACCTGTGCCTCTCTAACTATAATATATATATACTATATCAAAAAGGAAAGTTTTAAGCCTTCTCTTAAAATTAGAAATGCCGTCTGCCTTGCAGACTAAAAGTGGTAGTTGGTTCCACAGGAGATGAGCCTGAAACAGAAGAAACAGATTTTTGTTGAAGCAGATTAAAAAAAATGTACAGTAAAAATACCAGTACCTTTGAAAGATATTTGAGTAAAACCATGACTTAATAGTAGAGAATAAATGTTGCAAAACAAATAGTGGGCGTCACCCGAAGATACCTGTAGCATGAACTCACATCTGTAAACTATCAACTTATGCTCAATTCAACTATCTAATGTTTTGAATAGAAAATTTCCTGTGTTGGCATCAGATATATAAAGTTAAACTCTGTGAATACATCCAAACCTAATTTAGAATAAGTGGCAGCTGTTGTGGGTTACTGTGAATGGTTCTTTTTTATTTGTCTTATAACCATATTGCTCCCATAGCTGAATCAATTAGAGTCAGAATAAGCCACTTTGCTTTTAGATAGATAGATAGACAGACAGACAGACAGACAGACAGACAGACAGACAGACAGACAGACAGACAGACAGACAGACAGACAGACAGACAGATAGATAGACAGACAGACAGACAGATAGATAGATAGATAGATAGATAGATAGATAGATAGATAGATAGATAGATAGATAGATAGATAGATAGATAGATAGATAGATAGATAGATAGATAGATAGATAGATAGATAGATAGATAGATAGATAGATAGATAGATAGATAGATAGATAGATAGATAGATAGATAGATAGATAGATAGATAGATAGATAGATAGATAGATAGATAGTATATCAGTGGTAAGTGACAAGATTATATCTTTGTCAGATGCATTTATCTTTTAAATAAAACAATAAAAAAACAATTTTAAAAAAAGTTAAAAAAGTAAAATAAAACAGCATGTAAGGTATTGACGAACATCGCACTTGCACTAGTCCATCCTGGCTATTTCAAAAGTACTTGCAAATCATCAATATAGGCCACCTGTAGCCTTTTCAGTCTACAGGTGAGCCATGTACAGAGAGGTACAATATGCATTAAAACGTTCCACTCTTACCACATCAGTACATTCACCAAATTTACGAGCAAGGGTATTAGCTTCAGCATACAACATTCTACAATGTCTACAGATATCATTATCAACTGCCAGATTCTCTGTGATGATGTGCCCAAGACAATTGGTTTTATTAGTAACACCCAGCACAGTATTTGACAGATGAAATTTGGAAACTGAATAGATGTATTTTCTGTACTCTTAAAGATCATTACCACATTTATTGTAAATACATGGGAAATCTATATCTTAGAGTAAAAGGAATATATATACATGTATATATATATATATATATATATATATACATGTATATATATATATATATATATATATATACATGTATATATATATATACATGTATATATATATATATATATATATATATATATATATATATATACGTATATATATATATATATATATACATGTATATATATATATATATACGTATATATATATATATATATATATATATATATATATATATATACGTATATATATATATATATATATATATATATATATATATATACATGTATATATATATATATATATATATATATATATATATATATATATACGTATATATATATATATATAAACATGTATATATATATATATATATATACATGTATATATATATATATATATATATATATATATATATATATATATATACATGTATATATATATATATATATATATATATATATATATATATATATATATGTATTTTATACTTACATGGTCTGCAGATTTCATACTAGGATTAGGAAAGGTACTGACTAAAGAAAAACTATTACGCAACATAACTCGTCTAACTGGTAATTCCTCACTGTGCAGTTAAAACCATCTTACTGTTTTTCAGCATGAACAGACCTGAAACACCATCCCAGGGACAGCATCACTGCAGCAATCCACCTTTGCGGGAATTACACTGAAGAGGAATCAGCGAGTTTTCTCTGAACGGCTTCCAAAGGACAACACAACATGGCTGAGTCGATTATTTTTCAATCCTACCTGAGCTGCCCTGTTTGTTCGAACACATTAAAAGATCCCGTTTCTCTGAGCTGTAGCCATAACTTCTGCGCCGGCTGCCTACAGAGATTCTGGCACGAAACTAAAACCAAGAACTGTCCCATCTGCAGGAGAAGATCCTCTAAAGAAAGGCTCTCATTGAACTATACGCTGAAGGAACTGGCTGATTCTTTTGCTCGAACGCAGGTGTTTGGAGCACCTGGGATGGCAAGGAGAGAGGAGAACTTATTGGTGGTCTGTAACAGGCATCCAGAAGATCCTAAATACTACTGTAAAGATGAGCAGAGAGCTGTGTGTCACATCTGTGAGTTTATTCTCCACCAAAATCATAAAGTGCTTCCAATAGAACAGGCGATCAATGAGCTGAAGATGCAGCTGAAGTCGGATTTAAGGACTCTGCAAGACAAGAGGAACTGGAGCATGCAGATGGAGAAAACATACAGTGAAATGGGAGAACACCTAAGGATTCAGGTGTTGAACACAGAGAGTCAGATCAGAGCAGAGTTCAACAAGCTCCACCAGTTCCTGAAAGAGGAAGAGGAGTCCAGGCTGGCAGCTCTGAGACTGGAAGAGGAGCAGAAGGCGAAAACTATGAGCAGCTACTTGATGAAGATCCAGGAGCAGATCTCTTCTCTGACAGACACCATCTCTGCTCTTGAAGAAGACCTGCAGAAAGAAGTCATGCCATTCCTCAGCAGCTATAAAGCCACTCAGAGCAGAGCCAGAACCCATAGGTCAGTGCCAAATCCACAGCTGTTCCCGGGAGCTCTGATTGATGTGCCCAAACATCTGGGCAACCTGTCCTACAGAGTCTGGGAGAAGATGAAGGAGAAGGCCCACTTCAGTCCTATTGTTCTGGATCCAAACACTGCACACCCCAGTCTTTATCTGTCCGACGATCTGACCAGTGTTAAATGTGGAGTGACATGGCAGCAGCTACCTGACAATCCGGAGAGAAACATCAAGTATGCCAATGTGTTTGGTTCTGAGGGCTTCAGCTCAGGGAAACACAGCTGGGAGGTGAAGGTGGGAGACCATCCCGACTGGCTCATTGGATTGGTTAAAGAGTCTTTCGACCGAAAAGGGGAGACATTTGCCTCCCCAAAATTTGGAGTTTTATGTTTGGTCCATCGCAATGGGAAATACTCAAATGGGGCTGGTAAGACTGTGATGGTAAGGGAGAGTCTTCAGAGGATCCGAATCCTGCTGGACTATGATGGAGGGGAGGTGTCCTTCTACAACTGTGAGGACAGGAGTCTCCTCTGCACCCACAAAGACACTTTTTCTGAAAAGCTCTTACCGTACTTTTGTATCGGAAAGGCCGGTGAGAGTAAAACGCATGATATTAGAATCAGTAAAATTTCTCCTTGAGAGGTACAGAGTGTAAGTAGGCTTTGATTGTTAACATATTAAAATGTGATAAATATGGATTAGGACACAGATAATGTATGCTAAATAGGAATATTTATCTGTTACAGATACAAGGTAAAAATATTAAACATAGCAAAGAAGTACGTAACATTACATTTAGGAATCATAACATAAAATGTTACAAAAAAGTAACATTTTATATAAAATTTATATATAGATGAAATTATTACAAATGAAGCAGCTCAGTACTGATCTGTTTTTCAATATGCTAAAATTATTTGGCAACTGACTACTCAGGTTTATGTCTGATTTTTACTTTTGGAAATGTTTGATTTTGACCTTTCTTTCTGCATTAACTTGTTATGGGACCTTACCTAAAATGCTAATCTCATTTTATGATTGTTTTTAAGTTTATGATAACTTTCTTTGCAATATTCTATTTAAAAGTTTTAGGGGTTATGTTTAAAAGATGACGTGTAATCAGGGATTCAGTTTGAATCTAATATCAAGCTTTAAAGATGTGTATGCTTTCTTATATGTGGGAGAAAATTTTGGAGTTTGTATGACATATGTATTTTAGCCTGTTAAAGGTAAAGTATCTCTTTTATGTTTGTCAGACAGTCCTCTGTACAGTAAGTTTGTTCCCTGATAACTATTTGCCAACTCTTAAAGAAGTAGATATTTAAAGTTTATTAAAGTTTTAATGTTTAGATTTATTGAAATTAATTTAAGATGACAAAACATTTTCCCTAGGTGGCTAAATAATTCACTACAGGTGCAGACAAAAATACTCTATTTTGTTTTTTAAATGAGTTTTGCTATGAATCTACAGAGAGGGAAATATGTTTAAAGTCCCTTTATAAATTCTACCTTTAAATTAGTTATTTCCTACACTAAAAATGCATCAGCTAATTGTTTATGATTTGATTTTGTTTTATGGGTTTTCCTTCTTTGAAGCTATTTTTAATTATTTTTTTGCTCTTTTCTAAGCATTTTTAATTGGTTAGTTTATTACATATATTATTATTATGCATCAATTGGTTATTTTTACTAAGTTTTAATGTTACAGTTTAAAAAAATAAATATATATATATTGGTTTTCATTATATATATATATATTGGTTTTCATTTAGCTGGGTTTATTATTTTCTGTGAATGTTGATTTTTAATGTATTATTTTAAATCTCTTTTACTTGACATTTACTTAACTTGTACGCCCCCTATTGGGTGATATTAGACACTACAGCTTGTAAGGGTTTGTACTGCTGGGATGTTTTAAACAATAAAAGCATGACCTGTGGTCAATTGTGTTTTTCTACTTTGTTGTGCTTGGTTATTGTTATAAACTCGATCAGTCACTGATAGGTAAGCTTTCTTTTTGTATAGTTTTTTTTTATAAATTCAATCTCCATTGAAATAACTCCAAATTTCAATGGAATAGAAACATTACCAATGATTTTCAGGGGTTTCTTAAAGTTCAGCTGATGAAATTCTAAGAAATGTAAGTAAATGTCTTTTATTCATATATATTGGTCATTCATTTATCTCATTTCAAATAGGCATATGTATTGTTTATATGTTTTTACTTGTAAGTGCATTCCATTAATAATAACACTTTAGATTTTTTTTACTGCATAACTCTCATTATTTCTCTTTGTTTTATGTTAGACAGAAAATGCTTCTAAAAGAAATGTTCTAATTTATTCATACTCCAATAGTTCCTAAAATAAATGATATATTTCAGCAATTTCATAGTTGTTATGCATGCTCCTTTGATTTCACTGAAAACAGTAAAGGAACATATCGGTCACTATGGGTAACATGCTTATGAATTTGCAAAGAAAGCACAATGAGAAATGTTGTAGACATGAAACTAAAAAATAGCAAAATAAAGAGACATAATAATTATAGAAGTCTTAAAAAGGTAAGACTCATAAAGAAAGAAGGTGTACTATTTTTGAATACTGAGGAAGGATTAATTTTTAGATAAAAAGAAATAGACAGATCAGACAGTGGGAAATGCCATTTTAAGAGTAAATTTTATCATATGGTAATAATAATGAATAAGCACCATGCTATTGAATAATAATTCTAATTGTATGGCACTTTTCAAGATAACCAATGTTGCCTTACATCTCTGTTGGATAATGTTTAACCACCCCATGCATGATGCTGTTGCAGGACTGGAGAGCTGCTTCAGTGACAGACTGCTGCACCCTAAATGCACCAGGAAGCGTTATCACAGCATTCCTCCCAGCAGCTGTAAGACCCTATTACCACCCTGTTCCCAAAAATTTCAATAAGTTGTAACATTCATGCTGATTTTGCACATTTTCTACCTTAGTCAGTTAAATAACAGGCTGCTGTCATTTTGCACATCTTGGATGTTGCTGCTGTTTTCAAATGTCTATTAGTGTAAAAATGTCCATAGCCGTATATTGGTTATTTATTCTACATTTGCACAGTATTTATATTGTTAAAACACTTTACAGTAGAGTATTTTATTGTTTGTCTTTTAACTCTCAACTCGTTCTAAAATATTTTTGCTGCTGCAAACACCAGAATTTCCCAATATTCTATTTTATAACAAAAGAACAGCAGAAAGAAGGTCAGGATAAGGAGGGAGGATGTGGTTGG
This sequence comes from Cyprinodon diabolis, assembly GCA_030533445.1. Lineage (NCBI taxonomy): Eukaryota > Metazoa > Chordata > Actinopteri > Cyprinodontiformes > Cyprinodontidae > Cyprinodon > Cyprinodon diabolis. The sequence goes on from CM060073.1 coordinate 16,480,736, forward strand.
TTTTTACAAGAAGAAAAAGTAGAAAATGTATTTTTAGATGGATCATTATTAGAAGAGGGCGATGCTGTTCTTCATTTACCTCTAGTTCAGTCAAAATTGATCCATATGATTAAAAAGAACCAAGAACATATATTTATTTTTTTGGCAGAATCTTGTCCCCCCTTTTGCACTAAATGGTGTCATTTTTTATATGGACCATCTTCCACAGCCTTATATTATTAATATCCTCCTGCTGTTGGGTAAATATCATATCCACTGTGCTAAATGGAGAAAGGCTAAACCTTCCTTTCAGTGGTTTATTAGTGACTTTAAAACCTTTTTTTCTTTTCTTAAAAAGATTTTTAAAAATGACAAATTTGCCAAAAAATTGAGACTTGATTTCTCAGAACATCTGCTATTCTAAGTGCGTTCACCTTTTTGTTTTTATTATTTCTATGGCTCTGTCTATGTTTGACCTAAATGTTTTCTGAGATAAATCCCCTGATAGTTGTCTTACTTTTTTATTTTTTTTATTTTAATTGATCTTTATCTGTTCATGTACACCTTTGCTATCCTCTCTGAGAGTATTTTTTTTCATGTAAATGTTTTTGACTTAATAATAATAAAAAAATTAAAATAAAAAAAGTATTCAGGTGTAATCCAAAAGTAAAAGAAGTAAAATATAAAATTATAAATAGTTATTATCCAACAGCAGAAACTCCTAAGAAAAGATTTGGATTTGAAGAAGACTTTTTTTTACTTTTAAGAACACTTTATTTACAAAATTCAAACATATAAACAATTGAAAAACAGTGATTGACTGAAAAGATTGGGCAACAAAATAGTCTAGGAAACCATCGTTTTAGTCCAGGCATGTTTTTAATCATTCTGTTGAAACATGGTTGGAAATTTATATCTGATTTTAATTTTTTTATTTTTCATAGAATTCTTTATTATTTTTGTGAGATTGAAGTTATTTTTCTTTGACCATTTTATTATTATTTTTTCTTTCACCAAACGTAGGGGGGACAACTATTTTTTTCCACCTACTTTGTAATTAATTTATGGAAATATTTATCTTTCATTTATTTTAAGATATATTTATGTGTGTGTTCATTTATTCATTCATTAATTTATTTCTAAATCTTTTCCTTTTTTATCTTTTAGTCTGTAAATCTAATATGATTTAATATTTTTTTATTGGCTAACTTACAACACAAGTCATCTCAAGGCACTATACAGATAAAAATGTAGGATAGCTTTACTTCTTAACCCCTTCTTTTTTCAGGACTTTTTTATATCTTCTTATGCTGTTATATTGAAATGCGGGGGCAGTTTTCTCATTAGGGCTGGTGCAGCTTACAGCTTTAACCACCATATAGATCATGTTTATCCAATCAAAACATTTAGTTTCCTGCAATATAGAAATACTGTTAGACATTTCACTTTGCACAAAGAGGATTTTTCCAGTTGAGTTTATCATCAATATCAAATTCAGAGAAATCAAACTTGATATTTCCTTTTAAATAGTTTTCGGATATAGGCTGCTCAGTGGTGCAGTGGGTTGCACTGCTGCCTTGCAGCAGGAAGGTTCTGGGTTCTATTGCCAGGTACTCTAGCTTCCTCCCACAGTCCAAAAACATGACTGTTAGGTTAATTGGCTAAATTAAACTAAACTAAATCTCTAAATTCTCCTTAGGATATTAATGATTGTTTGTCTCTGTGTTGCCCTGTGATGGAGTGGGGACCTGTTCAGGGTGTACCCTGCCTCTTGCCCATAGACAGCTGGAGATAGGCACCAGCACCCCTCGCAACCCCCACTTGGGATTAAGCGTGTTAGAAGATGGATAGTTTTAGGATTATAATATGACGGTTATGTGCAGGAAGGTTGAAATCCTCAACAATAACCTGGTTTTGAACTGTAACCCCAGCTTTATCTTAATAACTTGTAAACAAAATCTTCTTGGTGTTAAAAGAAGCACAAAATGCAACCAGCTTTATAAAAGATGAAAGTGGGATTTCCTCAAACACAATAAAGTCGACTTATAGTTTTAGAAAATAATGAAGGATGTGGTAGTCAGGGTGCTAGACTGAGCTACAAACACGCACACAACAGTCAGAGAGCAATTTAAATATATATATTGAAATAATATAAAATATAAATATTTTTCATTAAATGTACAAAGTGGATCCCTGAGGGACGGGGCTCAGTCACAGGAGCCAGGAATGAACACGCAGATCCTCCAGGGTGGCTCGTCTGCTACTGTCCTTCTCCAAACACAGATGCAGAAAATTCAGGCACTCTGGAAAGAGAAGCCAAGGGTTAATGGTCAGAAGCACAGGCGGGCGGTAACTAGCAAGGCACTTGCTGGTTATGTTCCTATACCTTGCGAAATATTTTTGTTGAACTTAATGAGGCCCCGTGTAAAACGTCTGGTGTCAAAGTGACATCTGTGCAGCATTCGATACAGGATGATTCCCAGCTGCCAAACAGTGGTCGGAGAAGGTCTATACTTCCTACTGCTGAACCACTCCGGGGGGGCGAATGCAAGAGTACCTGGAATACAGGCATAGTCAGAGCAGACTGTTATGCTTTGTTCGTCCATTTGGTTTCTAAAGGAAATGACTCAAAGAGGATCTCAGTTAAATGTTTAACAAAGTAGAAACCCACCACTAAACCTTCTGTAGACTTCCGTCGTCTGGAAGCTTCCACAGCCGAAATCAATAATCCGGATGCGAGGCTCCTGGGATCCCATTTCCACCAGTGTGTTTTCACACTTTAAGTCTCGGTGGAAAATCTCCTTGTTGTGGAGGTCTATGGCAGCGTCCACCATCTGTTTCATAAGAATCTGGAATAAAACAATGAAAAATGTGTCTTTATCATTAAAGATCTCATCTTCAGTTGTTGAAATTAAATAAAACTTTAACAAATTTATTCTCCCCTTAAACATTTCTTTGGTTTTTAATTTTTTTACACATTAATGATTCAGATCATTAAGCAAAATGTATTATTAGAAAAAGATAAACTGAGTTATAAACAAAATGCATTTTCCATTGATCAGAGACAGAGAGAGAAGGTATCTAAACCCAGATGGATTATTTCCCCCTGAACCTAAAGACTGGTTGAGTCCTTTTTATTATGTTACACATTTATTTAAGAAATGATGGTTCATCAAAGAAAAAAGTTGTTGCTGCAGCTATTGTCAGAAAAGCTCTTAGTCTGCCAGCGAATGCAGATGTAGCAAAAAAACCAAAACTTCCAGCCTCCCTACCCTGGCCACGTCTTCCTCCAGGCAACCTCCTCTGCAGGACATGTACAGGTGCTGGTCATAAAATTAGAATATCATGAAAAAGTAGATTGATTTCAGTAATTCCATTTAAAAAGTGAAACTTGTATATTATATTCATACATTACATACAAACTCATATATTTCAGATGTTTATTTTGTTTAATTTTGATGATTACAAATGACAACAAATGAAAATCTCAAATTCATCATATCAGAAAATTAGAATATTGTGAAAAGGTTCAAAATTGATGGCCCCTGGTGCCACACTCTAATCAGCTAATTAACTCAAACCACCTGCAAAAGCCTTTAAATGGTCTTTCAGTCTAGTTCTATAGGCTACACAATCATGGGGAAGACTGCTGACTTGACAGTTGTCCAAAAGACGACCATCGACACCTTGCACAAGGAGGGCAAGACACAAAAGGTCATCGCTAAAGAGGCTGGCTGTTCACAGAGCTCAGTGTCCAAGCACATTAATAGAGAGGCGAAGGGAAGGAAAAGATGTGGTCGAAAAAAGTGTACAAGCAAGAGAGATAACCGCACCCTGGAGAGGATTGTGAAACAAAACCCATTCAAAAATGTGGGGGAGATTCACAAAGAGTGGACTGCAGCTGGAGTGAGTGCTTCAAGAACCACCACACACAGACGTATGAAAGACATGGGTTTCTGCTGTCGCATTCCTTGTGTCAAGCCACTCTTGAACCACAGACAGCGTCAGAAGCGTCTTGCCTGGGCTGCTGGTGAGTGGTCCAAAGTCATGTTCTCTGATGAAAGTAAATTTTGCATTTCCTTTGGAAATCAAGGTCCCAGAGTCTGGAGGAAAAGAAGAGAGGCACTTCATCCACGTTGCTTGAAGTCCAGTGTAAAGTTTCCACAGTCAGTGATGGTTTGGGGTGCCATGTCATCTGCTGGTGTTGGTCCATTGTGTTTTCTGAGGTCCAGGGTCAACGCAGCCACATACCAGGAAGTTTTAGAGCACTTCATGCTTCCTGCAGCTGACCAACTTTTTGGAGATGCAGATTTCATTTTCCAACAGGACTTGGCACCTGCACACAGTGCCAAAGCTACCAGTACCTGGTTCAAGGACCATGGTATCCCTGTTCTTAATTGGCCAGCAAACTCTCCTGACCTTAACCCCATAGAAAATCTATGGGGTATTGTGAAGAGGAAGATGCAATACACCAGACCCAACAATTCAGAAGAGCTAAAAGCCACTATTAGAGCAACCTGGGCTATCATAACACCTGAGCAGTGCCACAGACTGATCGACTCCATGCCACGCCGCATTGCTGCAGTAATACAGGCCAAAGGAGGCCCAACTAAATACTGAGTGCTGTACATGCTCATACTTTTCATGTTCATACTTTTCAGTTGGCCAACATTTCTATAAATCCTTTGTTTTTATTGGTCTTCAGTAATATTCTAATTTTCTGATATGATGAATTTGAGATTTTCATTTGTTGTCATTTGTAATCATCAAAATTAAACAAAATAAACATCTGAAATATATGAGTTTGTATGTAATGTATGAATATAATATACAAGTTTCACTTTTTAAATGGAATTACTGAAATCAATCTACTTTTTCATGATATTCTAATTTTATGACCAGCACCTGTAGTCCACAAGATCCATGGATGCTGGTGGCCTTTCCATAACAATGACCAGGTCCTGATCCACGTGGAACCACTCCAGGAGGGTGACGGCAGCAAACACCCCCACTGCATTTGGCTCACCTCCGGCCCTCTGCATTAGAGCCACCTCCAGGGGAACACTGTCCACCTTTAAAAAACCACAATGACCTGATTGTGTAACTAACAGCAAAGGACAAATACTGTCTACTAACATGACTGGGAGGCCGGCTGCTTCTAAACCAGTTCACTCACTTCACTCAGTCTGATTTGAGCTCTCCTCATGTTTATATACTTGATGGCCACCTGTTGGACACAAGCACAAGTGCTATCCTTTCTGCAGACATCAGCAGTGATGCTTTCAGGATGCCTGCTTAGATTTGAGTCAAAGACAGACAGAAGGCCAAGAACACAATATAATACCAACCGGTAATGAATCCTCCAGGCGAAGGCCAGCGTAGACGGACCCGAAGCCCCCTCTGCCAATCAGTCCAAGATGTCGATATTTTCTCTCAAACTCAGCTAAGAGTGAACAGAGAAATCACCTGATTATAATAAAGCTGTGAATACTGTCAGATTATTGATGTTAATGATGAACAACAGCAATCAGAGATGCAGACATCATGTCTGTTGCTTTTAATGAACCTCAAAACTCTTTGTTTCTGTTTGGGTTTTTCAAGGATCAGAAAATGTCTGCAGTTCCTTCTGTTTACATTCCTGTCGGGGGTTAAAATATTTTCCTTTTATATTTTCAGGATGGCTAAAATTATTCCCATGATTTCTTTAAATTTTAGTAAGCAAAACCTTCTTAAAAAAATAAGACTGATATCTATGCTGACGACCTGATTGAATTATAAATACTTTCATAAATATTGAAAACTTTTCAAGTTCTTCAGTTGAGTTGAATTTAACTTCGACCATTTGAACCATTTGTGCAGGAATTTGTTATTTTAACCTGATTATAGCAGCAATTATTCTCTTACAGTAAGCATTAGAAATGTCCAGAGGCTGTCAATGATTCAGAATCAAGTTCTTTACTCATATGAAGATAATTTTCCCATAAATGGTTCATTAATACTGGATAAAGGAAATCTTTTCCCTCTTCTGTAACTTTTCACCTTCATTTACTCTCTAATCACAAACCAATGAGTTTTATGGGAACTGTAAGGTAAAAAAGTAACTGTAAGGTAAATAAAAATTGATGCATGGTTTTCAGAATTTGATTTAAATCTACGCCCTCTGACCAGATTCCCTCTGCCTGCTAAAGAGGAACAGTCCCACAGCATGACACTGCCACCATCCTGCTTTACACTGCGAATGGTTGATTAAGGGGTTTATTACTGTTAGCTCTAGCTTTGCTATTAAAAGCTGTCTGGCTTTGAATTAAACCTTTAAACATAGAAGTTAAAACATTTCCCCTCTTAACACTAAAACTGAGAAGGAGTAAAATAGCTTGTCTTTAGCCTAAGCAGGAAAAGGAAGGATGTTTGTGTTCCCACTTCAGGAGTTGCTGACTTGCATTTATTTCAGTGTTGGGCTCACATTTGTCAGAAACTGAGCTGCTGGTGCCTTGCTCTGGCTCAGAGATTCTCTGCCTCTTCTTAGAGGACTCTTCAGGGACATCAGCCTTTCTCTTCCTCTCCCTAATGGGTTTCAGGTCTTCCTCTGGCTCCCTGAGGCTGATACTGGTGCTGCTTATCACTATTATGCTGGCTGGTGCCCGTCCAGTAGAATTGCTCTTTCCCTTTTCAGAATCAGAAATACTTTAATAATCCCAGAGGGAAATTACTTTTGTTACACGCTCCAGTTACAGTTTTATATATATGTACAAACATCCAACAACACAAGATGATAAAGATAAAGATAAAAATAAAAAAGAGATACAATATATACACATATAGATCTTCTGTATATATATATATATATATATATATATATATATATATATATATATATATATATATATATATATATATATATATATATATATATATATATATATATATATATATATATATATATATATATATATATGTATATGTATTTTGGTACTTTTGGTATTTATTTTGGTACCTTTTGGTACTCTCTCACAAACTCTACGGACACAGACTGATCTTGTCCAGCGGTGAGGTGGCTGTTGTTGCAACTCTGTTTGCAAAACTTTTTGTTATCCAACTTGGGGACAACCTCCGCCTTTCTTTTCCTGCAGCTTGGTTCATCCAGACGGCTGCTGGGTCCAACAGAGACGCTCTTGTTATCTGAAAGAGTTCATTGGACAAATGCTTACACTCTATAGCAGATCTATTTAGGAAGCAATGGAATAGGATGCAGACTGGGAGAAATCTAAAAACCCTCTTTTTAGTTATAAAACATGAGCCACCAAATACTTTGACAAGAAAAAATGACACTTTCCCATGAATCCACTGATCCTGCATCACCAAAGATTTGATAGAAGAAAAGCTTGGCACCAAGGAATTAGATTTTGCAATTTTTGGAGGAAAAATTATCAAAATAAATATTAAAATTTTTACATAAAGGTAATTACAAACCTTTAATCGTCAAATAATTTATTGTTTTTCCATTAAATGTAGTTAAACAAGTTTTTTGGATTTTGCAATTTATTGAACGTTCATCAATTAACAGGATCATCAATGTGTTACTCAAACACGTCTAATGTTAGTATATTAATATAACACCTCTGCAACGTTTGGTTCCCTAAAATTTAACTCTGAATTTGCATTCCTGTTTCTCTTTCATATACCTTGAACATCACTTTACAGAGACAAGAGCAAGTGTCTCCATGTTGCTTACCGAGTTTAAAGGCCTCAGTTGTCAAAAACTCAAATCACAGTATGACTTTCTGGGGATTTATACCAACGATGTCGATCAAGGAGCGATCTGCACATGCACAATCCTGTACCCACGGGGTAACACCAATTAAACGTGTGCGAGAGCGTGCACAAGCCCATTTCATCCCTCATACAAGTTCACTTTCCAAAATAAGATTTGCAATTTTTCCACTATGTTAGACTGAAAATAATTAGAAACAGGGTCGAGCACGCAGGACGGCCCAACTTAAACCTTTTTACCAGAACAATCAACAATTAGGAGGACCACTTACTTTATGATCTACCCAGAAAATAAAATCGTCCACTATACCTTTAATATAAGATAACTCTGCTGCAACGTTTAGTTCCCTAAAATTTAACTCAGAATTTGAATTCCTGTTTCTTTTTTATATACTTTGAACATCACCTTGTTTTCCAGGGACAAGAGCAGGTGTCTCCATGTTGCTCACCGAGTTTAAAGGCCTCAGTTGTCAAAAAAACTCAGATCACGTTGAGACTTTCTGGGGATTTATACCAACAATGTCGATCTAGAAACGATTTGCACTCAGGAACAATTAAGTTCTTGCAGTAAAACCAGAGAAAATTTGTGTTTTAGAAAACTATCGTCATGGTGCCCAGCTGTTCCATCCTAAAAAAATAAATCATAAAAAAATCGGAGAAAACAGCAAAGTTACTATCAAAACTTTTTTTTCTGAATTAGTTTTTCAAAGTTTTATTCTTGGTTTGCATTTCTTTTTGATATTTTTTAGCATTCCCATTTATGAAAGAGTTCATTGGACAAATGTTTACAGTCTATAGCAGATCTGTTTAGGAAGCACTAAAGAGGGTGCAGACTGGGAGAAATCTAAAACCCCTCTTTTTAGTTATAAAACGTGAACCACCAAATACTTTGACAAGAAAAAATGACACTTTCCCATGAATCCACTGATCCTGCATCACCAAAGATTCAATAGAATAAAAACTTGGCAGCAAGGAATTAGGTTTTTGCAATTTCTAAATGAAGCATAACATTTTATTGTATTTTATAATTTAATTAACATTCATCAAATTACAAGAGAAAATAAATTGATTGTGTTTCTCAAATGCATCTAATGTTAGTACATTAAAGGTATAGTGGAGGATTTTTGCATATTTTTGAAAAGACCTGCCCTCTGCACTTAAAAAAAAAATGCACAACCCTGAACCCAAGGGGGAACAACTATTAAACACATGCGAGAGCGTGCACGAGCCCATTTCTCCTCGTGAACGCTGTGTTTAAAAGTATGCATCCCTCATACAAGCTCACTTTCCAAAAGAAGATTTGCAATTTTTCCACTATGTTAGACTGAAAATAATTGGAAATGGGTTCGAGCATGCAGGACAGCCCAACTTAAACATATCACCAGAATTATCAACAATTAGGAGGACCACTAACTTTGATGATCCACCTTAAAAAAAGAAAATCCTCCACTAGACCTTTAATATAAGATAACATTTCTGCAACATTTGGTTCCCTAAAATTTAACTGAATTTGCATTCCTGTTTCTTTTTTATATACTTTGAACATCACCTTGTTTTCCAGAGACAAGAGCAGGGGTCTCCATGTTGCTGAACGAGTGTAAAGGCCTCAGTTGTCAAAAAAACTCAAATCCTCCAGATTTTCTGAAGATTTATACCGATCTAGATGTGATCTGCACTCAGGTACAATGAAGTTCTGGCAGTCAAACCACAAAATATTTCTGTTTGAAAAAACCATCGTCATGGTGCCCAGCTGTCCATCCTAAAAATGTTGACATTTGAGAATTTGGCAGTTATTCCAGCAGTGATTGCAGGTAGCTGCCAAATTCTCAAAGCTGTAGTATTGGACTTGAAGTGAAATGAATGGGGTCTGTGACATGTGATTAGAGAAGAATGCAATTGATTGAAGTATATCTGAAAAGGAAAATTTTAAATGGAAATCTGTTTAAAAGAAATTTGAAAAAATGGGTGAAAATATAAATTTTGAAAAATAAATCATAAGAAAATTGGAGAAAACAGCAAAGTTACTCTCAAAACTTTTTCTAAATTAGCTTTTCAAAGTTTTATTCTTGGTTTGCATTTCTTTTTGATATTTGTTTAGCATTCCCATTTATGAAGGAGTTCATTGGACAAATGTTTACAGTCTATAGCAGATCTATTTAGGAAGCACTAAAAGAGGGTGCAGACTGAGAGAAATCTAAAACCCTCTTTTTAGTTGTAAAACATGAACCACAAAATACTTTGACAAGAAAAAAATGACACTTTCCCATGAATCCACTGATCCTGCATCACCAAAGATTTGATAGAATAAAAACCTGGCAGCAAGGAATTAGGTTTTTGCAATTTCTGGAGGAAAAATGCGTAATTATATTTTTTACATAAAAGGTAACTGCAAACCTTTTATTGTCAAACCATGTCATGTTTTTCCAGTAAATGTAGCATAACAATCTTTTGGGATTTTATAATTTAATGAACATTCATCAAATCACAAGAGGAAATTAACTGATTGTGTTTCTCAAACACATCTAATGTTAGTACATTAAAGGTATAGCGGTGGATTTGTGCAAATTTTTGAAAAGACCTGCCCTCTCCACTAAAAAAAAAAAATGCACATGTGCAACCAATTAATTGGAAACGGGGTCGAGCACGCAGGACGGCCCAACTTAAACATATCACCAGAATGATAAACAATTAGGAGGACCACTAACTTTGATGATCCACCCTGAAAAAGAAAATCCTCCACTATACTTTTAATATAAGATAACTCTGCTGCAACGTTTGGTTCCCTAAAATTTAACTCTGAATTTGCATTCCTGTTTCTTTTTTATATACCTTGAACATCACCTTGTTTTCCAGAGAAAAGAGCAGGTGTGTTGGCCTACAGCTTAAAAATGATATGGGAAGGAAAACTTACAGAACACATTCGCTGACAGAACATCCAATCCTAGAGCTATGGAGGGAATTTAGCTCCATTTTTGTAGCAAACAAAAGAACAAGATTTGTAAATGGAAATAGAAAAGAATCCAGAAATGAAATGTGGGAAATAAATAATTTCCCCCCCCCAAAAAAAAAAATATATTTTTTTTTTCAAATTTTATCATTTAAACCTTTATCTTTCTTCATTTTTACATATTTTATATTTTTTTATTTTTCTTTCTTTGACTGAGTTTTTAAACATTTCATTCTCTAGCCGAATACAAATGCTCGCTCTTGATGCACACATTGACCAATAAGGTGTTGTTGCTAACGTCCAGCAGACCAATAGAAATGCCTCATTGCTCCGCCCCCAGAAATATAGATAATTTCATCCATGAAGCACAATTTAAATATAAAGCAATTGATCAAATATATAAAACCAAGTTTTAAAATGAGAAAGTAAAGAAAACAATTCAACAAACTTAAATTAGAAAACAAAATTATGAAATACAGGTTATTGCAAAATTAAAAACACAAACTGTTTAAAAAGTTTTAAATATTTTTTTTCAAATTCCACTCACTGATTTCCACTTGACTGACTGAGCTTGAGGTGTTTAGTAAATCAGAATGGCCATCATGGTATGTGGTGTGTAAACTGGTAAAGAAGTTTACTGAAAGACATACGGTGTTTTTATGAATTAGTGCTTTATGTCTAACATGAATAAATTCCTCTCCTTGTAGAGTTATATCAAATTTTGAAAACCATGCATCAATTTTTATTTACCTCACAGTTATTTCATATATCCTGATGTGCAACTATGACATCAGTTATTTTAAAACTTGTAGGTTTTTGATTAGAGTGAAAGAAGGTGAAAAGTTGCAGAAGAGAGAATAGTTTTCCTTGAACCAGTATTAATGAACCCTTTATCTGAAAGTTATCTAAAGCAATACTCTTTAACCAAACAAAACAGTCAAAAATCAAAGACATCATCAGGTCACCTAGAAATAAACTTTTGGGAAATTTTCAACAAGTACATTTTTAAAGAAAGGTATATGTTTTAAAGGCACACTATGCAACATTTTACAGTTAATTAATGTGTTCCATAACGTTTTGGATGATTAAATGAGTCATTTCAGGTTGAACAAAGGTGTTCTCGGCCGCCCTGGTGGTCTGTGGGGGATATACCGCACTTGCAATTGCAGGAGCCCTCGGCCCGCACCCACAGGCTCAGAAGTCTCACGAGAGTCGGTCTTGCTTTACGGCGAGAACTGCTACACGCCCCCAGTTAAAAGCATGCTTGTTGCAAGGACAGTGGCGATCTTCGTTGCGTTCGCCTGTCTGCTAAGCTCAAAACAACCGCGCCTGGCTTGACGGAGAAACCAGGAGAACAGCTGTGCATATTTACGACAGTGCACTTTTACTTTCGCCCTCTGGGGGGGAGCCTCACTGGAAAATCAACACCGGTTGCATAGTGTACCTTTCAGAAATTGAGATAAAAAGCCATTCTGATCAAAAATTCAATTTAGTTGTTGGCAGAAATGCTGATAGGGGCTACCTCTAAAACAACAAAGGCAAAGGGTCACAAACTGCTGAATAAATATTTGCATTTAACTGAGAGGCTCATAATTGTGCTGCGTAATTACTTAGATGTAGAGCTAAACAAGTGGAGGAACGTGGTTATACACAGCAGAAATGGTAGCAATAACTATTAGTAACAGTAGGTGGAAGAGGTTAGACCGGACAGGGTGGTGATTTGCACAGATCTAAAGCTGCTATAGAAAGCATTCATTCAGGAGAAAATAATAGGACAGACCTTGTACTAGAAATTCATCAGAGTTTGTTTAGGTTATTTAGGGATGGAAGAGATGTTCAGTTCTGTTGTGTTCCAGCACACGAAGAGGTGAGAGGAAATGAAATAGCACACAAGATAGCTAAAAAGGCTTTAGGAAAGTGGAATATAGATCAGATTCCATTTGGAAAAGGGAAAGGGGAAAAAAATAATTAAAAATAAAATAAAAACAGAATCATGGCAAAAAATATGGGATGAAGATGAGAAAAGAAGAAGATTATATAGGGTTCAAAAATTTGTAAATGTTAAAACATTATGGAGAAAGTAGCAGAAGGGAAGAGATAATTTTTTCTAGATTAAGAACTGGACATACCTACATGAATGAGTTTTTGTTTGTAGTAGGGAAGAGAAATAATAATTTATGTGAGGGTTGTGAAAGAAAAGAAAATGTGGATCATGTTTTGATGGATTGCTTTAAATATGCACCTGAAAGAGAGAGGATGAGGAAAACAATTATGGAAAAGGGGAGAGAATTTGGTATTAAAGAAATTTTATGGACAGATGGAGATAGGCTGGACAATTTGGTCATAGAATGTAGTAGGTGAAACTGTAGAGCTACACACTCATGTACAGTAGGTGGCGGTATGTACCTGTAAGTTGATTGCAATCCGCCAATCTAACAAAGAAGAAGAAGAGGAACTTTTTTTTTTTTTTTTTTTTAAATGAACTTTATTTAAACAAGGCGGGTACAAACAAGTTAGGTAATAAGAACATTAGAATTCTAATTCTATAGAAGGCATGGTAGAGGCAGATTTCAGAATGAAAATACAAGGTAACTTTGGTGAGGAAAATAAAAAATGCGTGAGTAATGCAAATAATACAATAAGATAACATAAAGACAAGGGGATTCATATGTTAGGATTAATGTACATCAGTGGGCAGTTCCATTAGTATTTCAGTCAGGTATTTGTAAGATTCGATACATTCAAGAGATGTCAAATATAAATTAAATTCAGATAAAAAAATACTAAAGATAGGGGATGATCTCAAGATTCTCTGTTTATGAATAAAGAATTTTGCTAAACAAAAAATTAGGTTACAACAGAGTTCTATTGTTTTGTCTTTCAATAGTATTCCAAAAACTACCATATCTCTAGAAATAGAATTAGGGAGTGCAATTTTTGATTTGATCCATCTTTCTAAGCAATTCCAAAATGTTTTAGTCTGACTGCATTCAAGAAGAAGAGGAACTTGATTTGGGAACAACGGTACAAGTACATCCCGCTGCAGCCTACGAGAAGGCGGGGCTTGACCCGCCCACATCAAGGACAGCCATATTGAAAATGCTGACGTAACAGGGCAGGGAATATATAAAGATATATGTAAAGATATGTTTTCATCTTAATTATGAAAAGTTATCCCTCGAGCCCTGACGTAAATAGTCTGTAAATTTAAACAAAAATACGTCGCACAGTGCTGAGGCATCATTAGTGTGTTCAGCTTGAATCAGCATGTTTGAGTAGCAGGTCGACCGCCCCAATATGGCGGCCGTAATTCCTGCGCCGCGACAGCCAATGCGGGGTCTACTGATATTATATTATTATTTGAACTTCCGCACCAGCAAGTATTTGGTTATATTGCTTTTCTTAATCAACGCTGGAGATAGGCACGAGCAACCCCCGCGACCCCACGAGGGATTAAGCGGGTCAGAAATTTGATGGATAGATTTTTTCTTAATCTGCGATGGACTCGGAATCTGTCCAGAATCCACTGCACCAGCCCTAACGACACCACTATAGGGATAAGTGTGCGTGTATGACAATTTGTTTTTCATAGGGTTTGAGGATAGATAAATACATCTTCATAATAATTCCTTATTGTTGTTTATTTTAGACTGTTTGTTACTAATGTTATTTTAACATCTGAAAATTTAATAAATATTTAAAAATAAAAAGGACATACCACGTGACAGACATACCATGTGACATAACACATTTTTTTGGCCATTTCTCTCGCCAGCGCCTATAGGCAAGAGCGGTCAGCATTTCCAATATGGGATGGCAGTTATATTAAGCTTACAGTGGGTAGAGGAGGTTCGACCAGACAGGGTGGTGATATGTACAGACTCTAAAGCAGTGTTAGAAAGTATCCAGGGAGAAGGAAATAATAGGAAAGAGTTAGTATTAGAAATTATGCATAGTTTATTTAGATTATATAGAGGTGGCATTAATGTCTGGTTCTGCTGGGTTCCAGCTCACGAAGGGGTTAAAGGAAATGAAAAAGCTGATAAATTAGCAAAAAGGGCTTTAGAAATTACAATGAAGATGATAATTCCTTTCGGGAAAGAGGAAGGGAAATCATGTATTAAAATGAAAGAAAATTATATAAAGTGCAAAAGTCAGTACTAATTAGAAATATTGATGAGAGAAACAGAAGGGAAGAAATAATTATGACTAGATTAAGAGTAGGACACACCTATTTAAATGACACTTTACATTTAATAGGGAAGAAAAGTAATGATAAATGTGAAGGATGTGGAGAGAAAGAAAATGTAGAACATGTATTAATGAACTGTAGAACATATGAATCTGAAAGAGAAAATCTGAAAAGAATTGTTGGAAGGACAGGAAAAGAATGGAGTCTTAAAGGAATATTAGGAAATGAAGGAAACATAATGGATATTTATAGAGTAAGGAAAGCTTTATTTACTTTTCTTAAAAACACAAGATTAATAAATAGAATTTAATAAATGTAGAGAAAATGTTGCTACACACTCATGTACAGTAGGTGGAGGTATGCACCTAAAAGTTACTTGCAATCCGCCATTAATGAAAAGAAGAAGAAGAAGAATTTCCAATATGGCTGTCCTTGATGTGGGCGGGACTTGATGTCAAGCCCCGCCTTCCCGCAGGCTGCTGCGGGATGCTTCTCCAACGGTAGGTTGAACTGGGAATGTAGGTATGGATTTAGGCCTCAGGGGGGCGGTGTTGTAGTAAGGTGAACGCAAAGTGTCGTAAAACACCAACGAAGAGGAAGAGGGAAGAGGCTGTTTAACGGATGTTAACATACTACGAGAAAACCTCAGCAGAAGCAGGTATGCCTTCTGTGTACAGTATATGAGCTACATAATAATCCGCCTTAATTTAAATTGCACTGATTTTGCTGCTTGGTTTACTTTAAAACTTTAATTAGTGCAGAAGCATTTAGATGTAGAGTCTTCATTGTGCAGCTAGTAACTCAGTAGAAGAGCTAGCTTAAAAAAAAACACAGTTTCAAGCACTTATGTTTTTATTTTCTTTCTTCTTTTTCTTCTTTTTATTTTACATTTACTTTGCGACTGGTTTATTCAGCGCTCTTAAATATTATCTTAAACCAAAAGTATTTCGTTCAAATACGAGGTTGGGAAGAAGATTTATTATCAAAAACACAATAGAAAAATTAAAAGAAACATTTTGTATGAAATATTTATCCGGCTGATCGTTTTGTTTTCCTTCTCTAATGGTTTTTACCTGCTTATGATTTCAGGATAAGCAGGTAATGGGGTTTATCTCCTGAAAAGAGGCTCTCCTGTTGTCTACCACAAAGCTTGCACCTACAGCCCTTATATTTATTACTTATTCCTTTCCTTATGCAGTTATCACACTCTGAATTAGTTGTGCATGATGGAAAAATAACTAGCAGGTCAGATGTATCATTGTCATGTAAAATGCAATGCATCTTAAATGTCTTCCAGATATTGCACCCATTCAGTCATGTACTATTAAAATCACTGATGTTTTATGGACCGTCTAGTGCAGCTCTGACTTTAAGAGGTTAATTTCCTCCCCTCTGTCCCCTCATGCAAGGTCGGTATGAAGGATCACCAGCAGGGCTGGATGCTGCAAAACTTGATGCAATCTGCTGAATTATTTAAAACAGAAAACCTTTGAACCAGTTGAATATTTTGCCGATCTTTACTGCACGGTTTGATAACTAAGATCCAAAAAGAGTTTTAAATGGCTTAGATTCTTACAGAATCTTGTGATATTGAGACACCTTAAAAATGAATGAGATACAAATGAATAAGATTAATTAAATAGATCTGAGGTATTAAGTTAAATGTACTTGCAGAACTTTAAATGCATATCCCCAAAACATTACTTGAAGAAATATTTTGAGCTGTTTGAAATAAGTTTTATTGACAAAATATGTTAAGAAAAGTTTTACAAGCTCTAGAGTAAAAAGTTAAATAGCTATCAACTTCTCAAGAAAATCCTCTTACAACCACTTGAAGAAAAAAAAACAAGTTAGTTTTTATGACTGCTTTTAAAGATTAGAATAGATAAATTCGAAGAGAAATGCAACACAAAGTAGGTCAGTGAAGAACTTAGCATCCAAAAATTTGAGCCAACCTACAGTACCTGCAGTGGAGAATTAAACATATTTTTTTCTGCTTGTAGTTCTCAGCTTAAAAGAAAACCAAAGACTTCAGTAAACAAACTGGATGGTTATGGAAAAGGATGGACAACGCTGCTGCAAATAAGAACCACATACAGTGTCCGACATGGCTGGACCAGAGTGGCTGGTCCTCAGCCTCATCTCAAGGACTTTCTGTTAACCTGCAAAGCAACCCTCAAAATCTCACTCTGGGCTCTACCTCTGATCAAAGACCGTTGTTTGGCCTTCTGGAGACGTCCCATCAGAGCTCCGTAAGCAATCTGAACAGCTTAACTTCTAGAAACAACAGCCTCCTAAAGGCTGCCAACATGACCAGCATGTTTTCGTCCAACTCAATTTTTGATGGCTCCGCAATCAGCACTGCTTCTCATGGGACGAACTTTGCCTCACCATCTCCTTACACGTCTTCAGGTTTGGCAGCAACAAGCCAAACGAAAACCATCCCTCAACTTTCCCAACAAAATCAGGGTCTGCAGGCCTGTGGGGCCCAGAATGTACATCCTCAGCCCCCCAATTACAAAATGTTTCAGACTCCAGTACCTGGTCATGGCTTAGCACACAGACTTCAAGATCAGTCCTTTGGTCTTTCATCATGTGGACAAAATGTGAACATGCCTCAAGCGACGTTCGGAGGACAAAGTAACGACAATAGATACCCGAACAGTTTTAGTTCACTTACTTCCATGGAGCAGCCTCAGTGGGTTCCTTCATCCAGCAGTGGGGGTAAGTTCTCCTCATTGTCTTTATTACTGTGCTGCTTTTTATTGTAAAGGTTTGGCTCTTGCTACATCGTTTTAATGCAAACTAAGATTTGTAATATACTAATATAGATTAATGTATAGTTATAATATTCAAATTGGTTTCCTTTGCTCTTTTTTATATGTGAAAATCAGAAAATAGATTTTTAATTGTATTCCAACCCATAAAGCATAACTGAATAAAATCTAATGCCTTCAACAGCCTTCATAGCTTTAATTACAATTGTGATTCCAGATGTTTATTATTTATATTCATTTTTCTGGCTACGCCTCAGAGGTTTGTGAGTAGGGCTGGGCGATATAGAAAAAAAGCTTATCGATAAAAAAAAATGCATATTGATTGATATCGATAATTATTGAAAAGATTTGAAACCATATTTTATGTGCAGCTCTGCCTGGACTTTTTATGATATTGCTAAATGATTTAATTTTAATAAAGAACACAAACACAGACTTCCAATTAAATATTTATTTAACCAACTTTTTTAACCATAACAGAATTGTTTTAAAGAAAAATAACTTAAAAGACCTGAGTTATGTTATAAAATACTGACAAAGAATAAACTAAAGTGACCAAAATAAATATAACAAATAAATAAATGCCCCGCCGCCGCCCCCGCCCCCGTTTCCTGCTTTAACCTGAGTTATTACTTTGAAGTTTCTGGCCCCTCAGCATTTTTCTCTCAATTGTTAGAACTACGTGGGAAACTGCCCAGAACTGAAAATATATATATATTTTCCCGAAATTCCCGAAGATTCCTCGGAGGAGAGTCGCGCCGGGGGCCTACACAGCTCGTACTCCTGCGGGTGTGAGCGGCTGATGATAAAAAAAAAAAGTTGGTTGTGTTATCAGACTTCGTTTTCACTGGTTCCCGACACATTTTACAGATGACTGTGGTTTGTTTTTTGTCCGACTTGCCATAACCGAAATACTGCCAAACTGGTGAACTACAAAAACCCTTCTTTGGAACAATTTCCTCCGCCTCTCCTTGCTGCGACATCTTCATGTGCTCTGTGTTGTGGTTTGAGAGGGCGGCGCTTTGTGACGGCATGCCTGGGTCCACGATTGCGATTGGTTGGGAGGAAGCAGTGACTAGCATACACCTACATGTTAGGCTACAATGAGAAGGAAGGAAAACTGTGTTTCTTTATCGAACTTTTATCGAGCCTATTTTTTTCTATTGCGCCACTTATTGAATTATCGCACAGCCCTATTTGTGAGTCAACATTGGTTTGTGATGCAAAATACGTCTGTTGACATGACAACCAGTAGTGCAGAACTCTGTCTTATATAATAAATTATGTTTTTTTGATAATTTTTCTTCATAAATTCTAACATCTTACCATTTTGTAATACATTTCCCATGTATAAAAAAAAAACTCAACCATAATGTTTATGTTCATGCTTTGTTATATGAATGTGAAAATACATTTCCGCAATCATATTACTTTTACTATTGTTAGTTGTAATATTTTTTATCATAACATCAGTACCTGAAAAGCTCAGCTAGAATAGCTGATGTATTGTATTTGTCAGGGTTACATTACAGCTTTCAGTTAAACGCAATCTGCAGTGAAGGTTTTTCTAAAGTAGAGGCGAAGACCTGCTTGCTCTCCTGCTCCTCATGCTGCATGTTTGTTTATTTGCTTTTAGCTGAGTTAAAATGTGGCAATTCATGTTATATATCTGGTGCTTTTACTGCTGTTTAACGTCTTCTCCTCAGGTGCAGTCTCATTTGTCCCCGCTCATGTCAACAAGGCGCCATCTCTGGAGAAAGGTTTTCCTCCTGCCGTAAGGATATGAACGCCTAACTTATCTTAACTTTATCACTCTAGAGGATGGTAGCTTGTTCCTTTAAAGGAGTCTTAACCGTGTATTTTACTTATTTATCCTTCTGAAAATATTCCTTCAATAAATTGTAATAATTTTTATGCAGGGATAAAAAACAACTAGAGCTTTTTTTCATATCCCTTTTTTTTCTTGTGACACATGAGAATTTGACATGTATATTTTGGCCTTCATATGGATTTAGCTTTAGCCACATTAGCAGCTAACCAAGGGTTGTTTACCATTGTATTATAGTCTTTTACAGAATAAGTAAACAATTACTAAAGCAGCCTCTCTTATCGACTGCTTGAGGAGATGGGAGAGATGATTGAAGGGTGCGCTAATGTTGGCATCCTTCCTGGATTAACGTCAATAGAGAGGTCGGACCCAAATCGTGTTTTGTGCATAGCACACTCTTGTTGCCTTTTTTGGTTTAAGCATTAAACCCACAGAGACACATACACAAAACAACAGCCCACCTCACACACCAGATTTTCTGGTAGGTTTTAGATTAAGGCCAAACATAAACACTAGGGGTGGAACGGTTCACAAAATCCACGGTTCGGTTCGCGGTTTCGTGGTCACGGTTTTCGGTTCGGTTCGGTATATGTTTATTGTTACACCGAAAAATAGAAAAATTAATCAAAATTATTAAAATTAATGACATTTTTTTTTAATGAAACTAATGAAAAAATCCCAAAAAATTAATGAATTGTAATTATTTTTAATGATTTGCGGAAACCCTGGATTATTTCCGTATGTTTTGCTGCTTTGAATTTAATCATCTCGCGCATGCTCTCTACCATCTCCAAGGAACTCAGAGCGGAGCGGACGGGAGCCACAGTGGAGGCTGTATGCTTTGGTTTGTGCAGGCGGTCTGGAGCGTAGCTGGGCACTGATGGAGTATGTGGGATTTTGGGGTTAGCATGACATGTTGCTGTTAGCATAAACAAAACGTGTTGCACAATGCTTGCACACTGTTGCACTTTTATCCACAAGTTTCTTTCTGCCGTCATCGTAGGTCACTCTAAATGCAAAGCGGTCCCATACAGCAGACCTATAAAGTGCTGCTGGCGCGTCTTCCAACTCCTGTTCTTTCCCACTCGCCATACCCACACAATTCTTCACAACAACTGATTTTTTTTCTGCTACACCCGGCTACGCTGCTTCGCTTCTTCTTCTTGTTTACTACTGGTGGTTGGCTTTGGTCGCAGTACCACCACCTTCTGCTCTGGAGTGTAAATGCTTCGCCTATGAGAAAAAGGAGCACCGCATGAACCAAACGCAACACACGCGAATCGAACCGAGACAGTCGAACCGAACGGTTCGGACGGTTTTCAAAAACCCTTCCATCCCTAATAAACACACACATTTAATCATGAAAAAGTCAGAAATCCATGTGTTGACTCCTTTAAAGAAAATATGTGACCCATCTAGAGAAATCAAAACTTTAAAGGGGTCATAGAATGCCAAACCGAGTTTACATTGTCATAGATGAATAACGATAGTTCAGTGGGTTTTGCAAATCTCACAATTCCAAATTTTCACAATCTTCCAAAGACTCGACAGGCATGGATTATTTTTCTCTATCAGAAGATCCCTGCAAATTGGCAGGATTTGCTAAACTTCTTTTACTGAAACGAGGGGCTGTTCGAACCATAAGGCCATCACAATTGTAAGTGTAAGCTGTGAGTATTATTCTGTTGCTCAGCTGTTGATAGCAATGCTAGCATTTCTATGGTGAACAGTTTTGGGTTTCTGAAAAGGAGGACACTTTTTTGGGGGGCGTGGGGGTGCACTACAGTGCATGGACTACGTGATGCGCTGTAGTCGACCAAAATCCCGGACAATTTTGAAATCCCCCCTTTACATTTTTTTAGCTTTGAAAAGTATGACATGTCCAGGAAAAAGAGTCTGGTCACCCTACTATATCAACAATTTGACGTTTCAGTGAGTTAGTACTTGTTGCTATGATGCGTCTTTACTCAGCAGCTTCGCTCATTGTAAACCAACCAATCAGAGCACAGCTCATCTAAATATTCATGAGCATGCCATAAAAGGAAGAAACCCTGTTTCATTCTGGGGCTTTTAACCACGCTTGCGTTAGGGCTCATAGAACAGCAAATATGCCATTTTCAGCCAAACCAATGTTACAATATTCAGAGGCCTTAAGGACCAGCACCAAATACCCTATATAATCATTCTATGACCCCTTTAAAACATCACTGACGCTGTTCACCAGATTTTCACGTATGCTGTATTGATTTTCTCTCAGACTGACGGCAGCAAAAGCCGATCCTCAATTTTAAATCAGCGTGCCCAGCTTCTCAAACAACTGGAAAACCTCAATAAACTTGTAAGTGTGTAAAAGTTTAAGGGCATTCATTATTTTCTCCACCTGTATAAATGTTTGTTTCCTAAAAGAACAGTTTTATTAGTTTAAACTTTGTATTGTTTCTCCCTTTAAGCTCGAATCGTTGCCTTCAGATGACAGCAATGAAGGGGAGCCTTCAAATGCTGATGCTCAGGTAAGTTAACTGATTACCTTGCTGTCTAATTCGTAAATACTGTTAAACTTCACAAAGATGTTTACTAATTGACACTTTTTCTACATATACTAGTCCTGGAATGAGAACGAAGAGGCAGAGCAGGTAGATCTGTATTTATTTAACCTCCAGTTGGATTTTTATAATCTTAGTTATTGAGTTACTGCTGAGTTCCAGGATTAATAACAAAAATGTTAAATCTTTTTTTTTATTTGTTTTTTAGTCTCGGCCTGCAGGTAATTGTTCCCCACCGTCGGTCTGCAATGAGCCACGTTTGTCTGGAACTCCAGCATCACCACAGTCACCAGCTGAGTCCAGGGTAAGCTAACTTTTTATTTCATTATTTTATTATCATCACCTAAATGAAGACAGGGTAATAGAACACAAATATATTTGTCTACAATTTCTAGGGATGGGTATCATAAAGGATTTTGTCAGTGCTACTACTCTTAACAGTATTACCTATCGATTATGTATTTTATTGATCTATACGTCTTTTTATTTGTACAAAAGGGTATAAAAAAAAAAGAAATATAAATAATGAGACTGATTTTTAGTTTTTTTTTATTGGTAACAAAAACACAAAATATAAATTAAAAGTACAAAATAAGTAATATTTTACTAAAGAGCAATAAACCACTAAGTAACACAAAAGGTTAAAACAGTGCATCCTAAAAAGTATTTTGTATTGGAGAGCGGAATGTTCAGTCAAAGGGATTAAAAACACTCTAAATATGCTTAAAACAAAATAATTTTTTTAATAATTTCAGTTGTTCATTAACATTTCACTTGAATTCAACCTACGTATAAATTTAGTTATATCGTGAAATTTAACTAGATAGCAGAGGAATCCATAGTGGATGAGGTGGAGAAATGACAGATGTGTGTAAAATAAATTACAGGCAGAGATCTATTTACATGCTGCAGATTGCAGAGAAAAATAAAAAAAAGATTATGTTGACATTTTATTTACTCCCTGCTTTGCAAAATCTAGGGCAAAATCATCAGAAGTTTTGCTCATGCATGATTTCTTTTCAATGGGGAAATAGACGAGTCAGTCTCTTTTCTCCTCTGACCTCAGGCAGAGTTTTCTGCTGCTGCACAGCGTGCATGTCAGTGCTTTTGAAGCAGGAGCGGCTCACAGCTGCACTCCATGTATAATGAAGAGAGTAAACTCAGAGCAAACTGTGCATTTATTTGTTCTCAAAGATTCAAACAAGACAGAAAACTGTTGCTAGATTTGTCGCTGGGTGCTTCAGTGAAATTTTAGTACCTATCCCTAATAGTGGCTGTTGCTACTTTTGGAGGATGCAACCCTGAGCACTACGTCTAGACTGTGATGAATGAGGTGGGAGAATCATGGTCAACAATCCTCCCCCTCTGTTCAGTGAAAGTCTTTCCCTTTTAACAAAGATGACTTCCTTCACCCCTCTTTCAAACCATCTGTCCTCTCTGTCGAAAAGAACATTTTTATCATCAAAGATGTGGCCTTTGTTCTTGAGGTTTCATTTTACAGGTAGCTCTTGCCCAGAGCTACTAGTTCGGTTTCTCCTATATGGAACGACAATGGGTCGATAATTGATTTGCATCTGACTTAGAAAATGCTTAGGAGGATGGATCAGCACACTGCTTAAAAACAACAGTGCTCCAACTACAGGTTGCTCTATTTCAAGCTGACATAATTGACTCCTGGATAGTTGTTGAAGGTCTTCAGAAACACTGAGCCAACTTTTACCTCGCATGCTAGATGAACGGTCGCAAGAATTTTGAATTCACAAACTCGGGAAGATTAGTCTTGCCAGAAGCCTATAGATGCATTAGCCCCAATATAGAAATGTTTCCGACCAATGAAATGCAGTGAAGTGGATGACGTCACTGTGCCAACCAGAAGCAGAAAGCTGAATCGAAAGAAAAGATGGCTGCTGCGGTTTTAGCAGCAATACCCGCTATTTCTTCTTGGAAAAACATACATTCAACTGGAAGGCTTCCAGATTGATATGTGTATTTGAACTTGAATTCTACATAGTATCCATCTTGCTTATGGCCGATTAAGCCAAAGTCTTTTTGCCTCCGAATTAAGTCTGTTTTGTGGTCGTCATGACTGGTCTGAGAATATCCATCCATCCATCCATCCATCCATCCATCCATCCATCCATCCATCCATCCATCCATCCATCCATCCATCCATCCATCCATCCATCCATCCATCCATCCATCCATCCATCCTTTATTGTATATAATATATGAGAGTCATGGGTACTTGTTGATGGCATTAAAATTATTTCTAACAGCATTAAAGGAGCATTAAACAGCATTAAATTAGAGTTACTCATTCCTGTATAAACCCTGTAGTATACTATCAAGAAAATTGACTTTTTAAAATATTGATGAATTTCTGTCTTACCTGTTTCAGGAAGTGGACTCAGATTATGCTCCTCAGAGCGAAGTCAGTTTTTCAGATTCCCGATCTGATAGCGGCTCTTTGGATTATCTCAGTCGGAGCAATTCAGCAAGTCCCACAAACAACATTGTGAAAGAAGAGGAAATATCAGAGGACACTTTGTCTGAGGAAGAATATGCCAGTCCTTCAAAAAAGGCCTTAAGAAAGGTCAAGAAAAAGAAGAAGTCTGGAACGGTGGTGGTTCAAACAATCAAAAGAACTGCAAAAAGTCACAACAGTAAGCTAAATTACTGTCTGTTCTGTGGGAGACCCCTGACCAAAATGGCAAGGCACCTCACAGGAGTCCATGGCGACCAGGTTGAGGTCGCGATCGCATTGCAGTATCCTGCTAATTCAAAGGAAAGGAAAAATATATGGCAAAAGCTAATCAACAACGGAAACTTTAAACACAACAAAGATGTTCTAAAAACGGGGAAGGGACAGCTCGCTGTACGAGTTAGATCCAGTATTCCCAGTAATGCTACGGATTATGTTCACTGTATTTACTGTTATGGTCTCATTCGTAAACAGCGTATGCACATTCATATGAAAAGATGCACCCAAAAAATCAAGAAAGAAGACAATCCACAGGAGGGACGAAAGAGGATCATATCACAATGTGCTCTTTTGACTAAAAACTGTGAGGGTGTTAGTGAGGATTTCAAGAATCTCCTTGGCAAGATGGTGTATGACGATGTGACAGAAACTGTCATGGAAAACCGGATTATGTTACAGTTTGGAGAGCAGATGTTTGAGGAGCAGATGTTAAATAAGAACACTCAAGATGTAAAGAAGCAGGAGTATGTCAGGCAAAACCTTCGACATGTTGCAAGACTTCTACTTGAGGCTCAAAAGTCAACCCCGATGCAGAGTTTGGAGGACTTTTTTAAGCCTTCGAACTTTAAACATCTGGTGTTTGCTGTGAGGGTGCTGACCGGGTATGACCCGGAGAAAAAACTCTATGCCAGAGCATCACTGGCCCTCAGACTCGGATACCATCTTAAGAAAATCTGCGGCATCATTGAGCGCAATGCCCAGAGTTGTGGCGATACTAAAGCCGTGAAGTCTTGTCAAATTTTCCTTTCCTTGTATCACAAAAAATGGACAAAGCAGATAACCTCCTGTGCGTTATCGAATATCAAAGACATCAAGAGGGAAAAAGCAAATGAGGTGCCATCTGTTCAAGACGTGAAACGTCTGCATTACTACCTGGAGACAGTTCATCAGGCGGCAGACAAGAAGCTTCGTGAGAACGTCTGTCCAGAGAACTTTGCGGCTCTGGCCAAGGTGGTTCTGGCTCGGACAATAGTTTTTAACAGGAGACTTCCTGGAGAGGTCTCATCGCTTACAGTTGAGGCTTTCCAGTCACGGATACGTTCGAATGTTTGCGATGACATGGACTTGTCCGTCTCAAAGCTAGAAAAAAAACTCTGTTGTTTGTTCAGTAGGATTAACATCAGAGGGAGCTGTGGCAGAGTTGTACCCATCATTCTAAAGCCCTCGCTTGAGTCGTCCTTGGAGCTTCTGATAGAGGTCCGGGAAGCCTGCAGAATTCTAAGCACAAACCAATACTTGTTTCCTCGACAACTAGCACCAACACCCCATAAAGGGACGTTCTGTGTCCAGATACATGCCAAAAAATGCGGTGCAGAGGACCCTTCGACACTTCGAGTGCTAAAACTCAGGAGGCATTTTGCAACTTTACTTCAACTGATTAACCTGGACGATGAGGAGGTCAGACAAGTTTTAGGCCCCAACAGTGACATCCAAGCGCTGCGGCAAATCAACGACACTATGTGTGATGATTCCCTACTGGAATCTGGAGGTAAATTTTTTCTTTCTAAGCTAAGTGTGAATATTATATGGCATATGACAGAAGTTAAAGCCAAACCTCACAATACATGATTATCTAGATGAAGATGAGGCGTCTTCATTTTCGTAATCAAGGTGAGAAATGTTGAGCAATTAAGGATATTCCTGATGCGTGCTTCAGAAAAACCGAATGGAGGACAGCCTTTTGTGCAGCTTTGTGACATCATCCGTCTACGCATGCCACCTTTAAAGGATGCAGCCCCTAAATTTTGAAAATTCATAGTCACACATGGAAGTGATAAGCGGCCATATTGTCAGACAGTAGTTATATCCACATTCCATAGGGGTCACACACACCAGCAGCTCACCGCTTCTCAATTACCCAGCAGTCAGTCATCACATTAAACTAGATAAAAACTTTATGGACTTCATTAGAGGTTGGCAGTTAAAGCTAAATCCATTGCATTACTGCCCCTTCAGGTGATATTTGGTAAATTATTTTAGATTAAATTTAAAGGTAATGTCTATCTAAATAAAATATCATCCACCATACCTTTAAAAGCCACAAACCTGGTTTTGTGTTTTAGAGAAGGTTCTCTTAGAAATGTTTCTCTTCCTTCATTGATTTCAGGACCACTGCAGTTTTTTCAACAACGCAGAGGATCGGCTAGCTGCAGTTTGGCTGACGCAGATAAAAAACGAAGAGAAGGTACTTATTTGGATATCCTGCAGTTTTATTTAGCTCTATTAAAATGTTTAAAAAGTTAGACAATTTTAGTTTAAAAAAAAAAAACCTTCAGAGCAGAACAAGATGAAACTTTTTTTGCCAATATTTCCCTTTTTTTTTCTGCAGGGAATCATTAATACATTTCTGCTTATTTAATAGACAGCGCCCCAACATATGCTCTTCATTTAGATTTTTACCATGCATGTACTTTGATGTGATGGTCTGCATCAGACTGATTGAATTTTGGCAGATAAAACTCGGATCAAAATTAGTTCATTCTACAGAGATGCTGTAAATGTACAAGATTGCACTTCTCCAATGCTCCGCAGCTGTCCCTCTGAGAGTTGTAAAACCAATACATCACTTACAGTTTGTTGGTGATGTTATGACTATATTTGCGTTTCTTCCGAAGCAGAATATTTTTTCTGTTCGGTTTATTCATTACAATGTCACAAGTACAGAGTAATGAAATGAACTCTCTGCATCCCCTTGAAGAGCAGTGGGCTGCCAATGTGCTGTGTGGGGTTAAGGGTCTTTGCTCAGGAAGTCAGCGGGAGTGGAGCTTGAACTCAGAACCTCAGGATTCCAAGCACTAACAACTAGACCTACACTCCCCAAAGCAGGCAATGGTATATAGGGTCCTGCCTAAGGATCCTTTATAATAGTTCCCCCTCAGCTGGGATACGAACCAAGGCTTCCTGTTTCCATGACGGGTGAGTTAACACTTGAGCTAGCCAGCTGCTTCTAGTAATCAAAAACCGATCTACTCTGAGTCAAACTGTGAGATATGAACAGCCTATAACCCAACATGCGTTACTTTTCAACCTTCATAAAATGTTCTCATATGTCCTTATTTTCAACATAATCAATGACATTGTTTCTCCACAGTTTGATTCATTACCTCATCGCTATTTATCCTTCAAACAGCAGTTCGAAAAAGAAATCAGGACTTGACCACACTGGTCTTCACGGCAAATGTTATCTTCCTTCCGGCATATCAATACAGCTTCTGTCCAATAGGGGAACCAAAATTTACCAAAGCTGAAAGTTCTTTAGTACCGCTGTAACTTCTGTGTTAACTACGAGGTTAGCAGAACCTAGCATAGACCAAATATGCTCTCAGTAAAACCATGAATATTGAATGTGTGCAGCCTTCATTTTCAAAATGTGTTAAATACATACACCCTTACTGATTTGGGTTAATAAACCCTTAGCCTAAAACTGATTTAAAGCACCATGGCTTTGAGCAGGAGCAGCAAAAACACGCGGCTGAAGCATCGTTGCTGCTCTAGCAGTGCGGTCGAAAAGTGGTTCTGATGCGCGTTGGATGAAGCTACCCTATCCTTTTTGTGCCTGTAACAATCAGCTAACAGATCAGCTTCTCTGATTGGTTGATGTGGCGCGTCGAACAGCAAAAGTTCAATTTTCCAACTCTGCCTGCGGTCTAAACGTACCATGAATATAGCATTAGAAGGCTCAGAGATTACCGCATTTCTTCTGAACTGGTACGTTAAATCATAGCTTTGGTTAGCATTTGCATTAGCAGATCTGGCAGCTGACTTACAGAACGATAGCAGTGGAGTGTGACTGCTCCAATTATTGGTCGGGAGGAGTTGTAGAGGTGTTTGGAAATAAAACACTTAAAAAGTGTCCTTCAGTGAGCCACCACCTTAAATCGGTTCATCAGCCTGATGCACACCCCCACGCTGAGAGTAAAACAGCATCCATTTGACAGAAACAAATCTCCTAAGAGGAAGGATGACCAACTTGATATATTTTCTTTCTTTTGGAGGATTTCACAGCAAAGCCAAACTTGCATGGAACAAAGCAGAGGCTGAAGCCGTAGAAAAACACTTGATGACTTTTATTGAGAAGCATAAAATACCACAAAAAGAAGACTGTTTTCGGTGCCTAGAGGCTGAGCCAGAAGCACTGAGGAAACGTTCCTGGAGGGGTGTGAAGGACTATGTCAGAAACCGGATCACAGCTCTGCAAAGACGAGCTGGTCTGTCTAAAAAAACAGCAAATTCAAGAACTGACACCAGCAAGCATATACCAAAGCAGAGTTCTGGTAACGCCTACAAATGTATAACTTTATTTATAGCTAAATCCTCCATTGAAACAAATATACATATATATATATATTTTTTTTTTATATATTTTTAAGTGGTAGACTTGGGGAAAAAAACAGGATTTTTATTCTATATATTTTATAGCACCACCAAAGCTTTCAGATGGAGAGAAGAAAACGCCCAATCCCAGTACAGGTCCCAGTTCAGGATCTGGTCCCAGTTCAGGATTTGGTCCTTCAATGTTTCATAAAGAAAAAGGTAGTCATTTCTGCTGGCCATTAGAAGTCTTATTATTCACCCTTAGGTCTGAATTTTTTTGGTTTTAACAAAAAAAAAAAAATATGTATTTTTTTTTATTCAAAAAACCTGAGATATGAAAATGGATAAAAACAAACCATTAAGTTATTTTCTTTTCCTCACCAGGGTCAGACTTGCGTCACAAAGCCAAGCCGAAATGGGACAGGGCAGAGGTCCATGCCGTAGAGAAGCATCTGATGCGTTTTATTGTAGAACACAAGCTGCCCCAGAAAGACGACTGTGTCCGATGCGTGGAGGCCGAGCCGCATGCGCTGAGGAACCGAACCTGGAGAGGAGTCAAGGATTACGTCAGGAATAGGATCACTGCTCTGCAGAGACAGAGCGGCTTCTCCAAAGATCAGTCAAAGACCAAGAGCCAGCTGAGGCAGGGGGCATCACAGAGCTCTGGTAACTAAATGGGAAATTTAAAACTTGCAAAGAAACAAATAAAGGACTCTAAAACCAACTGTTAATTCTTGGAAACCTAATCAGCTTTATTTATGTAATTTGTTTTACCAGGAACATTCCAATCTCCAAACGGACAGGAAGCAGTTTTGCAGCACTACAACTTATTCCCCAGTTGCAGCTTTGGTCCATCAAATCTTTATCAACCTCTAAATAATGGAGTAACCTCAAGCTACATCATGAATGCTCCTCCCAAGTCTAGTAGTTCAAAAGAAAAAGGTATGTGTGCAATTAGCTATAAATATTAATAGTGTTTTTTTTGTTTTTATTTGGATGTAAAAATGCATAATGTATTCAAATCTACATGAATATTATAACTATACTTCTGATGCTTCCAATTAAACTAGTGCCATATTGCTGCACAATATTTGAAATGAATACACAAATCAGCATGTGACGTATTTCTAATCAAAATAATTGACTACAGCAGTGGCGGCCGGCCCATAGGGGGCGCTGGGGCACCGCCCTCCCTGATAAGAAGAGAGAAACGTAAAATATGTTTTTAGAAATTAACTCATAAATGTCAGTTTTACTCTCTAGAGTGTGTACCTATAAGCAAAACAAATTATATAAACTACATTTCCCTATCTACTGTCATTCATTTGTGGATTTCCACAGACAGACTCCTACAGTCTCTGTCTTGGGGCTCTGATTAGACTGCCCCACAAGTGCATAGAATCTGCCAATCATGTACTATTGCTAGGTGAATTTAATAATTTAATGGCCAATCAGCGTCTCAGAATTTTATGGTCTTGGGGCTCTGAAAATACTGCCCTTTAACAGGCTTCTGCACCCAAGCGCAGGTGCAGACAATTAGAGGGACGATGGTCAATGTAATGAACGAGATGCAGCTTCCACCAAATTCAGTGAGATCCTTATTTATCTACCCATTTGCCAGAAGAACATCCCTGTTGTAGGATATGAAAATATCATGTCATGGTTATTGTGACTGTGACGAATCCACCTCGTCACTTAAAATAACCTTTCTAACTTTGCTTGCCACACACACATTCCTGTTATACTGTGCTTGTGAGGACCAATACACTCGCGCTGAGCCCTACAGTAGCGGTCCATTAGCTTAAAACATACAAGCTGTTCCTGGTTACCTGCTGGCGTATTGAGGGCGCACACTTAATATTTCAGTGGGGTTAGCCGTGTGTGTGTACGTGTTTATGCTACGGGGACCTGTCATCTTCAGTCTGGCGGCGTCTTTGCTGGGTTCAAACCAAGTTTGGTGTAATTGAATAAGTCAATGAATCTGTGTAAAGGAATTAAGTTGTAAAAATTATTTGTTTTTGTATATTAATTGTTTGTTGAGGTAATATATGGACAAAACTGATTTATGAGAAGAAATCACAAATAAGAGAGCCTGAGGTGAGGGGCTTAAACTATTTAATGAGGGCTGTGAGAAGAAGAGCGGCCATTTTTGTTTTCTGTTTCTTTGTTACATTGCTGGTAACTGGAGGGAGGCTGAGGCCCAGAGTATCTTGTATATGTTTAGTTTCTTTAGCACCCTGTTTTGAGTTTTTGAGCACAATAAATCACCAACACCGGTAAACCGACTGAGCCTGGATTTTTGGAGGCCAAAGAACCCCGTCACAGTGACCAAAATCATCACTGTTACTGTTATTATATAGTAAATTAAATCATTACTGTTAAATTGTATTTCATTTCCAATTGTTTATTTGAATTCTTATTCCGGATTAGTTGGAGAAATACACTAGGCTATATCAGCCCCACCAAAAATATTTTTCACCAGTCGCCACTGGACTACAGCTATTAAAAACAAACATTCCGAATTGATTAAGCTTCTCAGTCTGGCTTACTGCTTCTTCAATCTCAAATTTTTCTAGACCTTATGTTCAGAAAACAGTTTGTTCTGATTTTAGCATGACATTTTTTGTTATCATTTTCTGTAATCATAAGTAGATGGACACGATCAGCAGATATGAATAGATACTGTGGTATTTAATTTACAGTTTACTGATATGAAGAGACCCATAATGTGCCCAAAGCTGTTGTAGTTTGCGCTTTTCAGCAGACCAAAGTGCTGCTGTGGCTATTTTATTTTCCCAGATTGAGCATGATGTAACACTATGTTACTTCTAGCCTGTCTCCAAGGTGTTTTTATCCACCTAGTTTCTGCTCACTAGGTATTCTGTTTTTTTTGGACTCTTTCCTTTAAATCTAGCTGATGCTTGTCTGTATCAGATCAACTGTTTCTGAGACCCTACGAGCAGCCAAGTCATGTTAGATGTACTCCAACTCTCTTTCTTCGTCATCCTGATGCTTGCTTTCAACTCCAGCCAGTCGTCTTCTCCACTTCTGAATGCCTAGATTGAATAAAGTTGCTTCCCTAATGGTTTCCGAGTTAGCAAACATGGCTAAAGATGAACGGCCAGTTATTGCACCTAGGGCAAGTTACCGTTTTTTATCACTTGCATCCTCCTTATAAATGGAGACCTCTCCACCCCTCAGTGTACATCTTATTTTGTCATTTGACCAATTAGACGAGCGCTTGAATGATTTATTACCTACTGTAAATTAAGTTGGGGGAAAAAAGTTAACAAGTCAAGAAAAAAGGTAAAAAGCTCATTGAAAAATTAAAGAGTAAAGTTAAAAAGTTCAATTAAAAAGTTAAAAAGCCTAGTAAACAATTATATTTAGGTTTATAAACTAAAAAATGTAAGTGCCAGTATCACCATTAATGCCTCTAAGGTTATGTTGTACCAAAAATTATTTCTTTCATTAATTTCTTATAGAAGCACTTGTTATTTTTCTTAATATATTTGGACAAGTTGGTGTTTCTTGTTATCATGTTGGCATTCATTTTTGCTTTCAAAATATCCATATTTTTTTAATTTTACAAAGGAAAGAAGGTCTTTTCCTGGATTCCAATAACATTTTGAAATTTAGATTTTCAAAGTATTTCACTGAGTGCCCTATAAAGGGTTAAATGTTGCACTTAAAGGTATAGTGGAGGTTTTTTTTTCTTTTTCTGAGTAGATCATCAAAGTAAGTGGGCCTCCAAATTGTCAATCATTCTGGTGATATGTTTACGTAAAGCCGTCCTACGTGCTCGTCCCTATTTTCACCTCCCGGTGGTGAGTCTGACATAGTGGAAAAATTGCAAATTCTTCCTTTGGAAAGTAAACTTGTATGAGTGATGCAAAAAGCAACTTTTAAACATAGAGGGCACGAGGAGAAATGGACTCATGCACGCTCTTGCACACGTTTAATAAGCGTTCCCTCTCAGTAGCGGGTACAGAGTTGTGCATGTGCATTTTTTTTTTTTTATTCTCATCTATACCTTTAATGTACTCAGCAAGATAATGTAAGGTTTTCTGTATTCTATTTAATGACTGTAGAATTATTTGTTTCCTTTTATTTAGCCCCTGCAGGTACGCACCCGAAATCCAAACGTACGTGGAACGAAGCAGAGGTCTCGGCCGTGGAAAAACACTTGCTGAGTTTTATCACAAAGCAAAAACTGCCTCACAAAGACGACTGTGTTCGTTGCCTAGAGGCTGAGCCGCATGCTCTGGAGAACCGCTCCTGGAAAGGTGTGAAGGACTACGTCAGGAACAGAATCACTTCCTTACAAAGGCAGAGCGGCATTTTAAGGACTGCTCCAAAAAGCAACCGATCCAGGAAAGACGAACCACAGCAGAGTTCTGGACATTACCACCAGCTGTAATCGTCCAAAACCTTTTGTTTTGTGAACATTTGTTTCTATGTTCCATTCTTGTTGGCTTACATGCATACTAATGTTGATGTTTGTGTAGCTTCTGTATGTAATTCACCCCAGCTTGTTTGGCCCCTCCAATTAGAAAGCCTGAAATAAAAGACTGAATAATTGCTCCAACCTGGGGTTTCCATATCCAGTTCTCGTTAGCTACTCTCCTGCAACGTTCAAATTATTATTTGCAGATGTTTAGTAAAGTACAGAATAATTTCAGTTTCTAAAACATAAGTTTAAAGTTGTTTTTATATACCGCACTGTTGAGTGGTGCTGTTTGACTAACTTAACTGTATTTGATTTTGTTTTACGTAAAAAATCCAGATTGTAAAAGAGTTTCTGAACTAAAAGTCACTATTATTCTAGAAAGTTACCCGAAGTCACTTTATGTTATAAACGGCATGAGCCAGATGAGTTTGATTGCTGTTTTCACTATAAATATTTTTAGTGGGTATGTTTTTATACAGCAGTTGTGTAATTAAATGTTCACTATTGTGTATGAAGTTTTTTTGTTTTTTTTTTACTTACTTAATGCCGATATAAAAACAGTTTCAATCTGACTCCTTTGTGCTTTAGCCAACAGATTTTTCTCAGAACAGGATTTAGTTTACTGGTATAGCATGTTAATGGAAGAGGGTTGGGTGGTTTTTATTACAGCATGTTTTGGGGGGGGGGTCCAAACCTGAAAAGCCCAGGTTTGACTGGTTATTTCTTTTGAAATTAAGTCAAGTAATTATTATTCTTCCAGATTTCCTGGAATTTAAAGATTACTCTAACAAAATCTTTGCATCCTACGGAGTAGTCTTTGGTTTTGACGTGTGTGCTTAATCCTATTGGGATTCTGTTAAAGCTCTTATAAAAATTAAATAGTTCAGTTCATAACAAATGGCAAGATACAATTTTTTTTTTCAGCATTTGTTTATCAAAAATGTGGCAGATATTCAATATTATCTGGAACACAGAAAGTTCACCTCAAGAAGCAAAATTGGGGGTTTAAACAGTTCATTCAGAAATTTGGTGAAAGGCATTTGATCTTTAAATCAGGGGTCTGTAACCTGCAGCTTGTTGGACCCTCTATTGTTCATTACAGAAAACACTACTGTGGCCTTAATTGTGGCTTAGAAAGATTTTTAAAATCCTATTCTTAGAAGATTATATATTTTTTAAAGATAATTTACATCATTATAAAAAAAACAGACTTAAAGAACCAGATATATATGTCATTAGATCTATATTTTCTCATTAGCTTAGAAACTATGTTTTAGTTTTCTACATTTGATTTTACTTATTTTTTTATGGTAAATTAGTCTGAGTCATTTTATTTTGAAAGGACAACCGGAAATGTCCCGCGTAAGTTCTTGCTTTCCATGATGCTAATGGTGCAGGTACTGGATGAGGCTGGGTAGTGTTACATCCAAATAGATGCTTCTCTGCTTTATTCCCAAATAATTTATTTTCTGATTCAATATAAATTCTGGTGTTTTCGTTTCATCGGGGCTTAGATTAAAATGAAGACGTTCGTAACGTTAACTTCCACAGAGGCGCTCGCGCTTTGGTTTCCGTCTGTGTCAAAGGGTACCGATGCATCTCTTTTCACCCGGCCTGCTGTCATGAATTTCTGGCTCATGTAAGGTTTTCATTTGACCTGTATGTGAATCTGAAGTAACTGTATGTTTACAGAATCTGTATCAGCAGCCTATTTACGACAGAAGCATATATTTCTGTCAGGAGAGTCACCGTTAGCTAGCTAGCACAGGCAGCAATAAAATAAAAATCGCAATAAACTTTTATATATATATATATAAAAAATATATGTGTGTGTGTATGTATATATACACGTATATATACATAAAATACGTATACATATGTGTGTGTGTATATATGTTTGTGTGTGTATATATATATGTGTGTGTATTATATATATATATACATTCACACACATAGACACACACAAACATATATATATATATTTGTGTGTGTATATATATATATGTGTGTATGTATATATAAGTGTTTAAATATATATCTATATGTGTGTGTATATATATATATATATATATATATATATATATATATATATATATATATATATATATATGGATGTATGTATGTATATAGCCTATATATGTGTGTGTGTATATATTTATATATTTGTTTTTTTATGTATTAATGTTTTTCAAGGCTGCACTTGTCTAGAGCTGTTTTAAATTATATTTATTTTTGTTTACAAAATAAATCTGTCTATATATATATATATATATATATATATATATACACACATGCATACCTACATATATAAAATAAATATATATATATATATATATATATGAATAAGACAATATGTATGTTAGGTTTTCAGCTACAAATTTTTCTACTGTTTTGAAGGTTTTCTTTATTAGGTTTAGAAATATGTTCGTATTATGTACTTGACTAATCAGGCTCTAATGTTGGATAAAATCATTTGGTTCCCTGTTTTTCTTTAAATTAATCATTTATCAGGTTAGTATCAGGGTTGTGTTGGGATGAGTAAAACCTGCTTATTCATGTCATTCATATCTTGTGCACGGTGCTCTTGGAAATGAATATTTCATCATCCTAACTTTAGCAGTCAGGATGATGAAATAAGCCAAAAATGTCCTCAGATGCTGCAGCATTACTTTCTTCCTTACACTTACCAGGATACTCACTCTTCTGAACTTTTAAATGTTACCAAAAACTGCCAGAAAACCAAGACTCAACAGTTGGATTATTGGTTTTTAATAATTCTGATAGACCCATTTTATCCTTTTTGGATCAACAATGATTTAATTTAGTTTGTTGATTTAGACGTATTTTTCGGGTTCTCATTTCTAAGCCTTCCCGGAACCTCTGTGGTGTTGGAGAGTCGGCTCCCACTGACTGCCAAACCTTTGATTAAGCGGTAGAGATAGACATGACATATGCAACGGTGGAGAACTCCGGTTTACCCTACCAGCTCCACTTATCATCCTGAAAATGGCACTTTGTCAGAGAAAGATAGAAACTAACGCCCAAATTCCAGTGACCCTTAATTTTTACAGTTAGCCACTGATAAATGAAAGAAACTTTATAAAAAGACAAGCAGAATATCCTTTAATATCAAACCAGCTTTGATGTTTTTTCCTTTCTCTGTTGTCTCCTCAGGTCCTGCCTCTAATGAGGACAAAACTGATCTCTAATTTCTAAGGAGCATGATGGATGTCCCATCTTCTAACCTAGGCCATCCTTCCAGCCTCCACAATGGCTGGTCTTCAGATACGCCTGCAGGACCTCTTTTCAATCCTCTGCCTCACCTCCAACAACTCAGCCTTGGCTTTTCACCTTCCCAGCAGTCATCTGGAAATAACTCCAAGTGTGGCTTTGCTGCCTTTTCAGCCTGGAACGACACTCATCACAGCGCTCATTATGTTCGCAGTGATGATCACAGTTTGCAGCAGAGTGTTCCTGATGCTCGTGCTTCATCCACGGCTCCCCCTATAGTCCAAGATAGGAATATACCGCCATACTGTCTTCCATTAATGAATGAAGGGTCGCCGCCTCTCTACCCCCAGCATATTCCCAATCATTCCCCTCCTAATCCTTACAGAGCTGTAGATCCCTCAATCTATTCTCAACAGGGATATCGAAGTCTATTAAATCAGCCTCAATCACCCACTCAGAGTCTTCCTCCTGTTGGCCCCTCATTTTTTGAACCTCAGTTAAATCAACAGCCTGTATCAGTCACAACGCTGCGTCCAAATGTCGGTTCTAATGAAAACGTTGGATCTAATGAAACACAGGCCTCCACCAGCGGTCCCGTCCAGCAGCAGCCGCTTTGGAATGTTGCAGCCGTCTCTAAAGGTGGGCTCATCTCACTGTGCTCATAAGTAACATCATAGGTATCAAGATAAAAATGTGATTAGAGAATTGTGTCCTGTCCTTTGTTAAGCCTTCATATATTAGGGGTGTCCTGTTTTCTACTTTGAGGTTGCCATTTCTATTTTTTAGGGGGCATGAATGACTGTATACCACATCCTGCTATCCTGGACCATAATTTGACACCTCAGGTTGGTTAAAAAAAAAAAAGATTTGTATTATATGGTTGTTCAATCACTGCAATGGACTGGCGACCTGTCCAGGGTGTACCCCGCCTCTCGCCCATTGACTGCTGGAGATAGGCACCAGCACCCCTCGCG
This sequence comes from Cyprinodon diabolis, assembly GCA_030533445.1. Taxonomy (NCBI): domain Eukaryota; kingdom Metazoa; phylum Chordata; class Actinopteri; order Cyprinodontiformes; family Cyprinodontidae; genus Cyprinodon; species Cyprinodon diabolis. The sequence continues at coordinate 16,518,502 of CM060073.1, forward strand.
ACCCCACTCGGGACAAGCGTGTCAGATAATGGATGGATGGATGGATGGTTGTTCAATCACAATAGGACGTTAGTTAAATCATTTGAAAGTTAGCTAAAATTAGTTAAGATATTTGAAGGATTTTAGGCTGGAAAAGCACAAATTCTATTTGTATGACTGATGGAAGTTAGTCTTTGTGATTTTAATCATTTATGTGTAGTTAATCTAAAGCTGGAAACAAAATAATGTATGTTTGCATAACAACCTTTCTCTCTGCAGTCTCCCAACTCTGAGTCCCGTTATGGTTTGAATCCTGAACTCTTACCAAGCGCAGTAAGTTCCTTTTATGCACTTTTAATTATCTGGTTTTCTCTCTAATTCCAGCTTTTAGTCACCCCGAGAAGAAAAGGAGTATTTTCCATGCCATTACTTCCATGCCATAGTTGTATCAAATGGCTGCTGTATATTTTCCACTTGTTTAGATACTGTAGCAAAGTAGCTGAAGATGAGCAGTAGCTTGTGTAGTTGCCTAACATTGTGTGCTGACAGCTCTGTGTCTCTGTGTGAAGGTGAAGGTGATGGCAGAGGACAGAAAGGAGTGGGAGGGGAAAGTTTTTATCTCGGAGCATTTCTCCCGGCTGCCTCCTCTGGCAACTACGTCATGTGTCATAGAGGACAGAGGTAAAAAAAAAAAAAAAAAAATTCTGGCTTCTTGTGTACCAGAGGCGATATGCATCATGAATTTAATGAAATCCTAAATGACAAATTAATGATTGAAATAATAAAAAGCTTATTTGGTTCTTACCAACTAACCTGCCTACAGCAATAATTACAGCGAAACTCTGCAAAACATTTAAACATTTTCAATTTCAATAAAAAAAAATCCTGTACCTCACCTAAAACAGAAAGAAAATCAGCTTCCAGTTAAATAAATTGAAAAATTAAAAATAATAAAAAAAAGGAAATTAGGATATAGATTTTTAATATATATTAGACTCAGAGACTTAGACTTAGTCAGATTTATTTTGTTATTTTATATACACAAGTATAAACAAAAAGAAATTGTGTTAATATATTTACATGTGTGCGTGTGTTTATTAATAAATAAAAGAAGTAAACAAGCTTTATGGAGCTCCTGAACTAAAATGTTAAGCTGTTAAACACTTTGAGGCAATCACTGAAATCAGGTGTTTTCTGTAATGATCAGGAAAGTTTGAGTTAGTTTTCTGCACCTAAGCCTCCATATCCTAACTTTCTTGCATAATCTGTACATAGCTTCCATATTTATTTATTTTATAGCCTCTTACAATTACTCTGTTTATTTATACAATTTAGAGTCAATACATACAAGGTTTCTGTGCACATGTAAATAAATATTTATATCCTGGGTAGCACTTCAGGATAGATGCAAACTACATTTCCCTGTTTTGTACTTGTAACATTGTTATGACAATAAAGTTGAATTCTATTCTGCTAAAAGGTATGTTGGTTCACTGTTTAGGAGCAAGATGCTTTCATTTGTCTTTTTTAAAATACGTTTTAACAGAAATTCAAAATCAAATTTTAAATGATCATTTAGTACATTTTTATTTATTATAATTTTTTTCAGCTGGGTGTTATTTGAATTAGTATTGGGATTTTTGTCTTTTTCTTTAATGAGAGGGTATGTTAACTTTCAGACACAACTGTATGTCTATATCTATATTTTTTTAAATGTTTGCCATTTTGATACAACTGAAAGTATCTCCTTTTAGGTGAATCAAAAAACTAATAAATGGATTAACTGATAAAAATAGCTGCAGCCATGGATTCAATGCATTTATGTGATTACAGAGACTTCTGCAGCTTTTTATGACACATATCAGGCCTGATATTTGAACTTTTTTTTCATCTTGTTATATTCAATGCCATAGAAATGAATAACGATTTAGGTATTTTAAGCTTTTATGTTCACCTCTTTCTTTAGCATTGTTTCTTTTGTTGATGATCCTATCCTTATGTTGCAGGTAATGTGAGCCCCTTGGCCATCCGCTCTCTGACGTACTGCGTCCCGTGTGATGGTCAGATGGCGCTGCTCAGCCGGCTGCCAATAGGAGCGCTGGTTACTCCTTTTATCAAGCAAACTGCCTCCGAGGTCGGTTCAAGGTCCCATCAAAAAACAGTGTTACTTACTTTTATTAAAAAGTTGCTTTAAACAAAAAAATTAAAGTTGACTTGTATCAAAGAAAACATGTTCAATCAAAGAGCAGCAGTGTTCAAATGGACTTTTTGGAGTCTCAACTATAATTTTGCATTCAAATACTTTTTTTGTTTGATCGAAAAGTTTTTTTTTTTATTGAAATAAAGGTGTGAAAATATATTTTTTGATTGAAGCAACCTTTTTTAAATAGAATAATAGAGACACCAATCTACCTTCATAGTTAATTTAGTTTCTTCATCAGAGGCTGAATGACGCAAAATAAATCCGTTTTTCTGCCTTTATAGTATTTTCAAGTTAAGCAGGTACAGTGGGGCAAAAAAGTATTTAGTCAGCCACCAATAGTGCAAGTTCTCCCACTTAAAAAGATGAGAGAGGCCGGTAATTTTCATCATAGATATACCTCAACTATGAGAGACAAAATGAGAAAAAAAAATCCAGAAAATCACATTGTCTGATTTTTAAAGAATTTATTTGCAAAATATGGTGGAAAATAAGTATTTGGTCAATAACAAAAGTTCATCTCAATACTTTGTTATATACCCTTTGTTGGCAATGATAGAGATCAAACATTTTCTGTAAGTCTTCACAAGGTTTTCACACACTGTTGCTGGTATTTTGGCCCATTCCTCCATGCAGATCTCCTCTAGAGCAGTGATGTTCTGGGGCTGTCGCTGGGCAACAAGGACTTTCAACTCCCTCCAAAGATTTTCTATGGGGTTGAGATCTGGAGACTGGCTAGGCCACTCCAGGACCTTGAAATGTTTCTTACGAAGCCACTCCTTCGTTACCCGGGCGGTGTGTTTGGGATCATTGTCATGCTGAAAGACCCAGCCACGTTATATCTTCAATGCCCTTGCTGATGGAAGGAGGTTTTCACTCAAAATTTGAAGATACATGGCGCCATTCATTCTTTCCTTCACACGGATCAGTCGTCCTGGTCCCTTAGCAGAAAAACGGCCCCAAAGCATGATGTTTCCACCCCCATGCTTCACTGTAGGTATGGTGTTCTTTGGATGCAACTCAGCATTCTCTCTCCTCCAAACACGACAAGTAGAGTTTTTACCAAAAAGTTCCATTTTGGTTTCATCTGACCATATGATATTCTCCCAGTCATCGTCTGGATCATCCAAATGCTCTCTAGCAAACTTGAGACGGGCCTTGACATGTACTGGCTTAAGCAGGGGGACACGTCTGGCACTGCAGGATTTGAGTCCCTGGCGGCGTAGTGAGTTACTGATGGTAGCCTTTGTTACTTTGGTCCCAGCTCTCTGCAGGTCATTCACTAGGTCCCCCCGTGTGGTTCTGGGATTTTTACTCACCGTTCTTGTGATCATTTTGACCCCACGGGGTGAGATCTTGGGTGGAGCCCCAGATCGAGGAAGATTATCAGTGGTCTTGTCTATTTTCCATTTTCTAATAATTGATCCCACAGTTGATTTCTTCACACCAAGCTGTTTACCTATTGCAGATTCAGACTTCCCAGCCTGGTGCAGGTCTGTAATTTTGTTTCGGGTGTCCTTTGACAGCTCTCTAGTTTTGGCCATGGTGGAGTTTAGAGTGTGACTGTTTGAGGTTGTGGACAGGTGTCTTTTATACTGATAACGGGTTCAAACAGGTGCCATTAATGAAGGTAACGAGTGGAGGACAGAGGAGCCTCTTACAGAAGAAGTTACAGGTCTGTGAGAGCCAGGAATCTTGCTTGTTTGTAACTGACCAAATACTTATTTTCCACCATATTTTGCAAATAAATTCTTTAAAAATCAGACAATGTGATTTTCTGGATTTTTTTTTCTCATTTTGTCTCTCATAGTTGAGGTATATCTATGATGAAAATTACCGGCTTCTCTCATATTTTTAAGTGGGAGAACTTGCACTATTGGTGGCTGACTAAATACTTTTTTGCCCCACTGTATGTGTTCTGTTATGATTTATTTATTGTTTTTGCCACCAGAATTCCCTCCCCCTCTGCAGAGAAGCAGATTGTGTTGTTGGTTGTAGTTGCGGAGCCTCCATGTGCCCGGTGATGAGCTGGCTGGACTGTGGTCAGAGGTTTTACTGCCCTTTCTGCGGGAAACTCAGTGAGGGTATCATTTAAAAACACTTTGTTCGGTACTTTAAAAGAAAGAAACAAAAGTTGCACCATTGAAGTGTCATTAAATGGATCATTTTTTTTCATTGCTCACATTTTTTCCAGCTGTTTTGTTCCTCTGCTGTTCTGTGTCTCAGTGCCATGGCAGCAGTACCAGCCCACCGAGGGGGTGGAGGGGGTTCGGGTTGACAGAGACAGAAAGCCGGAGCTCAGCCTGGGCTCCTATGAAATACTGAACTCAGAGAAGGTAAACCACATTCTCAGAAGATTTACTTCTGTTATAATGGATTCGCTGATGTTCAAGATTTTTGTTTGTTGTTACACAAATGGACCTTTGTGAAAAATGTTTTTCTCTCATCCAAGGGAGAACCTGCTGCGCTCCTTCTAGCCATAGATGTTTCTGGGTCTGCGGTGAGAGGAGGACACTTAGAATTTGTTTCACAGCAAATCCAAACTGTGCTCGCCTATTTGAACAGGTAAACACGCCTCTTACTTTAACCAGGCGGCCCTCATAAGTATTTATACCCATCAAGGTTTTCCACACTTTGCCTTGTTGAGACTGAAATTTCTAAAATGTTTTATCAGATTTCTAAGAGAAAAGCAGAAAGTAGTTCTTAGTTGCATTGTTTTCTAAACCTCTACCTCTACAAATCAGAAATTATTGTTCATTTTTTATCCAATCCCCTGGAGTCAGAAATGTTCTCTGGTTGTTTCTCTGCTGGAAGTTTTTTAACTCTATTCATATTTCTTTTTTTGTTTTGTTTTGAGGTTGTCCAGTTTATAGCTCCATCCATTCCCCTCCTGGGGATGTTGTTTTCATGCTGCTGTTCATTGTTCGCTGTACCTGAGCCTTTTATTTTTTTTTTTTTTTCACAAATCAAAATAGAAGATCAGAATACATCAATAACATAAGAATTGTAATGGAGTGTGACAGAAACCCCTTAGTGCTTATAACACCCCTAAAACAACACTCACAGGCAGCTCACATTATGAACGACATTTCACTCCATACAAAAAAACAGAAAAGTCGGGTACAGTGTAACATTTTTACATCTTAGCTTTCAGATTATAGGTAGTCAATATTTTTAAAATCATACATCATTTTGTTTTTTGTACTTTCTACCATTTATCTCTGAAGATTTATCTCTGAAGATTGCAAATTCTTTCCATATTCATATTCATGCGCCACGATGCCAAAAAGAAAATTGCACTTGAGTTTTAGCACTTAATGGTAAATGAAAAAAACAAAGCCTGTCTAGTATTACAAGAATCCATTTGGCAGTTCTTAATGAAATAATTATTGAAACGATCAGCAGGCTGGCCTTGTTTTATCATAAAAAAGGTACATGTTTGATAAATATTAATTTCATAAACATTCAACAGCTGTCATTTAGAGAAAAGGAGAGCACTAGCTGCATCAACTTTAGAAAATGTTGCTAAGAGAACAAAAGCTTTTTGTAGAAGTAAGTTTTTTTTAAAGATTACTAGGAAATGTAATGCCCAAATAATTTTACAGTATGACAGATATGGATAGATTAATGAATAATAAAATTCACATCATTTTATTGTGAAGAAATGTTCTAATCCTTCTCAAAATACCAAGAGATTTAGGGACTTTTTTGCAAACTGTACCAAATTGTTCTCTCCAAAGCAGTTTGTAATCAAGTTGAACACAAAAAACGAACAGTGGAAACTTTATCAATTTAGAGTTTTTGAATAAAAAATTGTGCCTTGCAGCAAGAAGGTTTCAGGTTTGATAATCGGCCCGGGGTCTTTCTGCATGGAGTTTGCATGTTCTCCCTGAGCATGTGTGGGTTCTCTCCGGGTACTCCGGCTTCCTCCCACAGTTCAAAAACATGACTGTTAGGTTAATTGGCTTCTTTAAATTCTCCTTAGGTGTGTGTGTGTTAAAGGTTGTTTTTTCTCTGTGTTGCCCTGCGATGGACTGGCGACCTGTCCAGGGTGTACCCCGCCTGTAGACAGCTGGAGATAGGCACCAGCACCCCTTGCAACCCCGCTTGGGGTAAGCGTGACGGAAAACGGATGGATGGATGAATACAAATTCTTATTTCATCAAATTCATAATTTCTGTGCCAAGCAAAGACCATGAAATTACATTTTTTCACATTTAAAGATAACTTATTGGCTTGGAACCATGTTGAAAATTGGACTATATCTCTATTCAGTTTCTCTGTAAGAACCGTCTTCTACACATTTTCAGTGTTTCTATTAGACTTATTCTGCCTTCCTGTCAGCTATGTCTCTCTTGTGCATTTAATGAAGTTCAAATTGTGAAATGCACACCTAACAGTTGCCCTGTTGATAATTTCCTTCCATCTGAGCTGTGGCTTTGCTGCTTCTCTAAAGAATAATCTGTTTAGATGGGCGGCCATGTTTTGGTAGAATCACTCTTTTGGTGTTCCAGTTCTTCCTTGTCCTGTCTGCTGTGTTCTTTGGTCTTCATGGTGTTGTTTAGTCGATTCTTCTCTCTAACAAAACCCTAAAGCAGAGGTCACGGATTAGCGGACCGCAGTCTGGATCCGGACCCACCTAATGACTATTCCGGATCCAACCTGATATCAAATATTTATAAATTATATTATAAATGTTGTCTGTCGGCAGTGTCTAGTTTCACTTGCGCCGATTCTCCTGTTTGTACGGTAAAGGCCTCCGGGACCAGGCTGCATGTGATGTCAATTAGCCAATGAGCTGTCAGTCAGGGCTGCTGCTGCTGCTGCTACTTTTAGAAACAGCAGACAAACCTGTGAAAGAAAAAGTAAAAGAAAGTGTGGACTGCTGCCAGAACCACAGTGAACTGAGGCTCAAAGATGACCCTGCACATTTAAGAGTATGTTTGGCTCAACCTGCTGCTGTGAAGCAGGATTAGCCACCATGAACACAATCAAAAATAAATATTCATCCAGGCTCAAAATAAACACCTAGATATATTTTTGAGAATGGCTTTGTCTCCATTCAAACCCAAGATTAAACACTTACAGGGCAGCCTAAAGCTCACTGCTCTCATTAAGCTAGAAAAAAGACAGAAATAAAATAATTGGTCAGTTGAGGTGTTTTATAAAATATGTGAATCAGGAAATTGTCTCTATACCAAATTGAATGATTGTTGTTCTCTATCTAAACACCTCATTTTATTTCAGTGTTAAATTCTTTTTAAAGTAACAGATTATAATTAAAAATGTCTCCAGACCTTTACTGGTTGTTGACTTTCTTTATTCGGACCCCGTTGATTTTTAATTGGTGACCCCTGCCCTAAAGCTTTCACAGAACAGCTTTTACTGAGCGTAAACTGCCCTCTAGGTAACTGCTGATGGGGAATAGCTTCGTATCCTTTACCTTACACTTTTGTATTTTGTACTATTTTCTGTTGGTAACTTCAAACCCCATTAAAAATGTGTGGCTTTTTTTGTAGTGAGGGAGGAGATTCCTGGTCAGATCTGCGTGTTGGTTTGATGACGTACGACAGCAGGATCCACCTGTATGACCTCAGTCCCGACCTGACGCGTCCTCACATGCTGGTCATCGCTGACACGGAGGACATGCAGCTCCCTGTGAGGGCGGGGCTTCTGGGTTCCCTTAAAGACTGTATTGAAAGTTTAGACAGGTAATGAGAATAACCAACTGCCCTGTCTGCTTCTTTTTTTGTGTGCAATTATTGCTTAGGTAAGAAAATATATTTTGTCCTTAGCTTTGCAAGTTTGGCTGTTATACAAGGATCTTCTGGTAATAATTGCTCAATCTGTTGCATTTGATAAAAAATATGTTTATTCTACCAAGTAGCAGAGCATGTAGTTATTTTGTTGATGCTTTTAAATCATGTTTACGTTTTTTTTAAATAAATACTGAATCAAAATGCTGCATTTTATTGTTGAGGACCAGAAGATTTCTGTTTTGTTTTCTGAATAAAAACAGATTCATTTGATTGAGGTTCCTACTTTTTTATTTTGTTGTTTTTAAGTAAAAGTAAGTGGAAAAAAAAAAGTTTCTTCATTATTTATATATCTTTACTCTATTTCTCGTTTACAGCGTGTTGCAGCTGATTCCTCAGTTCAGCGCTGATTGCAGTGACTCCACTGGACTCCCCATTGAGCTTCCTGTTAAAGCCGGCCTGGCTGTCCTGCAGGTGCAGCATCAATAAACACACCCTGCTAATGCGTGTTTCTTTCCAAGCGATACCGATTTACAGCCGACATGAACTGAGATGATTTTCCAAAAACATGTAGGGCTTAAAGTGTCCTGGGAAACTGCTCGTCTTCCACAGCGCTGCTCTGATGGAGACGGGAAACACAACCTCTTCCTCAGGGTTCTTTGGGACCAACAAACCAAAGGTACATCTAAGTCACACAAACTGTGTTACGTTAATTAGAGGTTCTTTTAATTTAAGGTGGTTTCTTTCCTTTTTTTTTGTGCTCCGTCTTAGTCCATCTTTCAGCCATCAGAAAAAGCCATCTCATTGGCCAAGGAGTGCATCAGCCAGGGATGCGGCGTGCACATGTTTGTTTTGTCACAGCAAGATGTGGGCGGGGCATGGCCAGGCCACATTCCTTATTTAACCGGTGGAGCTTTGCACACCTACGGCTACCTCCAGGTACAGCAGCAGCTCCTCTCATTTTAGAGCTGCAAATTATTTTGATAATTTATTTGATCCTTAAAGAAAAATTATGTTGATTACCGTATTAACTAGACTACAAGGCGCACTGAATATTAGACGCACAGGCCAAGATTAGGGGAAAATCCTGTTTTGTTCAAACATTAGCCACACCTGACTAAAAGCCACATACAAGTGGCATACTTTTTATGACCAACTACCAGTAATTACAAGTACCAAACATGTACTCTGCTGTTTAAATGGATAACAAATGTCCTGTATAAAAATAAAATACAGCACACCAAAAAAAAAAATAGAAAAGTCAGTCATTCATAGACATTGTCTTCTTCCTGCCAACTAAAACCACCAAAGTCTGTTTCTTTAGTGTCTGAAACAAACAGCTCAGGGTGGCTTTATCCTCCACTCTCCGCTTCTCTCGTTCACTGTCGCTTTCAAAACCAGAGAACACCTCGTTGTCAGTGAGAGTCGAACACCCTCTGAAGGGCTGTGGCGAAATCCTCCTCTCCATCACGCAGCAGTCCAGCCCATCGTAATCATGGTCAGAATCCACTGGCAGACTTGGGCAAAACTTGCTTTTTGTATGAACCGGCTTTAGTGAATTATTTATCGCCGCTTGTCGTCCACGCTTCCCACTGAATGTGTATTGCTATTTTGAACGCACGATTCACAATCATGTCGAGTGGCTGCAGTTGCTTCTTTTTGGCATTAAATAGTAGGGCCTGGCGGACGGACATATGGCCAACATACCACCCTTTTCTGTGCATACTGTGTCTGATCATATGCCCTTCCGCCAGGCAAAGTAGTGCCGTACAACAGTGGAAGAAACCAAAATAAATCCTCTTAGGATTCCACAAAAATAATTAAAAAATCCATAGAAAAGACTCATCAGAGGATAAGATGCAGGGTTTGAAACTCATGAAAAAAGTAGCGACTTATCGTCCGAAAATTACGGTATTCTGTTCTTTAATTTGGAATTGCTGACGTTCCAGCCAGTGGTAAATCTGTTCTTCCCCGGCCTGTTGTGAAGGTGTTAAAGTAACCATGCAGAGATAAAGCCTCATTTAACTGCTATTTGTAATGTTTCTGTTACAGGGCGAACTGGACAGAGAGAGTTTCAGCACAGACCTGAAGCGGATTGTAGAGGCGGACACAGGCTACCAGGCTGAGCTCAGGATATTCGTCAGCAAAGGTGAAAGATGCTTTTACTGTTTCTGCACTTTCCTTCTATAAACGGGGGATTAAACCATCTGTTTCCCCCTACCAGATTTACGCGTATCTGGTTGCTATGGAATGTTCGTCCCCGGTTCGAACCCTGGACACGTCACCATGGCAACGCTTGACAGGAGGACCACTCTAGCCGTGGAGCTCGCACACAGCAAAGCTTTGGATGAGACAAGAGGTGCAGCCTTACAGGTGAGATCAGAGATGAAGGCCGAGATGTTCTCAGAACTGAAGGTCTCCTTTAGCATCAGGCTGCTGCATCTACCACATTGAGCCTCATTGTTCCTCCCTGCAGCTGGATATCTACTGCATCACTACCCCCACTGCTTTAAAACTCTACAAATGTTCTTACTTGTTTTCTCATCACACTATGGCAACTTTATTTATATAGCAGAATTCAGTACATGGATAATTCACAATGCTTTACATTAATTAAACAGTAAAATAGAAGGAATATAAAAGCAGGTAAAACAAAAATAACAAACACAAAAACATTATAAAAGCAGGTAGTAGATCAAATAAAACAATTGGACCACAAACTTAAACTAATGATACCTCACTTAAAAGTTTAAAATCATCAGTCAAAGGCAGCTCTGAACAAAATATTTTTTTTTTACTTTGACTTAACAGAACATAGGCTTTCAGCACTTTTACTGTCTTCTATAAGTTTGTTCCAGATTTGGATCATAGGAACTAAACGCTGCTTCTCCAAGACACTGTAGCGGTGTTAAATTCCACTAAAGATAAATGCATTAATGAGTTTTTTTTAGATCTCCATTGATATTATTATTGCTTATTATTTGAGTGTATCTACGTGCTCCCATTTGTTCCTGTTACACAGGAATCTCCCATTTTGAATAAATAACAATGGATTATTGTATTCTAAAGCAGTAGTCTCTGTTTTGAATTATGTAGAGCAGCGGTCCCAAACCTTTTTTGCACCACGGACCGGTTATATGTCAGATAATATTTTCACGGACCGGCCTTTAAAGTGTGGGGGGTAAATACGATCAAATAAAATGATACGACTGGCATAAAATCAAATATAAACAGCATAAAAGTAAAACTCACCATTATGTTGAATTAGTGGGAGTCCTGAGCTTGTTTCTCTGAAACAAGCCGGTCCCATCTAGTCGTAATCGGAGACAATGACACACAAAGTGTGCTCCTGATGTCCAGTCTGCTCCGTAACTTTGTTTTGGTCGCTGTAACGGCAGAAAATCCCGCTTCACAAAGATAGGATGTTATAGATAGGATGCGTCTTGACCTGAATTAACCTGTGTCAAGAGGCACAGATGCACTGACTGATGTAATTGGGAGAGAATACCCCAATGTTTTGTATTTTTCAAAATAACACATCACTCAGACTCTGATCGTCAATAAATTTTATTATTTTAAATTTTTATATATATATATATATATTTTTTTTTTTTTTTTCTTTTGTGCGGCCCGGTACAAAATGACCGACGGATCGCTGATGTAGAGAATGTAAATCTATTCTCTGAGAACTTCCAACATTTGATCAAATTCAGCTTTAAAGAGAAAAACTAATAGTTTAAATTGATAAAACAGATAATTTGCATTTTATGAGTTCGTATATCCTGTTCTCTCCCTCTAACTTTATTTTTGAAGACATGAGTATTACTGAAAATAGCTAACTTTGTGTCTTCCTGGATCAGTGTAACCTTCTACCACTTTATAGAGGGATGTCCTTTCAGATTTCAGTTTTTTATTGGCCTGTTACCCACCACTGATTGCTGATTGCCCATTGGTAGTACGGGGCTGAAGTGAAACCACCGCCCGCCATATTGGTACTCCCTTGTAAACAATATATGCGCTACAGCATCGAACATCAATTATTTCGTTTTCACAGAGGCTTTTAAAATGAAGATAAATTCATTGTGTTATGTAATATAACATATTATACCAATCCATCACATTAAAATGAATGTGTTGATGGAGCATAATAATACAGATGTGCCAGAAGTGCTAAATTGATGATGTACGTGTAATATACATGAACATATTATATTGTCATGGTAATAACATCTTACGTGCTACATGCTACTAGGGGTGTAAATCACACCCATCATGGCGATTCGATTCAGTATCGATTTTCCTGATTCGATTCGATTAATCGGTAATTATTTTTTTTTTTTTTTTTTTACACCTTACAGGCTAAACAAAGTTTCAAGTTTGAAATAAATCAATGAAAGCTGTAATATCGTTATGCTTTTTTTTTTTTTTTTGAAACAACAGCAAATAACAGAAGTAGAAAAGTTGCATCAAAAAATACTGCACATAATCAGTGCAATGAGTGCAATGCAATACCTCGGCTCCAGACGTCCCCGCTCCCTTGAGAGACGCTCCGCTGCACCTCTCCTAAATTGTAGCTGACCGCAAACAGTGCCGCAGACAGGAGGCCGGCTTGTTTTGTTTTTATGACCGAAATTGCGGAAAACAACTCGTGAAGTTTGACCCGCTGGAAGAGCGAGGTGCGCGAGAATGCTGGGACCCTTTTTCCACCTGCATCTCCTCTCTTTTTGGCCCTCATGTCCCTCCGTCGTCGGACTAAACTCGCCCCCACTTCCTCGCCGCCTCGGCCGTATCTAGACCCACAGTGTGTAGCACAGACCATGCTGCAATATTAAGCATAATTTAAAAATGTCTGTGTCAAGCTTACTGCAACACACTGCTGTAAGAGTATAACCAGGAAGTGAGGTAGGAGGGCAAAATAGGTATAGCGCCACTGCAGCACGGGAGGAGAATTACGGCCAGGAGCAAATGGATAAAAATAGACCGGAGGAAAAAAAAAACATGAATCAATTGTCTTGCGGACGTGTCGATGCATCGGATCGTCGGCTATTGGGTCAGCAATCCAGTGAATAAATAGAGATCAGTGTTACCCACTAGTAAATATTTAGCTGAAAGTCATCTGAATCCAGTCCTCTGGCAGGTTTTTGATACGTCAGTAGAAACAGGTTAACTTTTGTTAACATTAAATCTTTCAATTCTTTACTGCAAGTGAATTTGAACTCGAGGAAACATTTCCTAACAGTTTTTACTCCTTTTGCTTGTACTAGGTGGTCCTGTCTTACACTTCACAGACGGGGGAGAGAAGAAGGAGAGTTCACACTTTGACACTGCGATGCTCGCGCCACCTGCAGGACACTTTCAGGAACTACCAGGCTGACACACTTCTTACTTACTACTGCAAAAAGAGTATGAAATATGCAATATATAGTATTATAATTATACCTTGTAAGATTTCCACTATAATATACATACTTCTGTTGTTGATTTCTTTTTAATTTTATTTAACACTTTGTGTGTCTAAGTGTACTGTGCAGCCTTAGAGCGCCCTCTGCAAGAGCTGAGAGAGGAACTGCAAACAGATATAACGGAGGCGCTCGCATCTTACCGTAAACACGGCTGCTCATCTTCAGTGTCTGCTGGGCAGGTGAGCTAACAGTTACACTCTAATAATAATTATAACACAGGACAGAATGTGTTCAGTGTGTATATGCGTCAGTAAGAAACAGCCTCCCCTTTGCGTTGCTCCTCCTGCAGCTGGTCCTCCCTCAGTTTCTGCGAGCTCTTCCTGTTTACATCAACAGCCTGAGGAAGAGTGAGGTGCTGCTGCCGGGTCTGAGGAGCTCCGTCCACCAGAGGCTGCAGCAGCGCTGCCAGGTGCTCGGCCTCGACACCCGCAGCACCATCAGGCACTTCTATCCTCTGCTGCTGCCTCTGGTCAGTGTGATCATGTGTGACATGTTGGAAAGATCCACCTAAGGCCAAATATTCTCAGCGTGGTCTTAAATATTATATAGTTTTTAGTAATTTTAGAATATTCTAAGACTCCTTTTATTTTCTTCAGCTGCGTTTAGACAGCAGCTCCATCCCTCCAAACACAGAGAGGGCGCTGCGCTGCACCAGTTCCAGCCTGGAGTCCGGCGCTCTGTACCTGCTCCATGCACCCTACACTGTGCTGCTCTGGGTGGGAACTCAGGTCCCGACGTGCAAACTTGTTGAGCTCTTCAACGTCAGCTGTTTTGCTTCTCTGCCTTCAGGCGAGGTGGGTTTGCAAACCTCTGATGGGCTGCACGTGCAGGGAAACTGATTCCTGCAGATTGAATTCAACAATAACATGTTTTCCAGAGGTCGACATTATGTGTGACTTAAACTCATTAGAACAACTATTAAAAATAAGACAAAAATCAGACAGGATCTAGGTTTAATGTATGTTTCTCATGTTCTTTTTTCAGACCAAGCTGCCAGCTTTGGAAAACCGTCTGTCTATCAGCGTTCGGTCACTCATCAGCTCGCTCAACTCAGAGGTTCCTTACGCCCGAAAGGTGGGGCTGCTGTTAAAAATAAAAATAAACTTTTTTTTTCTTTTTTAAACAATCCTGTCACAGAGGTGGTTTAAGCTACAGCTTTCTGCTGAGCTGTTGAAGTTTAATTAATGTTGTATCTCTGCTTCGGTCTGCAGCGGTTTGGTTACGCTCCAGGCAAATCAAGTCTGTTTCTTAAGTAACACTGGTACTTTTTATAGAGTTTAGCTCAGTTTTGTTTATTCAATTCAATTCAGTTTATATATATATTGAGCTAACAGATTCTGCAGAGTGGGAGAATAGAGGTAGATTGAGGCAGAATGATGAAATGGGGGTCCCTATGTCCTCCAGAAGTTTAAGACTATAGCAGCATAACTATAGAGATAGCTCAGGATAACCTGCGCCTCTCTAACTATAAGCTTTATCAAAAAGGAAAGTTTTAAGCTTTGCCTTAAAATTAGAAATGGTCACTGTCTTGCAGACTAAAACTGGTAGTTGGTTTCGCAGGAGATGAGCCGGATAACTAAAAGATCTTCCTCCCATTCTATTTTTAGAAATTCTAGGGAGCACTAGTAAACCTGCAGATTGTTATTAACTGTTATTTTCTTTTGAAAATAACATTTAAATAGGTTTGATTCCTTCAATTAAAGCCACATTTTTGGTTTAAAGAAAACTTCCCATATATTTTAATTCCTATATAAGTAGAATATCATTATATTTACTAGAAGTAAAGGTTGTAGTTTATAGATTTTTTTTTGTAATTAGTGTCAAATTTATAACAGAATAAAAAAGGTTTAGTTTTTGGTGTTGCTGCAATTAAACAGCAAATCTTAATCAGATTAAATGATTTCAACTGTATCTTTTAGCCCTTCTATAAGACTCTTTAAATGTGCTTCAGCTGCTGGTGGTGAAACAAGGCGACACCTGTGAGGAGGCCCTGCAGCGCCACCTGGTGGAAGACAAGAGTCCCAACGGGGGAGCTTCCTACGCAGATTTCCTCTACCATCTCCACATCAACTCTGTCCGCCTGCTGCAGTGACCCACACACACATTTACTGAGACTTTAGGCTGCTGCCACATGTGGAGCATTAAAGGCCTGCAAAAATCATGATATTATAATAATAAGTATTAGAAAATATTAAGACTGTTCTCAAAAGTAGGCTGTGCATGGAGATGTGTCCAGATATGATGACCTGTTTGTCTGAAGCGACCTAAAATGTGCTGAATGTTTGTTTTTGTTTGTATCTGTTAATTTATTAATGTTTTAATCCATGCTTCGGGTGTGTGTGTGTGTGTGTGTGTGTGTGTCCATCTTTGTGGAATAAAAAAATAAACAAATGGAGAATTTAACTTAACTCAGATATTTCCTTTTCTACCTCCCAACACTGATCCAATGAAAAGAGTCTGTGACCTTTCATCAGACATCAGCAGCTGACGATGTGAAGCTGAAAGAGCATCTGTCTTATCAGTCATAAGTGCCTAATAACACTAATTAACTGTAATTATGTCACTGCACAAATGGAAAGCATGGAACTGTGTAGCTGAATGAGCTGTGGCTCCTGGGCATCTGAGTTCACTCACTTTGCGATGACTTTGGCAGCAGATTTATGAGATGATGCATTCGGTTAAAAAAAAAGTTCAAAGGTTTTTAAACTGAAACTATCTCATGTTAAGCCATAAAACCTTTCTTAATGCAGCTATAATATGACT